>CM053589.1:12328757-12354709 GCA_028646515.1 Pseudochirops corinnae
GGGAAGAATTTGTGATGAAACAAGAAAGAGATAGAGAGCATTACAAAATACAAAATGGATAACTTTGATTACATTAAATTGAAAAGTTTTTGTATAAATAAAGCCAATGTAACCAAGATTAAGACGAAAGTGGAAAATTGGGAAAGAATTTTTACAACCAGTGTCTCTAATAAAGGCCTCATTTCTAAAATATACAGAGAATTGAGCCAAATCTATAAGAATACAAGTCATTCCCCAATTGATAAATGGTCAAAGGATATGAACAGGCAGTTTTCAGAGGAAGAAATTAAAGATATCTATAAACATATGAAAAAAATGCTCTGACTCACTATTGATTAGAGAAATGCAAATCAAAACAACTCTGAGGTACCACATCTCACCAGTAAGATTGGCTAAGACAGTGGTTCTCAACCTTCCTAATGCCACGGTCCTTTAATACTGGTATGTGGGCATATCTGCATATGGGTGGATCCACCCAGAGACGGATAGAGGAGCATGGTGTCTTGGTGCCTAAGATCATCGGAAATATGTGTTTTCTGATGGTCTCAGGTGACCCCTGTAACCCCTGTGAAAGGGTCACTTGACCCCCAAAGGGGTCACAACCCACAGGTTGAGAACCACTGGGCTAAGATGACAAAACAGGAAAATGACAAATGCTGAAGAGGATGTGGAAAAATTGGAACACTAATGCATTGCTGGTGGAGTTGTGAATTGATCTAGCCATTTTGGAGAGCAATCTGGAACATGCCCAAATGGCTATAAGTAAGTGCATACCCTTTGACCCAATAATACTACTTCTAGGGCTGTATCCCAAAGAGATCATAGAAGTGGGAAAAGGTCCTGTATGTACAAAGATATTTATATTAGCTCTTTTTGTGGTGGCAAAGAATTGGAAATCAAGGGGATGCCCATCAATTGGGGAATGGCTAAACAAGTTGTGGTATATGAATGTGACAGAACACTATTATGCCATAAGAAATGAGGAGCAGACAGACTTCATAATAACCTGGACAGACATATATAAACTGGTGCTGAGTGAGGAGAGCAGAACCAGGAGAAATTTGTACACAATTAAAGACATACCATCTCTGTGACAACTAGCTTTGATAGACTGGGCTTCTCTCAGCAATGCAAGGTTAGAAGTCAACTGCAAAAGACTCATGATGGAGAGGGCTATCCACATCCAGAGAAAGAACTACAAAGTCTGAATGCAGATTGAAGCAAACTACTTGCTCTGTCTCTTTTGTGTTTTGTTCTGTTTCGTTCCTTCGCTCTCATTGTTCACTCCATTGATTATAATTCTTCTTTACAACTTGACTAATGTTTAATGTGTAGGTATTTGTAGAACCTATATCTGATTGTATGCCGCCATGGGGGGAGAGGAAAGGGGAGGGGAAATTTGGATCTCAAAGGACTGTAGAACTGAATGTTGTAATCTAAAAGTAAACAAATAAAATTTAAATTTAAAAAAAGAATATATGAGTTAAGGGTACGATTTGGTAATCATTTTCTCCTGAATAAACAACAGCTACAGTATTATCTTTTCCATATACTATTTTTTCTGCAGCCTTTGGAACATCATCTGGCTTCCACTTTACCCATATTTTACCTCCAAATTTTATTCTATCAGTAGAACCAAACTCTTCAGTTCCTCTGATGTTATTTCATAAGGAGGGTCAGTTTTCACAAGGGGTATTGTTTCACAAGCAATAATAATCATTTGAATTATTCTATCATTTTTACAAAACTGTATAGGTTCTTCACCTAAATTATGGAATGTGACAATAATTTCTCCTTGAAAATTAGAATCTATTACTTCAGGCAATACATGTATTCCTCAAGTTGCTATTCCTGATTTAGGTAGTATACATTCAAAATTATTTTTAGGGATTCTCATACATATTCCAGTGGAGATTTTTCTTATTTCTTTTCTATCCAACCAAAAGTCCTCTAAACAGTGTAAATCATATCCTGCCAAACCAGATGTTCCTGAATATGGTGCCAGGACATCTTGCCTCACAGTACAATACTCAATATTTGGGATCTTATGTGTTTGTTGTTTTCTAATTTGCAGATTTGGGGTCATTATCCTTGCTAGAGGTGAACTTCTTCCCAATGATCCATTCTTCAAATTACGTAAAGCCATGAACAAATTATCCTTCCAATGTTGATACAAATTGTTAGAACTTAACTTCTTTAACTGTTCTTTCAATAATCCATTCATTTTTTCAATTAACCCATATGTTTGTGAATAATATGGAATATGACATATCCATTCTATTTTTTTTAATATACATCTCTTCATTTCATTACCTTTGAAATATGACCCATTATCACTGTTTTGGGGTTCCATAATATAGACTTATGATATCTAGAGTTTGACACATGTTTTTCTGGGTCACATTCTTATAAGGACAAGCCACTAGGACACCTGAATAGGTGTCAACACAAGTACATATAAATTTGCATCTTTTTTCTTGGGGTAGGGGCCCAATATAATTTATTTGCCATATTTAGCCTGGAACTTTTCCCCTCACTATCTCTCCAGTTAATATCCAAGGAATAGTTTGTTCCTTTTCCAACTGACACATATAACATTCCTCTACTACTTGTTTTAACAATTAATGAGAGATACTAATACCTCAATCTTGTGCACACTGATGTGTGGCCTGGACCCCTAAATGGCCAGTCATTTGATGGAGCCATTTTGCCAGTACTGGATCATCCATTGGTTTGAGATTAGGGACAATATGTTGAATAGCAATCTTTACTAGGGAATCAGCATGTGCATTGTACTCATATTCTGGTGTGAAGAGGGCCACATGAGCATCCACGTGAAAAACTGACAAATTACTAACCAAAGACATGTCCCATATATGTTCCCATAATTCTTTGCCCCAACCTGTTTACCATGAATTTCCCAATTTTGATTTTTCCACGTGGTCATCTATGTAGCTAACCTGTTAGCTACCACCCATGAATCAGTGAATATATAATACTGTCCTCCTTTTGTTTTGATAGCTTGATGTACTGCCATAAATTCAGCATACTGACTACTTCCAACTGTTCCAGTACTTTCCAAAGTCTGGCTAGTACATGGGTGTAGCACCAACACAATGTTCACAGTGACTGTGAATATGCCAGCACAGTTCTGAATTGCAAAATAAAACAGACTCTCCATATGGAAGACAGAAGCAAAACATTTATTTAAACATCAGAAAGTCAAATCCCAACAGCAGGAAACCAAATTCATACTAGCAACAAAGAAGTTAATACACCATAACACAGCAGGGAGCCACACCATCCTTTAGCCTTCCCACAAATAAATACTCACAAGCCTAGCTGTCTCCTTGGATATCCATTTCTCTCTCTAAAGCCCTTCTGCATCAAAATAGAGATCTGATATTTTGCAATCCCATCCTCATCACCAACGTAGTGCCATTGTGATATTCACAGTGCCTATGGGAGCTATGAATATGCTGGCATAATTCTGAATCGCGACTTTTCACATGGAAGACAAAACCAAAATATTTATTCAAGCACCAGAAAGCCAAATTTCAACACCAGAAAACCAAGCTCATCATAGCAACAAAGAAATCTATACACAATAATAATGCAAAGGACACCACCATACCCAAGCCTTTCCCTTGCTAGGGCCTTTTCCTCAAAGGAACACTCAGGTCACTGCCTGCTTCCTCTCTCTCCCTCAGCTCTAACAGATCTGACCAACTTCCTCTGGCTTCTGCTCCACCCTTCCTGCTCCACCCATTTAGCAAACTCCTCCCACCACAGGCTTCATGTGACTCAAACATGTGTCTTAGGCTTCCATGTGACTTAAGCAAGTCACATGGGCCTATTAATGGATGGGAAAGCTCTTCCCATTTATATTACCTTTACAACATCAGCATTGAACTAAAAAATAAAAAACAAAAAATAGAAAGTCTAAAACAGAGAAAAAACTAAAATTGAAAGAAAAAAAATTGAACTGCTAATAAACCCAGGACCTTTTTTTTTTAAAGAAACTAATAAAAAATATACACAGCTAGTCTGACTTTTTTATAAAAAGGAAAATAAAATTATATGTATCAAAGGTGAAAAGGGAAAATTCAAAACATTTGAAAATGAAATTATTAGAAACTATTTTGCCAATTTATATGCTAGCAAAACTAATTATTTACAGAAAATATGTGAATAGTTACAGAAATATTAAATATCTTGATTAACAAAAGAAGATATATATTATTTAAATAATCTAATATCAGAAAAGGAAACTAAATAAGCCAGAAGTGAATTCCCAAAGAAAATGAGTTCAAGACCAGATGGATTTACAAATGAATTCTAAAGAATAATTTATTCCAATTTTACAGAATCTGTCTGTGAAAACAGCTAAAGAAAACACCTTTCCATCTCTTTTTCTGGTTTAATCACACTTATAAAGATAAAAGTCATTCCACAATTGATAAAACAATAAAGGATTTGAATATGCCATCCCAAAGTGAAGAAATCTAAGCTATCTATAGTCATACAAAAATGCTTCAAATCACTAACAAAAAAAAAATGTAGATTAAAACAACTTTGAGTTTTCACATCACACACTAATCAATTTGGAAAAATTGACAGAAAAAGAAAATGACAAATGTTGGAGGGGCTGTGGGGAAAGAGGTGCACTGATGTACAAATGGTGTGGTTATAAACTGGGCTAGCTGTTCTGGAAAGCAATTTGGAAGTTAGCCTCAAATAAGTGAATACTCTTTGATCGAGCTATAACACTATTATATCTATTCCCCAAAGAAATAAAAGAGGAAAAGGTTCTATATGTACAAAAATGTTTGTAGCAACTCTTTTTGTCATGACAAAAGAACTAGAAACTAAGGGACTGCCCATAAACTAAGGAATGGCTGAAAAAAAAATATGACATATGAATGTATTATAATACTATTGTGCTGTAAAAAATGAAGAGTTTCCAGAAAAACCTGGAAAGACTTATATAAAGTGATGCATAGTAAAATAAGAACAGAGAGAACAGTTTTTAATATAAGTTTGGAAGGAAGAAAGGAAGGAAGGAAGGAAGGAAGGAAGGAAGGAAGGAAGGAAGGAAAGAAGGAAGGAAAGAAGGAAGGAAGAAAGGAAGGAAGGAAGGAAGGAAAGAAAGAGGGAGGAAGAAAAGAAGGAGGAAGGAGTGAGAGAGGGAACCATGGGAAGAAAGGGTGGTCTTTTTGGAGAGATATTCCAAAAAAAATGAAAAGGCTGGATGTTCCAGGGGGGAGAGGCCCCAGGCCTTGTAAAAATGAAGAATTCTGAAGGACTTCTATCAGAACAATGATGAAGAATGCTACCTGCCTCATGACAAAGAGATGATGGACTAATACTCAGAATGAGACACACTGGAGATGACCAATATGGGAATTTGTTTCCGGTATCATTTGTTTGTTTTTTCAGTGAGGTGAAGAAGACATGAGGGAGGAAAATAAATACTTCATAATTGAAAAAGTTTTTAATCAAAAAAAGCATGGTGGGAAAGCAGTAATTGCTAAATTGTAGGCACCATAGTTTGGGGAAGTTTACATTCTTCTGCAATTCAATATTCATATTCTTTTGGAGGGATAATTTTAATAGTTTTTTCAAAATTGTTAAATGTATTTATTTTATATTATAGTTTATATTATATATAACATGTAAATTATATCATACATTTATTTATTTTTACAATCTTTTATTTCCTCTCCTTCCCATTGCTTCCCCCATCCACGAAACAATTTAAAAATTCAAAAAACAAAATCGTCACCATAAATATGCGTCAAAACAAATTCCCATGTTGGTCATGTCCAAATACACATATCTTGTGCTGGATTTTAAGTCCATCACCTCTCTAGCAGGAAGTGGGTGGTATGATTCATCCTCAGTACTCTGGACTCAAGGTTTTATCCTTGAATTCTAACATCTTTCAAAGCTGTTTTATTCATAATGCTGTTATTATATATATTGTTTTCCCAGTTCTGCTTGATTCAGATCATAGAAGTCTTTCCAATGTCTTCTGGAGTTGTCCATTTCATCATTTCTTAGGACATAATAATATGCCATTACATTCCCATATTACATATAGTTTTTTTAGCCATTCCCTAATACATGGGTACTCCCTTAGTTTTCAGTTTCAAGCTATTAGGAAAAGAGTTGCTTTAAAAATATGATAATATGGATCATTTCTTATTTCTTTGATCTACTTGAGGTACAGGTATAATAGTGACATATGCACAGTTTAGTAACTTTTGGAGCATATGTCTAAATTGATTTCCAGAATTACTGGACCAATTCATCACTCCATCAACAGTATATTAATGTGTTTGTTTTCCCATAGCTCGTCCAACTTTTGTCATTTTCCTTTTTATTTTTGTCTTTTCCAGTCTATTGGGTATGAGGTAAAACCTCAAAGTTGTTTTAATTTGCATTTCTCTAATAGTTATTTGGGGCATTTTTCATATGGCTATAGATAATTTTAATTTCTTCCTTTCTTGTTCGTATTTCTGATGATTTATCAATTGGGGAATAGGCCTTATTCTAATAAATTTGAATCAATTCTTTATATATCTTGAAAATGAGACTTGAAAATGAGAGGAACTTGCTGCAAATATTTTTCCAGTTATCCATTTTTCTTCTAATTTCAACTGAAGTAGCTTTGTTTGTGCTGGTTTTTGGTCTAGCTATATCCTATTTATCATTTAAGGAAAGGCCACTTACTCTTGATTGTGTGAATGTAATGAGTGTGTGTATGTGTATGTAACAGAAATGGCTATTGTATATTGCAAAAGCTTTTGCATCTATTGACATAATCTTATGATTTTTGTTTTTTAATTTAATCATTACATTTATAGGCATTCCCGGTATAAATCCAGAATGGCCATAGTGCATAATCTTTATAATATTTTGCTATAGCTTCTTTGCTAATATTTTTTTTTTGCTTTTTTTTTTGGAGGGGGGAGGGCAGGGCAATTTGGGGTTAAGTGACTTAACCAAGGTAAGTGTTAGGTGTCTGACGTCAAATTTGAAATCTGGTCCTCCTGACTTCAGGGCCGGTGCTCTATTCACTGCGCCACCTAGCTGCCCCTGCTAATACTTCACTTTAAAAATTTTCAGCAATTCTTATTGGGAATATTGGTCTGTAGATATGTTGCCTCGTTTGGACTCTTCTTGTTTTAGGTTTCAAGACCAAATTTGTGTCATAGAAGGTTATTTGGTGGCTTGCCTTCTTTTGCTATTTGTGCAGTGTTGGAATTAATGATTCTTAAAATGTTTGATTAGAATTCACTTGTGAATCCATCTGGTCCTGGGGTTTTTTCTTTGGGAATTCATTTACAATTGTTCAATTTTTTCTTCCTGAGCAAAATTTCTTAAATTATCTATTTCTTCTTTTGTTGATATAGTTATATTTTTGTAATATTCATTCACTTCATTTAAAGTGCCAGTTTTATTGGCATGTGGTGGGGCAAAAATCTCTATAAATATCCTGTCTTTTGTTTTGAATTTTCCTTTTCTATTTTAGATACTGGCAATTTGGTCTTTTTTTCTTTTTAATGAAATTGGCTAACAGTTTTTCTCTTTTAAAAAAAAACAGCTCCTAGTTTTATTCATTAATGGGGAAGTTTGTTTCCAGTTTTATTATTCTCTTCTTTGACTTTTGATACCTCTATTAATTTTTTACAATTTTTGGTCTTTAGGCTTTTTTAATTGCATGTCTAATTTGTTAATGTGTTTTTTCTTTTCTTAATGAAATTATTTAGAGATATAAATTTCTCTCTAATGACTTCTTTAGAGGCATCTCAAAAATTTGGGCATATCATTTCATTGTTCATTATCTTTAGTGAAATTAACATTTATTTGAGTCATCAATACTTTAAGATTATGTGTCTGGTTGATTTATTATCCTTTCTTCAAGAGCCCTATGATTTTTATTGCATTGTGTTTGGTAAAGAATGTGTTTTATACAAAGTCAATGCAACCAAGATTAGGAGGCAAGCAGAAAACTGGGAAATAATTTTTACCACAAGTGTCTCTGATAAAGGCCTCATCTCTAAAACATATAGACAACTGAGTCAAATTTATAAGGATAAAAGTCATTCCCCAACTGATAAATGGTCAAAGGATATGAACAGGCAGTTTTCAGAGGAAGAAATGAAAAATATCTATAGGCATATGAAAAAATGCTCTAAATCACTAATTGACTAGAAAAACACAAATCAAAACAACTCTGAGATATCACCTCACATCTATCAGATTGGCTAACATGAAAAAAAAGGAAAATTACAAATGCTGGAGATGTGGGGAAATTCGAACACTAATGAATTGTTGGTGGAGTTGTGAACTGATCCAAACATTTTGGAGAGCAATTTGAAACTCTGCCTAAAAGGCTATAAAAATGTATACATCCTATAATATCACTTCTAAGGCTGTATCCCAAAGAGATCATATAAATGGGCAAAGAACCCACATGTACAAAAATATTTATCAGTTCTTTTTGTGGTGGTGAAGAACTGGAAATTGAGGGGATGCCCATCAATTGGGGAATGGTTGAACAAGTTGTGGTATATGAATGTAATGGAATACTACTGTGCTATAAGAAATGGGGAGCAGGCAGACTTCAGAAAAACCTGGAAAGACTTACATGAACTGATGCTGAGTGAGGGGAGCAGAACCAGGAGAACATTGCACAGTTACAGTCACATTGTGCAATGACTAACTTTGATAGACTTGGCTGCAATGCAAAGTTCTAAGACAACTCCGAAATGCTCATGATGGAAAATGCTATCCACATCCAGGGAAAGAACTTTGGAATCTGAATGCAGATTGAAACATACTATTTGCTCACTCTCTTTTCTGTTTTGTTTCTTCTTTCTCACAGTTCATTCCATTGGTAACAATTCTTTTTTGCAATATGACTAATGTGAAACGTTTAATGTGAATGTATATTTATAGCCTATATCAGATTGCAAGCAGGGGAAGTAAATTTGGAAATTAGCTTGTGTAACTGAATGTTGTAAACTAAAAATAAATAATTAAAAAATATTTTCCCCTAAAAAAAATGTTTTGTAGTACTGCTTTTCTGCATTTGCAAGGTTTTCATGCCTTTAATACATGATAGATTTTTGTAGTTTCTGAAGTTGCCAAGCACAATTGAAATTGTGAACATCTGTGTATATATACGTATGCATATACTTTCCTATTCCTATTTGTCATCTAAGACCTATCATATCCAGCTTTTGCAATTTCTCTGTTTGATTAAATCTATTTTTGCTGTTACCTTATCTGAGCAATAATATGCTTCAGTTGAGGCTGAATTCAAATATAAAAAAATGAATTTTGCTCCAACCCTTAACTGTGTGCTTCTTTATGTTAGAAATACTTCCGGTAAATAAACACATCGATATATTCTGCTTTTCAATCCATTATTACCCTCTTGTTTTATGTATGAGTTCATCTCACATTCAGTTATATTTGTTGATTTCCCTCCATTCTATCCTTTTCTACTTTTTCCTCTTTGCTTTCTGCCCCCTCTTTTATCACAAGTACTTAACCTTTCTTTTAAACCCTTCTTTATTATCTCTCTTCTGACCCTAGGGTTTGTTTTGCTTATGACTCATCCTTCGCTGAATTTGTCCGTCCTTCCTTTCTCTTCTCCATTCTCTCCTCTTCCCCTGTTGAGTTAAATGTATTTTCACAACACCGAACACTTCACGTGAATACTATTCTCTTCTGACAAATTCAGATCAAAGTAAGCAAGTGAATCCCCCTCTCCTAACCCCTTTCACATTTTAATAGACTTTTGCTTGCATACTCCTATTATGTGAGATAAATTCCCTCTTCCTTTTTTTTCCAGTGTATTTTTTCCCTTTTCCTTTCTTGCTTCAAGTGCATCAAAACATAACAAAACTATTCCCAGGCAGTTGACTCATTCTATGATCCCTGACATTAGGGTTCTCTAAGGGGCCTTCCTTAGAATATCATTTATCCTTGTAACAGTCCTTCAGTGTTTTCTACATTTGTACTTTTTGTTTCTTGATTCCTATGCTTTTATTTGAAAATTTTATTTAGCTCTTCTCTTTTCGTCAGAAATGCTTTTAAGTCCTTTGTTTCAATGAAAAACCATTTCCCGCCTGAACCCAGTTTTACTGGGTAAATTACTTTCAGTTGTAGGCTGTATCTTTCACTTTTAGAATATCACATTCCAGGCTCTCCTTTCTTTTATAGTGGCAGTGAATCTTGTGTGAACCTAACTGGCTCCCTGGTACATGAACTCATTGCTTTCAGCTGCTTGCAGTATTTTTTTCTTTACCTGGAAGTTCTGGATTTTGGCTGATAGTCCTGGGAGTTTTCATTTTGGGGTATCTGCCAGGAAGAGATTGGTGGATTCTATTTTGTTTTCCTTCTTCAAATATGTTTGGGCAGCTTTATCCTGAAAATGATAATCCAACTTTTTAAAAATTATGGCTTCCAGACAGCTAAATGATTCTTAAATTTTCTTTCCAGTGTTCCTAGATGAATCGTTTCAATACAATATCTTACATATCTATAAATCTTCTCTCCTATTAGAGCTCCATGCAAGCAGGAACTGTTTTTGTCTTTGTTTGTCCAGCACTTAGCACAGTGTCTGTCATACGGCACAGCAGGCATTTAATAAATATGTGCCGATTTGAATTCTCTTATGTTTTCTTCCATTTTTTCCATCTTTTGACTTTGTTTCAGTATCTTATTTTCTCATGGAGTCATCAACTTCTGTTTGGTCTAGCGTAATTTTCAGGGAGTCTGTTAGATAAACTTGTATACCCTTTGTGCTAAACTATTTATTTTCTTTCCAAGTCTCTCCTCATAGTTCTCATTTATTTTCCACTTCTTTTCTCTAGCTCTCCTCATTTCATTTATATCATTAAAAAAAATTTTTTTTAATCTCCTGAATAATTTCTTTTGGTAATTCTAATTTATATTGTGACCATTTTTTTTCTTTAAAGCTTTGTGTTTTGGAAATATTCTCGTTTTGGGGATGTTTTGGGCATCCCTGGCATTATAATAGTTCCTTTGTCAGTGTTGTTTATTCACTCTCCAAGTCTTACTTCCTGAGTTGGGACTTTTGTGCTACGGCTAGGCTCTACATAATCCTGGTAGATCTGTTGTGACCTTGGTCCTGGCTTGTCTCATCTGTTATTCTCCTGCTAGGGTCAGAGTAGACTTCTTCTCCCCCAGAAGCCTGGCTTTGAGGTATCATCTACCAGACAGAACAATAGCAGTGAAGCCCCTGTGCACAAGAGCTGTCTTAGATTCTTCCCCCTAACCCACAAGGATCTAGCTCAAATGAAAAAGTTAGTGGCCTCTCAGATCCCTACTCTGGGGATCTCCAGGGATAGTGTTGAGACCCTGTTCTTCTATGACTTCAGCCCCTATACTCACAAGATAAGACCCAACTCTTAGATCTTCCCCCAAGAAGCTGAGAGATAGTACTAAGTCTCTGTTCTTTTTAGGGTCTTCAGTCTGAGGTCTTTGCTCCTAAGTAATAATGACAGTGCTGTGATCCCAGTGCCCGGGGCTAGATCCGATATCACAATCCTTCTCCTGGGGTCTAGTTTTGAGATCCTACTCCCCCCCTTTTCTATAGTTGCTAAGCTAGACACCTACATGTGGATCAAATGTGATCTTGGGCTAGAAAGAAGATCCACCGTGGTTTCTTCCTAGCTTTCTGATCACTGCTGGCATTCATCTGAAATCTCTGTCAGTGTAGTTGTTGGATGAGCTGCTTCCTCCTACACCATCATAGTTGGTCTCCTTCACCACACTTTTATTAATCTTTTTAAGGCTGAGGACTTTTTGAAAGACTAGTTACATAGCTACATAGCTATTCTACATACAATACTAAAATTACCTATGGTGATTTTAGATTTAAAGTCAAGCTATTTACAAGTGTAAATATGTATTTCCTCATTTTTTATCCTGTGAACATAAAGAAACAGCAGTACCTTTTCCAAAAAATAATGGAGTCAGAAGTGAGAATATCAGTCAGCAGGAGTTTAACCACCATTAATCAATTCAAGACACCTTGAGGGATGGAAAGGAGGCAGTTGGTGCAAATTCTACTTCTAGCCTGGTGCCCCCAGCCATCATTCAGACAAGCAATTCCTGTGCAAAAGGGGATAGCCACACCATCACACCCAAACTGCCACTTAAAGAGCAGGTAAGCCAGTCTAGGTGAAGCAGTAGGACACTTCAGGGGAGAAACAAGAGACAGTAGGTGTCAGACAAAATTAAGCAGCCTCCACCTTGACTACCTTCTCCCTTCAAATAATATAGAGAATAGCCTAGGACCCTGAACTAAGCCTTGAGGGTAGCATTGCCCTTTAAATCACTGGTTCTATTTCTAGCCCCAGCTCCATCATTTCAGTCATCATTGAGGGGAGAAGCAACTGTAGAGAAGGGGATATCTTTTGTGACACTACCAATACCAACTGCCATCAATAGGCAGAGAAGTCCAAGAAGCCTGACAGTGGTGGTAGCATGCAGACCCCCAATCCTACTTCTGACCTAACTATGAGAGTCAACATCCTGGAAAGCAACTGTGATGGGGATGTTGCCAAGGTTACTGAAGACCAAGGGGAGCTGTTGTCAACAAAGTCCTTGGCACTGTTAGATGATTCGACTTCAGAAATTCATATGGATGTATCAATGGAAATGATAAAGATGATGCATTTGCACTGTTTCGTCACTGTACCCTAGGGACCATCTGACATGTAGCTGCAAACTTCTCTAGGAGTCAGAATGTAAAACCCTGAGGAAGTGGATTATCTTACTTTGTTATCTGTATCCCCCCTATCTAGCTCCGCAGAAAGTGAGCTGCCTCAGGGCATGATCTGTCTTTTGCATCTCCAGCACTTTGCACAGTACCTGTTCCACAGCAGGCTCTTAGTAAATGCTTACTGAGTTACTTTAAGTAAGTGCTTAATAAATGCTTTTTCACTTATTCATTGAAGAGAGTAATAAATGTGGGCTACTGATGGGTCTCAGACAAATTAAAAACGCATAGTTTGTAAGCAATTAAAAAGGTATGCTGCATCAGTATTTCAAGATAGCAAAAGCTAAACATTAATTTCTTTAAAATAAAAATCAATGCTATCACACTGTCTTAATTTGAACTACACAACTTTTTAGCCTTTACTTGATATCAAACTAACAGACTCCACATAAGGGGAAGTGAGGAGAGAAAAGAGGAAAGAGAAATACATATTTACTGATTTTCAGATTCAAAGGAGCTCCATATCTTTGAAACAAACTGCAAGAGAGCAATTGCTTTTATCAGAGTTTACAGAATATATGAACAGAAAAAAAACCTCTATCTTACTGCAATACAACCAGGTTCATGTGAGCGTAGCCATCAAAATTGCCTTTCTAAACATTTGACATTGCACAATCTTTTATTTGACAGAGAAATTCAAATTCATTGTCAAAACTCATCTGGATTTAGTCATTCAAACTTATTTCTTACGAGTAAACTTTAGTTGGTAAGATGAATATTAACTTATAAATTGGGAGAGAACCCAGCTTAACTAGACATTATAATTAAGTAAAATGCCATAGAATACTGTTTCAACAAAAACCACAATCTCAATGAATTTATCATATAAAGGAAGTAGAAAGGATATGTGTAAACATCCACAATAGCATTAAAATAGTAAAGACTATAATAAAAATAAAATTTTATATCTGAAAAACATAGAAAATCATGGACTAGAGGGTCAAAACTAAATCTGGTTAATCTAGCTATAACAGTCGCAGATTGTTTGCCCACGTTCAGTCTAAAAGCGACTTATTTCTTAACCTCCTACTTTTTCAAATGTTTGTGTAGTGTTTAATCCCAGGGAAGAACGTTTTGTGGGAGTTCTATGTGCTTTTTGTGGATAGGTGCTGCAAAAGTTATTTTCTACTAGCAATTTGTGTTCATATTTTAAAGGGCAAAAAACAATTATCAAAAAATGATACAACACACAAAATTAAATAATTCCCAAACAGGTTATTTTAAAAGTAGACCCATTGTGTAGCAGAAAGCAAACTAGACACAAAACACACATTATTGCAAATATATATTCAATGAATTGACAGAAAAGTTCAAGGTCTTAATTTGTTTTTGTTCGCCTTTTGTAAAAAACTAAGAAACATAAGTTTTTACGAGGTCATCAGTAACTCAGTTACACTTTGGATTTGTCTGTCATGTACCATGGGTCACAGCTCTAGAATTCAAGGCAAAATTATATTTTCAACCTTAAAAAAATCAAGTTACAAAGATTTTAAATCTCTATAATTGGTTATAACACTATGGTAAGCAAAGTAAATTTGTTCTTATTGCTCTAATTAAACTCCAACATAATATATAAAAGTGAACTTTTCCCCCATGAAGTGTCTTATAAATCATAATGACTGAATCTAAGGACATGAGAGTTCTCTGTTGGTTCAAAGAAACTGAAAAGGGGAAGAAATGACATTGAACTATCTCTTCATATTTTGCATCCTGGAATACTTTTCAGCAGCTTCAAGCAGCACTTGATACAGCAAGTTTCTTTAGATGATCCATAAAGACTTGTAAACTAACATCATCTGTGAGAATAGGTGCTCCCGATTCCTACCAAAAAAGAAAAATGAAATCACTACAGTTCCGGAAAAAGACAGTACTCAAGAAAGTCCAACTTAAAAATGATCACTGTATTCTATGACGTATTTTTAAGGACCACCTTTTCCACACCCCATACCAATCTTTAAAGAAGTGAAATAATCTAATTCGTAACATATTTAAAAGTCCTTTTCAGAGAATACTTGCCTAATTATTTAAAATAGAAACTTTCCAACACTAAGTCCTTTTTTTGTGGACTTATTTAAAATTCACATTGGCTTGAAAAAGCAACTGTTGGACAGAACTGTGAATTCAATACACTTAGAAAATATTTGTCAATGTTCTTTCTTTTTGTGGTGTTTGTCCAAAACAGCTGTGCAACAAATACTTTTCAGCTGTCTTTGTTGAACTCCAGCAGGACATAAGCTCTTTGGAGGCAGGACCAATCACATAGTAAACACTTTAAAAATGACTGCTGACTTTAAGTGAATTACTTTCCTTCTTATAAACAACCTATATTATTGCTATTATAGTCATTGTTAAGTAGTTAACGTACAAAGATTTTATTATTTATCATTACAATAAAATCTCATTTAAACGATTTTTTTTTTTTGGAGGGCAATTGAGGTTAAGTGACCTGCCCAAAGTCACACGGATATTAAGTGTGTGAGACCACATTTGAACTCAGATCCTCCTGACTCCAGGGCCGGTGCTCTATTCACTGTGTCATCTAGCTGCCCCTACGTGATTTTTAAAATAGAATTTATGAAATTATATCAATTGCTAATCAGTAATGTGTTTTGGTTTTTTTTTAATAAATCATACTTATGGGATCTGTAGTATAGCTGAAAGTCACTGAAAACTGAAAACTAAATATGAGAATCACTCAAAGGGCAATCGAAAATCATAACAGAAGTTCTTCGCAGACTACAAAACAACAAAGCAGTTATGTAGTAAAGCACAGTATCAAAGAAATGTCTGAATGAGAAAGAAGACGGGACTAGTCACACATCGAAATGAAGGGTTAAGGAATGGTGTTAACAATATCAGAAGAAAGTCATCATAATGGGTGGACATCCTGTGAAGGACTTATGGGAGGACGCAGGCAAGAATTTCACAGGAAGTACAGGCATGGATACCATCCATCTGGGTAGAGGGAATGTCCAGAGCAGAAAGATCCCAAGATCTATTTCAGTACTGAGCTTCTGAGATTGAAAACATTTAACGATTTAGAAATTATTAAACAGGAAAGGGTCAATATCATGTTTGATCTCCCATAATTTTTCAAAAATATCCTTTTCAATGACACTTAAATTCCCAATTTCTATTTTTAAATCCATTTTGATAGAAGAGTCATTCAAGTTTTGAAAAAAGACACATACAACACATTTCATAAAAATGAACTTAACATATGAAAAATAATCATTTTAAAAATAATTTCATACCACCTAAGTTATTTAAATTATTTTTATTAACTACATAGACTTTTTTTTTGACATGAGTAATTCCATCTTAGAAACTGGCCTCCATTCTATTAAAAGCAAGGAGGAATCACATGATCCTTGTGACTTCCCTCATCTCCATCCTTGCTTCTAGGCTGATAAATGTGGACAGTGCTATTGTAGGCTAAGTGATACAGTTCTGCAGCAAGGCTGAAAAGAAAAACCCAACTGCAAGGTAACAAAAATAGAAACCAGGTACTTTTAAAAACAGTATATAAAAGAGCTCTTCATGGAGAGAAGGGGATCAGGAAGAATACTTTTCTTTAAGAAGTCCTCCCACAGTTACATTTGTCTGTTTCCTGAGTTAATCTATATTGAATAGTGTGAGCTATGATTCCTTTTCATGCCATTCTAAAGCATTAGGGAAGTGTAGATACAGAACTGGAAACAATCTTGGAGGTCACCTATTATAACTCCCTCAAAATACTTATTAAAGGATAACAGCAACTTCATGGCTAGAACCTGGAATTAAAATTTATTCCTCTTATGCTTCCAATCTGACACTTAGACACTGCTATGCTGCTACATAAATGAATGAAATTCAATATCATGACCATTTCTATTCATAGGATTTCATACATATCATATATAAGAACTTGAATGATTTCATGTCACTCGAATTTGAAAAAATGTATTTTATAATGGTGATACTAATTTTCTTTATTCTACACACAATACCCAAATCAACTTAACAACAAAATAGCACTCCATCAAATAGCTGAAATAATATTCTTCAAAGTATGGTTTGAGAGTTATTAATGACTTGGAAACAACTGATGGTAGTCCTTCACGTCATGCTTCTCTTGCTTTTACTGCTACACATATATGCGTGCATACATACATATATACACATATATGGGTGGATATACACATTATACATATTATACTATTGTGCATTTTTCCTCCTTTCTCCACAAATCTCACCATGCTCCCAGATTTATTCTTGCTGCCACCTGGACAAGGTAAGTATAGATACAGGTTTTTTCTCATTTATTTTAAATATCCCATTAAGAATATCCATGCCAATGTCAGACTCTTATTTCCCAAATAAAAGAGAAATTCATTTTTTCTCTTCTTGTTAAATAGATTTAAGAATAAAGGTCGATTTTTAAAAATAATTTAGCAAGATCGCTTATAAAGCTCAGCATACCATGTATTGCCATAGGAAAAAAAAAAAAAACCTAAAGCCAGGCAGTTTTTAAAACACTGTGGTATCACCAACATACTACACACTACCATAGGATCACTGTCATGTCGGTGCCCTCTATAGGCCAATCGTAGATAATTAGAATTTTAAATTTTAAAATTGCCTACTGATAACTGTTTATGTTTAAATAGCACTTTAAGGTTTGCAAAGCCCTTTACATATGTTACCTCATCTGATCATTTGATCCTCTTAAATAAATGCAGATGCTATTATTATTCCCATTTCTCTGATGAGGATTTTATAGGAGAAATTATACATGTATGCAAAGCTGACATATAATTTTTACTTTATCCCTTTGGCAAAAGATAATTATGTTACCTGATGCAATGATTACAGATTGAACATCAGATTCCTAACACAGTAAGTTCCTGCTAACCTGACTACCAAAATAAGATAATTCTTCACAGAACTGGGACGTTTTCAACACACAGTTTTTTAAAAAGGCAATATGAAACATTTTCCTACCTACAATAGTACTGAGAGTATAATGCTCACACTTTAAAAGCCATCTAAGTTATATTCTTGTAGCTCTAGGAAAAAGTATATAAACCAGAGATGGGGAACCTACTGCCTCAAGGCCACATGTGGCCTTCTAGGTCCTTGGGTGAGGCCTTTTGACTGAGTCCAAGTTTTACAGAACAAATCCTTTTATTAAGCGGTTTGTTCTGTGAAGTTTGGGTTCAGTCAAAGGACTGAACTTGAGGACCGAGGGGGGCCACATGTGACCTTGAGGCCACAGGCTTCCCACCCCTGAAAACTGTCAAAGGCAATCAACTGTTCTATTTTAAAATACCTTCAGGAAAACATTCTCTGTTAAAACTCATTATCTCATTTAACAACCAAAAAGAGTTCTCCCTAGCAGCTAAACCAACCTTTGTTCCAGTTTAAACCCATTGCTCTCATTTAGTACTTAAGAAAAGTGGATACCTGATTAATCTTCTCCATGAAACAGTGATGAAAGATTAGTATCAAATGCATTCCTATTAGTGCTCCTTCCTTGCTGACACAATTCTATAATGTCCACAGCTGACCTTCAATACCTTGGATTCAACTTACTACCGGGATCCACAGTCCCTACCTGGTTCCTCCCTGCCTTTGGCCCCTGCTTCCCTGGAAGTTTGCTGAGTGCACCAATAAGAAACACTGAATGAGCAACTGCCACGTCTAAGGCATCATTCTAGGTGCTTGGAATACAAAAAATTAAGACTTGTTTTCTAGATGTCTTGACAGGGTGTCAAGGATTAAGTTGTAAATCTGTCAAGGATTAAGTTCTTTCGCAGCTCTGTTTGACTGAGGCAGTGCCCATCCAGTGATTGAGGTTAGGTAAGATACGGGGCAAAGAATGGCCTCTTTTTACGTAGGGAAAAAATCAGTCTGGGAGGTGAAGACCCTCAGGGTTTCTGAGCAAAACAGAAACAATTGCTGTTTACGCTCCGAGAAATTAAACACAGACATTAAAAAATACACAAAACGCCAAGTGTCAGAAAATAAACTGTGACAGTCCAGGAGAGAGCGACCACTACCTGACCAGCCAGAGCGCTTCAGTTGACAAACCATACTGATCAGTCTTGGTGGCCTTCAGACACCTCCCTAGACAGTAGACATCTGCTTAGCCACGTCTGATGATTACACACTCTCACCTCTACTGTCCAGAGGAGCTTGTTCTTGCTCAAGCCTCAGGACTAGGTATACTAGTCAGCAATTCTGTAAGGTTGTATTTATGATATCTCATTGCCCCCAATGTATACTACCCCAAACTTGTCTGACTAAAATTCCTTCTATTTATCCTAAAGATTTCTCCATTTCTTATGGTTGTGCTAAAAACTAATTGTTTGCTAATTTTTTCGTATTTCTTCTAATACAGATATCATTCATATTAACATGTTTAAGAAAGGGGGATATGAGGGAAGAGTGTGGGAAGGGGAGAAGAAAGGATGCACTCTTACCATAAAAAAGAAACTATATAAACATAAAATATTTAAAAAATCATTTTCAAGATATGTTATCTACTAGGTATACTGATGAACTGGTGGAGTTGTGAACTGGTCCAACCAACCTGGATAACAATTTGGAACTATGTCCAAAAGGCTACAAAACTGTGCATAACCTTTGATCCAGCAATACCAAGACTAGATCTGTAGCCCAGAGATTTTTTTAAAAAGGCCAGGGGGAGGCCTTACTTGTATAAAAATATTTATAGCAGCTCTTTTTGTGATGGCAAAGTATTAGAAATTGAGGGGATGCCCATCAGTTGGGGAATGGCTGAAAAAAGCTGTGGTATATGATTGTGATAGAATACTACTGTACTATAAGAAATGAGGCGGCTACGTGGCACAGTGAATAGAGCACCGGCCCTGGAGTCAGGAGGACCTGAGTTCAAATCCGGCCTCAGACACTTAACACACAAAAACTAGCTGTGTGACCTTGGGCAAGTCGCTTAACTCCAACTGCCCTACCTTCCCTCCTCCAAAAAGAAAAAAAAAAGAAAAACCTCGGAAGACCTATATGAATTGATACACAATGAAATGAGCAGAACTATGAGAACATTGTACAAATTAACAACAATATTTGGGTGATCAAATGTGAAATATTAGTTATTCTGATCACGACAATGATCCAAGACAATTCCAAAGGACCTACGATGAAAAATGCTATGCACCTCCAGAGAAAAAACTAAATGAATTCTCAATGCAGATTAAAGCAGACTTTTTCCCCTTTCTTTATGTTTGTTTTTAGTGGTTTTTTTCTTTGCAACATGGTTAATATGGAAATATGTTTTACATGATTTCACATATATAACTGATACCATATTTCTTGAGTGAGGTTCAAGAGAGAGAGAATTTGGAACTCAAATTTTTAAAAAACTAAATGTTAAAAATTATTGTACATACAAGATTTTTTTAAAATATATGTTATTTACACTTACCTGTCCCCAAGTATATGTACTGTTATGCGTCTGTGAAGGATTGACTTTTGAAAGCAGGAACCGTGCCTTTCAAACAAAGATGAAAAAATGTCATCAAACAGAAAATTCTTACGTTTTTAAGAGAGATTAATAAGTTGTTACACTGCCGAGGATAACTTTCCTTAAAAGATTTTCTTGAGGGATTATTTTTAGTTGCTTTAATGACAATAATACTGAGAGCTCTAGATCACTTCAGTATTTACAAGCATTTTCATATTCCCCAAATATTTCCTTCCCCCAAATTCAAATATACGTATAGTGACAAAGAATATTTCTTATGTCAAAAAATTTGTTGTCCAATTAGGAAAAAATCAGTACCCATCTAACATATCACTAGAAGCTTAAAACTGTTAAAAGTACAACGGCTTTGCCATCCTCGGAAACGCCATTTTAAAAACATCGCCTGGCATCTGACTGTCCCTTGCCTGTTCGGAGGAGAACACGATAACGCGGACTTCACTCGCTCACCCGACTCCCACCGGAACAAGAAGTCTCGGAAAGGGAGCAACAATGGGCACGTAGCTGGACTCAAGAGCCGACACACCCACCACGAAATCTGCCACTCGGCTGGAAGATGAGTGGCGATGTCGTTCTTAGGAGACAAGCAGCAGCCCGCGTGGTCTCTGGGCCCCAGTGGGTCAGGGGGAGCGTAAACAGCAATTGTTTCTGTTTTGCTCAGAAACCCTGAGGGTCTTCACCTCCCAGACTGATTTTTTCCCTACGTAAAAAGAGGCCATTCTTTGCCCCGTATCTTACCTAACCTCAATCACTGGATGGGCACTGCCTCAGTCAAACAGAGCTGCGAAAGAACTTAAAAAGGCCAAGGTCTCCTGCTGAATCCTGGGCCATCTCCAGTCTTCCTGACCTATGTGCCACTGGACACAGATGGTTCTGGAGGGAGTGAGGCTTGTGCCTCTGCACGGCCCTCCCTCACCTCAATCCAATTCACTTGCAAGCATGGGATCGGCTTCCTGACCGTCCTCTTCAAGAACAAAGGACAAGCAGCAGCAGCTAGGCAAGACAGTGGACAGAGCATTGGGCTTGGAAGCAGGAAGACCCATCCTCATAATCCTGCCTCAGACACTTCACTAGCTATGCAATTCTGGACCTCTCTCAACCTTGGTGTTGGTTCAACATATACAAGGCACTTTGTAAATCTTTTTTGGGGCAGGGAGGGAGGAGATGAGGCAATCGGGCTCAAGTGACTTGCCCAAGGTCACACACCTAGTAAGTGTCAAGTGTCTGAGGCTGAATTTGAACTCAGGTCCTCCTGACCCCAGGGCCTGTGCTCTATACACTGGGCCACCTAGCTGCCCCTACTCTGTAAATCGTAAAGCACTATATAAATGTTGGCTATTATTATTCTAATTATAATAGCAGGCAAGGGAAAGGACTAGCGAACTTCAGAGGATCTGAACTTTTCCTCAGCATCCTAGCAATGTCCTGGGACAGGACTATTGGGTGGCAGTATCTGCACTAGTCGCTGAGGGCAGACTGAACATGATGAGCAAAGGAAGATTCAGAGCTCTCCAAGCAGCCTAACAGAAATGCTATACTATAGAGATGGAGAACTTCCTAAGAGCCCCACAAAGAGGAGTAAGGACTTCCAGGAACCATGCTACCTTTTTACCATGTACACTCTCCAAACTCACTTACGTCTTGCCTTGCCCTCCTCAATCAATTCCTCTTCAGGAGCAGCAATCTTTCCTCTGCTGCCAGATACTCAAATCTCTACTTCTAAACTAGCTCCCTGGTTCGACACAAGCCCCACAGGGCATAACCACATTCCTCAACCAATCCAAACACTCTTCCTATGCAACATCACCCTAGTTCATCCACTAATTTTCAAATATGCTTAAATTAATCAAGGACTCTTTCCTCACTTGATCTAAAGTCTACACAGACTATCTCTATCTTCTATAGAAGTTCTACCTTCATAAGTCAAAACTCTGAAATTCCTCTGTCAGATCACAAATCCAAACCTCCCTCAGTCTTACCCTTTCTAAGCCTATTATCTGTCCTCAGAAGTGATCTCCAGTCATGTCCCTCTCCCAACGCTCCCAGTCCAAATAGTACCAAACTCATTTTCTGCTCCAATGATTAACCAGCTCAGTTACTCTGTTCTCTTCTCTGACAACCAGACCTCTTTGTGTGATCATTGCTCAAGCCTTGCCAAAACCCTGTTTTGGCTTACCTGGTATCATCAATTTTTCTGCTCTTATTGGTGGGCTACTAGAATAATAACAAAATTTCACCAACAGAACACACTACAAAGTTCTGTTATCTAATTTCAACTGAGCTCTAACTTGCTCAGCAACCCTTTTATTCTTCCTTCTCTGAAGGACTATCTATTTTTCCCCCCACGGGATGTGTTCCAAACCTTCTCTTCTTTCTGCAAGCCTCCAACACTATCCCCTCTCCCTTCCTGCACATACAAGCTTGACGGCCACTTACTTTACTGAGAAAACTGAGATCATTCATGAAAAGACTCCCTGTCCTATCACACACAGTAACAGTAACATTTTGCGATGATCACCTACGAATGACTTGGCTCTTCTTGGCAATATCAAATACTGTCACAAGAAGGAAAACGTTACCCACGTGCAGAGGAAGAACTGATGGGATCTGAACGCATCGAAGGATGCTATTTTCCCTTTTTTTGTATTTTTTTCCCTTTTGGTCTGTTTCTTCTTTCACAACAATACTAATATGGAAATGTGTTTTACATGACTGACTGCACATATAGGCCCTGTATCAAATTGCTTACCATTTTGGGGAGGGGAAAGAAGGAGAGAAGAAGAAAAATCTGGAACTCAAAATTTTTTTTAAATGAATGTTAAAAATTGTCTTTACATGTAACTGGAAAAAATAAAATACTATTTAAAGAAAGAAAAACTCCCTATTCTCATAGAAACAAGCTTAGATTTTAACCCAACTTCTCAAAATTAGAGCTATCATCTATATGTTTTAATAAACTATGAACAATTCTGATCTGCCAATCAGTAGTGGTTTTAATCCCGAATTTTTAAATCTTTCAACTATGATCTGTAATGCTCACCAGCTCTGTATTCTGGAGAACAAGCTTTCTGTTTCCTAAATAGAGAGATCACATCAATTTTATGTCTGATAACTACTCACTGTTTTGGTTTAATAGAGTTCAGTAATGCCCAGAGAGTGTACACTAAAGGAGAGTCCACAGAATTACTGGTGGACCAGTTTTCTGAAAAGGATTCAAAGAATTTTAGGCCAAGTGGTGTCCTATTTGGTCTAGTTTTCTCATTGCTCCTAGGGCAGGAGCTTCTGAGTTGCAAAGAGGTTATAAAAGTTAATCAGTCCCTGTCTGAGAAGTGAGGAAGGTTGCCCTGCGTCAGTCCCACACCGTACATCGTTAGACAGCAACACCCAAGACTGATTCTTAGAATACCTGTACCTTTGCTGATCAGAGGTAAGACTACCTGACCACTAGCCACTCACAGGTGTCTGGGAGCAGGTCAGAATGCTCAAATGCCTCAACAGCCAACGAGTGGTCAGCCAACCCTGCGACCCAGAGGAAATCGACTCCTTTTTGCCTTTAGTTATTGGCAATAAGAAGAGTGACTATCCACATGGGTCAAAACTAGAAAGAGGTGGCACACTGACTCAATAATTCGCTTGGGCAGAACCTAGTGTCCTAGCATTTAGAAAGATTCCCCACAGGTAAATAAGCGGCTAAACGCTTACTGACTAAGTAGGATTCGGTAACATTTTGGACTAGAATAAGTCCAGGGTAATTCAACCAGGACCTAAATTTTGGACTTTTAAAAGTCCAATTAGGACAATACCTATAATGTGGATTTGAAGACAAGGTCTTCATGGTCATTAAGGTCTAGATAACTAAGAATCAGAAGGACTGAGAATTTAAAGATCAGGTTTAAATTTTTTTAAAAACAATGATAATAATGATAATTAGCTAGCATTTACACAGTGTCTTAAGGTTTGCAAAGCAATTTATACAAATCATCTCGTTTGACCTACATAACACCCCCTGTGAGGCAGATGCTGCTACATTTAACAAATAAAAAACTGAGGCTAAAAAAGGTTAAGTGACTCAACCGAAGTCAAACAGCTAGTACATGTCCAAGTTAGGACTGAACTCGGGTCTTTCTAGAGCCAAGTTCAATACTATCAACTGTGCCAACTAGCTGCCTGATATTTACAAAAAATCTTTATTTTCGTAGAAACAAAGCTACTCATCAAATGGGAAATGACTGAACAAATTAAGTTATAAGAATGTAATGGAATGCTGCTGCTCTGTAAGAAATTACAGAAGGGACAATTTCAGAGAACGCTGAGAAAGCATGTGTGAACTGGAGAAGGGAGTCACAAGAACCAGGAGAATAATTTATACACCACCACCACTGTATAGAAAACTTCCAAAGATTTAATAACTCCGATGAATGCATAAACCACCATCTAAAGGATGAATGACGAACCACGTCTAAGGAGACAATCGTTATATTCCAGATGCAGAATGAGACTTACTTTTGGACATGACCAATGTGCCAATTTGTTTGTTTGACTATATTTTTGTTACAAGGGTTTCCTTTTTCTCTCCCCTCCCCACCCATGAAGGTAGGAAGAGGAAACTGAAAAAAAAAAACATTAATTAAAAAAGTTCCTATCCTATAAAATAAAACTATTTACCTGGCTGCCTCCATGTTCTGTATCGATGTACCGCGGCATTGGAAATCTGGAATGAAGAATTTCTTGGGCATCGTCTACCGGGGCTTGCAGGAGATGGCGGAAATTTTCATATTCTGGTATGTCTTGGAAGCCTGATTTGCGCCATTGTGCTATGGTCTACGTTAAAAAACAAAGAGTAAATTGTCATTTTTCATGTCTGCCGTATCAAGTATTCTGAAGGAGAAAAGAGTGTTCAAGGGAAACAATTTTAGAAAATATAATGAGAAAAATTTAACTACTGCTTAGAAAACCATTTTTCTCTATCTAGTGTGAAAATGTATAAGGTCTAATCTAAAAACTGGGGCTCTTACCTTGATTTTTTGTTTTTTCATATTCTGACAACTCTATTTCAATATAATTGGCTTCCTTTATATTTCTATGCATTTTATTTTATACATTAAAAAACATTCTGAGCAATGGTCCTTAGGCCTCATCAGATTACCAGAAAAGTCCATGATATTCTCAATAAAAGTCCATGGAATAAATGAAAATAGAAAGTTCTGAAGTTTCTTCTCTTAAAAAAACCACAAAAATAAGAAACTAATCAGACTAGACTTTTCAAACATTCACCTTTGACTAAAGTGATATGTGAGACTAAAATAATACAAGTCCAATGCCTTTTGCAGAAGGGCCGTCTCCTTGTTCTTAACTTGCAGAGAATATTCTTTTATGAAAGGTTTTCTCAGTACTTCAAGCCAACAAGGTATTATTAGAAAAAGTGTATCAAATAATTAGCATTTTGTAGACTGTACATTTAAGAAAAGCTATAAAAGAAATGCCCAGTGGCTGATCCTCCCCAGGAAGAAGGTGATTTTCACCGTCATCCTGGCAAAAGCTACCTGCTCACGTCCCTGAGGGCTCACTTTGACTACGACCATCAAAGGCCAAGGCTGAGTTGATAAACTGGACTATCCTCAACAA
>CM053589.1:12355209-12401022 GCA_028646515.1 Pseudochirops corinnae
AAAAAAAAAAAAAGGCCAAGGCTGAGGAAGGTTAACATCATCTACAGCACTGGGATCAAACTCAAATGGAAAGGGGAGCCACTAAGTCATACATAAGGATCTCTGCAGCACGTGTCGACTTAGAAAACCACACACTAACCATATTTTATTTCATTTTTACTTATTTTGTGAAATATTTCCCAATTACATTTTAATCTGATTCAGGATATATTCAGGAGTGTTGCAGGCTGCATGTCTGACAACACTGATCTATGGAATTTTAAGAAAGATGGGGCTGAGAATAACTAGATTTCTTAATTCAGATCCAGTTGTCAGAGACCCACACCAATGGCCACTGATGTGTCAATTCTGTATTATCTGTTTTCCCTAGGACACACTATGTCTCTCTTTTCTCCCTACTACCAGTTGACAAATATTTAGGGAATGCAAATACATTTTAATATTAGTTTAGGGAGAAACAGGTTAGGAGGAATATGTTGGGACAAAAATTATTTAACACACAAAACAAAATTAGCTAGATTAATTAGCTGCATTACTAATGCTTTCAAGAAGTGACTGTAATATAAGGTTCCTTCCAAGTATTCAAAATACCATGCAAACTGAATGAACTAAATGGAATTAAATACAGCTTGGTAGTTGAGAGCATTAGCATATATTTTAATTTTATAGATCGATCTCTATAAACCCAAGCTCACTCAATATGGTTTTACATCTAGATATTTTTTAAAAGTACAAGGTACTATTATCAACTGCATATTTAATACCTTCTTTAAGCAGAGTACCCAGTTTCCTTAAGAAGAAAAAGTTGAAACTAAAATGACAAAACCACCTTTCTTGGCTCAATCAGTACTACAAAAGGTTCACTTATCAAATGGAAGGCAGTTAGAAGCTGTTAGTAAGGAATAATTAAGAGTTAACAAACCATGACTGATATACCATGCTTCAAACAGATACCTTTAAGCAAGACCTTAAGTATCAGGTGGAATCAGGGAGTGCTTATACCACTGAAAAAATCTGAAGAGGCAATTTCCTACCTAAACATTCACTCCTCATAATTAGTGAGAATTCCCAGAGAAGCAAAAATTAGTCACCTAACCACCTTCTTGGAATGGTACAAGTGTTATCTGAGAAAATTAAATGTGAATACTATCCTTTAAAAAAAAGCAAACTGATCCCCCACCATAGCAGCAGGTTCAATTGGTAAGAAATGAGTATTTGAGTGGGAAAAGGACCCATGTGTACAAAAATACTCATAGCAGCTCTCTTTGTGGTGGCAAAGAATTAGAAATCAAGGGGATGCCCATCAATTGGGAAATGGCTAAACAAGTGGTGGTATATGAATGGAATGGAATACTATTGTGCTATAAGAAATGAGGAGCAGACAGACTTCAGAATAACCCAGAGAGACTTATATTAAACTGATGCTGAGTGAGAGGAGCAGAACCAGAAGAACCTTATACACAATTACAGACCCATCATTTCTGTGATGACTAACTTTGATAGACTGGGTTCATCTCAGCAATGCAAGGCTGTAAGACAACACCAAAAGACTCATGATGGAAAGGCTATCCACAGCCAGAAAAAGAACTACGGAGTCTGAATGTAGACTGAAGCAAACTACTTGCTCTCTCTCTTTTTTTGTTTTATTTTATTCATTCTTTCTTGTTTTCATTCCATTGGTTATAATCCTTCTTCACAACTTGACTAATGTTTAATGTGAAGGTATTTGTAGAACCTGTATCGGATTGCATGCCGCCATGGGGGAGGATGGTGGAGGAGAGGGAGGAGGAGAAAATTTGTTACTCCAAAGCTTATGAAACTGAATGTTGTAAACTAAAAGGAAATAAATAAATAAAAATTTTTTTTTTTTTAAATGAGTTATCTGGATTTCACATTTACTGCTCCCACATACATACTATACATGTGGTCATATGTATGGTTAGCATAAAAGTAATGTATCACTTTGTAAACTATATCTAAAAAAACTGGTAGGGATTCTCATACAAATCTTAAATTATTATTATAAGAAAGTCAAAGTTTATATTGTAAAGGAGATCCAAATCTACAGTTTTACGTAGCAGAGGCCAGAAACATTTTTTTAGTAAATAAATTATTCTGCTGCAAGCAGATGTGCTAATTTAAAATTAATGAAATCTTACCTCCCCATGATAAATCAAAATCTGGAAGAATGTGTCCATCAGAAGAATACGATCTGCAAGGATGCTGTTGCTATCAAGAAGAACAGGCTAAAATGAAGGGGGAAAAAATGAAGGAAAAAAATGGGGAAAAAAAGGAGAGAAAAGAGAAGGAATGAAAAAAACAAACTTACTCTTATACAGACAGATCTTTCCAAGACTGCACAGATTTCTTACACGACATAAAGTGATTTTCTAATTTGGTTTGTATAAAATTTCTGAACTCATGAAAACAACTATTAGAAACTACAAAGAGACTATGTAGTCAATGCAACATTATAAAATAATCATCAGTTTAAGTGCTCAAATAGACTCAGAGTTATTGTGACAATGAAATTATGCCATGTATGTGAATATATTGCATAAGAAGTAATATGTTAGAAGAATATAAGGCATTCACAGAATGCGATCTAAAAGTTAGGATCTAATCCAAAACCCTCATTTTACAAATGTGGAAACTAAGGCCCAGTGAGTAGAAGTAACCTATCCAAGATAACCCAGGAATCACTACCTTAATCTGGAGATTTTAAGGGGGAAATTAGATTGTTAAGAGAGAAAATCAAATTTTCCTGCATAAATGGTTGCTTATTAATTTGCAAGAAAGTACAGCATTCAATCACATTTTCTCTCAAACTCTCTTGCTGTTAAATTATCTTATGATTCCATGTTTACTACAATATGGTTGTACTACAATATAGCCACAGATATGCCTAGTATTTTAGACAATGTTTTATATGGACCACAGTTTTATTTCTAATGGCATTCAGTTATTCTTTTTTTTGTTTGTTTTTCAAAAGACATCTACTAACATAAGCAAACAAAAATGACTCCAGGATTGAACTAAAAACTTGACAGAATTATTTCCAGCTCCAAATCTTACTACTGCAGCATGAACTTGAACAACCCTGTCACTGTCTTTTACCTCTGGGGGTCCGCTGAACGAGTAGGCATAGAGAATAGGCTGAATCATGATTAACGACTGGGTCAGATCCTGACGCATGAAATGATGACGATAATAGGAACTCTCATCTGGACTGTTGTTAAAAACTTGCAAGAAAGGAGATCTTCGTAAATGGAACATAAACTACAAAATAAAACATATGAGATAACTATAAATAATGTTACTCATCTTTGCTCATAATAATACAAGTACATTAATCTATGACTGTAACAAATGATTAAATTCACTATAAAATAATAATATGAATTAATAAAAAACATATATCAAATTTCCTCCCTCGATTCTAAGATATCCTAAGGCTAATTACCCAGGCTGTGGATTATCTCCACTCTTTGTTTTTCCTCTCTTCTTCTCTTGGGTTTTCTGTCTTTTGGCTTTTTACTATTCATTAAACCTCCACCGAAAAGTAAAAAACAGTCAAAGAATTCCAATCACCTTTTTCTACTCAAAAGCACAATTTTTCCTAAAGAGTGTATTCTGGGCCAGGCCCAACTCAGGACAGGCCAACGTTTAAGGCCAGAGGTTAGAATGTAATGTGGCACCGGTGAGCCACAAAATGCAATCAAGACACCTTTACTACAGTGACAATAAAAAGGCACAATTTCTATGATTAAAAAAATATAATTCAAATAAAACAGCAAATCTACTATCTCACTATTGAAGAGTGGCTGATGAATATTCTATTAAGTAATTTGATACAACTGTATTATATAGAGAATTTCTGTAGTATAAATTGAACAAACTCATTTTACGCACATAACATCCAGATTACTAGTTCCCAATGTTTTTCCCAATTCAAAACTATTTCATCAACCAAAAAAAAGCCTTATGAATTCCTAGGGGGAGGGAGATTGTATACACACAAAACATATCTAAAACAATTAAGCCATTACTTACTGTTTAAAGTGCCATTAAAGATTTTTAAGCACAAATCCCATGAGTCATTATCTCAAACCCCCAGTGGAGCCCTGAACCACTGAATGGGAACCACAGATCCAGATTAATGGAACAAACACATGGGAATGAATAATGGAACTGAAATTCTGTAACAATTACAGTAAGCATATCTGTTTTACTCTTACCTGTGGGTAAAGGGAGAAGGTTTCTGAAAATCGGAATGAACTTGGATCATCTTTGTGATATTCTCCAAATTTCTGACACTGGATAAAATAAGATCTAAATTAGTAAATTTCCCAGCTTTGCTAAAAAAATTTATTGCTGAAGCCATATGAACTGACTCATTTACCAAGGGTTGTCACTCTGGAGAGTAATCATCAAGGTAAAATTGGAATATTACTTACCATTTAATTTAAGACTTTTATTAATCTTTCTCCTCAAATATCCTTTCACTATGTCCCACTATGAAGATGACAGAGTCAGAATAATCAATCATGAACACTCGCTATGGTTGAAAGTGCTACTTGTCTGACAAAACTGGAAAGCAACTGGTCAAAAACTAAGTTTAGATTAACTTCTTACAGCACATAGGACAATAAGCTCCAAACTGACAAACGTCCTTAAAAATAAAAACTCACATCAAAAAAAATGGGACAACAGAAGGAAGAACTCTGGATAACTGTATTTAACCACCTGCAATGGTAAGGGGATTTGAGACCTTCCCGGCCCCTTCAATGGGCCTCCCTTGGAGTCCAACAAGAGAAGCTGGCTTGGGGAGGTTTGTTTTTCAACACACTTTTTGCTACTTTCTAATTAGGCAGTGGGCCACAAAGGCTGTGATGTCTTCAGACCCTGGAGAAGGCTATATATAATCCTGACATGAGATTTTGCTTGGGGCTCGCTTATGGGAAGAACTGTGTGATTGGACCAGATGAGACTCTGGGCAGCTGCTGAGTTACCCTACCCCGGCTTTGAAAATCCAGACGCTGGTGCTTCTCTCTCTGCTAACTAACTATGTAGGTCTGTGATCGTCAGGCAGCTAAAAGCCCTGTCTGTTGAACTGCGTCATTTTCTCTGTCTGTATTTTTTGGTCTGCTTGTAACTTCTGTTTGTATTCTCTGAAGTTCAGGGTGCTGACTTTTTCCCCTGAACTAGGTAAATGATATATGTTTGATTAAACTAAGACTGTTAACCCCTTTTGAGTTGCTTTACTTTAGAAAAGCAGATCAAAGAGAACCTGTGCTAGCAGCCACCCTGGGTATTGCTGACACATTAACCAAGTGATAGAAATAATCATAAAAGATGAAGTAGATAATCCTGGTCACACAAAACAAAAAAAAGTTTTTGCACAAACAAAACTGATGTAGCTAAAATAAGTATTTAGAACAGTGGATCATGGATTTAGGGCCATATAAGGTTTTTGAGTTCATCTAGTTCAATCCCACTTTATAAAGGTGGAAACTGAGGCCTGGGGAGTTTAAATAACCTACTGAAGGTCACCAACGTCTTCTGATTCCAAATCCACCTCTTTTTAACACTTTCCAGCTCTCCTTTCATACCATTACCCTACACACCCTCTACTGTAGCTATTAATCTGACCTCCTCCCAACCAGAATCTATGTGACCATCCTGGGTTCTGATGTTAAACTTAGTCCCTCTAAAACTGAATTCATTATCTATCTTCAAAACTTCTTCTGTCTCCTAACCTTCCTTATCACTTCTGACGGCACCACAATCCTCCCAATTCTGGACATCTCATCTAATCAGTTATCAAGTCCTGACTTTTCTATCTTTTCTGTCTTCACCATGTATGCATGCATGTATTATACACATGTATATATTATACACATGCACGCACTATGTATACATACACAGAGATATATGCATGATGTGTACATAAGCAACATATGTCCATTTCTTTCCTGACACAGCCATGACCCAGATACAGACCCTCATCATTTCTCACCTGGACCAATGCAATTGCTTTCAAACTGATTTCCCTGTCTCCCTGACCACTCCTGTCCATCCTCAGCCATCAACATGATCTTCCTGAACTGCAGGTCAGATGATGTCATTCCCCTATTCAATAAAATCCAATGACTCTCTACTACCTCCAGGACCAAATATAAAATCCTCTCTTTGGCTTTTAAAGTCCTTCACAACCTGGCCCCTCCAACCTTTTTCAGTCTTGTTATACTATAAACCCCCTTTCACGTAATCTACAATCCTGTGACCCTGAACTTCTTGCTCCGCCCCTACTACACCTCCTGACTCTGAGATTTCTCCCTGGCTGCCCCCATGGCTGACATGCTCTCCCTCCTCATCTCCATCTCCTGGTTTCCTTAAAGTCCAAGCTCAAATCTGACCTTCTTCCAAAGGTACTTCCCAGTCTCCAAAGGTACTTCCCAGTCTCCAATCATCTACTCCCCATCCCTACTCCTCTCCCACCCCCCATTCTAATACCCTCCCTATGAGATTATCGCCAATTTATCCTGTAAATATCTTTGTACATAACTGTTTTTCATGTTGTAAAACCCATTAGCACACAAGCTTCCTGACGGCAGGAAATGTTTTTTGCCAGTTTTTGCACTCGCAGCATTTAGTATGATGCCTGGCACATACTTAATAACAGCACACCGTTAAGCACATAATTATTATTTTTTCTTTCTTTCTATCTACTTATCTTTTTTTAATCTATTGTACCACAATCTAGAGACTCAATTAAATGGAGAAAATTCTTCACAGCAAGCCCTCCTAATAAAGATACATATTCAAGATGCACACTGAATGATAGAAACAGAACAGAACAACAATCATTCCTACAAAGACGTCTGGTCAAATGAGGTGTGAATAGTTTTCAAGAGAAGAAATGCAGCCAGATGAACAAAGGCTCTAAGTTACTAATAAACAGAGAAATACAAATGAAAACACCTGTGTGTTTTTGCCTCGCAGCCATCAAATTGGCAAAGACGAACGTAAAAAAGGGTCGGATGGGTACGGAAAAATAGAAACATCAATGAACTGTTTTCAAACCAACCCACCTAGGAAACAATTTTTAATTATTCTATTTTATCTTATATTTTTATGTTATTTATATTTATATTATGCTCAACTCTGTGTGTGTGTGTGTGTGTGTGTGTGTGTGTGTGTGTCTTGTATTAATAGATCTATTCACATGCTCTCTCTCTGGGATTGACTCGATTGATACAAAAACATCACTAAAGTCTTCCTTCCCTTTTAATCAATGATCCCACTCCTAGATACACAGCCCAAAGGAGTCAAAGATAGACAGAAAGGTCCTGTATGTACAAAGTCTATACAAATAAAAATATTGTCATCGGCATTTTTCTAGTAGCAAAGAACTGGCCATGATATAAAAAAAAGAACATCAAAAAACTTTTAAAAAATGGATACAAAAGCTCTTTCACCTCGGCACTGGTAGAGGTGTGTCTCCTCCACAATTATGGCGAAAATCAAGGCCAGGGACCTTCATGGGAAGAAGAAGGAGGAGCTACTCAAACAGTTAGATTATTTAAAGGTGGAACTTTCTCAATTGAGAGTGGCCAAGGTCACTGGAGGAGCTGCATCCAAGTTATCTAAGATTCGAGTCATTCGAAAATCTATTGCCTGAGTTCTGACTGTCATCAACCAGACACAGAAAGAGAACCTCAGGAAATTCTATAAGGGCAAGAAATACAAGCCCCTGGACCTTTGGCCCAAGAAGACCTGTGCCATGCACTGCAGGCTTAATAAGCATGAAGAAAGCCTGAAGACCAAAAAACAGCGAGGAAGGAACACCTGTACCCCCTTCGGAAATTTGCTGTTAAAGCATAATTTGTTAAGGTGCTCAATAAAAAGACAAATTGTTATAACCTGTATAGTAAAAAAAAATGATTCAAAATCATCAATTACAGAATCCTAGAGGAAATTCTGCTCAAAAAAAAAACAAAACAAAACTGAAATACAGAAGGAAACCAGCAAGTTTTACAAAGAAATTTCCCCCAGTTTCACTTGGCTAGAAGGTGAACTTTAGTAAAGAAAAACATTTTTAAAAGTTTCTGACAACAAAGAGTCCCTAAATGGTAGATGAAGAAAAAAACTGTGAAAAAGAATAAAACACCTTAAGATTGTGCTCTCCTTCAACAGAACTAGCTGGCACACCACCCAGACCTTAAAAGTATGTTCACGGGCTGGAGACAACGATAAAAGCTGCTCGCGTGACAGTCAGCAAATACGGGAGAAGTCGCAGGCAAAGATGGGAGGGAGGAGAAAGAAGTAAAGGAAAAAATAAGCACAGGGCACCGAGGTCACAGAGCTTTAATTTAGGATGCGCAGTCCTAACTGTCACTGGTGAGTCCCCGAGTAAGTCAAGTAACACGCCAGTATTTAATAAGACCTTACACAGCCCTGGTATCTGTACACTACACGAAGACTTCTGGGACATCTGTCGGTCAGGAAGTGTGCTAGAAATTCACAGATACCGAGTTAAATCTCTCAAAGCCCTCAAGGATCCTAGAATCTGCCAAGGGAGAGAGCGCATACAATACAAGCATGCATACACACGAACACACACACATGTATGTGTGTATTTGTGTGTGTGTGTGTGTGTTTAAGTCACAGAGTAAATCTAAGGCATAAATACAAACACCACACATGCACACACACACACGAGCATAAATACAAGATGATACATTAAAAAGATATTTCTTATGTTAAGTTGTTCTTTTCCATAAACCAGAAAGTAACATGTGCAATGACAGACTTGAAAACTTGAAAACTGGCTCTAAATGATCAAAAGTTTACTGTGTTATTAATTACTGTACTACTTTGTGCAGAAGTACAATTTATTACTTATGAATGATGTTTTTAATTCTCAATTATTATTCCCCAATCTTAACTGCTTCAGTGTCTACTGAGGTGATTTTTCACAGTAAGCATCATAAGAAATATAAACTAATTGTTCAGTTTTACAAAAACTATTCTGTAACATTCAAGAGTGCACAGGATTTTTGTTCTTACCAAGCGAATGAGCTGTCTGTCTAGCCATCTGAGGACATCCGGACCTTCCTCTGTCTCTGCCCTATACACTGCCAATCTGGCCATAAGAATGGCAGCTGCCTCCTGATCAAAAGAAGCAGCAATGTTTTGTATTTGGGTTTGAGCATCTGCCCAGCTAAAGACAAAAAGAAACACAGTAATGTTGCTCTGTTATTACATTAATAATTTGATCAATGGTTAGTTCAGAGAAATAAAAAAACAAATTTCATTTCAGTAATACTATCATAAATAGCTCTATTTTACCATTTTAAGATTAACAGAGGTAATTAATTTGTTAAAACACATACAAGGCAATTTCACTGTAGCATTGCTGAATTTCCAAAAAGCCTATCTTAAGTTTTCGGGTAAAATATCTCTGGTAGCATGCGGTGTGTGTATGCTCGCTATCATGAGACAGCCCTAGGACAGGAATGAGGAAAGCTACAAGGAAGAGAAAACGGTACTAGTAAACTGGCAATGGAGAAATAAATGTTTTATAGGTAAAAAATTTGGAAAATTATTTTCAAGGATCTTCTATCGCCTACCAAATAAAGAAGAAACTGGCTTGTTATTCAATCCAGCCGGTCTTTCCATTTTCATACACGTCTCCACGTACAATTTCACACACACCCCAGTAAAACTGAATTACTCAGCACGTCTTAACTGAGCTCAAGTTGCTCTGCCTTACGACCTTTACCCATCATTTGCTCTACTAGAATGTTCTTCCTTGAAATCACCATCAATTTCCATCCTATTAGTCCTTTAAGACAAGGCCTGTGTTTAACTTACAAAGTCCTTAACAGCCTAAATGAAGGCATCCAGCCTTCTCACACTTTACCGTCCCCTCCACACACTTTGTAATTCAGTGACCCTGCCCTCCTTGCTTTTCCTGGAACCCAGTATTCCAGATTCAGCATCTTCCCTGGCTGTCCCCCGCGCAGGCCCAGAATGCTCTTCCTTCTCATCTCATGACAAAAAGGAGTGTGATTCCACAGAAGAGAACTAGTATAGCCAGGTTCGAGTCTGGCCTCTGACATACACCATAGCTGCGACCTTAAGTAAGCTGGAAACACCACTTACTCCAACCTCCTCACTCAATGCAGGAGGAAACTAAGGCCCAGAGAGGCCGAGTAGCCCAAATGTTCCCAGGTTATAATAATTGTTATCATTATTATTGCTAGCATTTAAAATAAAGTTTTATGGTTTCCAATGCGCTTACAAAAATCATCTCATTATATCTTTCACGACAACCCAAGGAGATGGGTACCACTCTTGTCCCCATTTTACAGGTGAGGAAACTAAAACAGACACAGTTAAATGACTTGCCTAGGGTCACAAAGCTTGTGTCTGAGGCCAGATATGAAAGTAGGGCTTTCTGACTCCGGGTCCAAGTATCTATCCACTGTGCCACCTAGCTGTCTCAGAGCTGACAACCCAGAGGCAAAGTCCAAACACATCAGCCTGCTTCTAAGGCCACGCATGAAGCAGGAGAACCAGGATTCAAATCCAGGTCCTTAACTCTAAGTTCAGAATTCTTTCCATACTGAAATTTATGGGAAACAGTCAGTTTTCTGTAACTTTTCCCCTAATTTTTTTTAGGTTTGTTACCTATGAATTAAAGGCTTCTCAAGACAGAGACCACACATCTTTATTAGTTAAATAATTACAAACATAAAAAGCAGCTATTCTATATTACAATTTCAAGTTCATTTTACATTTTCTTCCCCAAGAAAGAAAAAAGTATTTACATTTCAATTTAAATTTATAAAGTGCTCAATAGAGTTCTTTCTTTTTTTTTAATTTTTTTGCTTTTTGGAGGTGAGAGGAAAGGGCAATTGGGGTTAAGCACAGCTATTAAGTGTGTCAAGTGTCTGAGGCAGGATTTGAACTCGGGTCCTCCTGACTCCAGGGCCGGTGCTCTATTCATTGGGCCATCTAGCCACCCCAATGGAGTTCTTTCTAATAGGCAATCTTTTCATGTCAGTGGGCTTAATAGTGAAAGCAATGCTGTTGGTCAAAAAAATTGTTTACTCCTGGCTTGGTCATCAAAGCACGGAAGTCAGTTTGGAGACATGCATGATCATCATATTAATTTAGGCTATTAAGTTAAATCTCTCCCTCAAAAAAAAAGCCCAACTTACTTCCTAGCCACTGTGGTTACTCGGATACGTCTCTGCCCGCTTGAATGCTGGTACTGAGTTACAAACTGGATAGCACCACGTCCACCTTGAGGAATTGGAGCATTGTGCTAAATTTAAAAAGAGTAAAAATTGAGCAAAAGTTGAATAATCACCTGTTAACCACAAAATCCCACTGCTGCCAAAACTCAATCTAAATCGAACCTGTAGCACGTCATATTTTGGGCCAACAAAATGAAGACAGACATTTGAGCATATGTAAGAGGAATGAACAGGTGGGATAAAAGGAAGAAGAAATGATAAAGGGCAAGAGAAAGCTGTCAAAGTGAATTCAATAAAATGTATGATATAAATCAGGTAAGGGCAGACTGAAAAAAGGAAGGGGAGAAAAGACAGGGATGAAGAAGATAAGAAAAAGGGAGAAGACTGGGAAGACAAACACAGTCAGGACAGACTGGAGTTCGGGAACAGACAAAGTCGTAATGCAGAAGAATGAACTGGGAGAGAGGCTTAACCATGAAGACTGCCAATGCTCGGCTAATAAACAAGGAGAAAAAAGCTTTGTAAACAAATACTGCCATATATATATAGTTAGAAATATCATACACATAGACACATTACATATATTTAATCAACAAGGCAATATCAGTATACATGTATGTCAGCGTGTGTATATATGTACATATACGCACACATCACATATATACTGATACTGCTTTGTTAATTATATACATGTGTAAGCAACAAAGCAGGATCAATATATACAACATATGACATGTAATATTAACATTCAAGTTCTTAAAGGGCATGAATCATACAGTAAATATACATGCAATTAATAGCAAATAAAAGTAGAAATTTTCTACAATAATAATTAACAGTCTTGTAAATAAGTTCATAAAATTAAATGGCCCGTCAAGCCAAGTAATATTAGAACAGGAGAGTGAGTATCATTCTCTACAAGTCATCTACCATAAATCATTATGAACTGAAAAAAAAACCCACTTATTTTATACAAATGGTAACAGCAGATATTCACATACCACTGCAAGGTTTTCAAAGCCCTTTACCCCACTACCTCATCTGAACTCCACAACACCCCTGGAGATGAGAGGTGCCACAGAAGCTACAGAAGAAAAGCTTTCATTACTGTGCACATCCACAAGCCTCACTCAAAGTCCTCTCAGTGACGATCTTTCAGAGTTTACTGGAAGAGACATTCAGACTCCCCCGTACCACCGGGAGGCGTAAGAGCAGGATATCAGCAGAGACTGAGTATAAATAATAAAATCAAACTATAAAGTAGAAGATACACCCGCATTACAGACAAAAGTGAAAATGGAAAGACTCATCTTATCGGAGTCTATCAATTCAAAATGGGAAAAATAAACACAACACAAACGGTCCATTCAAAAAGAGGCTAAAAATTCTAAAACTAAATGTTTAAGACAAAAAAAAAATACCCACTAAATTCTGAAGAAGCTACATACGTGATTTTAATGAAAACTAGTTATAGTCGTCTCCCAAAATGGTCTCGCATAATTCAGCCACTTGATCTGAAGACCATATAGCAGTGTGAATGCCACATTATCCTAAGTTCAAGGGCATCAACACTAAGTAAGTCTTCAAAGAAGAAAAAACCATGTCTTTCAAGAGGTTTCTTCAAAGACAAATCTTGCAGAAGGAGCCTTCACTTAAGATTCAGAAGATCTAAATCCTAGGGCTGCCCCACTCCTCGCTGCGTGACCTTTGACAAATCATTTCACTCCTCTCAGAGCTAATTTCCTTCCCTGCTGTGGCTGTGGGAAGGTACAACATGATCATTCATGTCTAAGTGCTCTGCAAGCATGTGAACAGCACTTGGCTACACTGAGCTGATGACCGTGATCATCATTATTGATACCCTAAGTGCCCTATTACTAACGTACACACTGACGTCTGACTTTCTATGGAAAACTAAACTCATAGCTGAATAGAAGTACATTAATCCACAGGAGGAAGAAAGCAGGCTGAATCGCACTGGAGAAATTGTCGGCACTTGAAACAATATTAATCTGCTTCCTGACACAAAAACTCTTTTTTAACACTCCTGGTGATGTTATAAAATCACAGGGAACTATAATCTCCAGAGAAATAATTTTAGGAGACCCAGCGGGCAACAGAGACATGAATGATGAGCATAAGGAGATGTGGGACAGTACCAATCATCGCTTGTGAGCAAGAAGTACTACACTGATGGTACTCACAAAAGTTAAAGTCCTAAAGGAAAGCCTCCACTACATTAGCTAGATCCTCTAGGGAAGATTTAGGGGGAGACACGGATAAGAATTACATAGGAAAGAATGGGCTGCCATCTGCCCCCGTGGAGGAAGGAACACTTTATCAAGATTCCTTTAAAAGGAATTTAGAAAGGCCCAACGGTCACAGAATCATCAAGCTGCCATTTAGAATGGGAAGGGATCCTCAAAATTTACTAACTCAATTGCCTTGAGCAAGAGTTATTTTTGGTATGTAAAGTTACATAAATTAAAATTGTTAATGTTATGTGACTAAACTCCATGAGGAAACTAAGGCTCATAAAAGAAAGATGACTTGTCATATAATTCCAGTTTTTACCACAGAGAAGAAAATATCAAACGTTTACAATCTCATCCGGTACTATGTCAACAATGTTTTGTTTTGGTTAATTCTTCATTATTAAAATACAGAAAATCATACCTGGTTAACAACTTCAAAATACAGAGCTAAAGTTGTATTAGGATTGAGTCCACATATTTTCCACTGGCAAGTGCCCCCGGTTCCTATTTCCTAAAATTATAACATAAAATAAAATAAGAATAAACAAATATTATGGATCGATAAAGTCCATACTAAGCTATACCATAAGTACAAAAATCCAAAGGAAACATGTAATATATAATTCCTTCTAGAAAATTATCATAAACAAAAATACTTAGAATTCAGTGGATCATGCTCTACTGCGTTCAGTTAATGACATTATAAAACAAACAAAGTAATTCTCACATGGTAAACCTAAAAAACGTTTCAGAATTATGCATAAGGAGTTTATAAGAATTTACACATCATCTTCAGAATACTTTATTTCAAGAACATGAGCAAAAACACTACCAACTCTATTCTGCAGAAACTAGGCACCATGTATTCAGATCCTGTAATGAGAGCATGTCGTAATGCGTATTTTACAGGGAAGTAATAACCATGGCAACCTCGACAAGAACTGCTGGCGTAATGTGTTCTTCACAAGCAACATTGCAAAGAGCGATTAGAATTATTCTTGTATAAAAAAAAAGACAAAACGTTTAACTCTCAACAGTCTAGAATTTAAGGAGTATCTGGATATCCGGACAAACTGGAAGAGGAACACATAATATGCTAAGTCTGACTTTCAGGAGAAACCGCGGGCACTCTGCTCCCAAAAGTGCTAACGTTCTCGCTCTTCCCAAATTATATTCTGTACAAATGCTGTACCCCTCAATACAATGTAAGTTCCTTGAAGGCACATATGATCTTTGTATCACCCATGGCTAGCACAAGGCCTTGCACAAAGCAGGTGCTTAATAAAGTTTTGTTAAATATAAAACTTAATGCCTAATTCCAATTATTCAAAAATTGATCATATACTCTGAAGTTTTTCTCCTCTTCCGCCTGATTTAAGCCATTTTTTGTTCTGTAGTACCTCTACTAGGAAATGGGAAAGGAAAATGAAAACAGATCAAATTCAAATTTTTCAAACTTGGCTAAATTGATATAGTTCTGAAAACAGTCAGATAAGGAATCGAAACTTATTTAAATGAGCTTTATACTATTTGTCAATTTAAATTATTTCAAGTAAGGGTCCACAACCTTTTAAAAGTGGGATACCAAGTTGGCAACCCTATTCTTCAGGCATGCTGAGGTGACTTTCGAAAGGAGTGTGATGACTAAACACTCATCCTCACAGAGGAAGAGGAGAAAACAGCAGTAAATATATTCACAAGGGTCTTAAGAGCATAGATGGAAAGGGGTAAAAGACTCAAGAAATCATCTAGTCCAGCCTGCTCATTTTACAGAGGAGGAAACGGAGTCCTAGAAAGGTTAAGTGACTTGTCCAAGGACAGGCAAGTAAGAGACAGGGCTGAGATTTAAACCCAGGTCCCCTGGATTCAAATTCAGCTCTCTTTTCACTATAATGAATAAGAAGAGTCTTGTTCTTCTTATGCTTCCAGAATCTATGACAGGAGCACCTAATGCAAATGGACAGAAGAAGGTATGCTATACATTATGCAAGTACGCTCCACTGCACTTGGTACCAAATGTGCAAGAGTCACCTCCCAAGGGGCAAAGAGAAAGCCTCTCATCTTAGCCATTTTAGTCGGGGCCGAGAGTTAGCTGTGTTTTCTATTTCAAAGCTAACTTACATTTTCTGACACACAGGGTCCTTTAGAATTCAGAGACACACAGGGTCCAATGGCTCCCGAAATCTTTATTTCCCTCGAGGTCTGCAAAAAAGCAATGACATACTGAGGCATGGTTCAAATTAAACAACACGGAAGTTCTTTCTTTTACTCTGACAAGAAAAGATAATACGCTCATGTTCAAGAAAGTTACCAACTATCACCTCTATGCAGAAGATTTCTAAATCTCTATCTCTGGTCCAACTCCTCCAGTCCTTTGTGTGTAGTTGCCTCCCCGACATCCCCACCTGCATGCACTGCTGATAGGACTCACACACGCTCCAAACCAAATATAAAAGCATTATACCTCAAACTTGCCCCTCTTCCTCACTTTCCTCTTTCTGCTGGTCGTGTCCCTGTTCTCCTAGGGAAACTGGCCTGAAACCTGAGTACTTCTGAGTGTTCTTTCCTTCACTCCTCTATCACCCCACATCAGTTAACTAATGAATCTTGTCAATTCTCTATCTAAAATATCTCCTACGTCTGGCCACTGCCCTCTACCACCACAGCCAATGCCCTAGGTCTCATTATCTCCTATTAGGACTTCTGTAATAGCCTCCTAATGAGATTCCCTCCCTACAGCTTCTGTCCTCCCATGCAGCCTCCACAAAGCTGCCCGTCATCTTCCTCTCTTCTGACCTATCAAACTGGTCCTTCCCAGTTTCCTTTCCAGAATCATCATCTTTGTCCCTATGCATAGATGAACCCCTCTAACTTAGAGCTTAGAGTCCTGTCCTGGGCCCACTTATCTTTCCTCTCCACACTCTCATCAGCACTCACAGACTCAGCTGTTACCTCTCCAACCTTAGACTCACTCATGGATTCCAGTCCCACACCACCAATTGAATACGTAAACAACTGGATGTCCCATCAGTACCTCAAATTTAGTAAGTCTAAAATATAATCTATCATATTTCTCCAAAAGTCCCACTCTCTTCCTAACTTCTTGATTTCTGTTGAGGGTACCACCACCTGTCCATCACTCAGGTTGGCAACCTCAGCATCATCCCTGATTGATTTTTATATCCAATCCGCTGTCATGTCTTATTAACTTTACTCACAGCCTATTTCTCATCTGTCCTCAAGTTATGAGTATAATGCTGTTATTTCTGGCTTAGGACACATTCAAATCATGTTAGCAGCTCTTTCAGGTGGAGATGTCCAGTGAAGCTCAGAGAAGAATGGCCTTCACCTCTCCAGATCAGGTTCTGATCACCTCTCACCCTGACTACTGTAGCAGCCTCCTAACTGGATTCCCTTCTCCAACTCTTCTTGCACAGAGCGCCGTCTTGCTGGCCTTTGTGTATCATCGGCAGCTTCCACAAAACTCCCCAAAAATTCTCACTGAATTTCTTACGGCAATCCACAGTATATCAGAACCATGATGGGGAAAGTCCATGATGTGGAAGGGACAACTGTATCAAACAGATTCCTTTCTTGGACACATTTTGTACATATTTCTTCAGTTTTCATTCTTACCTTGATTTCTAATGTGCCTCCAAAGCTCATTTTAAATTGTCCTTGCATATCTTTGGTAAAGACTCTCTGAAAGGTCTGCTTGAATAAGGAAGTATTGAAAGAATCTCCCATTACCATGTACCCTCTGAATGGAAAGACCAAAAAAGTACTGTTAAGAAGCACATTTACTGAAACAACATACGCCATAATTGAATGAAATCATAAAAGTTCAGGCTTCATCTCAAAAAACAAAGAATAAGATTAAATTTCTATTCACAGAGTTATAAACTACTAAAACCAAAAAGGACCTTAGAAATTATCTAGCCTAAAGCTCCTATTTTACATAGATACAGATATTGAGATATACATAAAGATACAGATATCCTTTCCCATTCACACAGCCATCAATCTAGTTAAGGTCTTCATCACCAGGACTATTGCCAATAGCCTTCTAACTGGAGTCACTACCTCAAGGTGATTTTTCTAAAGTGCAGGTCTGACCACGTCACTACCCTGCTCAATGAGTTCTGGTGGCTCCAAGACCAAATGTAAAGTCCTCTGTTAGACATTTAAAACTCCTCAAAATCTAGCCCTTTCCTACATTTCTAGTCTTCTTACACAACTTGATTCACTTTACTAATTACTGCCTCAGTGTCTTTGCATGGACTGTCCCCCATGCCTGGAATGTGCTGCCCCCTCTCTTCTCCCTCTTGGTTTTCCCTGGCTTCCTTCAAGACTCTGCTCAAACCCCTCCTTAAGCAGAAAGCTTTTCCCAGTCCCCCCCTGCTATTAATGCCTCCTCCTCTCAGATTCCCTTCCATTTACCCCATATATTTCTTGTATGTAACTGGTTATTTACAGGTTGTCTTCCCCATTTGCATGTGGGAGGTCAGAGACTGTCTGCTGCTTTTATTTCCATTTCCAGCACTTAGCATAGCACCTGGCACAAAACAGGTGCTTAATCAATGTTAAATGAATTGACCTACTGAAATTCCCATTCGTTCCCATTAAATTGGCTAAACTAAGCAAAAAAGGGGAAGGACAGTTGTTGGAGAGGCTGCAAGAAAACAGACACACGAATGCCCTTTGGATGGACCTATCAATGAGCCTGGCATTCTGGAAAGCTATGTAGCTTTGCCTTCAAAGTCACTACACTGTCAATACTCTCTGACCCAGAGATCCCACTACTGGGCCTACACTCCAAAGACAGTATGGGAAAGGGACCTATGTGCACAAAAAATATTTTTATCAGCTCTTTTTGTTCTAAGCAAATGACTAAGGTGGGGTGCCCATTAATTGGAGAATGAGCAAATTATGGTAGAGAAATATAATGGAATATTCTTACATTATGACAAATAAGGACACAGAACATTTCAAAGAAATTTGGGAAGACTTTTCTGAAGTAATAGAGAGTGAAGTCAGCAAAATCCATAGAATAATTTATACAATATAATCAACTTTGTAAAAAAAAAAAATAACTCTGAAAAACTTAAGAATTTTGACCAACGCAATGACCAATCACAACTCCAAAGGACAAATATGATGGCACCTATTAATTCCTGACAGGCTGAAGGACTCAAGGTGTCAAATTATACATACATACACATATGCATATGTATATGTATATATCTGAACATGATCAATGTGGAGATTAGCTTTGCTTGAAAATATGTACAAAGGTTTAGTTTGGTTTGGTTTTTTGGTGGGACAGCGATAAGGGGCTTAGCAGTAAGGCTGCCAAAAAGAAAAGAAAAAAGAATCGTTTTTTAGAACCCAGATTAAGGAACCTTTGGAAGGTTAGAAGCTAACACAGACAAACAGGAAAACTATAAAAGTTACATAATGATCTTCCTCTACTCATCGATCTGTATAATAGCACTAACAAAAGGATACAGGAAAAATACAAACACGTTTATAATTTCTAAGAGCTGGCTTTAGTGACGAGAAAGGCTTAGTATTTCTACCAAAGATGGAAGAAAATTTCCCATATAATAATGATAGATACTGGATACTTAACAAAAAGAATTATCTTATCCAGTTTGGCTGATTATCAGAAAGAAAATAATGCTGTTTGTAAAGCTCCTTTTAAATAAATGCAGAGCACAAGAGACATATATATGTTACAGCTAAAAACAGAGCCGTGAAGGAAAAACATTCAGCAAGTCCAAGAACTATTTTCCTTTCAGTCATCTACTGTCAAGGCCAGCTAACTGATTTAAGAGAAAATGCTGGCCTTGATTACTGACATTAATAAACGAAACCTATATTTGAGATATCTGGACAAAAAGAGGTGGGGTGGCCACGGAAGGAGTTCAGGGATAACAGCTGGTCAGCTCTAGGGTAACAGACAAGCATCGTGAGAATATAACAAGTCTTATATTTCACATCCATAAACCAGGCTGAACAAATTGAGCTAAATATCAACAGGTAAAAATCAATGTAGAATAAACAGTCATTCTTGACAATAGAGGGCTGAACGGGCGATTCATAATGTGCCAACTGCTCACTCCTTACTCTGACCATCAGCCAACATCTGGTACTTACGTAAAACATTAATTTCCTAAATATAATACTATTTTAAAGGCAACTCCTCTTCTGATGTAGTTGTAATCCCTAAAAGATTTCTTGTGCTTAAAAAAACTCTAGTCTGCCTCCAAATCACCAATCACTGTCTTCGCTTACAAAAGGAAGCAATTGTACCTCAAAGGTGCCTTCCAGTTCTAAATTCTGAGTCTATTACAAAGGACTTCTATTTCATAACAATTTTAAAAATTGGACCTATAACTCTTATATTAAATGTGTAAACATTGATAATGAAGACAGTTAAATTTAAAACCATATGAATCTCTCAATTTTGTAATTTATTTTCATAACAGCTATCCATAGATAAGTCAAAACCTCTCTGATCCTCAGTATGCTCACCTGAAAAACAGGAACAATACCTATAACACTTTTACCAAAGAAGTAAGAGTAAATGACTTAAGTGTGTGAAGTGCTTTATATACCCTCAAGTGCGACAGAAATGCCAGCCTGAATGGGAATGACAGAGGTGCGGGGAGGGAGAGAAGGAGGGATCACAATGACGATAATCGCTAACATTCACGTAGGGCTTTAAGGTCTGCCAAGTACTTTCCGTATGTCACCTCCCTTATTCCTCACAACAACCCAGGAAGGAAAGTGCCTTTACTATCATCTTTTCACAGATGAGAGGAATTAAATGACGTGCCCAAGTTCACCAGCTACCAAGTGCCTGAGCCAGGGCTTTAATTCAGGCATCCGTCCACTGCGCCACTTGGCTCCCGCCAGACAAAGTATGACCTTGAAGCAGGAAGCCACGGAGAGCTGGGGTCAAGCCTCTGACACAGACACAGAGCGGCTGTGCGAACCTGGACAAATCACCTAACCTTCAGTGTTCAGGCATCTCACTTAAGAAGTAAGCTGCAGAGAAAGGGCCAACTGGTAAAATGCGTCTCCTAGACCAATGAAATCATAGGTCTAAGGGTATCTCTAGCCCTATGACAAAAACTATTCGGTTAAATAATGTGGATAACACAACACTGGTTATGTCAACTCGCAGAATGCTGTAGTGCCTCCTAGACAAAATACACAAGCACTCTAAAGAGTCTGGCCTAACCATCAAGGAAATGTGTAACAAAAAATATGAGCTGGTCACGTGGCAAAAGAAGGCAAAAGACACAGAGTCTGTGTGCTCAACGGCCACCCCCGAGATGTCAAGAGAAAGTGGGGAAGCCCCCAAGCACGTCAGGCAGAGTCCTGTCACACAAAACAGGCAGCTTAAAACAGATTCCAAACCACACCACTGGAGGGAACATTCATATGAATGAAATCACAAATTCATTTAAGTATTTGATTATAAACAGCTGACAATGAACAACTCTCAAAACAGCACATGATTTTTTTTTTTAACTAGAAGAGACCTAAGTAATCAACATTTTAATAATGATGAGGAAATTATGGCCCAGAAAAGTTGAAAGTGAATTGTCAAACCTCAGCTTGTTGTAGCAAACATTCTGACAGGCAGACAGGGCCATTTGGGGCTGGAGTCACAGATTATGCCAGTCAAATTTTTGAGAGAGCATCTCTCAGAATTATTAAGAAAATAATTATACAAAGTGAAATGACAAATAGTTCAATAGACATTAATTTTACCATTTTATTGTCCTATGGAGGCAACTTCTGTTCAATGTTAGTTTTCTTATTTTTAATTTGAATGTTTATATTTTTATTATAAAACATAAGTACATAAAGTCCTGATTTAATAACATAAAATATTATTAATCAGACACTGCTGTGACCAACCGTCTCTATGTCTAGGTTATATATTCAAAGCTACTTAAGTTATCACTACCAAAAAACTGAAACCCACTTAAAACGGCTGATGATAGAAAAAGCATAGGATGGAAGTAAAACTCTTAGTTGGGATCCAGATTAGGAATTGTCTGAAAACTCAAATATAATAAAAGGCAGAAAGATCAAAGTGGTTTTTTCCCAAAATAGTTCTACTTGTTCTTTTAGCTTACTTCTGTATTTCAAGATCCTATAGTGCAGTGGTGCTCAACCTTCCTAGTGCCATGACCCTTTAATATAGTTCCTCATGTGGTGACCCCCAACCATAACATTATTTTCGTTGCTACCTCATAACTGTCATTTTGCTACTGTTATGAATCATAATGTAACTATCTGATATGCAGGATGCATTTTCATTGTTACAAACTGAACATAACCCACAGGGTGAAAACTGCTGCTCTGGTGGGTCTCGGATTCTAGATACTCACCCAGTGAGGTTAGGACAGCATTTCATCTCCAAAAGGCCAGTCTGATCCAGCGCACATGCATAAATATCAATAACGTGCCCAGTCGTAGCAGCTCGATTAGCCAATGCTTCAAAATGCTAAAGACAAAATTTTTAAAAATTAAATCAAAGCATTTTACACTCACACGCAATGTGTATCAATGCTATACTCACAAACAGGTCAAAACGTGGACAGTGTGGCATGGAGTGAAAACACTGGGGCTCTAGCTCAGAGGACCCAGGCTCCCGAAACACGTCTGCCGCTTAGTACCCAGGGGACCCTGAACAAAGCCCTTCACTTCTCTGGGCCCTGGTTTTCCCATGTGTGAGCTGAGCAGGCTGGATTAGAGACAGCCTCTAAAATCCTTCCCAGCTTTAAATTTATGGTTCCATGAAAATTCAGGCAGGCTGTCAAGGACTTGTGTTTTGCATTTCACATAGTTTTTACCTCCATAAATGTCTTATAAAACATGATCATTTCTGTAACTCCACTTTACTCTTCATAGAACTTTCCGTGATGATATCTGAATGGTTAAGTCAAATAAGCTTTGAATAAATGAACTGAATTCTAGTCCCAGCTCTGTTTGTTTCCTCATCCATAAAACTAGGCTGAACTAGACTGGTGAGATCTCTTTTGGCTTAAAGATTCCAAATCATAACTGGAGAGAACCCAAGGATTGACACAAGTCTAAAGGGAAGCAGCTAAGTGGCACAGAGGACAGAATACCAGGCCTGGAGTCAGGAAGACTCATCTTGGTTAAGGGAATCTAAAGATCTTCCCTGCCCCTGAACAGGTCCATGGGAGCTGCTTTGAGCTCTGGTCCAGCCTGGACCTTGAGTCACAGGGAGCCCATGATGGAAGGAGCTTGCTGAATGGGTGGAGCAGGAAGAGAGCAAGGCAGAGCTGAGGCAGAGCAGCTAGCATGAGTGAGAAAGGGAGGGATTTTGCCGTGGGGAGGCCTAAGGGAGGGAAGGCTTGGGGATGTTGGTGCTCCCTGGATTGCTGATGTGTATGAACGTCTTTGTTACCATGGTGGAACTGGCTTTCTGGTATATGAATAAATATCTTGGTTTCATCTTTGAGGAAGACAGCTTGTTATATTTTGCAATTCAACCCTGGAAATAAGTCTGCATATTCACAGCGACTGCTATGGGTATCACACCGGCCATATATTTGGTGAGTTTCAAATCCAGCCTCAAATGCTTACTAGCTGTGTGACCCGGGGCAAGTCACTTAACCCTATTTGTCTCAATTTCCTCATATGCAAAATGACCTGAAGAAGGGAATGGCAAATTGGTCACTTAAGAGTCAAACACAACTGAAAAATGACTGAACAACAAAGAGCAGCAAAAGAGCTGGTATTTAAAGTCACAGCAGAAAGCAACTGAGTCTGTAGCAAACTAAGCCAACTGTCACATTCACGTAGCAACTGAGACTGTAGCAAAGAAGAAATGAAGACAACTGGACGTTCTGGAAATCAGGAGATTCAAGGGGAGGAAAAACAGTTATCAAAAGGTGTCAAAAACAAAAGAAAAGTTCCAAGGGGGCAAACGTGGCACAGGTCGGGCTCTAGAGAGGTGCAGGCAAGAGAAACAAGCTCAGACTGAATCGCGATGAAGCTCTGCAGGGGAAAAGAGCTTCCCGTCCTTCCATGCTCTCCTAAAAGGGCTTGTCTCCCAGCTAGCATCTGATACTGGGGAATGAGAAAAGAATTTTTATGCGTTTAGGCCTTTCCAATATAGTCAAAAGGTAAAGAAAAATGTCATTATTTTAAGTTATAGAAATACAACAGCTAAGCACTCTAAAGGATCTGATAGATTTAAAATCTTATATTAGTAACGTTAATACTCACTAGTGTCAAATACAAAAGGTCTAAAGATTTTGAACTTCTGATTTCTACTTAAATAATCTTATCATAAGCATACAATAATATACAAACATATGCATGTTATTATGGACATTATTTTAAAATATGAAATTAAAAATTAATTTTCCTCTATACATCGTCATGGCAACACTAGAAAAACCATTCCCTCTCCTTCCAGTTAAAACTATCATTGAATTTAGGAGCAAGAAGTCTAATACCAATGTTTTCCTAGATTCCTGCCAGCCCTGAGAGCCCTGAATGTTATTAAATTTGGGTATCAGGTCTTCTGGCTAAAACGGCTACGTGAAAAATCAAAGAAGAAAAAGGGCATCCAGCCAAACACCAAACAAAAAGACAGCCAGAAGCCGCAGAGCCTCTCTAGCAGGAAAGTCAACATGAACTCATGCAAATAAGCCAAGGCTGCTGGACTGGACCCTCCAGGGGCACCTGAAACCCTCGGCACTCTGGGCTCAAGGCTCTGGTAGTGAAGAGGTTTTGGGAAGCTGGTTAAGGGGAGAGGTTAAGGGTGCTTAGACTCTGAGAATGTCAAAGCACAGTCACCTGGAACAAATTTACACACTCAGACCATGGGAAAGTGTAGGGAGTATACCAGACATTGAGGGAGTTGTCAGAGGCATGGATGAACCTTGAGGATCTGGTGGGAGGAAGAGTCCTTGGGCCAGCAAGGGACAAAAATCCTTGGGCCAGGCACCCCTGTCTGTTCTAATAAGGGAATTAAAGAGCCAGGCCTGCAACAAGGGAAAATTTTCTCACAAAGGGAGATCGGGGTTAAGTTACTTTCAGAGACATGGTCTCAGGATTTTTTAGGGTCCAGGTCCCATCTCCCCATCAGTAGTACAGAATGAGCAGACACAATTCCCTAAGAAACCCAGAGCACTCTGACCTTCAGACTCAGAGGGGCTGGAAATCCTCCACTGGTCTCTAATAGGTTTATTTTTTCTAAATTAGGAATCTTTTGTTGTTTCTCTCCCACTTTTAAGTCAGTACCATGTACTCACAATTAGTTTTGCTCAATCTACTTTAAGGCATCCAGATTCTCAATCTTTCTGCCCTCCTACCTTCAACCTACCTTTTCCACCTCCTTATCCTCCCTACACTTATCAAGTCTTTCCCTAAGTTTTGGAATTTTCCTTAACTTACTGATTTCTCGTTATTTCTTTCTTTTATTTATCTATTTCTTCCCCTCTTTTTTTCCCCTTTTTCCCTTCTCAAGTGGTTAATCAAAATTAATCCTTATCTCCTCCCTTTCAACTACTTTTGTTAGGTTTTTTTCTTTTTCTACACCTTTGTCTAATAAAAATTTATTTTGTTCTCTTCATTGATTTTCTTCCCTTTTTGTCTATTCTAAGCTTTTATTTTCTGAATCATCATCTGCATTCTTATTTATGCCTCTCTGTGTTCCTCACAGAATTAAAGGTTCTAAACTATCAAGTGTGCATTTCCTCTTCCAAACAATATTATTATCTTTGTAGATCTGGCCCTTTGCCCCTTTACTCTGTTGTGCCTTCCCCTTAGAAATATCAAGTCATGTGAGAAGTAATCAAAAGAAGCATTGCCTCCAGGGCAGCTAGGTGGCGCAGTGAATAGAGCACTGGCCCTGTATCAGGAGGACCTGAGTTCAAATCTGAACTCAGACACTTGATATTTAACTAGCTGTGTGACCTTGGGCAAGTCACTTAACCCCATCTGTCTTGCCTTCCCCCCCCAAAAAAAGACATTGTCTCATAGTACACAATCCCTTATGTCCCTGATTCTAAACCCCTGACCATGATCATTTTCCCATCTGCCATGTGCTCTTCTATGTAGATCTATGCCCTCCTTATCCTCCTCCCTCCACTTCTAGATGCCAGCTGATCCCAGGAACTTTGATTTCCCTTCTCCACTGCCAAGATGTCATTCCTGGAGATACCAAAAACTCTCTAAGGAAGCAATCTCCCTGCATCAAATCCTGGCCAAACAAGACCCATCTTCCAGCGCAGAATGTCTTCATTCCACAGGAGTGTTCTTCAGCGGCACACGCCCCTCTGCCACCTCCTCAATTCTTATGTAGCTCTTCTTCTTGCTGAAAGATTTTAGAAGTCAGCTTTCCTGTGTTGTATTACTGTGAACTTGATTAACATACATGACACACTCAAAGACCTTCCTCACCTGCCCTACTCCCACCTGCCAGCCTTGTTATTCATCTTCTGCCACATACTCTAAGATCCTACAACGGCTGCCAAACATAACCACTAACATGAGTGGGATGGACTCAACTATGAAAGAGAATAAACTAGAAAGCAGATCCAACGATACATTGCTTACAAGACACCTGTCTGAAACACCGAGATTCAGACATAATGACAAGCTACAGGACAACTTCTTACGCTTCAGGAGAATTTCCAAAAAGCAAGGGCAACAGTCATGATGTCACACATGATGTCAAGGGCAACAGTAAAAACAGACGTGATTAAAAGAGAAGCAGAGAAATATTATGCTTAATAATCAGATAATGAAGCCAACAGATTACATCAATACTTAATACATATGCAACAAATGACAAAGCCTATAAATATGTAAAGAAGTTAACAAAATTACACAGGAAAACAGTAAAGCTGGAATACTTGGGGACCTCAAAGTGCCTCCTTTTGGAACTATGAACACTTAAGGGGAAAAAAGAATATGTGCTAACAGAATAAAATAATACTACTTAAAGTAACTTATGTATTCAGCACCATAAGAGTGGAACTTCAAAAAGGGTCACTTTATAGAGTCAGGAAAAAAAAGATAGGGAAAAAGGTCAAGAATCTCAAAGAAAACAATGAAAAAAAAGTGGGAGGAAAGAAAGCCTAGTCCTAGGATATCTGTAACTATTCTACAAGATAGTAAACCTCAAAACTATTGGCACAAAAGTAGATATACAATATATAAAAGCCAATGAACACAGCAGGATGGGGTTCAAATAAACCCTAAGGCTCCTAACCACTGGTATAAGGACTCACTATTCAATAAAAACTACTAAGAAAACTTGAAAGTCACATAGCAGGAATTAGGATAAGACCAAGATCTCAACAGAATAGCACAATAAACTCCAAACTGGTACAGGATCTAGATATAAAAAAATCATAGCACAAACACATCAAAGAAGCAGGGAAGGAGATAATAACTTTCTCAGTTATTGAGAGGAAGATTTTTTTTTTGACAAGACATAGATAGAATGGATCACAGCATATAAAAGACAATCTCAAATCTATAAAATTGGAAAAGCATTTACACAAATGAAAATCATGCAGTTAAAATTAGAAAGGAAATAGCAAAATGGGAGAAAACATTCATAGCAAGTTTCTTTGATACCCAAGAGATAGACAGATAGATAGAAACAGAGATAGACAGATAAAAAGATAGATGGATGGATGGATGGATGATTAAAATAGTCAAAGGAGAGATAGAGTTGTTTCTCAAGGGAAGAATCAAAGCTGTCAACAATCATATGAAATGGTCCATATTATTAATAAGAGAAATTCAAATTAAAACAATTCCAAACTCCATTTCAACCCCAGAAGATCAGCAAAGATGATGAAAAGGGAAAATGATCTTGTTGGAGGGGTACAGGAAAGCAGATATACTGATGTCTTGTTGATGGAGCTATGAAGTAGCCTGGGCAATCTGGAAAACAATTTGATGCTATATCCAAAAAGTAACTAAACTATACATACCTTCTGACTCAATTATAGCATTATCAGACACACCCCAAAAAGATCAAAGAAAGATGGAAAGAACCCACATACACAAAAATAATGCTAGTGGCATTTTTTTATTGTAGCAAAGCACTTGAAACAAAGAGGATGCACATCCATTAGTGCAGTGGTTCTCAACCTTCCTAATGCCACAACCCTTTAATACAGTTCCTCATATTGTGGTGACCCCCAACCATAAAATTATTTTCACTGCTACTTCATAACTGTAATTGTGCTACTGTTATGAATCGTAATGTAAATATCTGATATGCAGGATGTATTTTCCTTGTTACAAACTGAACATGACCCGCAGGTTGAGAACCACTGCAATAGAGAATGGATAAAAAGATCATGGTACATGAACATAATAAAATATTGCTATGCCCTAAGAAACGACTAAAGTGATGAATTTAGGGAAACTGGGAGGTTTCTATGAACTAATATAGCGCAAAGCAGGAGAACCTGAATAACAATTTACATAATTTACAACACTGGAAAGAAAAATAAATTTCAAAGACTTAAGAACTCTGATCTAACAACAACCAACCAAGACTCTACAGGACCAATGTTAAAGTATGCTACCCACCTTCTGACAAAGAAGTAAAGGACATAAGGGGAAGAACGAGACCATTCATTGTCAAACACTTCCAGTTCGAATCTATTTTGTTTGAGTGTACTTATTTGTTGTAAGAAGAGTTTTATTTGTGTGTTTTTCAATTTGAGGGAGGAGGGAAGGGTAAGTGACAGTAATGCCCCCCCGCCCAAAAAAAGAAAGAAGAAAAGAGTGTCACAGAAGTATTTTTTAAATGTACATAAAAGAACACAAGGAAGTTCAGAGAGAGACAGACAAGCTGGACAGCTTTGAAAGTAACGCGTTGAATCTATTACACTTTTTTAAAAAATGCAAGCTCAGTTTGATATGCAATCCTTCTTCCTGTTCTCTGAATGTAGAAAAGTTCATGTTTGTGTTTGTCAAGCTGAGAAAAACAAAAAGACACTTTTTTCAATCAGGACACCACAACAATCCACGAGGTTTGCTAAATTTTCTAATCTCAAAAATCCAAAACGAAGGATTACATTTAAGTTACGAAAACACAGAATCACAGAATCTGAATTTTAAGAGACCCCAGAGTCATGCAGTCCAATCTGTATTTCAACAAGAATACTCAGTACCATACGACAAGTGATCCTGCCTTCTCACACCAAACATTAAAATTAAGCTAAACTAAAGTAAATCCATTATCCCCTAAGAGAGTGTAGATTAGCCGAGTGTTATTTTAAAAAAAGAAAGCTGAACTCCTCACCTGATTAAAGATCTTCTACACTTTATCTTTTGTAAGCTAAGTGGCACAGCACATAGAGTTCTGGGCCTGCTGTCAACAAGACCTGAGTTCAAATTTGGCCTCAAAAGCTTCCTACTTGTGTGATTCTTGTCAAATCACTTAACCTGTTTGCCTCAATTTCCCCAAATGCACAATGAGGATAATAATAAAAATCTACCTTCAGGGCTGCTGTAAGGATCAAAGGAAATAGTAATTATAAAATACTCAGCACAGTGCTTGCCACTTAATAAGAAGTATATGGAGGTTCACTATTATTATTCCTATCCAACTTTTTATGACATTATTTCATGTTCTCCTGCTGAACTTTTCAAGCAAGATCTACTCACATAAACAGGTAGCATATCTTTAAATAACTGTCTAAGGCCCACTCTTCTCTCCATATAAGACACATTCATTTGATTGTTTTAGAGAAAGTTGCAAAGACAAATGTTTCTGATCTTGTCAAGTCTAGGCACTCCAGTTTCAGAAAAAAGAAAAATTAGCAAATTCCAATTAACGTAAGACTTCTGATTTACTTAACCTTTTTTTTTTCCTGACATACAGTCTCCCAAATCAACCCAAATCTATCCAAATTCAAATATAAAGCTATGTGTCAAATTTGGGGAAAAAAAAGTCATAAAATGCTTCCATTAAGTAAAATTAATAAAAACCAAAACTTACTTTAGTTCCTCTTTTCACATATTTGGCATTGTCTTTTTCAATGTCATGCCAGGATCTTATAGGTGTCTTTAGCTCATCCCCAACCACCATACCAGGTCCCTGAGTAGCTGGACCACCAATGAACATCATAATACGAGCACCAGTGTTTGGGAACGTGCACTGTTAGAAGAAAGCAAAACGTCAAAAGCAGTTTAATAAAAATTATCTTCTCTAATGCTTCAAGGATGACAATTTTTTAAAAAACAACACTAAAAGCCTTCAGAACTCTCCCCAATACAAGGAGCAGCAGTGACTTCAGAAGACTGATGGTGAGGCACGCCTACCACCTCTCCAGAGACAAGGGACAGACCAGCAGTGCAAAACGAAGCATGTGTTTTCGACAGCCAATACACTGATTGGTTTACTTGACCATATTTGTTACAAGAAGGGTTCTTTGGGGGAATGGAGGAACAGGATCAGTGGGTAGTATCAACAGTAAATTACACAAGTAAAAATAAATCGAGAGTCAATGACTTTATCATTATAAGTACTCTCTCTACTGTCAACGCTCAAATACCACTATAATTTAGAAACTTGTATTCATGAGCTGCTGTGGCCCAAAAAATTCATTACTACTAAGGGTAATTAATCTTCTCTGACCTTGGCCCAGTTGGTCTTAGACAACAGACCTAAAAGTCACTACCAGGACACTAAGTACTCAAAGACTTTTCAGGCTGGTAGACGTGGAAGAGCCTTTCATCCCACAATAAGCCACTGGAGTAAGATTTCAACGGAAGAAAACATAGATGTTCAAATTGTTTTTGAGGCCAAAAGAACGAACTTCTCTCTTTTTACATCTAAAATGCTGCAAATCAAGCTTCCAAAAGGGCAGTTTAAAAAAGGAAACAAACCCAAATATTTCCTTCTCAAAAAAATCCTATCATAAAAGAAAAAAAGTCTCTTAACTTTAAAAATCTGCAAACATAAAATCTGCAAACAAGCATTTTTCTTTGTCATCTAACTCTTCTACGGGAAGTGGAAGAGGAAAGATGACAGGGAGGTTACTTTATATATTAAAAAGTTTTAAGACACAAAGTTACAGAATGAAATAAGCAGAATCAGAAGCACAATTTACATGGCAACCGCAATAATGTAAAGGAAAACTACAGCAAAAGACTTCAGAACTCAGATTGATATTTCGGTGTGGTTTTTTGGCTTTGTGTTGGTTTTTTTTTGCTTAACAATAATACTTGTTACAAATGGTACTACAATTAGGAACGAGAGGAGGGCATCATCGAGACTTGAGAATGATGTGAAAAAAGAAAAAGCATCAATAGGAAAAAAGTCCTCATCATTACCTCAAGCAATCCCACAGCGATGGAAAGAGCCACCCCTGAAGATCGCAAAGGTCTCTTGCCCTGCGGGACAGGCCAAGGGTCTCGCTGGAGTTCTCCTAGAAGGTCTGTAAGATTCATGTCTATTTTCTGCACGGGCTGTAAAAATCTACAAAGCAAAATTAAATAAGAAGGACTCCGTTTGATGTTTTCCAACACCCACCCTAAAAAACAGATTGGCTGGTAAAACATCTTAGCAGACTAGACACAGAACTGATTATCTAAGCACTACACTTCAGGGCTTAATCTCCCACTTTCCTATTACGTGAAACATGACACTCTTAGTTTCCCTATGAAAATAAGCAATAACTAGCTATGTATAAAAGTCAAACTCAGTACCCTTTTTCTGCTATTTACATCAAAAAAATTACTGAGAAAGACACAACTAATGTCCTTTAAAATATATAACACGCATATACATCAAAAAATTGTCTATAACAAAATGTGATAAACACTATGCATAGATACAAAGTCAGGCATCAAACACAAGGCAATTCAATTACACATTTACTGAGCACCTGCTAGGCCACGAGTGGGATAAAAAGATGAACAAAGGGGTAGTTCTACATTCAATGAACTAACAACAATCTGTTCAGGAGGTTATGTATTCATAGACAAACCTAATAAAAAAATACAAGTGTGAAAATGCATACAGTGTGGGGGAGTTCAAAGGAAGAAATATCACTTCTGAGAGGAGACAAAGGAAGGGAAAGTGGATTAGAGAAACCTTTACAGAGAAACGCACTGCAGAGACAAAATCAGGAAAACTCGGCAACTGACTGATCTGGGGGAAAGGGAAGCATAAACATTACAGAGAGATTTCAAGCATCAGTTACCAGAAGAACGGTAAAACCACTCACAAAAACCTAAAAATCAGAACAAATAAGAGATTGGGGGGGGGGAGATGTGATATTTACTATAGCTTGGGATCTATGTGGCCTGAAGCGCCAATTGAGACTTTCTACTACTACTGATCAGTAACAATTTAACATCTGGATCTGGAACCCAGTAAAGAGCTCTGAGCTGGAAATAAAAGATTTTCAAGTTAGCAATGAAAGAAGTATACCTTTCCCTTTGAACTACTCTTTCTGCAACTTCAAATGCTTAAAATTCAAGGCAAAAATAAAGAGTCATCTATATCAAATGGGGCTATATTCAATGATTACCTGTTTGATGGAGGCGGTTGCTGCACCTGAGGACCACGAGCTGCCTGGGTAATGGGTACTTTAGAGAGTCCCAACATTTCCTGTTTTAGAGGAGAAATCATTTATATAGGTGAAATCCATGAATCATAAAAGACAATTTTATCCCATAACTAGTTAAAACAAGTTATTGTGCAACTTGTGCCAACATCTTGTTTTCTTCTGAAAACACCGAAGAAATCCCGTTCTTCACATAGAATTCTCAGTATTTCTTTTCATTTACCATGTAAAATGTCTCCTTTATTAGTTTTCCTGGATTTTGTACTATTGAAGTAAAAGAAGAACACCATGAACTATATATAAAGAATAAGCAAAGGATCCATAACTTTATCAGTCTAGGGAATTCAAGTATGGAAATCCTTCTACTAGGGAACTGCACAAAAAGGGATTAAAAAGATGACTTGCCCAGGGTAACAGCCAGGAAGTGTCCAAGTCAAGATCTGAACCCAGGCATTCCCAACATTAAGCCCAGAAATCAGTGCACTATTTCATGCTACCTCTGCACTAATGTATATATTATATAAAACAAATTTACTAACAGGAATTTCTAAGAGATGAAAAGAGGAATAAGGTAAAAAAAATTTTAATGGGAAATACTAATGCTGCGCTTATAAATTCTAGCATTCAATTTGGCTAAATTGGGAAACTCCCAACCCACCCATCTTTGGCTAACATATATCACCAAAACTATCCTACAAATCAGGGTTGACCTAGAACCAGATTTACAGGAAACATCCTCAGGAAAAACTGGAAGCTTATCTCTAAAAATAACACTGACAGAAAACTGATCCAGTATCGAAGCAAAGGAAATTACAGAGAGAGGAGAAAGCAGAACCAAGGCAACTACGTACAGAACAATGATGATCATAACGTAAAGAAAAATACCCCAAAACACGAGAATTCAGATTAATGTAAGGATTAATTTTGATTCCAGAAGACGGGGGATGAAACACACTTCCTCTCTACAGAAAACCAGTGGACTAGGAATACAAAATGTTGCATAAACTGTCCCAGGTGAGGTTGAAGCCATTCCATCCCATTTTAGTTCTAATACCTTAATTAGGTGAGAACACTTGCATCAAACAAAAGATTTTAAGCTAAGTGTGAAAAATCTTTGAAAGCCACTGGATTAAGTCAATCTATGGCTGACTGATGCTAGCATCCTAGCATCCTATTTGTGGGGATAGCAGCAGCTTTCCACTGGTGTCCTACAGCTGTTCTTGGATGAGCTGGCAACACTGCCTGCATCACTGGGAGCCAACGCAGGACTAAACTCATGGCTCCCAGGAAAGGGATCGCACCATGACTAAGGGGAATATCATGAGCACCACACAAATGGGAGAACAGGACTTCCAGCAACTAGAGCTGTGAGTCATCCCTCTGCCACATGTATTCTCTAAACTTGAGACCCTTTTGCCCTGGATTCCAAGTACTTGTTGAAGAATAAGTCACATGTTTTGGGGACAATGCTTTATGCCAACTATTCTTACTGTGCTACAATTTATTTCTAAAAACCGCTTAAGTCTGACTGATTAAATGATTCTCTGACGACAAGGTTGGGGTGAAGCACACAAACGGAAGCTGTAATGGCAGTGGTTTTAAAGAATTACCTCTGACCCCGAAGGGTTATCCCTAGAATCCTCAGAGGGAGAAGCAGCCTGCTAATTTCACGCTACTTTTAAACGATCCTGCTTGTCTGTGCTTCTTTCCGATCTACCTTCTGTTCTCCTCTGTGAATTTAAGAGGTTTTAACAACCTTCTCCCTTATTACTAATACTCCTCTACCTGTATGCCTTTTATCCTTCTTTCTGTTTTCCTTCTAAAAACCTTCCGAACAGAACCAGTCTATCCCCAGGTCCACAGTTTTGTCTTTTCTACTTTCCTGGATACCCTTTAAAGACATTAATGTTCTAAAAGGGCGCTTTTTTCTTCCACCTCATTACAATGTTAGAACTATATCACCACAGGGCCTTTTTCAGTTTTGCAAATAAATTTACCTAAGTTTCTTGGATTTGCATTTTCAAGTTCCTATTTGGCTTTGGTTTTTTCATCAGAAATATTTGAAAGTCCTCTATTCCTTTAAAGATTTATTTTTTTTCTATAGGATTATACTCAGCTTTTCAGGGTAAGTTACTCCTCTTTGTCAATCCATACCTTATGCCTTTAGGAATATTGTATTTCAAGATCTCTCATCTATGGCAGATACTGCCAAGTCTTACTAACTGGAGTTCTTTGGTACTTTAAATGCTTCTTTCTAGGTGCTGGTAGTACTTTTTTTCTTTAATGAGGGTGTCTCTGGATTTGGGCAATAACATTCCTGGGTACTTTTCCTACTGGAGTACCTTTCAGCAGGTTATTGGGGGATTACTTCTATCTTTATTGTGCCCACCGGTTCTAAAAAATCTAGGCAGTTTTCATTTATTATTTCTTGAAATATAGTGTCCAGGTTTTTTAAAATTATGGCTTTCAGGGAGTCCAATGATTCTTAAATTCTCAATGAATAGATTTCCAGATGAGTTATGTTTATATCATATACCTGATAGTTTCTTGTTTTTTCAATCTTTCCATTTTGTTCTCATAATTCCAGCTGTCTCACAGAGTAACTAATTTGTTTGATCTACTCTAATTTTTCATAAATTAACCATGGGGGTAAGATTTTCCACTTTTATCTTTTAGACAATCTATTCTCCTTCCAATTCTTTCCTCCAGAGCTTTTATTTCATTTTTTAATTTCTTTTAGGAACTCATTAATTACAGTCTATCCATTTTTCTACTCAGAAATCTCTGCTTTGCAGTTGTTATGACATTCTTTTTTCTTCTTTTGGCAAATCTCTAAATCTATAATAATATCTGACGCTAGTTAGCAGTTTGTTTGATTTATTCATTTCTCCCACTTTAGTTCCTGAAATGGGGCTCTGTGCTAGGAGTGGGATCCACCCACTGCTTTGGAGTACTTTGGAGTGGGATGCTCTGCCCACGGTGTGCTTCCTGAGTTCTTGTGCCAGCCTGCCCCTCTCACGGTTAGGTCCACTGGGCCTTTGAAGCTCAGAGTGTTGTATATTCAGGACCCTCTATGGCCCCTCAGGAGGGAATGTCAGAGATCTCAAAGTCCCCGTACCTGGGCTGTCCTAATCTAAAAGCTTACATGATGCTTCTTGTGGTTTCCAAGGTCCCTATTCTGGGACTTTCTGAGCTCCCTGGAGCCTTCTAGGCAATCTCTCCATTTCTGTTGCCTCCAGACACAGAATTTTGCAGGCCGCATGTACCTCTGGTTCCGGGAGGCTGTTGGTTTACCTATATTGGTTTTGCCAGTAGGGCCCTTTCCTAATGCCTTCAGGCTTCTGCCTGACTTCTTGTGCACGCCTGAGGTACAAAAAGTCACTTGTTATGGTTTATCATTGGACTTCTTAATTGTTATTTAGTCCGGTACAAATTTCAGGGTTTTGCTAGAGTGGATACATGGGAGCTAGAGAGGACGGAGGGGGTGAGGTCAGCTATGCCAGATCTCCTCAAGTCCATCCCGGTAACTTTCCAGGCTAAAATGACCCTCCCTAACTACCACATCCCTTTACGTGTTGTTTTCACATTGGCACATAAGCTCATCGATGGTGGGGACTACCTTTTGTATTTATATCCTCAAAGTTTAGAACACAGTAAGTAGTTAATAAGTGATTTTTCACTCATTCTTAGTCCCCAAACATCCTCTGCATATATCCATTATATTTCTAAGTTCATATTCCACTTCCTACAAATCCATGAGTACCTAGGTCAGCTCTCTTAAACATCACAGAGCCAAAATACTGATAGTCTTACACTCTTTATTCTGCCTTATATTTTATCAGTGAGATAATTATGGTTACATAAGAATATTATCTTTCTAAAAAAATTTTTTAAAAGAATATTACCTTCCAATTTATATCTTTCATAATTCTGGATAAGGAAGAATTTGTAATTGGAAAAGGGATGGAAGAGATTTTAAAAAACCTAACAAACTCAATTACACAAAATGCAGAAGCTTCTGCGTAAGTAAAATCAATACAGCTAGAAATCAGAATCAATAACTGGGAAAAAATATTTGCATTCAAATATCTCTGAGAAAATCCTGACATTTTACAATTTTAAAAAAAGTAACATCTAAAATATATAAAGAATTCACACAAACATAAGGGACAAGAGGTCAAAGATATTAGCGGCTTTCAAAATAAAAAGAAAACAATAACCACACAAGAAATTATTCAAAACCAATAACAGTTAGAGAAACCGAGGTTAAAGCGGCCCCAAGTTATTATTTCATACACATCAAGCTAGTAGAAATGCTAACATTTAGATTGATTCAGTGTTGGAGTGACTGTAAGAAAACATGGTGTTGCTGAGCTGTTTCAAGTCTTTCCAGACTCTCTATGATACCATTTGGGGTTTTCGACGTGGGAACGGTTTGCTATTTCCTTCCCCAAATCAGTTTACAAATGAGGAACCAAGGCAAACAGAGTTAAGTGACTTGCCTAGGGTCACCATAGCCAGTAACTATCTTAGGTTGGATTTGAGCTCAGGCCCTCCTGACTCCCAGGCCAGCCCTGTATCCATGACACCACCTAGACACGCTAATTTACTGCTGGAGGAGCTGCGAACTCATTCAACCATTCTGGAAAGCAATTTGGAACTATGCCAATAAAGTTATTTTGTTCATACCCTCTAGCCCAGAGATCTCAGTATTGTGAGACTATGATAGCAAGAAAAAAATCTCTACTCTTATTTGTGACAGCAAAAACCTAGAAATCAACTATGTGCTCAAATACTGAGAAATGAAAGAACTATAGTATATGAATATAATGGAGTGTTACTCTGCCAAACAGAATGACAAATACAAAACATTCAGAGACTCATGGGAAGACACGTATAAAACAATACAGAAAGCAGAAAGCAGGGCAAAAGAACAACATATACAACGACAACATAGATACAGATCCTGCAAAGGAGCAACAAAACTCAGGTCAGATCCAAGATAACATGCTAATACCATGCCAGCAGAGTTACACGCTCACAATCTTCCTTCCCATTGATGATCGGGCAATTACAGAGACACAAAGTGCCATGTGCCATCAGCTGAAATCATGGTAAGAGGTTTTACTGAACTCTGTCAAGGAAAGTCCTGAATAAGGGGCCTGTCTGGGATTTTCTTGGAAAGGGTCTATTGTGTCAAAATAAATTCATTAAAAATTAACTTTGCTGTTAGTTAAAAAAAAAATGTCATCTGATAAGAGTTCCTTTCCATTGGTGGAGAGTGTGTGCTTCTCTATTTATAGAAAGAATATCAGTCACACATGTTACAAATGAAATACTGATCGCATGACCAGACTGCCCATGAATAAAGCATACCCTAAAAGGGACTGGACCCGTAACTTTTTTGATATAAGGATAAGGAAACTTTTTCTACCAAAGCAAGACTGTTACTTGGACCCTTACCAGGCTGCTTACAGCACTGACAAGTCAAGTGATCTGTACAATGTTCAGGCCAAGATGCGTCAGAGGCAGGACCTGAGCCCCAGATCGTCCTAGTTCCAAGGCCAAGTCATCTACCCACTGTGCAATGCTGACTCTCGTCAGTGAAATATGCCAACAGCAAAGCAGGAGGCCATTATTATTAATTATTACTGTATTGTTGATTTATATTAGTAAATAAGAATTACTGTTGTCTGATCAAAATTGTGAAGTCTGTAATATTAGACTCTAACATCTGATGCTCATTCTAAACTTAAAATTTAAAAATATAAAAAGTACTGCAACAGCAAATTTTAAAATACTGGACAACTTAATTTACTACAACATTTCAAAACCACTGAAATCAGGCAAATGCAGAGTGTCCTAATGATAATGATAACAGTTACCCCCTATAAAGCCTTTTTCTGGAAAGCTATGTGAAGGAAGCATTTATATTTTACAGCAAGTGATCACCTTTGCTCACATGCACAGTCTGAATGACTACTGCTGCCTACTTACCTGCAACTGTTTTGCAGTTAAATCTTTTGTTCCTCGGAAGACGTAGCTTTTTGAAATGCCCTCACAACCAAGTTCATGGACCTGCACCATTCTCCCAAAAGTAATAAGCCCCACCAAAGCTGTAGACGGTAAAAGACTGAGCGACATCTGCATAGACTCTTTCAAGGCCTGTAAATCTTCATCCTCCATGCACGTATCCACCACATACAGGAATATCAAAGGCATTTGAGGACCACGCTTTTAAAAGACAAAAGATCAGAATGAGGCGGAGAAAGTATGCTGTGGCTTTTCTTCTGTGATTATACTTTTTTCTCTTTGCACAGATTTATATATCATTCTTTATTTTCAAAGCATTAAAACTTTGCCAGGATAGAACGGGCTCAACTCAAGCACTTGAGCTCTCTGTAATACTCAGAAATAAAATTATTATTTCTATGCCTTAAGTACTTGGGCAAATAAATACACACAATTACAAAATTTCCAAGTTTTACAAGGGAAGAGTTTATAAACAGTTTAACTAGGTCATGTTTAACTAATTAACTAAAATTAAAGATGTCAATCAGCATTTAAAAATCACTTTTTATGAATATGAGTGAACTGATGCCTTAGTAACAAATCAAGATTATTAATGCTTCAGAAATCCAAAACATAGATTTTGTCTTGTTACACTGACCTTAAAAGGTTCTGACTAAAATATTAACAAATTCAATTTGTCGGGGGAGAAAGGATTACATCTTCGCCAAGTGTGGCAGATGCCAATTAATTCATTCAAATAGTTATTTTGCAGTTACTGTAAAGAGAATTCACATTTAAAGTTTGTATTAGATAACCCCTAGGGTCCCTTCCCTATCTTTCTGTGAAGTCACCGTGGGGTTCAGGGTCCTAATTCACAAAATGAGGAATCTGGAAAACATGATGAGGCTGGCCTTTGACCTCTAAATCTTAGGATCCTATCAGTGATGGTCTCACCAGTACTACATATTCGAGGCTTGAAAACTGAGGTAAAAGTTCAGCGGGTTGATTGAGTTCAGATATGCCGACATATGTAGGTGGAAACTACAGGGAGGAAAAAGTAAAGATTTAGAATGTGGTTTTCCAAAAAAAGAATTAAAAAACTGAAATGAAAAATATTTGTTTCCCTGATTGTTTAAATACTCAGAAAAGAACACCTCCGTGGATTTAAGCAAGTCACTGCCCACACCTAGAAGAAACTCCCTCCATCTTCATCTATTTAAATCTTCTCTTTCTTCAAAGTTCCAGCTCATGGCCTATACACCTCCAAGAAGCTTCCCCTTGGCTACAAGTGACTCTCCCCTAACCTCCACAACCTAAGTCTTTCATTTTCTGTTCAACTTCTTTGCACTTGTCACATGTTGCTCTTTTCCACCATAAATTCCTTTGAGGGTAGGACTCTGCAGTACCAGGCCTTAGCACAGTGCTATTCAACCAGGCACAGAAGCCTAGCCCGCAGGAGCCTCTTGCCAGCTATCAGCCACTCCCTGCACATTGTCACCAGGAAACAACCCTCCAAACTGAAGAGCAGATCCAATCGGTTCTATGGCCAAGCCCTAAATATTTTCTTCCTCTTTAGTTTTGAGTCTTTCCCCCAAGAGCAGGGTCAGGTGCTTTGCACCCTCTGTAGGGTCCTTGTAGGAATGCTCAGCTTCCCATCCGGGAGGTAAAGTAAAGACCATTCCCCTTCATGGATCCTTTTCCCTCCCCAGTTTGGCAGAGATTTCAGGACCATCCCAAAGCACAGCAAGAAAGGGGATAGCCCCTGAGGTCCAGAGAACCCCACCTCAGAACAAGTCTAAACATACATTCCCATGATATCCCCCATGATATCCCTTCAAACCCTTGAAGACAGCTACCACACCAACAGCCAAGGGGCTACTGATTAGAAGGCAAAGAAAACTTCTTATCAGCCTGGCTTCGAGCAATCGCTTTCAAGGGCTAACGAGCTCTGCTCTTGTCCGTGACAGATACTTCACAAAAGAATTAGAAAAAAGAGAAATCCCACCTTATTAGACCCCGCTCTACCACAGTGATCCAGGAATCATGCCTCCTAGCCCAGGACTCCCATATTCCAAGTTTCCCTGTCGGAATACAAACCTCTTCACTCCACGGGCCAGCTCTACCTCAAAAACCCAATCATCCCCTTTTCCCAGGACCAGCTCCTCTCCTAACAATCAGATACACCTGGCCCAACCTCATTATTCTGTTACAACACCTGGGATGTCCTGCCTCTTAGATTCCATCCCTGTTCTCCTTACCCAAACCTCCTGCCTCTCTAGTCTCACTTCTTCCAACACTCTCACCCTCACAGCCAGGGTTTCTTTCTCAGCCCCTCTCTCACTTCAGACACCCTCATAATCCTAGGATCTACACAGCAACTCTCCCTGCCCCAACCTAGTCATCTGAGAATCACCCCACCTCAGTTCCCCTCCCTCTCAGAAGAAACTGTCTCCCAGTCCTAGCTTCCTTTGGACATTCCCAGATCTCCTCATCTCAGGCCTTCACCACCCCCAAATTTCCGTTTGCATACCCAAAGCTTAGCACAGTGGCTTAATTATAGTAGGGATCCATAAATGATATTTAATTAAGCTAAAAATGATTTTTTGTTCATTTAATTACTTTTAAGCATAAATATTCATGCATTAATTCTGCCATAAAGTATTCTTAAACAGCTAAATAGTAATAGATTTACCTTGCAAAATATGGATTTTCTTACCTGATTCCTTTGATAACAAAAATTGCAAGCCCACAGTCTTGCTCGGTAATCCACTTGACTATTTTTTGGAGAAAAGAAAAACATAAGAAACAGTGTATAATTATTCATTTAACAATACTTCACTTATTATGCAGATTTTTGCTTTAATAAAATTATTTTTATAATTTTCAAAAGCATTTTTCCAAATTAGCAGAACAAAAATATTTCTCACATTTAAGAAATAGAAACAATAGAAACAGTTAACAAAGTGATTTTTTTTAAATGTCTTTAGTTTCATAATCCAGCAGGCACCTAAATCTCATTCTATGTATTAGCCCAACTCAAATTAACAACTCATATAAACTGACATAATTTAAAAATAAGCTATATAGGCATATTTTTAATTATATATTTCCCAAAACTTAATACTAGCTATTACATATTGAACTGAATCTAAAGGAACCACAGCTAAGGGAGACAAAGCATAAAAATCCACAACTTCTCGAATATGATAAACAGTTCATTCAAACAAAATAAGTAATGTAGCAACTTTTGTGCTGTACGTCAAAAGGCCAACGAAATGAGAAGGGTAAATGGATCACAAATTTAGAGTTGGAAGCAGCCTGAGAAGTGATCTGGTCCAACCTCCCCGTTTTACAAAGGAGATTCAGAAAACTGAAGCTACATCAACGCAGAGAATAAATGGTAGAGCAACAGCTGAACCCAGATGCTCTTGGGTTCAAAGGCAGCTAAGTAGCTCAGTGGATACAGTGCTGGGCCTCAGAAAGATCTGAGTTCAAATCCAGCCTCACATTTACTAGCTGTGTGACCTGTGGCAAATCAGTTAACCTGTTTCCTTCCACTAGAGAAGGAAACGGGAAACCACTCCAGTATCTTTGCCAAGAAAATCCCCTGGCCACTACTGACAGGAGATGGTCCACAGGATAAGAGAGAGTCAGGCACGTCTGAGCAACAACAAATTCCTGACAACGCAGTGTAATAACATCAATTTTTTAAACTTTTTCAAATTTTTGTAGATGCAGTAACACCTCCTTTTCTCAATAAGGATATCAGTGATATGGCTGTGTAATGTAATATATGCTATGAGACAAATCCACTACGCCAGCTTGATTGGTTCAAAAGTTCGTCTTGTTCACAGGAATCAATGCATAAACAAGCATTTATTAAGCACTTACTCCCAGCCAGGCCTGCTGATACAAAGACAAATGCAAAACAATCCCTGAGCTGAAGGAACTTACGTTTCTAGCTGGAAGAGACAACACAAGAATATATAGAGAGGTTCCCAAAATTATATGGTCTACAAAAATTACTCTTCCCTGAAATCTACTTTCTTTAACCCTTCAATGATTTTTTAAATTTGCATCATTTCAAAAAAATATAACACATCTTAAATTTAAAAATTTATTGTAAATTTGTAGTGTTTTTCCTGCAACGAAATCCATATAGCCTGTATCGTAAACAAGTCATTACACACATATATTCCTGCTGGGGCAAGCTGGACATAATGTGCCACAAGCTTGCCTGCCAACACTTGTTTGTTAAGACCTGTCAGCAGACTCTGATGGAGTTTAACTTGTATTTTGTGTGTTTATTTGGATAATAACATAATCACTAGGATTTTAACTCTGTAACAAAACAGATGAAACGTATACAAAGTTTTGCAAAATTCTCTTCTTTCTTTATGCTTCCACCATCCCTTTACTTTTATTCAATGCCCCCCCAAATTGAATCCAAGGGTACTACCACCCCCCCGGGTTGTTCCAGCACCTCTCAGGGGGCAGTACTGCCCATGTTGGGAACTTCTGCATCTTTAGGTATGTACAAAATAGACAGAAGCTGATTTGGGGGGGGGGGGGGAGGTACTAGCAGTAGGCACGGGAAATCAGGAAAAGTCTCATATAGAAGCTTGAGCTTGATAGAAATTAGGAATACTAAGATATTAAGGTGAGAAAGGAAGGCACTTCAGGTATGGGGGATAGCTAGTACAAAGGTACTAACACTGATAATGGGAGTACCATGTTTGAGGAACAGCGAGTGGGCCAGCTGCATAGATCAGTGTGCATGCAGAGGAACAAACGACAAAAAAGCTGAAAAGGCAGGATGAGGTAAGGACTTGATGTTTAAAGACTTTAAGTGTCCAACTCAGAAAGGATTCAATTAAGAGTTAAGGCTAAATTTCTGTGGTACAGAAACAAAAGGCAACAAATAAAACTTTCAAAGATATGTCTGCTTAAACTGTTATGTCCCAGGAAAAGATAGTCTTTTTAACTGAGTTAATCTGTATGCAGCAGGCTAACAGGCAAGTGATGTTACAATGGTAGGTAAAGCAAAGAACATAAGCTCCCAGCTAAAAAAGGTTAAATAAAAGAAGTAATGAGTAGTTTCACCTTTCTTTGAAACAGAAAAAATGTAAAGATACAGAACTATTGCCTAGAGATGGCAGAAAAGCCTGTTAGGATCAGTGAGGGAAAAGCAGTGGTTTGTAACAGCTCCCTGTCGCATACACCTGGCATGAGCTATCCTCTTTTCTGTCTTCCCCACCACAACACCTGCCTCAGTTTGTTGGAACGAGCATGCACATTCTCCAAAGCACAGCTCCTGAGGGAACCAGCTTCCTGCAAGGGGCTCCTCTCTTCTTCGCCCTTCCCCCCAAAACTAATCTCTCTCCCTGAACTGGTCTCACAGCATTTTGTACTCTTATTATGAATTTATCACACTCTGTAACTTGTGTTTTTGTAATTATTTATAGATCCAAGTAACCCTATTCAACTATTAGCTCCTTAAAGACAAAGATCATCTTATTTCCACTGATCAATCAATATTTATTAAGTGCTTACTCTGTGCCAGGCACTGTGCTAAGCACTGAGGATCAAAAAGAAGCAAAAGACAGTCCCTGCCCTGAAGGAACTCATGAGCCAATCTTATTCATCTAAGTTATCTCCAAGGGGTTTGGTATACTCCAAATACTAAGTGCTTAAAAATAAAGAAGAAACTACAAAGAAAGGAAAGGAAATTATAGTTAATGATTTCAATAATTACAAATAATTTCAAAGAAATTATTTGCACCACGAGATGGAAAAAGAGTCCCTGACGAGTGAAAAAGTTAAGAAAAAGTAGCAGAATATTCTAACATCCAGCAGCAGTTACCATCTCACAGTGTAAGAGAAGAGTCTGGCAAAAAGCAATCATGGTAATTAAGTCTGGACAGACATTTCAATTCCTGGAGGGTTTAGAAATCTAATTACAATTCAAAGTGAATTATCTAATAACACTATAATCAAGGTCTGAACATGAAGTATGACAATTAAATAATGACATTTTTTTTCTAATACACATAAAAAAATTCATCCAAATGAATGTTTTGTCTAAATACTTAATCTCAAGATCCGAGGAAAAGTTCCTGATCCCACCCCAGGGAGTGGATGAACTCTTCAAAAAAAGGACCTCGGAACACTGAAGACAAACTTAAAACCAGCTGGTTTAACCACCTTTTTCACTAGATACATATCTGAAGAATTCAGGGCTACTTTGAAAAATCAAATCTTCCCTCAGAAAGACAAAGATTGGTCAGAACCAATAAAGTGATTCAAAATACCGAGCTGAAGATTGAATGCAAAATTTTAAATGCTTTAGGCAATGTGGTACTGATGGAAAAAATGCATACATAGCCTTCCCAGGAAACTATTTTGAAGAACACAACATACATTTGAGTGTATAAGCTTTTGTGCATTTGTTTTTAAAAAATCATTTTTTAATGTTTATACATCCTATGTGATAAAGCTAGATTAAACAGACTGATAAACATTATGGTTAAATAAAACAGGCAGGTAATCATTTAGTTCTTTGAAAGGTGCTAAAAAAGCATTCTCTGAAACACTTGTTTTTAACAAAATAATATTTTTGCTATAGAAAGGGATCGGAAATTTTAGATATGAATCTAGAGAACTTAAGCTGCTATAAGAATCTCCAAAATCCTATAACCACGGGGACAGCAACAATAGTGCCATTCAATACAGGCCACGCCAACGCAGCAAATACAGCATTTTGAGTTTAATCAACTGCTTCATAAATGAAGCTGAAAAACTCAGTACACGGTTAGGAAACAAATAATTATGTTTATTGCAACAACATCCTAGATGAGTGCCCAGTATGGTATGACAATACTACTAACTACTCTTTAAGTCAGATGGTGCTTTTGACAACTTTAAGAAATACACAGATCTTGGGGGTGGAGCCAAGATGGCAGCATAGCAGCAGCAAGGTTCCACAGCCCCCACATAGCCACCTCAAATACCCATAAAAAATGACTCTACACAAATTTTAGGGCACTCCAAATCTCACAAAAATACAGAAAAACACATCTCCCACTGAAGGCAGCACGGCAGGAAGGGCTCATCACACACTGGGAGCCAAAACCAGCCCAGCCTGAAACTGTGGCTTGGCCCCAGGGCGGCCAGGACGAGCTGCAGCTGGAGCCTTCAGGAGAGTTGATCAGCGGCAGCTGGGGGCAGCTGTGGCAGTTTCCAGAATTATCAAGCCATAAGAAACAAGGACAAAGTGAAAAGTCAGTGGAACTCAGCTAAATTTGGGGGAGAAAAGCTGTCTGGCTGAACTGCCTCCAGGGCAAGGAAGTGGCAGAAGCAGCGGCCCTGCAGCTGCCTCCACATTGCTGCTTTAGAGCTCCCAGCCTGCAGGCTGCAGGGGGGCCAAGCGATCGTTCAGAGACTAAGTGCTCTTGCATTCAGCAGCCTGGATCCGGATCACAGTCTTGGGTGGTGGTCCTAGGATGAGTTTTCAGTGAGCCAAAACTGGTGGGGATTGTAGCCCCCTCCTAATAGCTCCAGCAGCTGCAAAAACCCCAGCAATTTGGGACAGAGCTTTCCCCTCTGGAAGCAGAGTTCCACAGAACTAAAAAATAAAGTAATTGATTGGCCAACATGAGCTGGCAA
>CM053589.1:12401522-12440316 GCA_028646515.1 Pseudochirops corinnae
TATATGACCAAACTCTTGTACAACGTGAAAGTATTTGCAGATCCTATACATGATTGCACACCACCATGGGTGGGGGGGGGAAGGGAGGGGAGAAAATCTGAAACTCAAGTGATTGTGGAACTGAATCTTGTAAATTAAAAGTAAATGAGTAAATAAATTTTAAAAAATAAAAAAATAAAAATCACATCATAAATCAGAGGAAGAAGGAAGAAATTTATTTTCAGCTCTACAGAAGGGGAAAGAGTTCACAATGAAACAAGGGATAGAATCATGGAGAGGAAACTGACAATTTTAACAAAAAGGTAAAACATTTTTGTACAAACAAAAATAATATTGTCAGAATAAGAAGGTAAAGAATGAACTGGAAAAAATGTTCGAACAGATTTCTCTGGTAAAGGGATTTCAATAGAAATCCACCCCCTCTCTATACCTCTTCAGTATCATTCCTAAAATATAATTAATCAAATTTATATAAGACTAAGAGTCATTGCCCAAATCATAAATGGGCAAAGGTTACAGATAGAACAACCATGGGAAAATGTTCCAGATCACTAATAGCTAGAGAATTATTATAATTGCAAATTAAAACAATTCTAAGGTGCCACCTTAGTCATCAGATTAGTAAAGATGACACAAAAGGAAAACCACATGTGTCAGGGAAGCTTCAGGAGAAACAGAAATTCACATTAATGCACCACTTGCAGATCTATGAATTTGTATAGTCATTCTGGAAAGAGAGTTGGAACTATGTCCAAAAAGTCAATACCATGTGAATAACCTTTGATCCGGTGACACAACTACTAGACCTATGTCCCAAAGAGATCAGAGAAAGAGGGAATTTTTTAATATTTCTCATATGTATACAAATACTTACATCTGCTTTTTTTTAAGTGGCAAGGAATAGGAAAACAGAGGGAGTATCCATTAAATAACAGAGGATTGATCTAGGTTTATGGATGGACCAATATATTTGGATTATTTTGTCACCCTCATTCTGATGAGTAAATATTATGATTATTCCTGCTTTTACTTTCTTGTTTAGTAAACGTTTCTTGTTTAAGAGTCAATGACTGATTTTGTATAAATGGGAAACATAATGGTAGATGCTCAGTAGCTATAGTGGCATATAATAGTATCATAGAAATATGTACACACATACATATCCCTAGGATACTAAGAAAGTTTGAGTAGGCACTGCCACCCCCTCTAGGGACACTACCCTCAACCTGCCAGCATGGATTCAGGTAGGAAAAGTGAGCTAGGTCTTTGAGGAGGCTTGGGGGATGATGCCATGCCTGGGCTATACATATATACATAAATGTTATTTCTCCTAACCAAATGCCAATTCCTGGAGGGCAGGACTGTTTCATTTTTGTCTTTATATCTTCAGCACCTGGTAAAATGCCTAAATGCTTTTTGATTAATGATTGAAGGACAAAAAGAGTTTTCCAAGTGCCTCTTAAATAGCACTTACATGGTGACTACCTACACAACCTACTAGTAAAACCAGCTTTCTACTGCTTATAGTACTATGCTCAGTGCATTTACACTGCTGTGCCTCTCCTATACTGCTGGAATTCTGCATTAACAATGTGATTTATAGTTACAGACATGACTATAAAGCAGAGGTTCCAAACTTATTTGGCCTACCACCCCTCCTTTTTTTTTTATTTTTTGCTTTTTGGAGGGGGGAAGGCTGGTTAATTGGGGTTAAGTGACTTGCCCAAGGTCACACAGCTAGTAAGTGTTAAGTGTCTGAGGCTGGATTTGAACTCAGGTCCTCCTAATTCCAAGGACACTACTCTATTCACTGTGCCACCTAACCACCTCCCTACAACCCTCTTTTCAAAAACAAAAATTACTCAGTGCCCCCCTGGAAATCCACTTCTTTGACTCTAACGTTTTTAAAAAAAAAAATTTTAATGACCCATCTTAAATTGAATAATTTATTATAAATCTGTGAGTTTTTTCCTGCACTGAAATTTTGATGATGTGAAATTACATCATGTAACTATATAGTATCACATTGTAAACAAGTCATTACACGCATTTTCCTGCTGATTCATGCTGGACTTCCCAACAATGCTCATCTGCCAACACTTGCTTGTTGAGACTTGTCAGCGGACTTGACCACTGATCAATTATAATTGAATTTTGTATGTTTATTTGGAAAATAACATAATCACTACTACTTTAACTCTGTTACACAACAGATGAAACATGTACAGTTTTTCAGAATGTTCTTATCTTCTTACCTTATGCTTCCACTGCCTTCTTATTTTTATTCAATGCCCCCCAATTGTACCTCTAGGATACTACTGCCCCGAGGATCATTCCAGCACTCCCTAGAGCAGCGGTTCTCAACCTGTGGGTCGCAACTCCTTTGGAGGTCGAATGGGGTTGCCAAAGACCATCGGAAAACACATATTTCCAATGGTCTTAGGAACCGAGACACCGCTCCTCTATCAGTCTCCAGGCAGGTCCACCCACATGCAGATACACCCACATATGATTATTAAAGGGTCTCAGCATTAGGAAGGTTGAGAACCACTGCAGAGGGTGGTGTCACCTACCTTGGGAACCTGTGCATAAAGTAACAACTCCAATTCCCTAACTCACACAAAGCTGGAAGAGATCTTAAAATAATTCAGTACAAAAAATATTTGTAGCAGTGTTTTTCATAGTGGCAAAGAACTAGAAACCGAGCGAATACCCATCAGAGCAAATTATAAGAGATAGAGAAAGGTGGACATATCTATGTGTATACGCACGCGCGCATGCACACACACACACACACACATACACACACACATATATAAAATACTATTGTGCTTTAAGAAATGATGAGAGAGACAGTTTCAGAAAAACCTGGGAAGACATAAGAATCGGTACAAAGTGAAGTGAGCAGAACCAGGAGAATAATTTATTATACAATCATAATAATAGCCGAAAGGACAAAGAACTTTGAAAGACTTAGTAACTCAGATCTGTTATGCAATCGGCCAGCGCTATGGAGGACTCATGATGAAACACGGTATCTACTCCTAGATAAAGAGGTGATGTTCTCAGAGTACAGACTGAAGCATATTATTTTGGATATGTCTAATGTGGGAATTTGCTTTGCTTTGTTATTCTTGCTTTCTCAATGGATGGGAGAGGGGAAGTTGGGAGAGAAATTCTGGAACAAATAATAAAATTAATAATAGCTAATGATTTTATATATAATGTTTCTTATTTTTGTATTATTATTTTATTATAATTTACATGTGTATACTTATATATAATAACCAATAATAATTTTGGAACTAATAATAAAATAAAAATTGAATTTTAAAAAATTTAAAATAAAATATTCTAATACAATCCTCTCAATTTACATGTAAGGAAACTAAAGCCTTGAAATAGTAAGTGACTTTTCCATAATCCAACCACGTTCTAACTCAAAGTCCAGGGCACTTTGTACTATACCAAATGGTACATTCCAAGGCCATTTTAGAATTTTTCCTCATATGTTCCTCTTTCAAATCTAAAGAGTGTTGACCCTTGAGTGAAGCCAAAGGACATAGGAGACATCTAGTGACCAGCTGAGAGAATCAGCCACCATTCTTGGACCATTATAAAAAAGAAAGCTAGCCAGCTCTGCAGAAAATCAAGAGCTCAGGACATCTAGCAATAGAGATGAGAGATAGCACCGAGGAAAGAACTCAGCTGTTGAGAAATTGCAGTTAACTTCTGCCTTGCCCCTCTTCCAGAGTACATAGAGGGGGGAGAGAATTTCTTTCTCCCCCTCCATCACTGGCAGTGGTATCTTGCGACTGAGCAACTTGCCTAGTAGCAATTTCCATGCCAAGCAGAAAACAAGTTCAGAGTCCAGCTGTGGAGTCAAGTTGGGCTGTGACAAAGAACAGACCAGGAAGTACAGCAGAACGCCCTGACCACCAGAGATATTCCATGCAGGATGGCAGTGTAAAATGAGAAAAGACATCAAACACAGCAAGGACCCTGAAGTGCTTGGAATAGGAGTTGCCTTGGCTACATGTGTTGCTGCTTATGAATATTCCTCTGGGCTAATGAACTCTGTTCACTTTTCTAAGCAAGGCTGCCTGTATTTGTGGAAGAGAATGATACAGGTCTATGGAATGAATATTTTGTTACAACTTTCATGCTGTGCCATTTCAGTAAATGCCTTTGCTTTGAGCTGATTATGTCAAGGTTAAAGCCATGAATAGGAGGGCCCACGAACAATAGTTTTAGGAGTTCAGACCTACAAGGTTTTGTGAATCTGGGATAGTCACTCCCAGAGCCCCTAATCTGAAAGCAAATTTTTAGCAAGGGAAAAAGGTAGCATAGAGGGAGTATGACACTAATAATACTATTTCCATTGGCAAAGGATCTATGATGTCATCAACCTAAGTACTCTCCCAATGTGCAAATTGCAACTCCTCCATGCTTTGATGGATGGTTTCAGAAGTTGCTGAGACAGGAAAGTCATCATCTTTTGGTGGTGAGTCTTTCTAATATTTCTTTTCTTTTTTTGCTTTTTGGAGGAGGGAAGGCAGGGCTGCTGGGGTTAAGTGACTTGCCCAAGGTGATGCAGCTAAGTGTCTGAGGCCATCTTTGAACTCAGGTCCTCCTGACTCCAGAGGTCGGTGCTCTATTCACTGAGCCACCTAGCCGCCCCTAATATTTTTAATAGGCTTTTCTTTAGTCCCAGCAAGCCCAACTCTCCAGGAAAGACTGTACTTAGGGTGAGACTGTCCTCTTTTGCCTACACATCAGTCCATCAACTGCATTTGCCTCATGCAGTTCCAGCTAGCGTAGTTGTGGCTAGTTAGAAGTCTAGGTTTTCACTTCATGTCCAGAGACAACAGCTATCAACCAAGTATTAGAATCTTCCACAAAATTCAACAGTATTTCTCATCCAGTTTCTTATGCCAATCTGTTACATATCTAAACCAAGATGAAGAAAGTCAATGCAGAAGCACTGGCCTGAGGAATTCTTTTCTCCCCTTTGAGTCCCCACCAGGTTTGCTTCTAAGCACTGTATCAATGATAAATGAGTCAGTCCCTTGCTCATTTAGGCTGATTCCTTGCCAGCGTGGTAGTCTGGCTGACAGGTCAATTTAATCATTTAAATAAATTGTTACTTACCTTTTTTGAAAAATAATTCATTATTATTGCTTGGGAAAACAAGCGCTCCATTCTTTTTCCCGTGAACCATATGTTTTTCCCCATATTGCACGGACTCCACTGTTAGTTCAATAGCCATTGTATATTGCAGTTAATCTTGTAAATAGATAATCCTCTTTGCTTTTTCCTAGTTCCAGTGAGGGAAAAAAGGAAAAAATATGCTAATACATTGTTCAGTGCTGAAAAAAATGCACTTACAGAATGCCAAGAAAAAAACATCATGACCAAATCTTGACTATCAAAAAGGTAAGACTTTTTCCCCTTCATTTCTTCTCTCTCAGATTTATGCTGACAGTGTCCATTTAAGTTCTCCTAAACTGACTACCTCGGTTTCTTGAAGTTAGGCACAATCTCTCCACAGAACTCAACCGTCTAGTCACAGCTTCTAAGTACTATTTCATCATCTCTCAACTTAAGGGCTAAGGACTACATCCTGGTTCTGGAGAAAAGTTTTGGCCAGCTAAATCCACTGTAAAGCAAACAAAAGCCTGGAAAAACAAAGGCCAGTATTTGTTCGGGAAGTCTCAAAGACACCAGCCTTCTATAGCACCCTTTCGGCGCTGATTCTCCCAGTTCGCACTAGAAAGCAGATTAGGTTCCCCATCAGACTAGGGATTTACTCTCCTCAGCATCCTATGCCTGGCCTTAAGGGACCCTCCAGGGTGGCCTCTAAGACAGTCCTACACCATACTTGGGCTGATCCTTGTACACTTAGGCTGATTGAGGAAGAATACACAGAATGCTGATTAGGGAAGGGGGGGGGGTGAAGGGACTACACTCTGGGCCACGCCCAGGCATGCCTTAAGCAGTTTCAAGCTGTTACAGGGCGTAGGAGAGACAAAGACAGTAACATAAAGGGGCTTAAAGGGAGGCCACAAATCAGGTGGAGTGGAGTGACCTGGGATTCGGGTTTGGGTACAACACTCTCTCTCTGCTAGTGGGTGAACTCAGTCACTCTGTGTTAAGTCCCCTGTATACCTTCTCTGATTTCTGTTTGCTATCAATGTGGATAAATGGGTTTGACGGAATCCTAATGAAGCTGCCCCCAGCCCCAGTACTCTCACTTCCTCATATTTCTCACAGAACAGCAGGTGTGTCTTATGATGGGATCCCAGCTACTGCCCCTAGCTAACTACTGCCCTCAGATCCAATTCACGTATTTGAACAGGTGTGTTCTAGCACTCAACCACAATCACATCATTCATTTAGCCAAGACAGGACCACAATACCTAACTATTCATCTTGACCAGTTAGGACCACAATAGCTAGCCAACGGGAGGGCAGCACAACCAGAATGTCTGACCACCAAACCATAGAAAGGACCCCTCTCCTATTACCTAATCCCTTAACAAAGCCCTCCTGCCTTTTTGACAGTCATTTCTGTTATATAATTGCATCTTTACCCTATAAAAGTCCATCTTGTCATCTCTGTAGGCGCTGGTTTCTCTTAGAACTTAGCCCGCTCCAAGAGGGGCATCAATCTCAATAACTGCCTGTACTTGGATTAGAGGTGGTCTGACTGAATTCTTTGAGACGGTTCTGCCACAACCCGTCATGAAACCCTAACAGGCTCATTTGCTATTTGTTAGGTATGGCCTTTGTGGAACTGGCATTTAGTGGAAAGGAAGCCAAACCTTGGAGAGAGAAATAGAGATTAAATATTCATGTCAACCCTTGGAAACATATACAAATACATGTATGTGACAAGCCTTGGTGATGTACATGTGCACGCACATATATGTGTATGTAGAGTAGCCTAGGGTTATATGTGCATATATATGCACATATCCAGCTATATAGCCGAGCTATATATGTACGTGTGTAGTTCAAATGTGGCCTCAGACACTGACTACCTGCGTGACCCTGGGCAAGTCACGTAATCCTGTTTGCCTCAGTCTTCTTAGCTTGCTCATCTGTAAAACGAGCCGGAGATGGAAAAGGCGAACCCCTCGAGTGTCTCTGCCAAGAAAAGCCCAGATGGGGTCAGGCAGGGCGGGGCACGACGGAAGCCCAGTAACGCTGTGTAACTTTGGTCTGCATGCCCGCTTTCCGAGCGGAGCAGACTGCCCTTGCACTAGCTCCGGCTCCAGGCGCCCGCTTCCCCTGCAGGCAGGAACGAGTCTCCCTAGGTCGGAGAAGAGCGGCCAGGGGAGACCCTAGAGACGACGATGCCCACCTCACTGTGGGCACACACAAGCCCACCCTACACGACAGTCCCCAAGCATTGTAAAGAATGTAACCCGCATCCCTTCGACTCTATTCTACACAGGATAAACGCCAGCTATCCACGACCCCGGGGCTACGTAAACCTCATTCCTCCTACACCGGACAAGGAGAGAAGGGGGCAGGGAGAAAGCGGACACGAGCTCTTCTATGCGCATGCTCCTGGGCCCGCACGCGGCGCATGTGCAGAGGGGAGCTTGCCTGGCCTTATCCCACAGCTCCCCTCGGCCGCATCCCCGGGGTCAAGGCACCATGGAATCGGCGGTGGAGGAGCTGATGCCCCGCCTCTTACCTGTGGAACCCTGCGACTTGGCGGAAGACTTCGACCCCTCCGTGCCACCTAGGACGCCTCAGGAATACCTGAAAAGGGTCCAGTGAGTGGCTTGGCTCGGAGCCTCGGGCCTCCGACGCTTCTCCCCTCCCCCACTGAAGGCCGGGGCGTGGGTGGAGTCGCCCTAGCGCCCCCTCCCTCTCACTCGCCGACGTGGCCGGGTGGGGGCGGGGCCGCCACGTCCTAACCGGGGCGGCGGGTGGGCGCTCCAATCCCCGGGGTGGAGCCCCTCGGTTGCTGGGGGCTGGGGTGCGGCAGAGCGACTTTCCCCAACCCCTGCGTCCAACTAAAACTGCAAATGAGGGAATGAATTAACCCTGAAAGGAAAAACTGTTTTGAAATTCTTTTTTTTTAATTGACTTGTAGGCTTGAAGCAGCCCAGTGTCCAGATGTGGTGGTGGCACACATCGACCCAAAGAAGCTGAAAAGGAAGCAAACAGTGAATGTTTCAGTGAGTTTCACACAATTTGTTATTAAGCATGTTTCGTGTGTGGTTAATTAGTGGAAACTTGTCTTCCATTAAGGACGCAGAGCATAAATATTAGACTTTTTTACGTGTTCATTTTTAAAGCCTTACAGAGTAATCAGGTCCCAGAGATTCTTTAAGTATCTCCAGAAATCACAGTTAATAACGTAAGTAGTTTTAAATAATACCCCCTTTGAAGTCTCTCTCTTTGTAGCGGATGAGCTACAATGTATCAAGAGGATTCAGAACGTAAATCAGATCCAGTATTGGCACATCCTGTGCCTAGCACTGTGCTAAATGAGCTCTGGGGACGCAAAGAGAGGCGAGAGCAGTCCCTGCCCTCAAGGAGCTCCCTGCTCTGCCCTGCTTTCCTCCCCTGTGGTATCGTTGTCTTTTTTTTCAGGGTTCATTCCAGCTGTAAAATTTCATCCAGCGGGTCAAGTCCTTTGAGGTCAGACCTAGAATCAAGAAGACCCAAGTTCAGATCTGTCCTCAGATACTATATGTAACCCTTAACCTCTGTCTGCCTCAGTTTCCTTATTTGTAAAATGAGGATAATAGAACCTACCTTATTTTTGTGAGATACAATACCAAAAAACTGCAAATGCTAGCTGTCATCATTATTCTAGCACTTTTAGTCATTAAACCTAGTTGGATACTCTTCAAGATAGTATATATGTATATATTTATGCACATGTGCATACACAGCTTTTCCCATAATACCAGGTAATGTAGTAGCAAGGTGGGTAATTTTTGACTTACTTCAGTGGTACTTGCCTTTGCCACATAAAACAACTTTTTGTTAGGGTTGTAGATCTAGAGATGCAGAGGAGCTTAGAGGCTTCTAATCCATCCCTCTCTCCTCTTACAAATGAAGAAACTGAGTTGTGATATGTTCAAGGTCACAGTAATCGGCAGAACTGAAATTTTAATTCAGATCCTGTGACTCTACCCTTTCGTCTATAGAGAGCAACTTTAAAAGTCTTTACCTCTTGGTCCAACTCTTTAGTATAGGGCTTGAATGCATTTTGTGTGTGTGTGTGTGTGTGTGTGTGTGTGTGTGTTTAAAGTAATTTTTTTTGTATCTTCAGTAACTATTTTGAGGATGATTTTTCATTTAACAACATTTATTAAATACCTCCTCTGAGCAATCTGCTTGAACTAGGTATAGATATAGAAATAAATAAAACAAGATCCTTTTTAGTCATATTTGCAGCAGACACGGCAGAGTGGGAAGCTTTTCTTCCAAATGAATAAGCCAGTTTTGAGATTTAAATTCTTGTTCTGTTAAAACTATGTGCTGTATAGGAGAACAAACTTTTCCTATTTCTGTGTGATGTATGGCAATACAAAAGCAGTGACTGCCAATAATTTACAGAAGAAACATGGAGTTCTAGAGAAAAGCATTGACTGTAGAGTAAGAAGGCTGCAGTTATTGCCTTGCTACTTGCTACCAGTGTAACTTTAGGCATTCTTTGGACCCATTTTCTTTGCTTAAAAAGAGATGAGACCACATTATCCGTAAGGTCCCTTTCAGCTGTATAATATTAAGGCAAGGGGCTTTTTACTTAAACTTTATGTGGATAGTAGGTAAAGTATATATTGTGAGTCTTGATTTTTATAATCAGTACTGTAAATATACTATTTCAGTTTTAAAATATCTATTATGCATCTGTTATGTGCAGGGCACTGTGGTAGGTACCAGGGCTTACATTTTTAGTGAATGTTTATTGGATGGAAGATGTTATTAGTAGGCATTGCACAGAATTTGATCAGAAAGAAATCTGGTTATATAGTCTCTCTTTAACAGTATGCCATCTTATATAACTATGTCATTTTAGTAGCAACAGATCCCTCCCCCAATAACTTAAAATAAATTCTTGTCATTTTAACACATTTATTTTCTTTTCTGAACAATTGCTTCATATTCCACATCCATATGTGTATATTTTAATCAGTGATATTTTAATCTAATGTAAACTATAATTCCTTTTCAAAAGATAGTGGACAATAGTAAGTTAGCATACTGATCTACCCTGTTAAGTGGGGGGCGTTTTATTTCAAGTAATTCTCTAAATAATTTTATCAGCTATTTCTGTGCTCCATCAGAGTAATAGACTAATGACGTTTTATGGGTTGGGTTTTTTTAACTAAACATATGATTTCATTGTTGTATATTACTCCTGGATGAGGAATCCCCCTTATCAATGTAGGTATGCAACTCTTCTTTAACTTTATAGTCTAAGAGAGTTATCCTGGAGACAGTGAGAAGTTAAGGATCTTGCTCAGAGTCACACACCCAATTTGTGTCAGAGATAGGGCTTGAACCCAGATCTTCCTGACAGGATCAGCTCTCTTTCCACCAAACCATGCTACAAATTTACAGCTGGCCAAGTACTTTAACAGTTAAAGTCATTTGCAATCTGTTGGATTAAATTTAGGACATTTACATCATTAAGCCTCTTGGAGGAGGGAGGTGTCTGTGTCTGTGTGTGTTTAGGAAACACAGAACTGTATTACTTCTCAAGAGGTCATATAGTTTAGACTATTTCTCTACTTCCAAGTGAGCTCCTAAATGTAAACCATTCTGTGCTTTCTTTTAAGTTAACATGGATCATTTTTTACCATTTGAAGTACTACTTAATGCTATTTTTAAGTGACTGAATATATCCAGATAGATAAAGACCAGCCTAGCCAAGTTTGCTCATCGTAAGGTTGGCTACCAAGGGTCTTTGGGGTTTAAGATTTTTTTTTTTTTTTGCTATAACAAATAATCAGACAGTCTATGAAGGAAGACATAAGGCTTTAACATAGTTGATAACTTAATGGATTCTTGAAATATAGACACATAAATATTTATTTAGTCACTCTATTGGAAAGAATGAAAGTCAGAGGAGCAGGGTTTAAATCTTAGCTTGGCCCCTTACTTTGTACCTGACCTTGGAGAAGTCACTTAACCCTTCTGGCCTTTAATTTCCTCATCTTTAAAAATAAGTGACTTGTTCTAGAGACCTCTAAAGTACCTTTTCACTTTCCATTTATGATCCTATCTTAATTTTTTATTTTTCCTTCTATATAACTAGGTATAATTTTATATAGATAGATATAGGTATATATCTATATGGATTATACATATATATATATATCCCCTTCCCTGATACCTACAAACATGCCTCTGGCTCCTCCATCCTTAAGCTTCATTGAATCCTGCCATTCATGCTAGCTCTTTTTCATCTCCTGGCTTAAACTCCTTAAGAAAGTCATCTACACCCAGTTTCTCTACTTTTCTTTCACTCTCTTCTAAACCTTCTGCATTCTAGCTTCTGACCTTATCACTTAAAACTGCTCTCTCCAAAGTTATCAGTTATCTCTGAATTCCCAGATTTAATGATGTTTACCAGTCTTGATCCTTCTTCATGTCTCTGAAGCATTGACACTTCTTGATCACCTTTTCTTCCTGGATACTCTCTGTCCAAGATTTTCATGACACCGCTGTTTCCTGGTTCTCCTCCAGTCTGAACCCTCCTCATTTTCCTTGGCTGGTTCTTCCTGTCATGCCCACTAACCTTGGGTGTCTCCTAAGACTGTCCTGAGTTCTCCCCTTTGTTTCACTTCAGTGTTTTACCTGGTGATCTCATCGACTCCCATGGGTTCAACTGCCATCTTTATACAGCTCCTTATTATATTTCCAGCTCTAGTCTTTCTCCAGAATTACGGTCCTACATCACTCTCTGCACATCTTCAACTGAATGTCTCAGCATCCCAGATTCAGCATGTTAAAACAGGACTTATTATCTTTTCCCTCAAACCTTTTCCCCTTCTGAGCTTTTCTGTTACAGTCAAAGGTAGCACCATCCTCCCAAGTCACCAAGGCTAGCCTCGGTGTCGTCCTCAACAACTCACTCTACACATCTAATTTTCTTCATTTCTATCTTTACAACATTTCTTATATGCCCTGTCTTGCCACTACCCTAGTAGCCCCCCTACTGGGCTAATAGTCACAACCCTAGTCCTGCCTAGCCCCATGTTTGCACCCCCAACTCTCACTTTGACTGCTGTAATACCCTTGTAATTGGTCTCCCTACCTCATGTCTCTCCCCACTCTAATCTATCTTCCATTGAGCTGTCAAAGTGATTTTTTTCCCCTAAAACATGGGTCTGAGCACATCATCCTGCCCCCCACTATGTGCTGCAATGACTCCCTGTTGCCTCCAGGATCAAATTCCTCTTGATCATTTAAAGCTCTTTATAACTGGGCCCGTATCTTCTTTTCCAGGTTTGTTCCTCTTCACTCTTCTTCACAAACTTCACAAACTCTGTGATCCAACTCTAACATAACACTCCATCTCATTCCCATTGCACTGCCGCCACTCTTCTCCTCCTGCTCCCCCACCCCTATGTCAGGGGTGCTCTGCCTCTTCACCTCTACCCTTGGTTTCCATGGCTTCCCTGAAAACTCAGTTCATCCTGCTTTCTGTAGGAGACTTTCCCTGGTTCTTCCCCCAAACCTTGTCCCCACCTCCTCCAAGTCCCTCACCCTTTCAGGTGACCTGTCATCTGTGCCTTGGGTATGTCATGTATGTACATAATTATTTACATGCTGATTCCTCCATTAGAGTGTATTCTCCTTGAGGGCAGGACCTATTCTTACCTTCCTTTTTATCTGTAGCACTTGGCACATGATACTTGTGTGTGATGTTCTTACTATGCAATATTCTTGGAGTTATCAGATTCTTGTTAAAACATTTGGGGCTATTTTTTCTAGCTTTCAGGATGCCAGCCTGCACCTGAAGGATACTCTCCAACACTTAAATGGCAGCAGCAGCAAGTAGCACAATTTTCAACTATTCGCCAGGTAACTCACCAAGTCGTCCAAGTAAACCCTCCTCTCAGATTTATTTCTTTTTTATACTCTGTTAGAAAAATAATATTCGTGATTTTTAAATCTAAAGGTTATTGTTTTATTTATAAACTAGATATTAAATTATTATGTAATTGTAAGATATGCAAGCAAGTTTTACTGCAAATTGTTAGTACTCTTCCTCCTCAGATTATCTTAGATTTATTTATGTCTATAAGTATTCTCTCTCTCAATAGAAGATAAACCCTCTGAGAGTAAGAAATGTTTTTGTTTTGTTTTGTTTCCCCATGACCAAGCACAGTGGCTTATGGACAGTAGGCATCTAACAAATATTGAATTTAATTGCTAGTGTTTTTGTAAAACTTGATTTTTTATTATATGCGATCGTTTCCCTTATATGCACCTATTCTGTTTGACTAGCATTAAATAAGTTAAAATATAAAATTTAAATTGACAGTTTTTTCTCTCTTAGAGTGTGAACAAACATAGAAATCACTGGAAATCACAACATTTGGATAGCAATGTCACCATGGTATGTGGTTCTCTTAACATTCACTCATTATAAGTTTTGTCTTTATTACCAACCTTGAAAAAGAATTAACTTTTATAAAATGTTTGCTCTCTTCCCATACCATTGTCATTCTGTGTTTCTATAAATTAGTAGCATTAGTAATCTGAAAAAATAAAAATCAGTGATGTTGTATAGTATTTTAATCCATTTCATTTTTTTTCCCCAACCTACCATACTTAAATCTTGAGGTTGATAGGTTTTTCCTCATGTTATAGACTCATAGCTAGGCATTATTTTGAGATGTGAATGTGTCTTCAACATTTAGAGAGGGCTTAAAATAAGTTCTTAGGTTTTCTTATTGAGTAAATATTTAAAAGTTCAATAAAGAAGAACCAGGTGTTCTAACAAGTACCTTTGTGAAGTTTAACGTGTAGATGAGGAAGAGTCATTTCCCATTCCCTCTCCTGAACAGGAGTCCAGTGCTATTCACTACATGCCTGACATTTGTAGCAGGGTAGAATGAAGGGAGAAGTTTGAGAGACTTCAATGAAGGAAACTTAAGCATTGGCATCTCAGTTTGAGTATAAGAAACAAGGTGTGGCAAATTTTCAAACTATTATACAGTAAAGTCTGTTCTACTTTGTAAAATTCTGAAGGTTGTTAGTGTGCCTAGTAACTTGCTAAAAGTAAACTTTTTCCATATCTTTCAGCCAAAATCTGAAGATGAAGAAGGCTGGAAAAAATTTTGTCTGGGTGAAAGGTTATATGCCGAAATGTCTGTTGCAACAGCTACTGGTGAAAATCCAGGAATAGACTATGTGCAGGTACATGATGGGATGTATTTAAGGTAGCAAAATCATGAGTACCCTAATTTGTTTGTTTGGTGTTCTAAATAAGAATACTTTTTTTAAAAAATTAAGGAGTACACATGAGCTACTTCAAGGTATCATGAAGCAACCAGGTGGTTTAATGGCTAGGCCTACACTCAAGAAGACCTGAGTTCAAGTCCAGTCTCAGATATTTACATAGCTTTACGATCTTGGACAAATAACTTCTCTGTGCCCCAGTTTCCTCAACTGAAAACCAGGGATAATAAAGCCTGCCTCTCAGAATTGTTATGAGGATCAACTATTCTCCTCTGCCGCCATCACCACAGACAGTAATTGAAATGACTGACTCCTAATAGTGATGTGGGGCACACATATATCGCTTCTGATTTTTTTCAGTTGTTTCCAGTCTCTTATTTTATCTTTACACCATTCGTGTGAACTTGATAGGGTGACTGATGGAATTCTTCTTTCTTTAAAACATAAGGAAACTAGTCACAGAATGATTAAGTAACATGACTTGATCAAACAGTATTAGTAGAGAAGAAACTAAAAAATCCAGTTAGCTGAATGTAAGACCTAACGCTCTTTTCATCATACTGTCTTTACTGATTCTCAAGTCCATATATACATATATGATCAAATCTAATTAAAGCAACATATTCAGATCAACATAAGTCAGTCTAAGTACACCACTTAATAAGGATCGTATAGTCCTTGTCCTTTCTCACATATTTAACAGATCCTCAGAATCAGAATTACAAAAGAAACCTTAAAGGCTATCTTGCCCAAAATAATTCATGACAGAGTGTTTAAGTTCCAGTCTGACTTGCAGTTATATGTTTATGTAAATTTGAGCCATTATAAATCTAAGGAGTTCTAGATGATTGACCTATTAACAGGAAATAAATGAGAGTACCTTTTTTGCGCTGAGCACTGTTGATAAATACCCCAAAAGAGTACACATTCCCTTCTCCCCAAAAGCTACAACATATTTGGGGAGACACGCTTAATGCAGGAGAAACAGAGAACAGTTATGCTATAAAATTAATGGAACGGAATATTTATGCTTATTTGAAAAGTTAAGGTAGATGAAACCAAGCTGCTTACTATTGAAAAAACTGTTCGGAAAAACAAGACAGAAAGGTGATTTTTTTTTTTTTACATTTAATAATTTTAATACGTTTTAATAATTTTGTTAATATCTTAATACGTTTTTTATTAAGCTCAGAGCACTTTCATATCTTTTTTCTAATAGCAGTGCTAGGACGTAAGATAAATAAGTATTTATCTTCCTTTTACAATAAACAATGCATAGCAAGGTCATGACTGGCCCAGGATTATAAAGCAAGTGAGTGGTAAAGCCATAGCTAGATCCCATATTTATTTATTTGTAATCTTATATTTTTTCAACACTTTGGGTTGAGTTGCCATGGTCAAGCTACTAAAGATGTGTTTAGTAAGGCTTGTCATTCAAAAGAACACTTAAAACATTTAAAAACCATTATATTTTTATGAAATTATTTACTACAATACACATAAACAAAACACTTTTAAGAAACAGTCTCTTAGTTTTCTGGAGCTCTTAATGCTCTGTGGTTTTTGTTAGTGGGTGGGCAGGCAGGTGACCCTGGGCATAGAGTACCAGTCCTGGAGTCAGGAAGACCTGGCTTCAGGTGTGGCCTCAGACTCTTACTAGCTGTGAGAGCCTGGGTAAATCACTTCACCCTGTTTGCTTCAGTTTCCTCATCTATAGAATAAGCTGGAGAAGGAAATGGCAAACCCTCCAGTATCTCTGCCAAGAAAACCCCAAAATTGGGTCACAGAGAGCCAGACAACTGAAAAGTAACCATTTTTCTCAGTCCTGTCAGGGTTGATTTCTTCATTCATAAACTTTACCTTTCCTTAAAGACTTCTTGATGGAATCTAACCCACTTATGTCATCGAGAAAAGCACTTTGTAAATCCAAAACATATAAAGCCATGACGTGAGCCATAATTGACTGTGAAATAGAAACCTTATATAATACAAAGAGGGAAAAAGGAAGTACCTGATGTAAAACGACGGTATCACAGCTTATCTAAGTGCAGGTTTGTTTTTCAGTTGAATTCTTCAGATACAGAACTATTGTTATTCCAAGGAATGTTCCATTTTTTTCCCCTGAATGTTGCTATTTTGGGTTCCTAGAAAGATACTATGTTTTGACACAAATGCTTAATTTTTGAGAGGTTTTCTTGTGCATCATTAGCATGTTGTAATAAACTAAAAACCAATAGAATATGAACAACATTTTTTTTACATTTTTCTTTGTTTCTATGTATAGAAATTTCCCCAGTAAAAAGAAAAACTTTATACTGTCATTCATCATATTTTAGTGCTGTCTTTATTTCTTTTTTACAGATTGGGTTTCCTCCTTTGCTTAGTATTGTTAGCAGGATGAATCAGGTAAAAGTCATCTTAATTTAAGATAAGTGAAATCTTTCTTAACATAAAATGTGTTTGTATATATATGTATTTATACAAACTTATGTTTGCAGTATATGTGTAGTACTGGGTGAAAACGTGGTTCAATTAAATTTTTAGCTTTATAGTCAAAGAACTATAGAGAGAAGACTAAGCCACAGACATAAAGACTTAGAATTCAATAACACATATATACACACATTAACATACATACACAGATACATGATGCGTGTGTGTATACATACATGAAAATGACACTGTATGACATAGACAGTTGACTTTATAGCCAGGAAGACCCAGGTGGAAGCCCTGCCTCTAACACATAATAGCTGTGTGACACTGGCCAGATCGTTTAACCCTCTCAGTGTTCCAGGCAACAAACAGTCTAAGACTATAAATTACAAAATTGTCTGCATGCGTAAAGGGAGTTTCCTTACCTGGGGTTTTCCTACAGTAATAAAATTATATGCCCAGACCAAAATAAATAAAAATTCACATGAATATGTGTTTATGCATACATATGTATGCCTTTGAATTATATTTCATTTATAATTATTGATAGTTTCTACATTAATAAAGGAAAAGCTGATCTCTTTGTTTTTAAATCATTCATAAACTGATGTTCCTTTTTTATTTTTTAACTACTGAGCCATTTCCAGTAAGAATTCTGACATTTATTTTCATTACTCATTAGCATTAGGCACTATAAGGAGAAAGAAAATTTGAAAAAAAGGAGCTAAATCATTCTGTTAAATCTAAGTCGCAGACATAGATTTCTTCAGGTGTTTCTGTATTCATCCTTCCGGAGTACAAAACTGAAACCTGAGTAATAGTTGATAATTGGAACGATGGGTATATCATCGACTGATTCTCTTGAATCCTTATGACAACAATCTAATTCAAACTAGTTATAGTACAGATGCTGTCTTCCTTCATACATATTCTACATAAAAATACTGACTTAACTATATAAAACATATATGCTAAAATGTCTTGGATATTCAATATTTTTACACTAATAAAATTTCTTGTTTTTAAAAGGCAACAATAACTAGTGTCCTAGAGTACCTGATTAACTGGTTTGGAGAAAAAGACTTTACTCCTGAATTGGTATTACTTTTTTTCTATTTTCATAACGTAGATCACATTTTAGTTATAAGTCTCTATGTTGTTATACTGTCTGTGTACCCCGTATGAGTTGTAAAATAATTTAGTGTTTTAAAAACAACATGTCCAAATGAAGTGTCATTTTCAAAATAGTTTCAAAGGACACTTCATTACTTTTAAACACTCCTGGATCTCTTATGGAATTGCCTTTAGAGCCAATTTATACAAGCTCTGCAAAAAAAAAGTCACTTATTTTATTTCTTCAAAAATTTATGCGCTGTTTTTGACTGAAAATAAAGTCATCTGCCTTATTCACTTCAATAGACTTTGAATAACTTTGAATTGTTTACAAAAATCAAATACATCAAAGAAAGGAAGTTTAGCAGAGTAGTGGCTTTCATGCTAGAAAGGGTCTTAGATCATCTAGTCCATTCCCTTTACAGATGAGAACACTAAAGCACAGAGAAGCAAATGACTTACTGGTGTCACACAGATGATAAATGGGACAGCCATGATTTGAACCCAGTTTCTCTGACTCTTAAATCTAATACTCTTCAGTGTTGACATTAGGATTTTACCATGAGACTATCTAGTAAAACCCATACTTGAATTTAAACTCAAATACAAAGTCCTCTTCCCTTGTGTACCTACAAGAAGCCTTTGCTTAAAAGATCTCCAGCAAGATGGAATCCACTGCATTTTTAGTGCAGTGAAAAGAGTGCTGGTTCTGGAGTCAGAAGACGTGTATTGAAATCCTACCTCTAAACCTTCCACTTGTGTGGCCTTGGGCACTATCCCCGGGGCTACAAGAGGAGGAGAGGTCCTGAGTGATGGTAATACAGAGAGTTTGGAAGTGGCAGTGGTGCATGTATTTTGACTACCCCTCTAGGACCAGTGATTAGGGGAGTATGAAAGGAGGTGCAACTAGTACTGGAAAGGATGACCGGGGAGGGGAGCAGTAATCTCTTTACTTGTTACATCTCATGGCCTCTTCTCAGCCCTGATCCTTTTTTACCTTAATGCAGTATTTTACACAATTGGCTCTGGATTATCCCTTCATTCCAGTCCATCTTCCACATAGCTGACAAGTTGATTTTGCCAGAGTTCAGATCTAATCATGTCACCCACCCACCCCACTTCCCTTATGTGCTCAGCACTCTGTTTTTGTGGAATTATCCTTGTGTTTCACCTGCTTATTTGACCCCTCAGTCTCCTTTGCCAAAACATTAGCTAACCATGGGGATATTCAGAGGCTCCATCCTGGTCCTTCTCTTTTATCTTTTTACTCTTGCTTAATGACCTTATATTTTTACCCTCCTGTATGTTTAGTTATCATTTCTTTGCACATAACTTCCAAATCTACATATCCAGTCCAGCCTCCTGAACTCCAGCCCCATTCAGGATGTCTTAAAGGCATTATGAACTCAATGGGTCTGAAACCAAACTCCTATCTTCCCTCCCTCCTTGGCCCCTAAATTCACTCCCTTTCTAAACTTTCCTGTTTCTCTTCTAGCCACAAGCACTTTAATTGTTGTCCAGGTTCAAATTAGAATCTGAAACACCAATGTAAGAACTAAACAGGAGCGTAGAAATAAATGGGAGCTAGGAGCAGGCTGCAATGTATAACCAGCAAAGAACTCTTAATAAGAAAAGTAGTTTTAAATGATGTCATCAAGGAACTATAATGACAGAAAGAAAAACTGCGTTGTTCACATGACAAAAGTGAAGAACACCGAGTGGACAGCCAGAGTGTTCCTTTATACTTTTGTTATGTTGGGAGAAGGTGAAGAAGGCCTCCATTATGTTGGATGAATCACCTATGGAAAATATTTAAGAGAACATGGAAGAGTCACAGGATGAGCAGTCAAGGGTGGGTTGTGGAGCATATCACTGGAGGGAACACCAGAATTTATGATCCATCTGAGCATTTTTTCTTTTGCAAGAACATGAGATTTCCTTTTTCTTTTTCTCGGTTTTATTACAGAGTTATAGGGGTACATACATATTAAAGATGGTAAAATATGTTGTAAAAATGGATCTTTGCTCCAATGGGCTGTTTGGAATCGGTAAAAATGATTTACAGTTTTCCCAAAGGCAATCCATTCTGCTCTTAAAAAGCTTGGGAAGATATCCAACTAATCAGAGTCATCCAAGAGCATTCGAGAATAAAAACAAAAAGAAGACCACAAACTGAAACTATTATAACACATCAAGAACCATAGAACCTACCACACTTGAACACTAAATATCAAAGCCCCTGAGGTACTTAGAAAAAAAGTAGAAATGCCACTGAAGAGAAGTTGGATTGACCAGTACTAAAGCACCAGGATTGAATTAAGTATATTTAGAGATCAGTGGTAGAGGCAATTGAGGGACCTCTTTATAAAATATCTAAAGGAGGAGAAGATACCAAAGTTGTAGGGGAAAATCATGGACCTTATCAATATTACATTTCAGCAGCTACCAGTTTACATGCCACTTTTCCCATCCATATAAAAAAAATCTTAAGGAAGTCAACTGTATTATATAAGTAAAAAGAAATATTTTTAACATTAATAAGAGTGAGAGGATTTTTTAAATCCACTGTGATAAATCACAAGAAAGATGAGTCAAGAGTATTAAATAAATTAGGCCTGATAGCTATATAAAACAGATACAAAAAATACCTTTACCAGCCCTGGAGTCAGGAGGACCTGAGTTCAAATCCATCCTCAGATGCTTCACATACACACACACACACACACAAAAAAAAAACCCTAGCCATGTGACCTTGGGCAAGTCACATAACCCCAATTGCCCTACCTTCCTCCCTGCAAAAAGCAAAAAAAAAAAATATCCTTCCAACGTTTATGGTATGCATGATAATCAGTTGTACTGAGCCTCAAAACATAGAAGTACCAGATAATGCATTTCAGAACATAGTGCAATAAGTAATAAATGATGTAGTAAACAAGTGGAAATTATAAAAAACTAATTAAATAATAATACAGATGTAACCAATGTGGCATGTATGTATATGTTATCTTCCCCAAGAAAACGTAAGCGCCTTGAGAGCAACTTTTACGTCTTTAATGCAGTACTTAACACAGTACCTGCATTTTAGTAGACAGATGCTTATTAATTTATAATGAAGGAGCGGTTTAATATCAAGCTTAAAACAAGCAATATAAACTTATAAATGAGGGGAAAAAAGACATTAGATGCAAAAAAAAAAGCCCTTGATAAAATACTTTTGAAAATATAAAGGAATAATGTTTATAAGTTTATGTTTGAAATTAAAAGGTAATACTCTACACAGTAGAGACATACTAAAACCATTCTTATTAAGAAACAATCATTAAAGGAGCATATATATATTCACTGTTCCTGTTTAACAGTTTTAGGACCCTTAGGCCTCTTAGGCATGAAAAAGGAATGAATAGTCATTGGCAGCAAAGTTAAAATATCTTTAAATTGTAAACTTTAACACACATCCCCAAATAGTCAAGAAAAATAAACAGTTGTATTAAATTATTTTGGCACATTAGTTGGGCACATTTAAAACAAGCCCACCAAAATTACCTGAATTTCTGTAAGTCACTAAGAATCAAGATAAATAGCGATACTTCTTATGATGACGACAAATATTTGGGCATTAATTGATATATGAGACTTCCACAGAGAACTTTAAACTCTTGTAAGGCAGCAAGGAAGAACTTAATAAATGGAAGAATATTTTTTTGATCTTCATGGGTTGGTCAAACAAAATGGCAAGAATTTTCAAACTGATTTACATATTGACTGCATTAACCATCAAAATAACAATAGATTAGAATAGGTAATGGTAATAGAAAAAGAAAAGATGAATGGAACAGAACCAAGACCCCAGAAATGGAATCTGATGAATATAAAAGATTAGCATTTGATAAACTCATATGCAAGTAACACTCAAAACCAAAAAAAAAGAAGTCATTTCTTTGATTCCTTGACAGTTCTGTGATCTCAGTTTTTGCTACTCTCTTCATGATTGCAGATCACAACCCATCCATAGTTGCTCACCTTTCAAAACTTCTATCTGCATTATTCTGGTGGAGGTGTTCACTCAGTGTGGTATGGGGAAGGGACTGTTCTTGATCATGAGGTTTCCGAACTGTAAAATGTTTTGATAATTTTCAGTATAATGTTTCCTTTTATAGTTTTCCATATTATTATATGTGTTTAAAAACCTTATCCTAAGAAAGGATCCATGACACGAAAAAAGGTAAAGTACAGTACTCCTAGATAGCTCGACATTGAATGTTTAGCTGTCTGGGTCTAAGGAAGAGGCCGTCATCGGTTCTCTCTCACTTTTTGATCAGCCTTTTTTTCTTCTGGTCACATGTTTCTCTGATGACATCCTATCTTGTGTCATTTAACAAGGATTTATTGTTTTCTATGTGCCACTGTACTACAAAGTAAGGTTAAAACAACCTCTCAGCCTTCAAAGCGTACTGTATACCTTCTAATGGAGTCAACATGCAAGCAACTAGGTGCATATGAAAGAGGGTAATCTGAGAAGGGAAGGAGCTAATTGGAGACCAGAAAAGGCCTCCTGCATAAGGGCCAACTTGGGCTGAGTCCTGAAGGAAGCCAGGGAAACCAGGAGGAAAGAGTGAGATGGGGGAAAAGGGAGACAAGTACAACAGTATGGAGTTGGAATGTGATGTTCGAAGAACTGTGAGCAGGCTGGTACAGGTGGATTGTAGAGTATATGGAGAGGAGTAGAAAGTGTAGGATGACTGGAAAGGTAGGAAGGGACTAGTTTATTAAAGATCTTTAAATGCCCTACAGGAGCTTATATTTAAATGATCCTGGTAATAAGGAGCCATTGGAGCTCCTGGGGCCTTGGGGAGAGTGGGGGAAGACAGTGATATGTGCTCATATCTATTCATTAGAAGATTCACTTTGGCAATCGAATGGAAGAGATGGGTTGGGGAGAAGGAGGAATGAGGCAGGGAGAGCAATTAGAAGGTTGTTACAAAGGTCTAGGACGAGGATAATACTTTTCCTGTATGATTTCCTAGAGTGTATTTCAGCTTATTCCTGTTTACCATATGCCTTACCAGGGCCCTTTAGGTAAATCTCAACTGTAGTCCTTCAGACACTGGCATATTTATTGTAGGCTCTGAGTATAGAATGTCACCAGAAGAATATTGGTTTAAACCAACAAACATTTATTTAGCAGACACTGAGGCTACCAGAGGAAAAAAGTGAAATAGGCACTAGCCTCCAGAAGTTTACACTCTAGGAAAAGGAGAAAAATATGTGGTGACCCAAGTCTGCTAGAATAGTGCAGTTTCCCAAATGAAATCTAGCCCATTCCTTGTTAAATTTTTTGCAGACCCCCTAAAACTAGCTTAGCATCTAAATGTGGTTCTCCTTGGAGGATTGAGAATTTGGAACTTTAAAGGTTTCTTCATTACTCAAATATAGTTATTTTGCATAAAAAATTATTCCAATTATCTCTTAGCAGAATTTAAAATAAATGTGATGCTTAAGGTTATATATAGCTCAAGATGTTCTTTTCTTTCTATTTAAAAAAAATGTCTTCAAGGCTCTAGCTTCATGTAGATAAAATATGGAACTGAGTCTGGGTTTGAGTCAAAAAATTGTGTGGACCTTCTGGGTCTTAGTTGAGACTATAGTAGCAGAGGAATAAAGTGAGATGAAAGACCATAGAATGATTTTTACTCTGGAGACAAAAGCAGAAGCTTTTCGCTGCAGATAAAATAATCCTGCCTCCTTGCCATTCTTAAGATAAATACCAGAACTCTAGGAGACTCTTAATCTGTAGGTATCTTGGGCATAAACTTCCTTGACTAGCACTTCTGAGAACTCTCATAATGCTTACATTTAAATATATATCAAGGGTTAGGAAGTGCTTTCCCCAGAAAAACCCTATGAAGTACTTTTTTTTTAATCCCTATTTTACAGATGAAACTGAAACTCCAAGGTCAGAAAGCTAGTGTCAAAGCCTAGTGCCCTGTCTATTATCCTTTACTGGTATATTTCCAAATTGTAATAAAATTGGCCAACTTTGTGTATGGGATGAGTGAAAACTTCTCAGTTTGGGGTGGTTAACTTTTCAAATTTCTTCTGTCAATCACTTGTATCTTCCTTTGTCTGTTTTTCCGCCTCAGTGGGACCCTCCCCTTATCTTTCCTTGCTGTCCCAGTTGGGGAAGTATTTGGTGGAGTGTGCCTCTCCACCAGTGAGAGGGGAAACAGTCGGGGAGGGGTCTTGACTAAGTTAGGTTATAAATTCCAGCACTATCTTTTGTAACTTGCCTCTTCTCCATGATGAGTCATGGGGAAGAACGCCCTCTTCTCCCGGGGAAGAGAATAAAGTCCTGTTCTTATCCTAGGAGATCTCTGTGTTTATTTCTTTTCATTAAATTAAGGATGAAGGATATTTTTCATCCCAAACATTTGTTACATAGTAAAAGTATCTTACTAAAAGTCATTTGCTACAAGAACCATAAGCATATTACTAAACACAATTTTATGGTTAAAGTAGCAGATACATTACTTTAGCAACTTGGCTAATCCCTTGGGTCTTGTTTTTCTTCAGTAAATACATAAGTATTATGAGTACCAATACTGAAATGAAGAGTTAAGTAGCTGAAGATGTTTATTTTGAAGGGAAAAGGCATAGGATGGGGGGGGGATGTTTGCAGATACTTGAACTTTTAAGCTGCTCACTCATTTTCATGATGTTTTCTGAACCAGAATATCTAGACACACTGATGAGAAACACTGCCTTATTTGAACCTGTAGGGGATTTTAGAGAAAACAGATTTCCTTGCTAGTATAATTGCTTAATAGATGTTATCCTGAAAAGTTGTGTGTAAGTAAAGAGGGTTCGTGATTTTTAAAGTAATTTTACTGTACATTTTTTTGTGCTAGAATCCTCTGGAAGAGACCTCAGATATCCAGTTCCTTTTTTTTAAAGTTTTGAGATGCCGTTTGTCTTAATTAGTCATTAGCACCACCCCGCCTCCAGACTGAACTCTTCTTTGTTCCTTCATCTCTATCCCATAATTCCTCCCACTTAGCCAACTAAATATATACATACTGTATGTATGCATAAGTGTGTGTGTATTTTATGCATGCATCAGCCTGGTCCAGAAATGTACTTTCTGCATTTAAAGTTCATCCCTCATCAGGAGGTAAGGGGTGCATCGTCTTCCATTTTTTTCATTTGTCATTGCATTGATCAGCATGCGAAAGTTTTTCAGAACTGTTTTTCTCTACAATGTCATTGTATAAATTGTCTTATTTCTGCATTAGTTCATAAAGGTCTTCCCACTTGCCTCTGAAATTGCCCACTTTATAATTTCTTATAGCCCAATTATATGCCGTTACATTTATATACTTCAGTTTGTTTAGCCATTTCCCAATAGAACACCCACTCAGTTTCTAATTTTTAGGTATAACAAAAAAAGCCGTTATATTTTATAAAGATTCTTCTCTTTAGTTTCTCTTGATTTCAATAAACATGGTAATATTATAGCTGGGTCAAAGCATATGCACAATTTAGTAACTTCTTCCTCATAGGTCCTGATTGCTTTCCAGAATGGCTGGGCCAATTCACAATTCACTGGAGCAGAAGTGTCAGATGTAGGGCCCACAACATTCCACCAGAACCGGATTAAAATGTAACTGGGAAATACTCAACAAAATAAAATACAGTAAAATAGAGATGAGGCTAATTTGGGATTTTTAAGTCAGTCAGTATCTGACCTGCAGGGACCCATCTGATTTGGTGACCTCTGTTTCAGTTTGAGTTTGACAGCACGGTCCTAGAGAACCTGTTTTTCCACAGCTCCTCTACTTGTCGTCTTTGCCATGCATTCTCCCTTATAAAAAACTGGTCAGCAGAAGCATCTACAGAAGCTTTGTCTGACAGTGTATACATACCTCACTTTTGAGTGTTTGCTTTTGGAAGCAGAATTTCATTTTATCACCAATCTCACTTATAGACAAGGTTACTGAGCCCAGAAAGGTCAGGTGACTCACCCGAGGTTAAGAGCCAGGACTCAGAGCTGAATTTGTGACTCCAATCCAGAGTTCTTTCTACTGTAGTGTTTTACCTCCTGATCTAGTAGAAAGAAAGCTTAACGTGGAGTCCTAAGACCAGAGTTTGAACCCTGGCTCTGCCACCTACTAGCTGTGTGACTCAGAGCAAGTCACTTCATTTGCCCAGGTCTCCGATTTCCTCCTGTATAAAATGAGGGGGTGAGGCTAGATGATAATGGTATTAACATCTGTCTGTCTGGAGGCCTGCAAAGCAGTTTACACAGAGACACATACATATGTGTGTCTGTGTATATTATGTATGTGTACACACACACACACACACACACACACACACTTTGATTTCACAACAGCCCTATGAGGTAGGTGCTTATATTATAGTCATTCCCAGTTTACAGATGAGGAAACTAAGGCTGAAAAGTTACACGACTTGCCCCAGCTGGTAAATTTCTTAGGCTGTATTGGAATGCGGGTCTCTCTCATTCCAAATCCAGCAGACTGCTATTAAGCCAGTCTTGCCCCAGATGATCCCCTAAGGCGCTTTCCAATTCCGGATATATGACCTCCCACTCATTACCTGCAAATTTGAAGTTTTCTGTACAATAATTACATTTCATTAACTGATCACTTATCTGTGCTTTGGCTGAGTACGATATAGGAGTCAGGGCATGACTGCATCTTGTTACTAAGCCAACCAAACAAAGCCTTGTATTATTTATGGTTTTATTTTTACATATATAGTGTTACTATTACTTTAATTCAAATTCTGCCTCTGACACTAGCTGTTCAACTCTAGCAAGCAACTTACCCTCTTTGGCCTCAGTTTATTCATCTATAAAATAAGAGGGTGGGACTCAATGACTCTCCGGTCATTTACAGCTCCAAATCTATGATCCTATAAATATCAGCAATGGTATGTTTTGGCTTTTCCATTTTCCCTTTACCAGTCACTAAATCTGTTATTTAGATCCCCTGTTGAGATCCACTTAGCTGTCATTACCTAAACTTACTTTTAAAATTTTACATTTTATTCATAAGATAGTATGTTGTAGTCCAATGGTGTCAAACGAAAATAGAAACAAGGCTACTAAACTGAACATAAGGATTCCTATAGGCCACATGGTCTTAGAAAACTAAGTTATTAATATTATCTATGCTTTATTTTTATTTTGCTCATTATTTCCCAATTATACATTAATCTGGTTCAGGCTGCCTGAGTGTTGTAGGCCATGTGTCTTAACAGCTCTATGTTAGTCAATAAGAGATCTCACCCTAGAGCCTAGAAGATGTGGATTCAGGTCTGGCTGCTGACTGGCTATATGACCCCCAGCAAAGTGAATTTCTCAATGTCCTAAAGCAACTAAATCTACAAATTACTGATAAGATGCCAATCTGTACTGGTAGAGAGAGTCATCTCCTTAGGGAGTTCTTTAAATCAGTGAAATCAGAAGTCCATCCCCCATCTCCTATGACTTATTTGTAGCAAAAGAACATTATTATTTATTAATATTATCAGAATGTTCAAGGTGAAAGAAACCTTAGAGAAAATCTGAAAAAAAAAAAAACCTTTCCCTCTCCAAGTATCCCCTCTTCCCCACATTTTGCAGGTGAGGAAGCTGAGGTTCAAAGAGATTGTAATTCATGCAAGGTTACACAGCCAGTAAGTAGCAGTTAGGATTTAAACTCAAATACCCCAATTCCAAGCCCAGCACTCCATGCATGGTATCATAGGAGACATATCCCTGAAGAAGGCAATGAAACATCTGATAACTTACTTGTACTTTATTAAATACTTATTTATATATACACACATACATGCTAAAACTAATTTTTAATTTATTCAGGGAAGATGGCTCTATGCTTTGTTAGCTTGCCTTGAAAAACCATTATTACCTGAAGCTCATTCATTAATTAGGCAACTTGCAAGAAGATGCTCTGAAGTGAGATTCTTAGTGGTGAGTTACAACTTTATATTTCAAATATCTTAAATTTGTGTAATGCTTTAGTTTACAACGCATTTGACATGTTTTATATGGATGGAAAAATACTAATTACCCTAGATGATGATGGATAATTAAAAAAAGCAAAATGAAGAATGCACTGAATAGGAATTTTTTCTAATTCAAAATGTCACTGGCTTAGCTATTTCAGTGTTCTATGAACAATCAAACAATATGTTTGACATATATAAAAATCTTACAGTGTTGGGGTATAGAAATCCAGCTGGCCCTCCTAGAAAGTTAGGGGGATGATAGGGGAGGATATAGGAGAGAACAGATTGGGGGAAGGGGTAGTCAGTAGGCTTGCTGTTTTGGGGTGGGGTGGAGAGAAACAATTGTAACTCAAAATCTTGTGGAAATGAATGTTGAAAACTAAAAATAAATTAATTTTTTAAAAATGTTAGTGTCCTATTAATGCATGAGTAGCAACATTTATGCTTGAGCTACTATACCCTACATCATTATGAATCATCTGCCCCTAGTCTGCCTCATGAGGAAGCAAATCCTCTAAGTTTTCTTCTGTGCTTTCTCAGTTAAGTATCATGCTATAAGCTAGGACAAACCCTTCTTGGTTCCTCTCCCTTAGATTGCAGGGACTTCTGATCCAGATTTTCAGGATTATGAATCTCTCTCCACTGACCTGTATTAGAATGCAGGTTGTAAGTTATATCTCCTTAGCAAGAGGCTAGAGATATAGCTTCCTTTTCAAGCTTTTGGACTCAGAACTATTTTTTATCAGTAAGGAGATTTCCTTCAGGCCTCTTATTAAAACAAGGTGTTAACTCGGCAACATTATCCTTCCCCTTCCAGGATTTTCTGCTATGCTGTAATAAATAGCATCAATAGAAACCTCTGCAGAGTACTTGTTTGTTGTATCTTAAAAGGAAATTTGGTGAAACTCAGAAAGCAACGATAAAATATATTCTATTTCCCTTTCTTTTCCAGGAGAGTAAAGAAGATGAGCGAATACCTGCTTTGAATTTATTAATCTGTTTGGTGAGCAGGTATAGTAAAAGCTTTTTGTTTATTTTGTACTTTATAATAGGTGCTACAAATTATTGTTTGTGTGGGTGTGTACACACACGTGAAATGTTTGTGTTTTTTTTAATGTCTTGGCTATGTGATTGTTTTAAAGAAGCTCAAATGCTGAGAAAATTTAGTTAATAGTAAATTGGGAAATCATAAAATGGCATGTCTGCTTTATACATTCTTAGCAAACATTTTGTGAGTTTTAAAAGAACTACATTTTAATTGGATGTCCACTTGGAAGTCTACAATGTGTACTTACTTTTTTATTGTGCAGAATTATCCTACTCCTTTTAAATAGGATACCAGCTTATTGGGGTCATTAGTGATTTTTATGCCATTGCTTTGTATGATGGTTAGGTATCAACTAAATTTTGAGTCAAAGTTCTCCGTGAGTCCTGAAATTTATCTTTTTTTTAATAGGTATTTTGATCAGCGTGACCTTGCTGATGAACCATCTTGATATAAAAACAATCTTCAATAACAGACTACTTGTGATGTAAAAGAAACAAACACAATTATACCTCTGTGCAAGCCAAACAGCCAAGGCAGGTTTCATCAAAATTTCAGGGTTGTATAAGAATCTTAAATTTGGTATCTGTTACTGAAATTGACGTTCATAGCAAGATCAATGTGTTTTAAAAGACTAAAGCGGCTCGGTGGTATGTCACAGTACATTAGTTTTGCTCAAAAATGTCTCCAATTACAAACCTTTCAGGAAGATTAAAAGTCATTTAATAAATGAAATGCCTTGTATTAGAACCTTTTTGAAGTAATAAAATTTTTTATCAAGTTCTTAAATAATGAATGCTGAAGATATCTGGTGGAAATAAGTTTTAAAATTCCTTATGCTGAAAGTGAGATTTGAATACTAAGAGATCATTAACCAAAATGAAGTTAAAAAATAAAACCAGAAGCCACTGATGAAAACATCCTGTTCTTAGTAATAGGGTTAAAATAACATGAATTTAAAGTAAAAATGCATCAACATTAAGAAATCAAATAATATTTATTGCATACCCCTGGTAGACCCATGGGGGTAATATAAGAGATTTTAACATGTGCAACATGTTCAAAGTTATTGGAACTGAATATTCCTGTTACCTACGATGAAGAATGGACATTCTCAATTATTCATCACCTGAATATAATGAAATTGACTTGGACAAATAACCTTTGCATGTGAAGAGTCATCCTGATTGGTCTCACGTATTTTTAGAGTCCTTTACCATTTATCTAATCTAGTATCTAACCCATCAATTTAATTTTCTTCATCTGATTTCTTTCAAAAATTTACCTCCTTTCTTTCCACCCTTGCTGATCCCAGAAACCCTCTTCCAGTCTTAGTTTTTGTAGTGCCATGAACAGACTTAAAATACAAAGCCAAATTCAAATAAGAAAATTACTCATACAAATAAGAAAATTACTCATTTTAACATATACCTCCAACTTTTTTTCATCCAATTTAATCTTTTTTTTTTCTGGAACTGAAAAGAATGGGTACAAATGATAAATGTTTCTCTGCCAATTTAGTAAAACTTTAGTTTTGCCCTCCTTTTTAATGCCAAATAAATATTATCACGAACCAATAGAGCAGAAGCACAAAGAAATCTTACTTGATTGCTGTGCTTATTATTTAATAAATTTTTTAATAAACTTGAATTTGGTATACTGTGATATATAGCTACAGTGTAGTGTCTCAGTAAAATTTTTTGGATACTCTCCTGTTCCATCTACTGACATATACTATACTATGGTAATCTTATTTGAGAGTGCATATTACATCATCTAATAAATTAAATTAACATATAGCTTACACAAATCAATGTACTGTAGAAACTATGACAATGCCAGTAAGTCAAAAGTTACTACTCAAAAACCTTTATATGTGAATAATTTAATCTTTTACATTGTAGAAGCATTTGAATACATGCTACATCTTCTGTATCATCACTTGAAATTTACCTACAAAAAAAGAAATATTTATTGAACAGTACATTTTAAAATGAGGAAAAACAAGCCTGAACACCAATTTTTCTATCTTTTCAGTCCTCTTCCTTTTTTTTTTTTTTTGGCAGCTCTGACAAAAGGTTTGTTAGGAGAAGAGATGATGATTTTTTTTAATTGCTCATAAATCATCTTAAATGGAAAAGGAGTTTACTTTATAGAAGAATCCCAAAGGAAAAAAATCCTTCTGTAAAATGGAGAATTATTCCCTAATCTGTTTTCTAGTTTGGACTTTTACACTGAATATCACTAAATCTGGGCACATTTAAACACTGAATTCAGAATCAAAACTTGGGTCTGCCATTTATGAACTTGTGTGATTTTGGAGAAGTCACTTGATCTTCTAGTGTCTAATCTGCAGAATGAGAATAGTCATCTTTTCACTACTTATGCCTTACAAGGTGGCTGGGAGAATCATTTAAGGAACTAACAATATTTAGCCTGCAGAAGAAAAGATGGAGGGGGAGAAGCTTTGTTCTGCTAATCCCAGAGGGCAGAACCAGGAATAATGAGTTGCAAAGAGGCCAAATGTAGACTTGCCATAAGGAAAGATTTCCTAACTACTAGATCTATCCAAAATTGAAATGAGCTGCATTAGAAAACATCAGATACCCCTCACCAGAGATTTTCAAGTAAACAGACTGTTCAAGTTGCAGAAGGATTCTTTTTCAAGTATTTGTTGGTTACTTAATTCCCTTCCAAAACTAGCATTCTGTTGGTAATGTTAAAGCACTTGGTAAATTGCAAAGCCATATACAACTGCAAACTGTTATTATGGTTTTAAGTAATATCAAACTGTTGTAGTGGTTTAAATTTCCCCAGAAACAAACTAGAGAAAGACATACCCTTGTATCACAACTTACTAGACTGGAGCTGAGACTCCCATTTAAAGACAATTACACTCTCAAGTGCACAATTAAAATTAAACTCTTAAGTCCTTGTTTCTTTTTGACTTTTACCTAGTATGGTATAATTAAATTTTCATCAAATACAGTACATCTTTTGTGAAAAATCAACTTTAAAAAGTAAGAAAGAGGAACTTTACTTACACGCTGGCATTGCTGACACTTCAGCTGTCACAATACTTTTTATCCCCAAATTTGATAAGCCACCTCTGATTAAGCCACATGTAAATGCTAAATACTAAAAAAGGAAAAAAAATAATTGTGAAAAATTATACCTCTTACAAATTCAAGCTACAATAAACTACATAATACTGTTTTAATTTTCTTGTAGAGGAGTTAAGAAACTGGAGATTTATAAATGTTTCTATAGTTTTGATTGAAATTTATCCAGATCATTTTTATTTAGAATCTGAGGAAAATAAAATAAAGGTAAGCTTGAGTAAAACCAGATTTAGAGATTGAAAGCTAATAAGCATGACTTCTGTGTCCAATGACCAACAAAATGATAAACTAGGGGCGGCTAGGTGGCTCAGTGTATGAGAGCACTGGCCCTGGAGTCAGAAGGACCTGAGTTCAAATCTGGGCGGACCTCAGGCACTTAACACTTACTAGCCATGTGACCTTGGGCAATCACTTAACCCCAACTGCCCTGCCCTTCCCCCTCCAAAAAGCAAAAAGATTAAATTTAATTTAAAAAAAAATGATAAACTAGACATTTCCCTACACAGTTCCAAAACGCTCAGAAAAAGGGGGGAAGGGAATGAGGTGCAGATGTAGAACAATTACAGCTGAATAAAGATGGCCAGAAAGAACCCCAATCAAGACAGCCTTATGAACTAAAACCTTAAATGCTAAACCTAAAAGCATTCAGCACCCTTTTTGTACTTGCTTCCATACATTCAACAACTTATAGTTTTGTGCCTTGGAACCACATTAGTAGCCTCTCCTGCTACAGAGACTACTGGCATACTCTACAAGGGCAGACACTAATCTGCCCAGCTACACGAGGAAGAGAAAGACAGACAAGGCAAAAATTAAGATTTCTTCTGCCTATGGTGGCTTCTTGGTTAGGGAGCTCTCCAAGCTTTAGAAACTGTCCAGAACACCCTCCCTGCTTCTAATCCTGAAAGAGGGGCACACATTAACCTAACGAGAAAAGAAAACTAGGAGAGCCAGGAGGAACTGAGACAAGCAGCCAATTTGGAGGGGCTATATCACAATGGAAGGAAAGAGGACCAAAACCCAACTGGCACCAGTCATAGCACCCCAGATTTAGAACTCAATACTGCTCTACAAACTTGCTACGTAAATCCTTTCATTTTTTTCTCTACTGAACATAGCCACAAGTGTGCAGCGGCCAACTCTAAAGTGAAAATGAGGTTATTAATTAAATTACATGAATGTTTGAGGTCACAAAAGTTAAACATGAGAATGTCAAAGACTGACTGTATAAGAAAACCGTACAGAACTTCTGAATATAAAAAAAAAAACCTACAATCAAAAGAAACCACAGGGGCAGCTGGGTGGCAGAATGAATAGAGCACCAGCCCTGGAGTCAGGCGGACCTGAGTTCAAATCTGTCCTCAGACACTTAACACTTATAAGCCAAGTGACCTTGGGAAAGTCACTTAACCCCAATTGCCCTACCCTCCAAAAAGCAAATAAATAAATAAACCACAGATCATCTCCAGAAGGGGAAACAAACAAACAAAACTATGCTTCACCCTCCAAGACACATAATTCTTTTATTTCTTTTTTTTCTCTTGCTTTTAGGAGGGGGGAAGGCAGGGCAGTTGGGGTTAAGTGACTTGCCCAAGGTCACAATAGCTAGTGTTAAATGTCTGAGGCAGGATTTGAACTCAGGTCCTCCTGACTCCAGGGCCGGTGTTCTATTCACTGAGTCACCTAGCCACCCCAGGGACACTTAACTCTTAAATTTAACAATTCCAATGACAAAAACCAAATTCTACAAGGTAACAGAAGACCTTCAAATGTAGAAGAAAAGAAATTCTAATACCAGACAATGCCATACCCACTAAAAACCACAGAAAGAAATGGAATAATATATTCAAAAAATAAAGAAGCTCAAGTTGCAACCCTAGAATGGCATAAGTTATAAATCTGAGCTTAACCAGTAGTTTTTTTAAAATGTACTTTAAACATAAAGAAGAGCCTTTGAGGTATATGCCTGGAAAAAAAAGCTGCAAAAAGAATAACTGACTTGCAAACACTCCCCCCAAACAAAAGCAACACAAGAAAGGTAATAAATATGTGTAATTACTACAGAATAAATAATGAAATTATCGCATTTCTGGAAGTTATTTTAAAAGGAAAAAGAAAAAAGCTAACTTATAGGGTAAAAAATCATGAAGAAAAAAAATTTTTTAAATACACAAGAGGCTAAAAAGGTAAGTAGCATTCAATAGAGACAGAAACAAAAATGCGCTCTAAAATGAATATGCTGACTTCCGCTACTACCATACTTTTAAATCTCCAGAACTGAGCTCTAATTAAACAGTATGTACTATAGACTAAACCCCGGAAGGTACAAAAATGGGCACAAGGAAGGTGCAGGACAGAGGGGTTAAGTCTTATGATTCATATCAACTCTCAAGAAAGATGAGAAGCTGCAAGAGAACAGGAGGAGCTGACAGAAGAGAGGGACCAAAACTAGAGAAATGAAAGAGGAAAGTCTCAATCTAAGGGCAAGAAGGTCCCACTGAAGACCACTCCCAGCAGTAAAACACTCTGATGGGAGGTGAAGACCTTATGACAGATTTAATCTAGGCGGGTGTGGGTACACTGGAAGATCACCTCTTGACTGTTGTGCCTCCAAAGATAATGTCCTGTATCTCACTCAGAGCCCTACGGGAAGTGGCATCACAGAGATAAGACAGGATAACCAAGGGAAAGGAGAAGGATCACGGAGAAGGCTAATGTTAGAATTCAATCACACAATCTGGAAAACACAATAATATCTTCTAAGGGGCACTGCTTCCATCCACCTTACTTCCCACCTGCCTAGATACCTGCAAAGTGAGGCACACCAGAATGGATCAAAACCAGAAACTGATTAGAACAGAGAGCAAAACCTTGGGGTTTAAGAAGCTTGACTTCCATGAGGAAGCCCTACTATTCATTCAACAAGCATCTTTAACAAACCTACTAAGTGTGAGACACTGAGGATTCAAAGACAAAGAGAAAAAACAGTCCCAGCATGTAAGGAATTTACATCCTACAGAGGGAACACAATATTTAAAGATAAGTACCTAATTTGAGGAGAAAGAGTGTATCAACGACAATGGGGAGTGGGAAACAATTTCCACAGATTAGCCCTTAAAAGAAGACAAAGAAAATAAAAATTCTAAACTGGAGGGATGAAGAGGATACAGAGCTGATCACAGGTTTAAGGCAAACTTACTCTTTTCCAAACTCAGCATTCCATCTCCATGAAGTAAGAGGTGGAATATTCTAAGAAATTGCATGGAATTCAGTTAGGCTAGCACACAGAATAACATGTGTATTATTAATTGTTATGCAGAAGTAAAATGAAGTTTTTAAAAAAAGGTAACAAAACAAATCGTGGTACATGAACACAATAAAACTATGACAAATGACAAAAACTAGGAATTCAGAGAACCACAGGAAGATTTATACAAACTGATACAGAGCAAAGAGTACAATTAAGAGTACAAAGTATAAAACTAAAAGGATATAAATAAAAAGCACACCAAAAAAAAAATTGAACTTGAATTAATTACATTGACCAATCTTGGTTCTGGAAAAAAGAGGTGGGTATGGAATTATGTTAGACAAAGTTGTCGCTTTCTTTAGTTAGGTTTTTGCTTAATTTTCTCTTTATTAAAGGACAGAATTACTGGAGAATTGCTGGAGAAATGACTATAGTTTATAAAAAGCTTTCAATAAAATCTTAAGTTAATTCATAATAATCCTATTTAAATGTCAACTAATTACCAAGTTATACTATTTATTTCAAATTTAATCAAGTATATGGACAAAAATTTGGGTATATTATTTTCACTGTAAACTATGAATTAGTGGTTCTCAAAACTGGGACCTGATTTTACTTCAAAGAAGAAAGATGTTATTTCTGGTATTAAAGGTCTACTCTAACATAAAATTTGTGTGATGCTTATTTTTTTTTTATTCTGAACTTAAACACTAAATGAACATTTCCATATATAAAGAAAACAGATGAAAAGGACTATACAGGAAACTATGCATCTAAGCTGTTTTGTTTTTGTTTTCTTCTAGCTTTTTGTTCTTTCCTGTACATTTCAAGTTTTGTACATAGCAAGACTTGTTATATCTGGAGAAATTCATTAACTGCTGGTCAGCCTGCGAGTTATGTATCTCACTCAATTTAGATAGCCTGGCCCCCGGAGAGCAAACATTCACTCCAGGTGCCAGACCTGTACTCAAGGAATTTCTGGCTAGGTAAAGACCTGCCATAGTTTGTGCTCCACTAGCACTGCCCTTGAGAATCCAGGACAACATCTGTGTCGTGATTATACTTTAGAGCTTGGCTCAGCGAAAATAAAATTGAATTTGGAGTCAGGCTCAATCTTGGCTCTGCTATCTTTCTATCATTCCTGGTCTTACATTATGGACAAGTCATTTGACCTCTCTAGGCTTGTCTGCTCAGAATACATAAAATGACAGCTCTAGAAACAACTCTAATTCTATGTTCCAAGTTTTTAAATCATTTCATTCAAAAGAAAAAAATTTTAATTAAAATTTCAAAGAACATATTTCAGAAACCTAATTCTTATATAGACAGTGATAAGCATTTGCCCATTTTACTTAATTTTACACTCATGCCTGAGGTTTAAATTCCATGAGGACTCCAGAAATTGTTACTTTATGCAACATCACGAAAAGTTCTGCTAATTAATACCTTGAGCTCCCAATTTAAACCCAGTGGTGAATTCTTTTTTAAAGCAAATTATTTTGCAGTGAATAATTATCCCTTTAAATGATAACTGTTTCAAGTGTTAAAAACTAAGACATCTTTATCCTATTTTAAATTCACAAATCCATCATGCTCAGCATTGAACATGTCCATCCAATTGTATTTTTTTCTTCAATAGGGATCACTAGTCTTCTATGAAGTACCTTAGGAGCATGATCTAAATACTGTTTTCCTGCTGACATCTGAGTCAGGAGTCGAAATTTGTTGTCTTGAAGCACATAGATGCCCTGTCCCCAAAACACAAAAGAAATCTTTAGTCATTATTTTTAATTCTTTGAGAATTCTTAACCGTGCAATAATTATCACGCTTTTTAAAGGTTTAGGAAAATACTTTATATTCAAAGTACATTTACTAATAAAAATAATTTGTTGTAAGGAAGGTCAGAGAATATCAGTTACCTGACTGACAGCAGTGAATTCACTAGATCAGACTAGCTACTTATGATTACACACAGTATCAGTGCTAATATTCACATAAGTTGAATTTAATTTTTGTTTCGGACCTTTAATTTCAATGGTATTAGGAATTTCCAGTACCCACAATGATACAGACCAACAATTCAGCTTTACCTTGTAAGTTGTAGAATGTCGCCTGGGACAAGAAGTTGAGTGACTTGCATATGGTCACACAACTAATGTAGCTTCAAGTCCTCTGGGCAGCATTTGAACCCAGTCCTTCCTGACTGGCTGGCCCTCTCTCCAAGGTAAGGCTGCCTCTCATACATAACTAGTCATTTAAGGTTCATCAAATCACCATCCATTAATTACCTTGTGGAGGCACATTCAAAAGATGCATCTCCCTTTTCAATTCAAAGTAAAATGTATGAAAATATAAGTGAAGATCTGGAAACAATATTTAATGATAAGAGTATTAATATGTTCTAATATCTGCTAAACACACTACTATAGCTTTGAGATAACTAGTTATATAATTCAATTAAGAAAATAAACCAACCCTACTGTTTAATAACTCTTACATTTCATGAAATATAGCATAAGTCTATTTTAAATGGAGACACAATCTTGCTTTGTCATATATAGTTAATAGCTACAGTAACAAAGCTTGGTGAACAGAAAATGAATATGATTGTTTTAAAGTCTTCTTTAATATGCTCTAACTTACAAATCAGCTTTTTATAAAACACTCCTAAGATGAAAAATGTTATGTATTAAAACACAATAGGGGGAAAAGTCTTCATATCAAAGTGAAACCTGTCAATTCTCTCCCCCTCCTAATCCCTCCACAGTGTTTCATTTATGAGAACAAAAGCAGAAAACTTAAGATGTGTCAAAATGTTTTCCACTGATTCCACTTCCCTACCCCTAAATGAACAATAAAGATAGCAATTGTTCCCTCACCCATAAAAATGAGATATCTAATACATGTATAACTAAGCTAATAACTCATATAAACCCTTTAAGGTTTGCAAACTGCTTCTCATTTTATTGTTGAAAAAACTGAGTCTCAATGAGGTTAAGCGACCTATCCACAGTACAGTTGAGTTCTGAACCCAAGTCCAGCAATTCTTTCAACTCTATCATGTTTCTCTCTTGAGGTATCTTCTAGTTCTTAAATTTTCAGATTCTTATTTGAGATTTTACATATTACCACAACTAATACAATGACTAAGCAATAAAACATCCTAACATCAAAGTAATTCTGACAATGAACTTGGGTACATTTTTAAAGTATTATGCTTTTAAGTAGATTTTTACTGATATCAGTTGTTTTTACATGAACTAGATATCTCCCTATATCCTTCCCTCTGACCTCTCTGAGAGACATCCTTTATAATAAACAATTTTTTTATAATAAAGGGTAAAAACTGA
>CM053589.1:12440416-12454719 GCA_028646515.1 Pseudochirops corinnae
AGTGACATATATAGCAAATCTTAATTTGTATAATACCTGATGATTTGTCCTTAGATTATCAATTTGTTTCTTGAAAACAGTGGTCCAAAAATCTTTGCAAATGAATTTCATGATATCTAATTCATCTTTGAACCTTGCAGTGTCCTTTGTAAACCTAAAAAGATAAAAAAAGAAGTTATAATTTTACAGTTTTTTTCCTCCAAAGAAAGCAAGACAGGTAAATCATGAATCTAATTTCCAAAAGGAAAAATTGCATATATTTAATCATTATAATTAGGTATTTATTTAGTTACAATTATTTATAGTGTAATAGTTTATATGTCGTAATGATAGATATCAGGTGAAATGAATTTATATCCTGATCCCAACTTATGTCACAATTAAAATTTTAATGACATGGCTGAAATTTTGAAAATGGGAAGCCAAATGTGTTTTTAAGTTTTACAGTATTGATTTTATAGCTCAAACTGTTGGACATTCAACCATTATTTATTCCTAGGTATATTTAAAATAAAAAATGTTTAGGACGACAGAATTAGGATACAAAGTATGCTATAAATATTAAATATTTTATGATTATAAAACAGAAATATAAAAGATAAATTTAAATAAATAAAACAAATATAAAAAGAGGTTATAAAACATAATTATGAATAGAAAAGTATCAGTGTATACATAGCCTGGGTAAAGATTTGTTTATTTATATATTTATTCTAAGAACCTGTTATACACATTAATATGTTTCACAAAGTATTTTTGATCCTGTGGACTTTAAATAAATTTCAAACAAATTTTAAAGCACTAAATTTCACTATGACCATGAGAACCTACATCTGTATTTAATGAAGTTTTCAGAGGAAAAATATAAACAAAAGTATATTTCAGCTAGCAATTTTTACTGAACCAACTCTGAGAAAAACAAAATTTAGACTCACAGCGAAAACTTTAAATTACTAAGTCTACAGAAGAAATGAAAGATTCAGGTAGAAAGTTTCATGGCAGCCCACCAAGGGTGCTCTCTTTTTGAAATGAATCATTTTAGTTTATTAAGCTAACCAGTAATAAAATAAAAAGTCAGCATTGTGCCAAAGAAAACCTGGTAGACTTGGAGTCACGAGAGACCAGAGTTCAAATCCTGCCTCTAACACTTACAGGCTATGTGAACATGGACATGCCACTTGAACTTTCTGATCCTGTTTTTGGTAGTGATACCTGTAGTACCCACCTCAGAGGGCTGTTGTGAGGATCAAATGAAATCAGGTAACGAATTCTGTAAACCTGAAAGCACTACATAAAATGTCTCTCTTAAGAACTTTGAAATTGATTGTGTGACATGGGAGACACTGGCACAGGACCACTCAGCCTACTGTGCCCACATCAAAGAAGGTGCTATGCTCTGTCAGCAAAGCAGAACCGAAATAGCTCAACGGAAAAAGCAGGATGCGAAAATTCAGAGAATCCACCCCAAATGTTCACAGGGCCTATTTGAGCCTGAGCTGTGGTGGAACATTCCAAGCTCATACTGGTCCGATCAGCCACAGCAGGACACACTGAAACTTGACTCTGGCACAGTGACGTCATTTTGGCCCTCTTCGAGAACAAAGGACAGCCAACTAACATAAAGTGTCAGTTATTATATACTATTATTATTATTCAAACTGAGCTTACCTTTCTATCAGTCCTTGTCCTACTCTGAAACCCATGTTTTCCAGCTTAGTAATGCATCTTCCATTTTCCTATAAAATATAACAAAGGATTCCGAATCTTATTAATTAATAAAAATCTAATTTCCAAGTTTTAGAAGGCCAGAACTTTGAACTAATCACCAAAATTTTAAATGCTAATTAATCTCTTCCAAAACTTATAAAAGTTCCCCAATATCTCCAAACTATGAACAAACTGTCAATTTTTCCTTCTCAATTAAAAATGAACCCAGTTATAGAAAATGATCAGAAGGGGATTTTCTATTACTCACATACTGACAAACAAAGGGTACCTATGCAAAATACTTTACATTGCTGACCTATTACGATATACTATAACTATCAGCAGAATGAATTCATTCCCCTTCTCTACTCTATTTCATTTCTATCTACACTTCTTTCCTATCTCCCAAATGAGAAAATATGTAATGAGAAGAGATAAAGAAGGAAACTACATTTTGCTGAAAGGTACACAAGAAATTAATTTTTATATTTAACACATATGAACCAAAGGGTATCACTTCTAAATTCAAAGAGAAACAGTAAAATTATAAGAACAGGCAAGCTCAATTTATCATCGGCCCTTGATAAATCTAACTAAAAAAATAAACAAGAAAGAAGTTAAGAACCTGAATAGAATTTTAGGAAAATTAGATATGATAGCCCTCTCGTGATTAGTGAATGGAAATATAAAGGAGTATGTGTGTGTGTGTGTGTGTGTGTGTATGTGTGTGTATGTGTACAAATACACAAACGCATACACACACGCATACATACACACTCCTTCTCAACTATGCACAGTACCTTTAACAAAATTGGTCATACCTTTAGACACGAAACTCTCAAAACAAATGCAGAAAAGCTGCAATGTATACATCCTTTACTGATCACAATGCAATATAAATTGTTAAATAAAGGGTCACTGTAAAAAGTTCTAAAAATCAACTTTAGACTAAGTAATTTAATCCTAAAGAATTGGTGGGTCAAAGAATAAATCAGAGAAACTATAGCTAATTTCATTAAAGATAATGACAATGAGACAACATACCAAAATTTGGGGGATGCAACCAAAGCAGTCCTTAGGGAAAATTTTTTTATTTCTAAACACTATCATTAATGAAAAAAGAGAAAGAACAGATCAATGAACTGGAACTGCAACTAAAAAATACTAGAAAACAAACAAATTTAAAAACAGCAATTAAACACCAAAACAGAAATCTTAACAAAGATATTAACAAAATTAAAAACCAAAGAAACCCCATTAACTGTAAGTGTATCCAAGACTGTCATTGGCTCTCTTCTCACTTCTCTCTATACTCACTCTCTCATGCTGAGCTCATCAACTCCCATGGGTTTAACTATCATCTCTATGCTGATAACTACTAACCCTATATATTCAGCCCTAGGTTTCCTGTCTTGAGCTCCCGTGACACATCTGCAGCTGCCTACTGGGCATTCTAAACACAGAAACTCATCATCCCCCTCCTCTTCCCCCCATCCTCGCCCCATTCCTCTTAACTCATTCCCTATTTCGTAAAGGGTGCTACTGTTCTTCTAGTCACCCAGATTGACAACCTTGCTGTCATCCTCAATCTCAAATATCCAATTAGTGGCCAAGTGGCCCTACCTCTACACATCGATCAAATCTATCCCTCTCTCTACTCATGTCTATCACCTAAGTTCAAGGCCTCATCACTTCTGGCACTACATAGAGATATACTGAATTATACATAATTCAAATTAAAACTTAACTAAATGTATTTATAGACTAAAATTATTTATTAATTTGTTAACGAAACTTTAAAAGATGAAAATTTTCAAAATGAGTCCCAAAATATCTTTTTTTGGGGGGAGACATCAGGGTATGCCTGGTTACCTCTGGAATATCCTATATGTATGACTATGGCAAGGACACAAAAACAAAGGTGAAACTGTCCCTGCCCTCAGGAAGCTTACATTCTACAAAGAGGAAACAGCATATATGTACAGTTATAAATATACACAAAATACAAGGTAATTGTGAGGGGGAAAGTACCAGCATCTGGAGAGATCCAAAAAGGCTTCAAGGAGAAGGAGATACTTGAACAGAGTTTTTAAAGAACAGATTATGTTCCTTCCATTTTTCACAATATGGAGGTAAGAAGGGAAAGTATTCTAGTCTTGGGGCAGTCATCACAAAGGCATGGAGACTGGAGATGTAATTCGATGTAAGAAGACCAGTAAAATGGCCACTTTGGCTAAATTATAGAGTGCTAGAAGGGGAATAATGTTTAATCAGCCAGGAAAGCTGGGTTGAGTTCAGATTGTGAAGAGCTTTAAATGCCAAATAAAGTTTATACTTAAAAGGAGCCCCTGAAGTTAACTGAGTAGGAGAATAACATGGTCACACTCATACTGCAGCAGGATCCTACTGTGTGGAGGACAGACTGGAAAGGAAGGAGATCTGAGGCAAAGGGTGGAGACTACTCAGAGACCACTGCAGGAGATCAGTAGTTCCAAAGAGAGATGCCAGACTGAACTACAGTGGCAGCTGCACAAAGAGGAAAGGGCTCCCTGCCTTTGTACTCTATGCCCAACATTCTGGTGATGCTTTCCCCTCCTGATTTCTGAGTCCTGCATTCTTTCAAGTCTCAGCTCCAACACTAGCTTCTCTAAGAGGTCTTTCCAAATCAGTCTCAGTGCTAGCACCTTCCCTCTGGGACTGTGTCCACCGTCCCACATTTGTCTATTTCTCCTTCTATTTATGGAGATTATATCCCATCTACTATATCTATTTCTCTCTCTCTACATATATATATATATCTTCTATATGTGTGTGTATATATATGTATGTCATATAAACATAGTTGTTTGCATGCTGTCTCCCCCATTGGTACATGAGCTCCTCAAGGGAAGAGTCTTTTTTTGTCTTTCTTTGTATCTCCAGCACTTTGTACAGTGGTTTGTCCACTTTGCACGGTGTTTCATAAATGACTGCTGACTCACTAGAAAGAAAGAGCTACTTGTAAAAGCCCAACAACCCCGTGGCAGCAATGGAATTCAAAAGAAGGATCTGTTGGCACGCATGTCAAGAATGAGTGGGGTCAAGACCGGCCTGAGGGGTTAAGTCCACAAGAGGAAATCGTGAGTTAACTAGATTTAAAATTCTCACCATGTGTCATGCACACTAAGTGTTATTAAGTACTGAGGCCAAAGAAAAGCAAAAAAAAAACCCAAAACCGGTCCCTGCTCTCAGAGAGTGCAGTCTAACAAGGCAGAGAGACAGCACGGTCACAAATACGTACAAACAAGATGTGTACCAGAAAATTGGGGGCGGTCTGAAAGAAAAGAAACCAGGACTAGGAAGAAGCAGGAAAAGCTTTCCACAAAACTGCGGACTTTAGCTGAGCCTCGAGGGAGGCCAGCCAGAGAGGCCAGGAGGCAGGGAGAGGGGGCCGGACTGAGACCGAAGAAGAGGCTGGAAAAGCAGGACGGGGAAAGGTTATGGGGGGCTTTCAAAGACAAGCACTTTGTACCGGGTACTGAAGGTGATCAATAGGGAGCCCCCGGAGTGTACTGACTAAGGAGATGGCACGAATGAATCTGACAGCGGAGCGGAGGAGGACGGGCTGGGGTTCGGGGAGGCCGGGGGCGAGGAGACCGGCCAGCAGGCGACGGGGGTCGCAGGGTGGGGCTCCCGAGAAGTGGGACAGGAGTAGGAATTGTATGACAACTGAGCGGTCGCGGGGCGGGGCGGGGGGCGAGGGGAGTGAGGATGGGACGGGGAGGACGGGGGAAGGGGCTATTGGGGGTGAAATTTGCGGACTGCACGGAAACGAGAACAAAAAAGGGAAGGAGTAAAAGGGGGCGAGGGGGAGAAACGGGGACGCCCGGGAGAAGAGCAGGCCGGGGGGAAGAAGGGCACCGGTCACTCACCACCTCCCCCTGATCCGCGGACTTGTAGACGCCGGTCACCATCTCGTTGTGAAGAAGCAAGAACAGCGCCTCGTCTGCCATTTCCCGCCGCTTCTCTCGGGCTCCGGGGACCTCGGGAGGGCGGAGGGCGGAGGTCGGGGCCCTGGCACGGCCGCCGCCGCGGGGGATGCGGCCGCCTCCGGGGCCGCTGCCTCCGGGGCCGCCGCCCGACCCCGCAGGGCCAGAGCCCGGTTCCGCGGGCGGCCCGGGGCGGGGGCTTCACCGCGTCCTCTGAGGGGCCGGCACCCGGCCGGGAAGCCCAGCCGCAGGGGCGGGCGAGACCCGAGGCGCAGAAAAACCAGCCAGACCCGAAGCCCGGCGGCCGGACCCGACCCCGCCCCGGAGAGGGGAACGACTTCCGGTGCCTCTAGCCCCGCATTCCGCCGGCTCTATGGTAGGCGGCCCCAGTCCCTCCTCTTGCCTCTTCTCTGATATTTCTTCTGTTGTTACTGTTGGACTCTTTCTTTTTTCAATCAGGCATCATTTTCTCTCCCTCCTTAGCCGTACGGGTCACAGGTTGGACCCGACTGCACGACTACAGCCCCCTCCCTCCTGACCCCCGCTGTCCCACCTCCAGCTGCCGTCAGACTCCTCACGGGATGTTCTACAGAAACCTTAACTTCAACCTGCCCGCTGCATCCCCCTCCGGCAGAGGTAGCACCATTCTTCCGGCCCCCCAGCCTGACCCCTGCCCGGCACACGCGATCCCCCTCCGGCCTCCCCCCTTCCCATCGGCGGCTGGCTTCCGAGCCCCGTCGTTCCTGCCTTAGTAACTTCTCTCCCTACGTGCCCCCTTCTCTTGTCCGACACTGTGGCCCCCATCACTATTACAACATCCTGCAGGGTGATCCACCCCACTAACGGGGCTCGCCCAATCCAGTCCATCTTCCTTCAGCTGCTAACGTTGATTTTCCTAAAAGTCACGTCTGACTATATAACATGCCCCCATATTCAATAAACTCCAAGTGGCTCTACTAGCCAATATAAAATGCCATGTTTGGCTTGTAAAGCCCTCCCTAATGTGTTCCCTTCTTACCTTTCCAGCTGTCTTATACTTACTCCTACCCATGTACTCTAGATCTACACTGTCCAAGTCCAGGTATTTTCAATAGCAAAATTCTATGCCTGGAAATTTCCTCTTCGTCTCCACCTCCTGGCTTCCCTGGCTCCCTACAAGTCTCAGGTAAAGTCCTACCTTCTGCAAGAAGTCTTTACCAATCCTCCTTAATCTTAATACCTTTCTTCTTAAATTACCTCTAATTTATCCTGTACTTTTTATCATATTAGTTTGTCAATTTTGTGGTCTTTTACAAAAACTAGCTCTTTGTTTTGTGCATTACTTAAATTTTTAGTTTTCAATTCCATTTAGTTTTAATTTTCCTCTGATTTACAATGGTTTGGGAGATTATGTCATTGCTGTTATTTTGTAAGGTCCCCTCTGGGCTGCTTTCCTAAAAGATAGTTACTACCCTCAGGTTGAAGGGTGTACTTTGTGGGTCTGCAGTTCTAAATTTATAGTTTATTATACCCCCCTGGTGAGCCATTAGAAATTGGTTCAAAGCAAAGATATTTACTAAGGTATCATAGTAAAAAACAGTGGCTACAAAATATTCCTAGCTCCATGAGCCTAGAATACACTCTCCCACAAATACAAGCTGCATCTGTAAGAAGACTTAGTACAAACTTACAAACTGAGAGCACAGCGGTAGGAAACACATGACAAAGGCAACTCATTCCTCTGGTTTAGCAGAGGAAATGTCGCATACCTCCATATAGGGTCCTCAAGCTGAACCTCCCTGGTTGCAGTTATCATTTCTGGTCAGGTCACTTAATCTGCTTCTCTCAGGAAGTCAGCTCCCATCAGGAAGAACTAATTTTCCCTTGAATCCATAGTTGACTCTCTTAGTGGCATCAGATTGTCCTGATGCTTAGAGCTGTTTCCTTCCTTGAACTGTTGCCTTTCTGAAGACCATGTGTTTCTTTTCTTAATCATAGCTCTCCTTCAAAGAACCACAGCAGAATTCAGAGAAGGAGAGAAAACCACTCCTCCCTTCCCTACCCCTGGGATAACATACCACAAAACTTCTCCTGTCCTGGACCTTCCAGTGTTTAGAATACAATAAATTTAACAAACAATAATATTTATATAATATTAACAATAATTTTTAAAATTAATCATTTTCCAAAATACTGAGACTTACTTCCCATTTGCAAGGACACAGTTCCCAATATTACAGAGGAAAGTTTTATTAAAAGGGGAAAAATGAAATAGAAATCATGGAATCAGAAACCATTGGTCCCCAAAATATATGTAAATCTCCAGAGTCTAGACCCATGAAGACTCCTCTGTTACTGAACTCCTTCCCACAAGACCCATCTTAGCTTCTTGTCACTTGAGTGAAAGGATTTCCATCTCTCTCTCTCTCTCTCTCTCTCTGCCTCTATCTCTTTCTCTCTCTCTCTCTCTCTCTCTCTCTCTCTCTCTCTCTCTCTCTCTTTCTTTCTCTCTTTCTCTCTCTCTCTCTGTCTCTGTCTCTCTCTTTCTCTCTCTCTCCTTTCTATAGCTTTGGTTCTTTAATCCAGCCACCAAATTCTCAATTTCTCCAGATAACCGTATCTACCCTTTATAGTATCTTCTAATCTTAGATGAAGTAGAAGTTATATCTTAGGTCTTTCTCTCTTTTTACTAGTTGCCTCTACTTTATTGCTTCAGGACTCTTCTCCATTCCTTCATTCCCAGACTCTCCCTCTTCCCCACCAATTATTCAAATGGAAACAGAGTCAAGAGACAAACATCCCAGCAGGGATGGCAAAAGCTAACATAATACTAATATGTGAACTTCACCAAGGGGTATCCAATTCAAGGATGATAAACAGTTATACTTTATCTCTTATAAAAAGCAGACACCATTTGATAATGACCGTCTGCTTAGTTTGTACAGGCTTTTAACAGCCACTAGACTGCATGAGGCTAAAGTATCTAGGCCCTTATAAAGCCAATCACAAGCAGCTCTGCTGAAGACTGCTGCTATGAATAATATTGAGGATCTAATCGCATAGTATAGTGAACTCTCTATTTATTCAGCAATCAACTAAAGCATAACATTCAAGAAACTAAAGCACAGCATTCACAACAATATAACATAACAACGTATCACTAAGGTTGCCACATAGTTTTCAGTAAGTAAATTCAGTAAGTCACAATCTCATCCATCCATACAGAGTACCCAAGTAAAGTCTTCTTTCATCTTGACTGAGACTGACTTCCAGTCATCCTTAAGCCAATCATCCTTAAGGGGCAGCAGAAAGTACAAATGCCACCCACCCCTTACGTCATAGTAAGTCACAATCAGTCAATATACAGAGTGCCCGAGTAAAGTCTTCATTCATCTTAACCTGAGGGTGACTTCCAAACCCAGCTCCTCTTCCACAGGCTGACCATTCCTCTCTTGCCTGGATTCACAGGTAGGCAGCTCTCCCAGCTCTTGCCTAGATTCACACACTCTTGCCCGGATTCACAGGTAGGCAGCTTTCATTGCTCCACTCTAAGTTCTTTGAAGTTCCTGTCTCTCAAAGACAAAGCTTAACAGAGTTACAACAATATTTACTTATACACATGAAGCTTAACAGAGCTACAATAATATTTACACACATTGTCGGCACTATCATTCAGTTCACTTTCTGTCTGACAGTAACACAAATCAAGACAAGGCTTCTGTCTGAGAAGTCAAACACAAATCAACAGTAAAGTCCTCTTTCAGGGCTTCTGTGACAGCAGTAAAGTCCTCTTTCAGGGCTTTTATCTAGTCCAGTGGTTCTCAACCTTCCTAATGCTGTGACCCTTTAATACAGTTCCTCATGTTGTGGTGACCCCCAACCATAAAATTATTTTCGTTGCTACTTCATAACTGTAATTTTGCTACTGTTATGAATAGTAATGTAAATATCTGATATACAGGATATATTTAAATTGAACATAACCCACAGGTTAAGAACCACTGATCTAGGGACTGGGAGAGTATGATACAAGAATAAATGAATAAAGAATTGTTAAAAGCACTACGCTAAGTCCTGAAGATACAAATGGAAAAATGAAACTGTTTCTGTTCTCAAGGAGCTAAGAGGGAAATGTACAGAAGGAAGCCACCAAACTATGTTGGTTGTTCTACCACAGATTTATGTTGTCTAATTGCAACTGGGCCCTCTTTACAGTTAGGTAATCCTTTTACTCTTACCTAATTAATTCTCTATCCCATTCTCCTCACAAGTTATTCCAAACCTCTTTTCCCCTCAGATCTCTCATAATTCCCATCTCTCATATCACATCCCATTCTCTTTCAGCAGAAGACTCCACCTCACACTTTATTTGGAAAATGGAGGCCATTTGCCCAGAATTCCCTTTTTTTCCTTACACTATACCTCAAAATAGCTTGACATCAACTCCCATTCTTTCTTCCTTTAATCCAATCTTTGATGATGTGGTAGCCCTTCCCTTCACCCTTGCCAGTCCTCACTTGATTCCATCCCCTAAATGACTTCAAGCAGATCACAATCATCCCCTTTCTCTCAAATCTTGACTATTTCCCTTTATATTGGCTCCTTTCTTGCAATCTAAAAGTCTGCCCATGCTCCAGCCCGAAAAATAAACCTTCACTTGTCCCCTCAAGCTTTTATCCTATGTTTTTTCCTTTGAAAACCAAACTCTTAGAAAAAGTTTCCAAATTTATTGATTCTGTTTTTCTCCTCTCACTCACTTCTTCTGTTTCTTTTTTTTTTCCCTTTTTTTTTTGGAGGGCAATTGGGGTTAAGTGACTTGCCCAAGGTCACACAGCTAGTTTTTGTGTGTGTGTGTGTGTGTGTGTGTTTGTGTGTGTCTTAAGTGTCTGAGGTCAGATTTGAACTCAGGTCCTCCTGACTCCAAGGCCAGTGCTCTATTCACTGCACCACCTAGCCACCCCTCTCACTCACTTCTTAACTCCTTTCAATTTGGCTTCTTATTTCTGTAGGAGAAATAGTTATCTGAGTTCCCTTCTGTGTGTGTGTGTGTGTGTGTGTGTGTGTGTGTGTGTGGAGGGGAGGGAAAAGGAGACACTTCTTTTCTTTAAAAGTTATTGAAATCATCCTCAAAACTTAATTGGCTAAGATAGGGGAATAAAAGTAGGTACTTGCCTGAACTGCCCCAATTCCTCTCAAACAATGTTAAAATAATGCCTCAAAATGAATTCTGAAGCAGCAGAATCAACAAAAGGAAGGGGTGAAACAATTTTCCAGTCCAAGACAACTTAGAAGGTTGTCAGGAAAGATCTATCTCACTGGGATAAGAGTGGAGCACAGTCCAGGGAAGGCTGCTCCTGGGCAAGTCAACAGCAAGCCTTGGGAGGGACTGAATCTGTAGATGCAGCTTCCAGAACTCTCATCCCACAGACCATAAAGGGGTCAGACAGCTGGTCATAAGGACATTGCAGGAAACCCTTTGCTGGCTAGGGATCACAAAATCCCTTTGCTGGGGGCAGGACTCTGTTGCATAGCCCATATGAGCTTCCAGGTCATTGTCTCAGGGCAAGGAGGAGCACTAATAGGAGTAGGGAATCTGGACACATTTCCAGGGTGGAAAAGAATGCTTGTTGTCACTCATAGACTAGAGCACAGACCAGGAAAGTAGTAACCATACCTCTCCTTAGATTATACCACCTTGAAAGAACAGAAAACTTACAAACCCCTAGAACTAGCTCTGAAAACAGCAGCACAAAAAACTTGAAATTTCAGACAGTGCCCACATTACCAGAGGAGCAGAGCCCAACTTTGACATGAAGTTAAAAGTCAAGAAATAAGCTGGAAAATGAGCAAACAACAAAAAAGAGAACTGAACGTAGAAAGTTACTATGGTGACAGGGAAAATCAAAACACAAACTCAGAAGACAACAATGTCAAAAGAGCTATATGCAAAGCTTCAAAGAAAAATGTGACTGATCTCAGGCCCCAAAAAAGAATTCCTGGAGGAGCTCAAAAAGGATTTTAAAACTTAAAGAGGAAAAGAAGAGGAAAAAATTGGGAAAAGAAATGAGAGTGATACAACAAAATCATGATAAAATAGTCAATAGCTTGGTAAAGGAGGGTATAAAAAAATACTGAAGAAAACACCTTAAAAAACAGAATAGACCAAATGTTAAGAGGCACAAAAATCTACCAAAGAGAGCTCATTAAAAAGCAGAAGTGGCCAAATGGAAAAGCAGGCAAAAAAAAAAAGTCACTGAAGAAAATAATTCCTTTCAAGTTAGAATTTGACAAGTGAAAGCTAATGACTTCGTGAGACTTCACAATAAAACAAAATCCAAAAACTGAAAGAAATAGATGATTATATAGTTTTCATTGGAAAACTAACTGACCTGGAAAATAGAACAAGGACATATAATTAAAGAATCATTGGACCATGTGAAAGCTATGACTGAAAAAAAGAGCCTAGATATCATATTGCAAAAAAGTATCAAGGAAAACTGCCCTGATATCCTAGAACCAAAGGGTAAAATAGAAATTGATCATCTCCTGAAGGAGATCCTAAAATGAAAACTCCCAGTAATATTATAGCCAAATTCCAGAGCTCCCGGGGCAGAGAGAAAATATTACAAGCATCCGGAAAGAAACAATTCAAATGCTGTGGAGTCACAAGTCAGGATCACACAGTATTTAGCAGCTTCCATATAAAAGGGAACAGAGGGCTTGGAATATAACATTCTAGAGGGTAAAGGAGCTAGGATTACAACCAAGAATCATCTGCCCAGCAAAACTGAGTGCAATTCTTCAGAGGAAAAAAAGCATTTAATGAAATAGAGAATTTTCAAGCATTCCTGATGAAAAAGCCAGAGCTAAATACAAAGTTTGATTTTCAAATCCAAGACTCGAGGGAAGCATAAAAAAGTAAATAGAAAGGAAAAATCCTACAGGATTCAATAAGGTTAAATTGTTTACATTCCTACATGGGAAGATGACATTAGTAACTTAGAAAAACTTTATCACTATTAGTGCAATTTGAAGGACTATAAATAAACAGAGGGTGTGGATATAAGTTGACTATGACAAGATAATACCCAAAAAATAAAATTAAGGAGAAAGAGAGATGCACTGGGAGAAAGGGGAAGGGAGAGGTAGAATATAGTAAATTATCTCACATAAAAGAAGCATGAAATAGCTATTATAGTAGAGGGGAAAAAGGGGATGTGGTGGTCAATGCTTGAACTTTAATCCCATTCAAATTAGTTCAAAGAAGGAACAACATAGACAGTCAGTTGTATATCAAAATTTATCTTATTCTACAGGGAAATAGGAGGGGAAGGAAATAAGAGAAGGGAGTGGGGCTGATAGAAAGTGTGACCCCAATGCAGTACTCATAGCAGCTGCTATGAATATGCATACATATTTCCAGGTTAGAAAAAAAATAATAAACTCTCTTCCTCAAAAACAAAACCAAAATACTTATTTGGAACATCACTATTAGGATACTAGGAGGTAAGATTTAGCAAGGTACTTATCACCAGTCCAGGGAACGCTGAAATCTTAAGCATTCTTTCTGTTAGGCCTCCCCACAAACAAGTTCCCCTAGGCAAATTCCTCCCTCTTCCCACTCACACTCACTTCTCTCTCTCTGCTCTGCCTCACTCTCATTCTCTTGCTCTCTCTCCAACATTCTGTTTCAGTTATTCATTTGGACAAGTTCCTTCCATAGTGGGCTCCATGTGTCTCAGGTTCCATGTGACTCAGGCTGTATCACAGCTGTGAACTGGGTTAGAGCTCAAAGCAGGTCACATAGGCCTATTAATGGACAGGGAAGATCTTCCTGTTGCACTAACATTATAAAAGGAGGGGTAGACTGGGAGAGGGGGTGGTCAGAAGCAAAATACCTATGAGAAGGGACAGGGTAAAAGGCAAGAGAGAGAGAGGGAAGGATAAAGGGGAGGGGGAGTTGAATGGAGGAAAATACATAGTAACCATAACTGTGAATATGAATTTGTTTAACTCATCCATAAAACAGAACTGTATAGCAGAGTAGATTACATGATTTAAACATGAAAGGTGATGCCATAAGCAAATTAGGAGATCATGGAATAGTTTACCTGAAGATTTGCGGATAAGGAAAGAATATATAACCAAACAAGAAATAGAGAGCATTACAGATTATAAAATGGATAATTTTTACTGCATTAAATTAAAAAGGTTTTGTACAAGCAAAACCAATGCAGCCAGAAGAAAAGTAGAAAACTGGGGGGTGGAGGGGGAGAGATTTTATAGGAAGTTTCTCTAATAAAGACCTCATTTCTCAAATATAGAGAGAACTGAGTCAAATGTATAGTAATATAAGTCATTCACCAATTGATAAATGGTCAAAGGATATGAATAGGCAGTTTTCAAGTGAATAAAACAAAACAATCTATAGTCATTAGAAAATTAAAATTACAAAACAGGAAAATGACAAATGCTGGAGAGGATGTGGAAAAATTGGAACACTAATGCATTGTTGGTGGAGTTGTGAATTGATACAACCATTCTGGAGAGCAATCTGGAACTATGCCCAAAGGGCTATAAATAATTGCATACCCTTTGACCCAGCAATACCACTGTTGGGATTATATCCCAAAGAGATTACAGAAGTGG
>CM053589.1:12455219-12502553 GCA_028646515.1 Pseudochirops corinnae
AAAAAAAAATAAAAAGACATACCCTCAAAAAAAAAAAAAGAAAATTAAAATTAAAACAACTCTGAGTTAACACTTTATACCTATTAGATTGGCTAATATTACAGATAAGGAAAATGATAAATGTTGAAGAGGAGTCAGGAAAATTGGGACACTAATGCACTGTTGGGGGAATTGTGAACTGATCCAACTATTCTGGAAAGCAATTAAGAACTATGCCAAAAGGACTATAAAACTGTGCAAACCCTTTGACCCAACAATATCACTACTAGGTCTGTATTCCAGAGATTAAAAAATAAATAAATTAAAAGGCCCTATGTGTACAAAAATATTTATAGCAGCTCTGTTTGTGGTGACAAAGAATTGGAAATTGAAGAGATGCTCATCAATTGGGAAATGACTGTACAAGTTGTGGTGTATGATTGTAATGAATGGTATTGTGCAATAAGAAATGACAAGCAGGATGATTTCAGAAAAACCTGGAAAGACTTACATGTACTGATGCCGAGTGAAGTGGGCAGAACCAGGAGTACCTTTTACATAGTAACAGCAATATTATACAGTGAAGAATTATAAATGACAGTTATTCTCAACAATACAATGATCCAAGACAATCCCAAAGGACTCATGATGAAGCATGCTATCCGCCTCCAGAGAAAGAACTGATGATGTCTGAATACGGACCAAAGAATATTATTTTTCACTTTTTTTAAATCAAGTTTTCTTCCACAAAATGATTAATATAGAAATGTTTTACATGACAGCACATGTATAACCTATATCAAATTATTTGTTGTCCCTGGGAGGGAGGAAAGAAGGGAAGGAGGGATAAAATTCAGAACTCATAGCTTAAAAAAAAGTGAATGTAAAAATTGTTTTTACATATAATTGGAAAAAATAAGTAAATTGGCTCTGGGGACATAGATTCTTAGTTATTTGAGTACATGAAAAGCTTGAGCATCCTCCATATGCTTGATTGGTTGACCACTATTGACAACTTAGAGGCAGAGGAGCTGTACTTAGCTGAGTCAATAAGTATTATCCCTGCTGTATATCCTTGTTGAATATCCTTCCCTAGCTATGGTTAAGTAAGTCTTCTTTTGTTAATTGTTAGATGGACTAAATACAAATGTCTCATTTCACTCCAATCTTGAATCTAAACTTCCACTTACCCCTTAATTGCCAAATACAATCACCTTTTTTCATTTGTTAGCTTTTCTGCATTCTTTTGAGCATTTGACACTGGAAATGCCTTACCAACCAGTATTGTTTCATTCTTTGTATTGGTATCCCCAGTGCCTGGTGCACTGCTGAAGCTTAATAAAAGTTTGTTAGTTGACTGATTGCACACGCTTTCCTGATTGCTCCCTTCTATGGCATTTCATGGGATTGCTCCTTTTATGACACAAATATGGTGCTGATGCCTAACCCAAGAAGACTAAAAACAGAGAAAGAAAACTATAAACCAATTTCCCTAATATTGATGCAAATATTTAAGTAAAAAACAAGCAAGAAGATTATGGCAATATATCACAAGGATCATACCCTATAACCACGTACGACTTATACCAAGATTGCAAGGTTAGTTCAATATTAGGAAAACTATAAGCATAATTAACCATGTCAATAATAAAAAAACAGAAATTATATTGTTACCTCAATAGATGCAGAAAAAGCTTTTTGACAAAGTACAACACCCATTCCTATTAAAAACACTAGAGAGTATAAGAAATAAAGGGAGTATTCCTTAAAATGACAAGTTGCATCTACCTAAAACCATCAGCAAGCATTATTTGTAATGGAGATAAGCTAGAAACTTTCCCAATAAAATCAAGGGTGAAGCAAGGATGTCCATTATCACCATTATTATTCAGTATTGTGCTAGAAATGTTAACTATAGCAATAATAGAAGAAAAAGAAATTGAAGGAATTGAAATAGGCAATGAGAAAACAAAACCATCATTCTTTGTAGATATGATGGTATACTTAGAGAATCCTAGAAAATCAATTAAAAACCTAGTTGAAATAATTAACAAATTTAGCAAAGTTGCAGGATATAAAATAAAGCCACATAAATCATCAGCCTTTCTATATATTACTAACAAAGCCTAGCAGCAAGAGATAGAGGGAGAAATTCCATTTAAAATAACTGTAAACAATATAAAATACTTGGGAGTCTACCTACCTTTCATTATCTTCCAAGACAAACACAATTACAAGACACTTTTCACACAAATGAAATCAGATCTACATATTTGTAAAAATATCAATTGCTCATGGATAGACCAAAGTCATATAATAAAAATGACAATTCTGCGTAAACTAACTTACTTTAATCAGTGCCTTACTAATCAAACTACCAAATAATCACTGTATAGAGTTAGAAAAAGTAAGAAAATTCATCTGGAAGAATAAAAGGTCAAGAATATCAACGGAATTAATGAAAAAAATGTAAAGGAAGGTGGCCTAGATCTCAAACTATATTATAAAGCATTAATCATCAAAACTATCCAGTACAGGCTAAGAAATAGAGTGGTGGATCAGTGGAATAGATTATTTACACAACACAATGGTAAATGACCATAGTAACCTAGTGTTTGATAAACCCAAAGACCCCAGCATTTGGGATAAGAACTCACTATTTCACAAAAACTGAGAAAACTGGAAAACAATATGGCTGATATGAGGTATAGACCAACATCTTACACCATATACCAAGATAAGGTCAAAATGAATACATGATTTAGACATAAAAGGTTATAGCCTAAGCAAATCAGAAGAGCAAGGAATAGTCTACCTGTTGGATCTATATAGAAGGGAAGAATTTATGACCAAACAAGAGATAGAGAGCATTGCAAAACATAAAATAGATCATTTTTATTATATTAATTTAAATTTTTTTTTTACACAAACAACATCAATGCAACCAAGATTAGAAAGCAGAAAGCTGGGAAACAATCTTTACAGCAAGTATCTCTGATAATGCCCTCATTTCTTAAATATATAGAGAATTGAGTCAAATTTATAAGAAAACAAGTCACTCCCCAATTGATAAATGATCAAAGGAGATGAAGAGGCAGTTTTCAGATGAAGAAATCAAAGTTATGAAGTCAAATCATATGAAGAAGTGCACTACATTACTTTTGATTAGAGAAATGCAAATTAAAACAACTCTGAGGTACCGCCTTACACCTGACAAAAAAGAAAAATGATAAATGTTGGAGAGGATGTGAGAAAATTGGGACACTAATGCACTTTTGGTGGAGTTATGAACTGATCCAACCATTCTGGAGAGCAATTTGGAACTACATCCTAAGGGCAACCAAACTGGACATAATATTTGATCCAGCAATACCACTTCTAGGTCTGTATCCCAAACAGATCATAAAAAAGGGAAAAGGACACACCTATACAAAAATATTTATAGCAGCTCTTTTTGTGGTGGCAAAAAATTAGAAATTGAGGGGATGTCCATCAATTAGGGAATGGTGAACGATCTGTGGTATTTGAATGTAATGGAATATTATTGTGCAATAAGAAATGATGAACAGGTGTATTTCAGAAAAACCTGGAAAGACTTGTATGAACGGATGTGAAGTGAAATGGATAGAACCAGGAAAACATTGTACACAGTAACAGCAACTTTGTGTGATGATCACTTGTGAATGACTTAGTTCTTCTCAGGAATACAATAATCCCAGACAATTCCAAAAGACCCATGATGGAAAATGCTATCCACATCCAGAGAAAGAATTGATGGAGTTTGAAGCATACTATTTTCACTTTATTTTTTTCGTGTTTTTTTCCTTTTGCTCTCTTTCTTCTTTCAGAACTGTGACTAATATGGAAATATGTTTTACACAATTGCACAAATCTAACCTATATCAAATTGCTTACAGTTTTAGGAAGAGGGGAGGGGAAAGAGGGAGAAAGATTTGGAACTCAAAATTTTGTGAAAATTAATGCTAAAAATTATTTTTACATATAATTGAAAAAATTAAATAGTATTTAAAAATAAAGTAATTTAATTTAAATGGAAAAAAGTGTAATCAGTCCTGCCTCTATAACATTTCTCTCATCTGTCCCTTTCACTCACATGGCCACTACCCAACATCAGGCTTTCATTATCTCTCATCTTCACTATTGCAAAACCCTCCTAACCAGTCTCCTTGTCTTAAGTCTCTCCTTTTTCCAATCTATCCTCCATATAATTGCCACAAAAAAAAACTCCATTAGTACAGATCTGACCAAGTCCCTGCTCAGTAAACTCCAGTGACACCTGTTTCATTCATTCACCTATTCTCATTCCGGGTCTCTATGGCTTATCACCAACACTGTCCTCCATTTACCTAAATGCAATAAAACTTTGTGGGTGCACTCTTGCAGCAAATATTGGCATTTAATAGGCTATGTTAACATAAGGAAAAGAAACAGACAGGATGTAAAAGTGACAAGGGCAATGTGCGGCACAGAGTGCTGGACCAATCATTGACTTATCCTTTCCAAACTAAACTTCACATTCAACAAAAGCAGTGGCCCGAAGGCAAGACTACTCCCAGAAGACTTAATATCAACAGAGTGCTTCTCTGAGTATGAACAGCTCAATGCTAAGTTGAAGGGAAAGCTGAATCAACACTCACCGGTGACAACAGTGGAGCCGAAAAGGAGTGAGTAGCTTTTAGAGATTTGGTGTACAGCATTGCATTTCACTGTCTGGGCCAGAACACTTGTAAACATCAAGATTAGTGTGACAAAAATGATGGGGAAATTCAGAAGCTGCCAAATGAAAAACAAGAACTGCACAGGGTTTACCAGAAAGATAGTTCATTCATCCATCTCAGCTACTCGGTGCTGAAAAAGCCACATTGATTAGTGATAAGAACATGAACCTGGAGAGATGGGCTGAACACTTCCATAGTGTTCTAAACAGATCATCATCAATCAGTGCTGATGCCATGGACTATGTACCTCATGTTAAACTCAATCCCTCTGTAAGCAAAATTCCAACTGAAAAAGAGGTTTAGAAGAAGAGTTTTAGACAAAATGCTTGGTGCTGACTCTATTCCAACTGAGATTTACAAGACATTTATTCATACAAAAATTGACAGAAATTTTTCAGTTTATTTGGCAAGAAGAGGTTATTCCCCCAGGAGTTCAAGGATGCTTCCATTGTCCCTCTCTAAAAAGGAAAGGAAAATAGGTGGTCCTGTGACAATTATGGGGGCAGGGGAAGGGGTGTCTCTCTCTTAGTCATTGCCAGCAGGATTCTTGCCAGAGTCCTCCTTAATAGGCTAATCCTTCACCTGGAAGATGGTTATCTACCTGAGAGCCAGTGGTTTCAGAAAGGGCATGTGTGGGGTACGGGGACCCCAAAAATCCCCTACCCAAGAAAAATAAAAAAGTCAGAGGCATCTTGAGGAAGGAACAGGAAGTTTTATTCTTTTCCCTCACAGTAAGAGGGTGGTCCTCTCCATGATGGGGATCAAGGAGAGGAGGGGTCACAAAAGACAGAGCAAGAATTTATACCCTAAGGCAGTCAAGCCCCCTCTCCCTGGCTGTCCCTTCTCCCATTGGCTGGGAGGCGGGCTCTCAGTGAAATCTAACCCAATGGTGGATAACAAAGAAGCCTGCCACTATCTCCTGTTGGCAAGGAAGTGGGACAGGAAGCCAAGGTATCATCCATGGCCTCATTGGGTAAACGCCAAAGCAAGGGAGGGGAAAAGGTCACAAGCAAGGGTGGAGGTCAAAAACTCCTGAAAGGGGCCTAATGCTGATGACAGCAAGGGAAGGGGGGAAGGTTCCTAGGTTGTGTAAACCCAGGACTCAGGTCTGTCGGGTCTTACGAAAGTCTGTCTCTGGCTTCCAGATGGTTTCTCTCCCTTGTCATTTGTACCCCACTCAGGCAGAGGTGGTCGCTGCTCAACAACTCCAGGAGACACGCCAGGAGCAGAACAGAGAGGTCCGGACACAAGTCATTGCTCTGATGAAGGCCTTTGACACTGTCAATTGTGATGACTTGTGGAAAATTTGCAAAATTTGGTTGCCTGGAAAAGTAAGTCAGTATCATTTGTCAGTTTTGTGATCACATGTTTGCCCAGGTTCTGGATAATGGAAACGCTCTGCGGCTGCCCCAATCACCAGTGGCGTGAGGAAGGCTGTGTACTTTCTCCCATGCTGTTTAGTGCGTTTTCTGCGACCTTGTCCACCGCCTTCAACAAGGATTTGTTCTGCAAAACTTAAACTTAGTCAAAAGGCCGCACCTGAGGACCTAGAAGGCCATATGGGGCCTCGAGGCCAGAGGTTGCCCACCCTTGGTGCATACCATAGAGGCAATGCACCAAGCAATAACAGCTGCTATTTATTTAGCCAAATTTACAAAGGCTTTACACATCAGTAAATGAAAAGCCCCGCCCCCTCGCCCCTCTCCCCCAACTCTATCCGGATCACTATTTCCAAAAGGAAGGCACTCCATTGGCCGGGCGGGTTGCCGCCTTGTGGCTTTATTTATTGGTCGAGACTCAGTAAGAGAGTTAGTTCCGCCCCTGGAGGCTCTGAGTGGTCGACGCCCGAGAGCAACGCCCACCCTGATTGGCTAAGCTTAACTATCACTCCCGTCGTGATCTCGCGACGCGGGACGACCTGGCTTGAGAGCTGCCTCCGTACCAGCCGCGGGTGGAGAAGATGGCGGTCGCAGTGAGAACTTTGCAGGAGCAGCTGGAAAAAGCCAAGGAGAGCTTAAAAAATGTAGACGAGAATATTCGCAAGCTCACCGGCCGGGATCCTAATGACGTGAGGTGAGGTTCCCCTGAAGGGCCGTCGGCACCATGAGGACGCGGGGCCTTGGTGAAGTGGGGGCGGGGGGGAGGAGAACATGGGCCGCGTTTGGGGGAGGGCAGTAGCCGCCGGACCTTGCCTGGGGGCGACTGCACGGGCGGCCCTGGGAGCCCGTCGCCGCCCTGCGTTGGTCTCGTGGCTCTTGAGGGGAGGGGGAGCGGCGAGAGGCGAGGGGAGCACGGGTTGTGTCGGATCCGCAGCGGGAAAGGCCTGCAGAAGGACCGGACCCCGGTGCCCCTGCTTCCCTCTCCGGGCCCGGCTTCCCCACGATGTGCTGCAGCCCCCGGTGAGGGCGCCACAAAGGCCCACGGCCTCCCTCGTCCTGGCCCCGGGGCCCCCGGGACTCCTTGGCCCGGGCGGTCGCCGGTGAAGCCTGCAGACCACGTTTTGGCTTCTGTTCTCCCCGGAGCTTGGCGGCAGGGGCCTACTTTCCTCCTGGCCTCACTCAGTGTGTGTGTATGAAGAAAATGTTGGTATTTTCCGACTCAATCTTTGTGTATAAAGGAGATTTCGGACGTTTCATCTCAACCTTTGGCCCGTATAAATCACGAGTGAGGGAAGCGATACGTTATTGTGGTGAATCTGTAGACCAGACTTGGCCTAGGCCACCCCGACTTTGGAATCTGGGGGTTTGAGGCTGTGTCCACCCGAACATCTTTCTAGTGAACATGTGTAAGAAAATACTTCATGGGCCAGACTTATCACCGGAGACGTTTAAGAGGTTCGCCTTAGTGCTTCTCAGCTTTTAAAACGTTTCCTTTTGCAGTCGGTTCCGCGGTTCTTTACCGTTTACGTGATTGCGAGCTGTTTTTTCACCATGTGCCGCTTCCCGAATCTCTTTACAGACCCATCCAAGCTCGGTTGCTGGCCCTCTCGGGCCCTGGTGGAGGTAGGGGTCGTGGTAGTTTACTGCTGAGGTGAGTGCCGCCTTTCCTTCCCCTTGAACTGAAGTATTTACTGACCCCCCAAAAAGCAGCCGTTAAAGTGTTAGATCCGTAGTGGATTCTGATACGAAACTTTTTTTTTATGTGTCTGGTGTTATGAGGCCACATGGCTTAGTGGATAGAGAGCTAGTCTCCACACAGAGGAAGATTTTGATTGAAGTCCCATTTCTGACACATGCTGGCTGTGTCACCCCGGGCACATTTCTTAAACCTCTCTGTTGTGTTGGCTAGACAATTCTGTAAGAAGATAGATTGCATACGAGATGCTAACCTGCATTGATAGAGGGAGTTTCCTCACCTGGGAATTGCCTTTATTTGTGAAATCACTGGTATAATCCCTGTCCTTTATAATTTAAATCTCATCTTTAAAATTCCCTTAAGATAACTAGTAAAGGTGCCTTGAGCACTCTTTAGACTTCTTTAAAATAGTTTAACCTAGAACCTATTAAAATTTGGATGGGAGGAGTGTTAAACTTTTTTTTAAGAGTACTAACACTGGTGCAATTATCAGGTATTTCAGTATGTGAATTTTGGAACTGTCTTTTGTGTGGGTATTGGGTCTAGTAAAATGTAGTTCTTTACATTCTGTTACGTAACAAATTAAGTTTGAGAAATGGAAATAGCTGAGAGGAAATGCAATGTCATTTTAAGGTTTGTGGGTTCTCCATCTTATGGTAGGGGAGAGATCTAGCATTTTAGAATTAAAGTGTTTTATTCTTCACCTCATGTTAGGACTTTCTTGTTGCAGTTTCTTGAGGTTTTTTGGTATGACCATTCTAAGAACATTTTTGTATTCAACTAATTATTTCTAATTTCATTGTAAAAACTGGCATATATATGTGTGTGTATATATATATATATATATATATATATATATATATGTGTGTGTGTGTGTGTGTGTATATATATATACACACACGCATACATATACTTATCTTGGTAAGACAAATTCTTGGTATTTTTCCATTTTAGGCGTGGATTCTCAGATAGTGGAGGAGGACCCCCAGCCAAACAGAGAGATCTTGAAGGGGCAGTCAGTAGGTATGTTTAGTGACCATAGTTGTAGATTTCCATTTTCTTGAAATAGGATACAAGATCGCTTTCAACCAGTTATAGATGCTCAATATTCTGGTATTATCAGAGTTGTTTTGAAGATCAAATGAAATGTGGTATGTAAAGCCTTTGTAAATTGGGCTAAATAAATAGCAGCTGTTATTACTTGGTAAATTGACTATATGATATACACCAAGAGTGGGGAAACTGTGGCCTCAAGGTGGCCTTCTAGGTCCTCAGGTGTGGCCTTTTGACTGAGTCTGAGTTTTAAAGAACAAATCCTTTTATTAAAGGGATTTGTTCTGTGAAGTTTGTATTCAGTCAAAAGGACTTGAGGGCCATATGTAACTTCAAGGCCACAGATTCCCCACTCTTGGTATACACATTTCCAAAGTTCCTTTTGCTACTTTTAAGACTTAAGAATCTAAGCGAACCTAGACAGGCAACCTCTGGCTAGGATTCCTTAGAATTTTAGACCTCTTGAGTTAACCTACTCCCTGAAAAAACTGAAATATTTTTTAAAAAACCAAACCATAAATATTTCCAAATGCTTCTGTTGCCTACCTACTTTTTTGCTTTCTTGGTTAAACTATCCTCAGGGTGGGGACCCACCTTCAAGTGTGTTATGTAATTTCCATTACCCTTATGTTCAATATTGAATTCTCAGTATCAGTTTATTGAGTTTGTTACATAGTTGAGTTTGTTTCCATCTTATCCCTAAAATTTTCTTATTATTGAACCTGAATGATAAAAAGTAATTTATAGGTAGTAATGGTTATTCATGAGTTCATCGAGGCATTTTTTTCCAGTTCACTTTTATGTAATACCTAGAATACATCTTTCTTTTGTTTTTTGTTTTGTTTTAAGTCTTTTAAGATTTATTAATGAAACATTACCATAACCTTTAAATAAGCATTAATTCAATTTTAGGTGTTGTGCCAAAGAGATTACATAAGAAAGATAAACTAGAGGAAATGTTATCTCAGTAATCATTTCTAATTCAGGGGTTAACTGTTCAAGGTTTTTTGTTGTTGTATAATATTGTCCATACAAATTGAATAGACCGTAGGCAAAAATTTTATTTTCTTTTAGAGATATAAAAATACAAGTCAGTGACTGAAAAGTTTCTTTTAAAAGTTGACATTGTTAGCACCAAAAAATTTTATCCTTTTACTGTTAAAAGTGGAAAAAAATGTTTTGAGTAGTCATATGAATGTGGACTAGAAGGGCATATGGAGATTTTTCATAATTTGGTAAAGTGGTATTGATGACATGATTAGTGATGGTATTCTAGTGCTGTTGCTAAAGAATGTGTAGATGTTGGCTTTTGATGTTCACTTAACTCAGTTTTAGTAATGATCATCCTAAACTGTTTCTTCAATATCAGGCTGGGAGGGGAGCGTCGGACAAGAAGAGAATCACGCCAAGAAAGCGACGCAGAGGATGATGATGTCAAAAAGGTAATGTGATGGGAAGAATTCTCATCACAGGTCTGTGGTGGGCGTATAGTTGTTGTAATTCATGATAAGTTTTTGTTTTGTCATCTAGCCAGCGTTGCAGTCTTCAGTTGTAGCTACCTCCAAAGAGCGTACACGTCGAGACCTTATTCAGGATCAAAATATGGATGAAAAGGGAAAACAAAGGTATTCAATTACTTGACACACGAGGTCAGATGGTATTAATCCCTGAAAAAAAATACCTTGATATTTTCCCTTTTGAGGAATACAAATGTTCTTTCTAATTATTTCAAGGGGATAGAATTAGCTTTTTGTCTTTGTATGATTTTTGTTATTGTTTCTGACTTTTAGGAATCGACGTATATTTGGCTTGTTAATGGGTACCCTTCAAAAATTTAAACAGGAATCCACCGTAGCTACGGAAAGGGTATGTATTCAGTTCTTGCTTTAATTATTTTGTTTTATATGAATTGTCAATATAGTCATTTGTTTATTGAAAAATATTTGGAATATGGTTCTTATTATCTTTTAATTGAAAGTACTTTGTGGCAAATTTAAAATGAAACTGACTAAAGTGTCTTAACTAACCTGTGAAGATTTTTGTCATTTTTTTCCGTGAAGATGCAGTAATGTCATTTATTTCTGACATTATTTGAGTACCAAGGGTAAGCAAGAATTTTAAGAGAGACAAAATTTTAAGAAACTTATTTCTGACCTTTAGAATAAGTTTAAGGACAAGATGGTTCCTGGAGAAATAATTTGCTAAATGCTGCTTGTGGGGAATAGTAACTAGTAGCATCAACTAGTAGAGCTTTATATACCATCAGCATGTTAGGGATGCGACCATAGTCCATGTAAATAATAAACATGTTTTGGATTAGACCTATGATTTCATTAGTATAGAGAACTTGCAATAAAGTAATTCTTTTTACCAATATATGACACTTACTTTTCCACTTAGTCCCACAGAGTTGTCTCAGACACTGAGCCCAGGTTCTCCTCACTCTTAAGACTGATCTTATGTCTACTGTGCCTTTCTGTCTCAATTTCTATAGTGAGTTAGGATTTGCAAAATACTTTACATATATTTTCCTATTTAATCCTTACAGCCACCCTTGAGGGTAGGTACTACTGTTATAAACACCCCATTGTATAGGTAAGAAAAATTTTATAGGTAAAAAAAAATCTTAACTCTTTAAGGAAAGAATTAGACTAATGTTCTTGGGTCTCCTCACTCTGAGCCTAGTCTGAATTTTCCAGGAGTTATTTAGAAGAACGTCTGATTGGGGGCGGGGTGCTTACAATTTTTGGGTCTCGTTTGATTGGTGACTGCTTCTCACAGTGTCTGGTCCCAGGTCTCAAAGATAGCAAAGGAAGACACTGATCTCCCCAGGTAATTTTGTGGAAGCAGAAGTAGCTTGAAACTACAGAGAAGAAAGGAAGATTAAGGGAAAATAACTTTTTTTGTTGGGGGGAGGGGAATGTCTTAACAAAAGGAGCTGTCCAGAAATGGAGTGAGACCCCCTCCTAACTGGAGGTTTTCTAGGAGAGGCTGATTGGCTTCGTTGGCAATATGGTAGAAAAGATTCTACTTCATATATATGTTGGACCATATGACCTCTGAGATCTCTTCTAATTCTGAAATTCTCTAATTAATGAAATGCAAATGTAGGTACCTTTTAATAATGTATTTTATTTGAATTGCAAAACCAAGTGCTATGTGAGATCCAAAGAAGAAATGGCTTTGAGGGTGAAAATTTTCTATTAAATATTTAATCATGATTTACATGAAAATTTTCCAATTCCAAGTGTGTCCTGTTTAGTAATAGAGAATTGAGAAACTTAAAATTATGCTAGTGGCCATGGGTAAGTTTTGTGAATTTACTTGCATAGCTCAAATGTCATGTTTTGACTGCTTAAAATTAACTTCTGTCATAGTTCATTGAAACAGAAATTTTCCTAGTTCTTTGTATTGTTGTAAAATAAAAATGTTAAAACATTCTTCATTTTTAGCAAAAGAGGCGTCAAGAAATTGAACAAAAACTTGAAGTGCAAGCAGAAGAAGAAAGAAAACAAGTTGAAAATGAAAGGAGAGAACTTTTTGAAGAAAGGCGTGCGAAACAGACAGAGCTGCGACTTTTGGAACAAAAGGTTGAACTTGCTCAGTTGGTAAGTATTGTCAGAGAAATATGTTGATGTCAGAATTCTTACATATTTTCAGAAACTGATGTTTACCTTCCCTTTGTTTAGCAAGAAGAATGGAATGAGCATAATTCCAAAATAATTAAATATATAAGAACTAAAACAAAGCCCCATTTGTTCTACATTCCTGGAAGAATGTGCCCAGCTACACAAAAGCTGATAGAAGAGTCACAGAGAAAAATGAACGGTAGGTGTTCATGGAGAATCCAATTGAAAATTTCTCATTGGGGAAGCTTTACACGTGTATTTTGGTATATTTTGTTTCCTTTAATAATTTGATTTGATATTGATGTATCCTAAACTATTACAGGTGAAAATGAGTTTGGGAATGGAAGTGCATTTATTTGATGCAGAATTTTACCTGAAACTTGATGTTTTATGTCCTGTGTATATTCCTATATCTTTTTGCCTGATCACCAGTAGCCAGGTCCTGTGAATGTTAATGAAGCTGGGGGTGGGGTTCCAGGAGAGAGCAGACAGATTGCTTGGAGGGAATATAGACACTGCCAAGGTGGTGATTCAGTGACTTGTGTCTCCTTGGGAACAGAACAATTAGAGCATGATATGTGTTGTCACAGAACTAGTTCAGTTAAACAGAAGCTGTGTCCTTTATCATATCGAGCATAAAATTGCATAGCGAAAGTTTTTTCCCTTCATTTTAGAGTATATGGTATTAATTTTGCCTATGTTGCTAACTTCATTGTAATCAATTTTAGTAGGTCTTTTCTTTCATGTACTTTGCCATACAATCTACTCTTACTATCTATTGACTCCCTTCCCACCAAAAAAAGATGTATAAAGATATGTACCCGTATCTGTATGGCAGAATGTACACTTTTTTTTTCTTTCTCAATTTGCATTTTTACTGCTGTAGGGAGCTGCCAGGGGAGGAGTTCCTTCTCACAGTGCTGCTTAGTCTTTAAGGGTTATCTGGAGCACTTAGAAAGTGGGTTAAGTGACTTAACCCAGAGTCACCCAACCGAGGTGTGTCAGATACATGATGTAAAGCTTGGTCTTTCAACTCCAAGATCAGTTCTGTATCCCTTACGTTATTTAAAATAAAAGAAGGAAATTTTAAAATTTATCATATTTGAAATAAATGAAGGAAATTTATGAAAATTTATTTTTAAAATGAAGTAAAATTGTCATTTAAATTGTGTTTGTTCATAGGCATCAAATTTATACTTAAATGCCTTATTTGTTCTTCAGCTATGTTTGAAGGTAGACGAAATGAGTTTGCAGAACAAATAAATAAAATGGAGGCTAGGCCTAGAAGACAATCAATGAAGGAAAAAGAACCTCAGGTGGTGCATAATGAAGAACAGAAGTCGGAGCAAGAAGAGGGTAAGGTGGCTCAGCGTGAGGAAGAGATGGAGGAGACAGGTAATCGGCACAATGATGTAGAAATAGAGGATGCAGGAGAGGAAGAGGAAAAAGAAGTAGGTGCAGTTCATAGTGATCCAGAGAAAGAACAGGAGGAGGATCATAAAAAGGAAATGGAGGTTAAAATGGAGGAGGAGAATGAGGTGAGGGAAAAAGAGAAGCAGCAGGATAGTCAGCCTGAAGAAATGATGGATGTGAAAGAGGAGGGAGAAAGTGTCAAAAACGTAGATACAGAACCTGAGGAAATGGAAACTAATCAAGCTGAAAGCCTAGGGCCTTCAGAAAAGGAGAATAGCAAAGAAATAGGGTCAGAGTTGGAAGGGGAGGCTCGGCCAAAGAAAGAGTATAAGCCTATTTCTCCTGTGAAGGAGAATGCTAATGTTCCAGAGATCGAAAATGAATCTGAAGAGAAAAAAGAGAGAGAACCCGAGTCCCAACCAGAGTTTGTGGCTCAAGCCCAGCCCCAATCCCAACCCCAGCCCCAGTCTCATCCTGTGCCCTCCCTCCAGCTCCAGCCCCCACCCATGCCTCAGTCTGAGACTTTACCCTTAACACTTATAGAGCCACCACCTCAGGTCATGCAGGAACCAAGGCATCTGACCGAGAGGAAAGAATTTGCTATAGAGCCTGTCAAACTTGCTGAGGTACAGATAGAGCCAGTCTTGACAATGCCTACAGAGAGGAAAACCAAAACCAAAACGAGGAGCAGAAGCAGGGGCCGAGCCAGAAACAAAACGAGCAAGAGTAGAAGTCATAGCAGTAGCAGTAGCACTTCAAGTAGTAGTTCAACCAGTAGTAGTAGTGGCAGCAGCTCCAGCAGTGGCAGCAGTAGCAGTCGGAGCAGCTCCAGTAGCAGCACTAGCACTAGCGGAAGCAGCAGCAGAGACAGTAGTAGTAGCAGCACTAGTAGCAGTGAGAGTAGGAGTCGAAGCCGAGGTCGGGGACATAACAGGGATAGGAAGCGCAGGAGGAGTGTGGATCGGAAGCGGAGGGATACATCAGGACTAGAAAGAAGTCACAATCACAAGTCTTCAAAAGGTAGTAGCAGAGATACGAAAGGATCAAAGGATAAGAATTCTCGGTCTGACAGAAAAAGGTCTATATCAGAAAGTAGTCGGTCAGGCAAAAGATCTTCAAGAAGTGAAAGAGACCGAAAATCAGACAGGAAAGACAAAAGGCGTTAATGGAAGAAACCAGGCTTCCTTAGCCTATTTGCAGCAGAAGATTTCTTGATGTGTAAAAGGATACCTTTCCTTTTAAGGAGAATGCTGCCTTAAGAATTGCATGTTGTAAAATTCTTTTTGGAAAAATGCAGACTTTGTTTACCAGACATTCTTGTACTTTTTACATAATTTTGTAAAAGTTATTTATCAAAATTATGTGAGGTTCCAAAAAACATGTAAAAAAAAAATAAAAAAGATTAACAATCCTTGTCATCTTTTTTAAATATTCCATGCTCTACATTAAGAATCTGTATATTTTACTAGGTAAATCTTTAAGTTTGTGAGTTCACTTCTAATTCTGTATCATACATTGTTTTTGTAGAAATAAATGTACATTTAAAAAAATTTTTTTTTGAGATGTCCTGGTTGACACTTGTGTAATCTCCTCAAAATCAGTTTCAAACTACTACCCATTATCTGCTGGAGGTGCTTAGGGGAACATTTTTTCTTCCCCATTTTTATTTACATAAATAACTGTTAACTTTAACCTACCCCCTTAAGTGATTATTTTTTGTTTGACTAAACCACTCAAGATAAAAATTTGAGGAAGAAAGTTCAGTTTCCTCCTTTTAAATAATTTTCTCTTTTTTGTCCCACTTTTTTATTTTAAACAAACTTGTTTCTGATCCTCAAACCAACTATTGAGGTGTCATTAGGTACATTATACTGTTAATTGTTATTTGGTTGACTTTTGTCTTCCTGAGCATGGTAGCCTCACTTGCCTCTAGTGATACATATGGTAAATTTATACCTCTTAGAGAAAAAATTTATTTCTTTATTCCCCTGAGGGAAGGAACCAAAAGTAGCCTCTGAACTTGGTTTTTGAATATGGTGGTCTAAGATGTAACCTTGGAGATTTGATATGACTGGGTTGTGTTGGCCATAGCTAAGACAAATGCCAGTATGTATTGAGAATTTTCTTCATGTTGTATGAAGGTTTACAAAATGAGGGGAACTCAGATCTAGACTTGAATATGTATGCAAAACAAGGTGATACACAGTGGTGATCAAATTGTATTTTATAATTTTGTATGATCCTAGTATCTGTTGGTCAGTACTATTAATGTGCAAATAAATGTGACTTACACTTAATGTGACTAGTGTTTGTATTAACTTTTCTCTTTTAATGGTTTATAGAATATAACACTTAAAATAGTTAATTGTGCAAATGATTCTAACAGTTCATTCCACGTTATTTATTGGAAGCCAAGCCTAACATGGATCCAATCACTAAAGGAAAACTATAAAAACTAATAGAAATGTTCGTAAGCACTGTATATTTTCATCTCTTTGGTTTCTAATTGTGTTTGTATAATTGCTTGTTTTTACAAGATTAGCAATCACATTAAAGAAATGAATATCCTTTAAAAGAAATTAAAATGATAAAATTAACAGGGGCCATAAAATAACCTTAAAAGTATCAAGTGCATTAAGATAAATTGCTCTGACTGTATCGCGTGGTTTTCGGTATGGTTTGCTGTGTTTTGTTTGCATCTTGAGTCTCATAACAAAAGTAATTTATCAGGCTTTTTAATTTGGTCCTAACAGTGAATGGTATGAATTTCAAATAGGCTAAATTCTTAACTTTTCATTGAATTCTTTCATAAAGTGTCACTGAATTTTCAAGTTAGCTACATAATTACAAAAAAGAATTAGATGTCTTCGCTATATTAACTTAATGACAGTTGAGAGTAATACTGGGATACACATGATTCATGTACTTTGGCACTTAGTGGCAATGTTATTTTTCAAGGTGTTTCCAAGAGTCACTTTTCAAAAAAAAACCATTTCCCATCAGGTTGAATCTGGAGTGTTGTGTTTACTTCTGGATTCATTTTAAGAGGGATATTTGAATGTAATCCAATGTGTCAGAGCAGGGCCATCGATTTGAAAGGGTCTGAATTACTTCATGCATGCCAAAGACTTGAAGGAATTGGTCAGGAGAAGATTAAGATGAGGGGGGTGGTTTTTATATTGTTTTCATTTATAAAGGAATAACTAGCTAATAAGATAGTATTTAAATTTTTTTATGCCTAATGACTTGGCAGCAAAGCAAGTCATTAAGCACCTGTGTGCCAAGTTACAGTGGTAGTCCTGGGGTTATAATATGCTTTTAAAGAAGGTTATGTTCTAGCAGTGTAAAGGCAATAGACTAGTGACGGCATTCAAGCAGAGCCTGGAGCTGAAAGGATCTTGGCAGTCTTCATGTCCAGCCCCTCTCATTGTGCCAAGCAGGCATGAAAGAACCTGAGACAGGGGTTCCGCCATCACGTTATAAGAAGTACAGTCATTTGAACCCAGGTTTCTCAGACTCCAAATCCAGTTATGTTTAGAAAAGATCTCTGCACTGGATGGGAGGTTGGATTTCAGGACCAACAATTTATAGTTTTGTAAGCCACCCACCCTTAGGTTGCCAAAAACATAATTGCCTTTAGAATTCTAGTTAGCACTTGGGTTTTCAGATAGGATGAGACCCTTTGGGTTTCACGTTGGACCGTTGTCCTTGAACCTCACCATATAAAGAGTCCATCCCCACTGTCAAGTCAAGAATAACATTTATGTTTATATAATTCTTTTAGAAGCCAGTTCCCATTATGACTTCTGATCCTGATGATAGGCATCCTATTTCATAGATGAGAAACTGAAAAGGTTAAGGGACTTCATTTCTGCTGTTGAGAACTTTCATAAATCTGACCTGGTCTATTAACCTTTCTGGGGCTCAATTTCCTTGTCCATAAAATTGGTTCCTAAGGATCAAATGAGAGGTGTATATAAAGTGTAATGTAAATGAATTGGTATTTTTAAATTGTATCATGAATGAGTAGTCAGATATAAACCTACTTCATGTCAGTTATGAACAAATAAGAGCAGCATTAAAAGCTACATTGCAAAGTAGGGAATAACAATCTATACTGCAGGACTTCCCAAATATATTTTGACTTTTATTAACCTAACTGGACTTTGAGAGGTACCACCTACGCTAAATTGTTATGAGAAAGTCTCCATCTCATGCACTGTATCTTATTTGATACATTCTGTTGCTAGAGGAATAAAATATAGTTGATTGTGTGATAAAGACTAGGATAAGGAGCCAAACTTTCATATCTAACTATATTTGAAGGTACAAGATAGTTAGGAAGCTTCAAGCTCAGGCTATGACTAAAAGTAGGTATATAAACTTTGCCCCTTTTAGCTGGCTTCTAATCCTACCATTCTAAAATTTTTGTTAAGGTCACCAATAAATTATCAAATTTAGTGACTTTTAACTCATATAAATCAGTTGCCAGATCTTTTCTCTTCCTCCAAAATATCTACCACATCTGACCCTTTCAATTCATAAAGCCATCACTCACATCCTTCACATTTCATCTAAATTACTGCAACAGCTTAATTGTTCTCTCCCCACTTCAACCTCTGTCCTCCTGCCAAAGGCATTTCCTCAAGCTCAGATGTGACTATATAATTTACAGCAAGAAAGGAGGCCATTGAGTCCAGCACCCTAATTTTATAGATGAGGAAACATTCAAAGTGTCTTCCAGAGGCCCATAGTATAAAATTTAAATGTTTGCTTTTAAATCCCCTCAAAACCTATTTCCAATGTGTATTTTTAGCCTCATCATAACATTGTTCCGCATCATACACTCTGGAATCTAGCCAAGCATCCTTTTTCTTTGCTCACACGCAATACTCTGTCCCTCTCTTTGTGCCTTGTTACTGGCGGGCCACCATACCTGGAATGCACTTCATTTCATAGAATTCCTCTATTCCATCAAGATGTAGATCAAATGCTAAATCCTACATGAAACCTTTCTTGATTTCCCTATAACTGCTAATACCCTCATATTAACTCCTTTAAAGTCAGGTTAATTGATTCTTTATGTTTGTATCTTAGCACATAGTTTAATAACCTTTGGAGCATTTGAAACAGCTTCCCTAGATTAGATAATGTCTTCTCCTTTGGATTCCGTAACATTATTCTATAAACAATTCTGTGCTTAGCTCTTTCTGTTCACTAAGTGAAGGCTACCCTACTAAGTGTAAGTTACTGTTTGTCTGCAAGTAGATTCCATTTTTCTATTATGTTTGTAATTTTTAATGATACAAAAGTCAAACATATTCTAGCCTTTTGGTTCTCAACTTTTTAAACTCTTAAGAATCCCAATTTTCCTATAAAAAATTTGCAGAACTCTACATGATAGTATCCTGTTACAGAAGTGGCATGGCTTGATGGCTACAATATAGGACTTGGTGTCAGGAAGATGGGAGTTCAGGTATAATCACAGACAAGTACTACTTGAGCAACGCTGGGTAGTTACTTTTCCTCTCCCACTCTGTTTCCTCATATGAAATGAAGGTAATAATAGCCCCTGCCTCAGAGGGTTGTAGAGTATATCAGATAATGTATGAAGAACACTTAGCAAACCTTAAAGTACTACATAAAAGTCAATTGTTGGTAGTGTCTGTTAACTGAGAAAATACATGATGACAGAAAGTACTATGAATTCAATAACAACTTTATGAATCACAGGAATATCTATACATAGATTTGAAAAGTAATATACATGTATTAGACATTGCTTCTGTCTACAGAAAACCTGTAGGTGATAATGGATTTGAGGGACTCCTTGAAATTCCATAACCCTCCAGGGATCTATAGCCTGCTGGTTGGAAACCAATAATTATCAATGTTCTGTTTTCAGAACAGCTGGAGGCAGATGTGAGAAATGATTCATCTGGACCTCCGCTCTATTCCAATCAGTATTATTAATTTGAAATGATTCCATAGGGGTGGTGATTGTAAGTTCTGTACACTAGGCCCCAGAGCTATGAACCACAGACTGTAAATTCACTCACTTAATCATTGGAAGCTAACGCGGCCCTTCACCCTTCTTTTTGCTTGTTACGATGACCAAGCCCAAAGTGGCAGAGTTGACTCGGTCACATGGGAAGTCCCCCGACTTATTTTTGTACCTCTGGACCCAATATCAGCAAATAATCGTCTTATGATTAGTGGAAATTTAGAAAATTAGTGGACATTTCCCATGTTTCCCAACCCCAAACCCCTCTGCTGCTATACCATTTTTTTCTTTGGAAGTTAAAGGTGTACACAACTAGATTGAGCCTATTACAGGATGTTCCACCCCCACCCCCACCCCCCCTTTTTTCTGTTTTTGAAGGAGAGTTTTGATGTCTCTGTGCATTCTCTCCACAATTGCCTGGATTGTAAGGAATACCTGTGTTATGATCTATGGTGTAGTCTTTTCAGAATGTAAAAAATGCTTTAGAGGTATATGCTGGGCCATTATTGGTCTTTATTTGACAGGGTACCACAAGAGTAGTGAAGCAACATAACAAATGTGTGATAGCATGTGAAGTGGACTCTCCAGAGAGGGCCATGACCAACATAAATGATGAAAAGGTATCTACTGTAACATGGACATATTGAAGCCGACCAAAAGATGAAATGTGAGTAATATCCGTTTGCCAGATACAGGATAAAGACCTGTATCAGCAAGCACCCTAGCATGCCCAGGATGGCTGCTAGCACAGGTTCTTAGATCTGCTTTTCTAAAGGAAAGCAACTCCAAATGGGTTAACAATCTTACTTTAATCAATCAAACATATATCATTTATTTAGTTCTGGGGGAAAAGTCAGCACCCTGAACTTCAGAGAAAGCAAACAGAAGTTACAAGCAGACAAAGAAACAGATCAACAGATGGGCTTCCAGCCGTCTGACCATTACATCCATACCTAGTCAATTACCAGAGAGGGAAGCACCAACATCTGGTTTTCAAAGCCAGGGGCACTCAACGGCTTCCCAGAGTCTCCTCTGGCCAAATCACACAACTCTTCTCGAAGTGAGCCCCAAAGCAAAACCTCACATCAGGGTATATATATATAGCCTTCTCCTGGATCAGAGAATGTCACAGCCCTCTTGACCCACTGCCCAATCACAAAGTAATAAGGTGTGGGCATTCCTGAAGAACAAGCCTCCTACCACAGGCTCCACATGACCACATTCAGCCTATTGGGCAGAGTATATTTTCAAATCAGGGAAGATCTTCAGATTCCCATAACAAGACCATGAAGATTAAAGAATGGTTTCCAAGGGAGTGGAGTGAAAGGAATGCATTGAGGACATGCTCTAACAATGTCCCGTTCCTGACTTCTAGATATCTGAAACTGTCTCTTTAAAAACCTTGCCAATTGATGGAACTTGGAATGAGATTGTTGAGCTTCATTGACAGAAAAAGTAAGAATTTCATCAGCAAGCCTATTGCCTTCAATTATGGAACCTGGTAAATTAGTATGTGAATTAACATGGAGAATATACAAAGGATGTATTCTTTCCCTGATGATAGCTTGAGTAAAGTAAAACAATTGAGCAATCTCATTGGCCTGATTCCTAAAGATGGCAGTTTCAACCTTTCCATGACTCCAGCTGCATATTGACCATCAGTGACTATATTTAGTGGTTCTTGAAACTTTTGTGCTGCAAGGGCTATGGCATAGAACTCATTCTTCTGAGTGAAAATAAAAGGGGTGTCCAATATATACAATCGTTCCCTCATGGGACAAACAACCGATGCCTTCTGGTTTTTTGCGTCATCTATATATGCAGTAACTGCACCTTGTATTGGGTCCTTGAGGACAATAGATTGATAGATCCACTGCCATTTGGAAAAAAATCGAGGCAGAAGGATGGGAAGTCCATGAGAAAAGGAATAGGGATAAATGAGGAGTGTTTGCCAGTTGACCTCCTGGGCAAGGAGGTGATCTATCTGGACCAGACTTGGGGTATGCACCAGAAAGACACAAACATCTTATAACAGCTTTTCGCAACAAAACTGCCGCAGCCAGCCGCAGGGTAAGTAAAGATTGTTTGGGCTGAGGGGGCAGGAAGCACCATTCAAGAATGTGAAGCCTTTGACGTAGCAAGGCAGAAGGTAGACAGGTGTATTCAAGAGGGAAATCTCTAGTGGCTGTTGTGGGTCCTATCTCCCAGTGGTGGACTGTGCCATTGCTTTCTCCACCCTGCTACGCTGTTCAGCTGTTTGGGAGTGAGTTCTCGAGGGGAGGTGAGCTCTGGCTGTCCCCTAAGAATACCACAAAGCTCGGTGAGATCTGAGATGGGGATCCATCCCTAATGGGTCCTAAGCCATTGAATGTCTCCTACTTGCTTTTGAAAATCATTTAAGGTCTTCAACTGATCTCTCCTAATCTGCAGTTTTTGTAACGTACCCTGGTTACCAAATATCTCTATGGCTCGCTCCTCTGAACCTTATCCTCGGCAATGTCAAGGCAGGCGGTGGCAAGGCATTCGACAACATGTGTCAGAGACGCCTCTAACTTGGGGGACGAAGAGGCGGCCCCCAAAATATCATCCATGTAGTGGATCACGTATACCTGCGGAAATTCCTGCCAGACGGGCTGTAGGGCCGTATCTACAAACTGCTGGCATTTTGTAGGGCTATTCCTCATGCCTTGAGGCAAAACTTTCCACTGAGGGCGGTGATGCAGTCTTTGTAAATGTACTGAGGGTACAGAAAAGGCAAAATGGTGTGCATCTAGGGGAGTGACTGGGATAGAAGAGAAGCAGTCCTTTACAGCAATAACCCCCATTTTCCAGTCTCGGGGGATCATATTGGGAGATGGTAGCCCAGGCTGAAGGGCTCCCATCAGTTCCATTTGCTTATTAACTTGTCTTAAATCAATGAGCATTCTCCATTCGCCTGGCTTCCTTTTTCTGATGATGAAAACGGGGTAATTCCATTGATTATTTGACTCCTCGATGTGGTTAAGCTTAAGGTGCTCCTTACTATTTCCTGTAAGGCCTCAATTTTTTCTTGGGATAGGGGCCACTGCTCTACCAATATAGGTGTGTTGTTTTTCCAATTAATGGGTATAGCCGAGATCTTCTGAGGCCATTCAACCGTGACCCTCATTAAAAACCCTGAGTAGATATGATAACTCGCATTTGCCTGAGGAGATCACGCCCCCACAAATTAATGGGCAGGTGGAGAAGAAGCACATAGGGTTGTACGGCCCCAGCCTTCCCTTCACATTCCCATTTCAGTCTGTTCACACTTATTTCAGGATTGAAGCTGTTCCTACTCCCACCACGTCAATGTCTGTACCTGCAGGGGCCAATCTACAGGCCACTGATCTTTAGAGATCACTGTTTTATCTGCCCTGTCAATCCGACCGTGAAGGGTGGTTCCTGCAATGTTATCCGTAATAATGGGCCAGAGCTTCTCGCTGCGTGATTCCAGTAAACACCAGCCCTCTGTCTACCTTCTTGGAGTTGCTCTTGCTTTTCAGTTTTTCTTTCTAACCTGGTGCCTTCCGGTGACTCACACTTGTTGTCTAAGAAAAAGACCTAAGGCCACAGTGTTGCCTGGGGAAAAGTTTAACTCCCTCTCTCTAGGGTTGATAGGAGGGTTTCTCCTGACTGTCAGAGTTGAGGATGTATTGTGAAACCTTGATGTGCGGCCTCAGGGGCTGTTATGAGGAAGCCCACGGTATCTGGCGGCAAGGGTGGCGCGCTCTGCACTGGGACAATGATGTGACCAAATTGAGGCACTGTGACTTCCTGATGATCAAAAGTAGGAACAGTCACCACATGAAGGGAGGTTTGCGATCCCCAGCGGTTTTGTCCTATTGAATTTACTGCTGCAGGTACTGCTGCCATAAACTTGGGGGACTGCTCAAGGCTGAGGCCATTCCCCATTGTTGATGGCCAAGGAAATGGCCCGAAAGCCGTTTCCTGACCTACATTTCGATGACCACTGAAAACCTTTCCCACATCTTGGGCTGGGACGTTGGGCCTGGAGGGCCTAGTCCTAGCACAGCGGTTCTCAACCTGTGGGTTATGTTCAGTTTGTAACAATGAAAATGCATCCCGCGTATCAGATATTTACATTGCGATTCATAACAGTAGCAAAATGACAGTTAGGAAGTAGCAACGAAAATGATGTTATGGTTGGGGGTCACCACCACATGAGCAACTGTATTAAAGGGTCGCGGCATTGGGAAGGTTGAGAACCAGTGCCCTAGTGGCACGTACAGCTATTTGCTGATATTCCCCTATATCACAGTGTAAGGGCCAACCTGCTGCCTGATATGGGCTGTTCATAATTGAAGGGCACCTGTTGTTGCTCATTATGGGCGGCCTCTTGCCTGCACTGCTCAAGGAACTCAATCAAATATTCTCCAGGTTCCAGGCACGTGCAAGCCACCTGTCTCCAATCATGACGGGGTAGGATGGTATAGGCTACTTGGTCCAAAAGTGTTCTAACATACACGGCCCTTTTAATTTCTCTGAGCAGCCTGACGTCAAGGGGCTCATAGGCATGGAGGACTTGTCCAGAATTATTAGGGTCACGTCTCTCCAACACAGGGAATGTTTACAACCCTCAGTCTCGGCAGTCCTCTCCCTGCTGCTTAGCTTGCTGGATAGCTTTTTCAAGAGGGGCGACTGTACCATGCTCTTTCTGCTGGGCTATATCCCCAGCAGGGGTACGTATGCTCTGATAAGAGGGGCATCGAGACAGAGGCAGGGCAGATGGCTGTGTGTGGGGTACACTCTCTGCACCCTCTGTGAAGACTCCTCAGAATGAGAAGGGAGAGAAACTATCTGGAAGCCAGAGACAGACTTTTGTAAGACTGGACAGACCTGAGTCCTGGGTTTACACAATCTAGGACTCTTCCCTCCTTCCCTTGCTGTCATCGGCATTAGGCCCCTTTCAGGAGTCTTAGACCTCCACCCTTGTATGCCACATCCTTAAAAGCATTAGGCCCTTTTTCAGGAGTTTTTGAGGTCTACCCTTGCTTGTGACCTTTTTCCCTCCCTTGCTTGGCCATTACCAAATGAGGCCATGGATGATACCCTGGCTTCCTGTCCCACCTCCCTGCCAATAGGAGATAGTGGCGGGCTTCTTTGTTATCCACCATTGGATTAGATTTCACGCCAAGACTGAGAACCCGCCTCCCAGCCAATGGGAGAAGGGACAGCTAGGGAGAGGGGGCTTGACCACCTTAGGGTATAAATTCTTGTTCTGTCTTTTGTAACAGACCTCCTCTCCTTGGCCCTGCCATGGAGAGGACCACCCTCTTCCTGTGAGGGAAGAGAATAAAACTTCCTGTTCCTTCCTCAAGATGCCTCTGACTTTGATTTTTCTTGGGTAGGGGATTTTTGGGGTCCCTGTACCCCACACAGCTGTATAGGCCTCTCCACCTTAATTGGGTAACAGTCCTTCTCTCCCTGTATACTCCCCTGCTCTTGTTCTTCTTCCTCCTCTTCCTCTACCTGAGTCTCTGCATTAAACCTCCGAATCTCTCAGTAACGATCTGGCTCAACTGAAAACAACTTGAGAACATTATATAGCTGGAAGCAATGTCCTGGGAAATTCTCTGGCTTCACTGTGGAGTAATAGTCTGTTAATTGTTCCCCTACTATTTTCTACTTTTCCGGATCTAATGTGCCCTCTCCTGGTAACCACAGACATTCAATCTCTAGCAAGTCCAGAAACTCCTTTATCTGGTTCTGTGTGACAATAAGTCCCTCCTTCATTATGCACAGGAGGACTTTCTCATAAGTCTCTTGGCTAGGCTGCCTAGTCCACAGTTGCCCTGTAGCTGCTGCTTACTGGCTCAGGAAAAAGTGAATGAATGAGTGTGGTTCATCTGAGCCTTCCCCTTACCTTGTCCTAGGATCCTGCATTGCTCAGGGGGGTCCTCCTGCGTCAGACTGATGTGGGCAACACTTCACTTGGCCTGTCATCCCTGTGCCTTGGCCCCGGGTTGGGCCTATCACTTCTATGTCTTACGTAGGTCCCAGGTTGTGACATCGGTTGTGGGGTTCTATGGCTTCTATTCCTTATGTAGGCCCCACATTGGGTGCCAGTTATGATGGGCCAAGTTAGGGGAACCCTGCCTTCTGTGGCAGAGCTGAGAAAATGTGGGGGCAGGGCTGAGAGAGAATTGGGAGCCCTGCTATTCCCCAGAAAGGCTGAAAGTGTTGTCTACTGTGAGAGGGTGTGAGAGGGTGAGTTAAAGAGGGATGGGGACTCAAAGAATGGTGGAAAATAGAGTCTCATTTATTGTCTTAAGTGCAAGCCTTTTATAGGACACTTCCTAATGGTTTTCCCCTGTGGACATTGCATACTTCAGTGTTCCCAGGCCAGGGGTGTAAACAGCACACTTTATCTTGAGGATCCAATCCTCACACTTGTGTGCTTGAGCTCTTTTCCTGGGGGATGGGGAACCAATCCAGGGCTGGCAGCAAGCCTTTTACCTGAGGGGGCTTATTCAGCTGTCAGGGTCAGAGTCCCACTAGCCTGTGGTCCTCAACAGATGTGACAGGGTATGGGCCAAAGCAAGACCTTTTCCCTTTACCCCAAAAGAATTTGAGGCCCATTTGTCCATAGGCCCTGGGAAATCCCCACCCTGAATTTTCCCACTTGAGCCAAGTCCTCCATTGCTGTTACCTCCAGATTTCCCCCGGCTGCTTCCCACTCTTGATCCCATCAAAATCCCATTCTCTTTGTTCCTGGAGTCTGATCTCTAGTCACCCCATCACCCCATCAAGATCCTCCTTAGACTCTTCCTCAAGACCCTTCCTAAACCCCTTCTCTAGTCAACCCAGACTAATTAGCCACTCCTAGATCCTTCTCATAGCCTTTCTGTATGTAAGCTCCATCTTGCCTCCATGAAGGTTCTCAGAATCATTCTGGCTCGCTAGACATTGTCACAAATTCTCAGATTCCTTAAGAGTCTAGTCAGTGGTGAGATTTCTTAAGACTCTGGCCAACATAGTAAATCTTTAATAAACTTTGTTTTCCTGTGGCTGAAAGAAGGCTTGGGTCAAATTCATTCAGGCAGGACCTGGTGTGTGAGTATTTTGGGGTCATGAGCACCCCTAAATCCCAATAGATGGAAAAATAACCTTCAAGGGAAAAGCCAGCGGAACTGGGAAAGGCTTTCCAAAAATGGTGTAGTTTGAGATGAATCTTCAATGTGGTCAGAGATTCTGAGAGTTGAAGTATGGGAGGGAGATCATTTCAGGGGAGACAGCCGTTGCAAAGGCTCAGACAGGGGATGGAGTATTGTATGAGGAAGTAGACCACAATGGCTAGAAGTAGTGGAAGGGAGTTATGTACAACACTGAAAATATCGTGAAGAGCTCTAAACATGTATGCATGTGTTGGTGACATGACCAGACTTAGATTTTACACAAAAATCATTTTAATCGCTGTGGGGAGGGACTCGAAGCAGAGAATTCAATTAAGCCATTTCAGTAGTCAAGGTGACAGGTGTTGAGGGCCTGAAATATGGTGATTGCTGTGTGAATGGAGAGAATCTCTAGTATCTGAGAAGTGCAAAGAAACGGCTTCTGGAAAGGGTATATGAACTGACTCCCTTACAGTTCCCCTTCATCAACCCTATGGCTTCCCCAAACAAAATACTTTTCCCTAGCTACCATTCCTCTGTGTCTCCCCATCTACTAGCTCATTCCCTACTACCTACAAACAAGATACTTCTAGATAATATCAGATACTTCCGACTACACTGAAAATCATCCTATATTTGTTCTGCTCTTTGTAGATAAATTCCTTGACAACACCATCTACAATAGGTACCTTCACGTTGTCTTCTCTTACTCTTGCTTTAGAGGTGAGAAACCTTGCAGCCTCGAGGCCACATGTGACCCTCTACGTCCTCAAGTACAGCCCTTTGACTGAATCCAAACTTCAAAGAACAAATCCCCTTACTAAAAAGGTTTATCTTTTAAAACTTGGACTCAGTCAAAAGTCTGCCCCTGAGGATCTAGAAAGTTCAAGGCCACAGGTTCCACACCCCTGTTACAACCTGGCTTCCGACCTTTTAATTCCACTAAAACTACTCTCTGCAAAGTTACCAGTGATCTCTTAATTGTCAGATACAATGAGCTTTTCTCAAGCCTCCTTCTCCTCAACTTCTCTTCAGCCTTTGACACTGTTGGTCATCCTTTCTTTCTTGATGTTCTCTTTTTTTCTAGGTTTTCAGGACTCCACTCTCTCCGGATTCTTCTCCTTCCTGTTTGACCACTCCCCAGTCTCCTTCATTGGATCCTCATCCAAATCACTCACCATCCAGAACACAACCTTGTTCCTCAGGGTTCGTCCTGGGCCCTCTTCTTTTCTTTCCCTACACTACTTCACTTGGTGATTTCATCAGCGACCACGGATTTAATTATCACCTCTGTGCTGATGATTCACAAATCTCCCTTTTCTGCTCCAACACCTCTGCTGACTTTCAATCTTGCCTCTCCAACTGCTTTCAGACATCTCAAACTAGATGTCAAGTGGACATATTAAACTTAATATGCCCAAAATGGAACTTATTCTCTTTCCCCCTGAACCTTCCAATTGTTACCCTGTGGAGGGTGACAGCCTCCTCCCAGTCCCTTGGGCTCTCTACCTATCCTCCTCCATCATATCCAAACTTGCCAAGGTGTACCTATTCCACATCTCTCCTATATGTTCTCTTCTCTCCTCTGACATTTCTACCATTCTAGTGCAAGCCCTCATTACCTCATGCTTCGACTATTGCAATAGCCTGCTGCCGGGTCTGTCTGCCTCAAGTCTCTCCCCACTTCTTTCTTCTTTCACAACTGTCTTACATATATGGAAATACGTTTTACATGATTGTACATAAATAACCTATATAAAATTGCTGACTATTTTAGGAAGAGAGGAGGGGAAGGAGAAAAATCTAGAACTCAAAATTTTGTAAAAATGGATGCTAAAAATTGTCTTTACATGTAATTGGAAAAAATACTATCAAAAATCTCTCACCACTTCGATTCATTCTCCGTCCAGTCCCCAAAGTAATTTTCCTAAAGCGCAGGTTCAGCTGTTTCTCTCCCCTACTCAAACTTCAGTGACTTCTTATTGCCTCCAGGAGAAAACACAAAATAGTCTACCATTCAAAACCTTTCATAACTTAGCCCCCTCATGCCTTTCCAGTCTTCTTATACCTTACTCCTTAATCCAGCAACAAGGACCTCCTGGCAGTTCCTCCACACTCCATCTCTCTCTTTGACTACCCCACCTCCCCCAAGCCTGGAATGCTCTCCCTCTTCAACCCTGCCTACTGACTTCCCGTACTTCCTTTAAGTCCCAACTAAAAGTCCATCTTTTACAGGTAGCTTTTTCCCAACCCCTCTTAATTATAATGTCTTCTCCATGGTGAAATGGATGGTTTCAGAAAAACCTGAAAGGAGTTCTGTGAATTGTTGCAAAGTGGAGTGAGTAGGACTGTGTACACTACAACAGCAGATGATAATCAATGGGAAAGACTTAGTAACTGATCGATGTACTGATCCACAACAATTCCATGGGACTCATGATGAAAGACGCTGTTCACCACCAGCTGTTGCTTTGTCCTTTGTTCTCTAAGAGGACTATGGCCTCAGGAAGGTCTGCCATGACTTACAGGTGAACTGGATTTAAGTGAAGGAGACCTTGTTCAAGGTAACCAGCCTCACTTTCTCTGGGTCCAGTGGCAAGTTATAGATCGGGACTACTGGAGACGGCCCAGGATGCAGTGGGAGACCTTGGCCTTTTTAAGCTAATGTCTATCCAAGTTCTCACTTTGAGGCAATGCCTATTCAGTAATTAAGGCAGTTAAGAAATGAACCAAGGAATGGGCCCCCTTTAACCTAATTCCCTCACCGCAAAAAAATCAATCTGGGAGGGGGAGACCCTCAGAATTTCTGTATAAAACAGAAACATTTACTATTCACATTCACTCTGAGCCATCAATGAATGACCACTAAGTGGTGCTTGGGCCGGGTTGTTGGCCAATCAATGACAGCCAGAGTGATTTGGGTTTGAGGCATGGTATTTAAGAAAGAAATCTAGCCAGTAAACCCCAAGATATCTTGCCAGGTTTCAGCCATCAAAATTTACATTCAGGGAAGGGAAGGAAAGGAAGAGGGAAGGGAAAGGAAGGGAAGAAGGGAGGGAGGAAGGAGGGAAGGCCGGCAGGCAGGCAGGCAGGCAGGCAGGCAGGAAGGAAGGAAGGAAGGAAGGAAGGAAGGAGGAGAGGAAGGAAGGAAGGAAGAAAGGAAGATATGGATTAGGATGGCTGGAGATGGCTCCACCCACCCCCAGGGAGAGAACCAATGGACTCTGAGTGCAGACTGAAGATATCATTTTTCTCTTTGTTTTTCTTGCTTTTTTTCATGCAACATTGCTAATGTGGGGATATGTTGTTCATGATTTCATATGTATGATGGGTATTATGTTTCTTGCCTTTTCAATGGGTGAGGGAAGGGTGGAATAAGGGAGAGAACTTGGAACTGAAAATAAAAATTTTTTAAATTAAAAAAATTCGAGTACTTTGTGTTTTTCCTGTTTATCCTGTATATAGATAGCTTGCTTTGTGGGCATGTTGTCTTCCCCATTATGCAGTAAGCTCCTTTAGGACAGAGACTGTCTTATTCCTCTTTTTGTATCCCCAGTGTTTGGCACAATGCCTGGCACATAGAAGGTGCTTAAGAAATGTTTGGTGATTGAATAATTGGCAGAGGGAATAGCCTTAATTTGAGAGTGTGTGTGCGCGTGTGTGTGTGTGTGTGTGTGTGTGTGTGAAATACAAGACAAAAGTCTCATTTTTACCCCTTAACTCTGGAATGGTGGGGTTAGACTCGCAGCGGTTCTCAACCTGTGGGTTATGTTCAATTTGTAATAATGAAAATACATCCTGCATATCAGATAGATTCATAACAGCAGCAAAATGACAGTTATGAAGTAGCAACGAAAATAATTTTATGGTTGGGAGTCACACATGAGGAACGGTATTAAAGGGTTGCAGCATTAGGAAGGTTGAGAACCACTGGGGCAGAGGGAACTATTTTCATCTTTTTTTTTTTTTGTAATTTTTAAAATTTTAAACTTAAATACAAAATTTAAAAAGGGAAAAATATTGCCATGTACACAGCAGACCATAAGAAAGGAAGTTTCCGTGTCAAGAAAAGCTATGTAATAAATACGACCCGTTGTTTTCAAAGCTGCTTAGCTTTTCTTTGCTTCCTCGTTGGTTTCCTTTCCTTTTCTGCTGTGCGCTTTTTACTGTATTTTTTTTCCCTCCCTCTTCCCACTACCCTAAAGGCTACAATTAAGCATATATATATATATACACATGTATATACACACACACATATATACATATATATATACACATACACACATATACATATACACACATATATACACACATATACACATATACATATATACACATATATACACACATCTATATACACATTGATACACATATATACACACACACATATATACACATACACACACAAAAACATATACATATATATACACATATACACATATATACAGACACACATATACACATACACACAGATATACATATATACACACATATACATATATACATATATATACACACATATATATATACATGTACATATATTTACATATATACCTCTATAAACATGCATATATACACATACTCATACACATAAAGGAGCTATTTTCATCTAATGTTTTATCACTAAATCAAAACGTTGTCAGGGGCAGCTACGTGGCGCAGTGAATAGAGCACTGGCCCTGGAGTCAGGAGGACCTGAGTTCAAATCCGGCCTCAGATACTTGACACACTTACTAGCTGTGTGACTTTGGGCAAGTCACTTAACCCCGACTGCCCTCCAAAAAAAAGGGCAAAAAACTCCATTGTCAGTTACAAATGCAGAATCACCTCTAGTTTCAGAATTTCGTGAAGGAATGTCTGTAAATAAATTGTTTTGCATTTTATTTGGTTTGTTCATTTATTTTAGATATTTATTGTATCTCTCTCCCACTCCCCTGTCTTCCACCAAGGAACGGTAAAAATAAAACCCTCATATAGATATGTATTGCCTAGCAAAACAAATTAGCACACTGGTCACGTCTGAAAAATACATGCCTCCTTCAGCATTTTAAGTCCATTACCTCTCTGGTAAGAGTGTACTTCTTCTGGGGTCCTCTGGCATGTTGGTTTATCACTGCAATGATCAGAATTCTAAAGTCATTTAAATTTCTTTTTCTTTATAATGCTGTTATTATGTAAACTGCCCTGGTTCTTTTCACTTTACATCTGTTCATAGTGGTCTTCCATTTTCCTCTAAAACTGTACATTTTGTCACTTATAACAGCACAATAACATTCTATTAAATTCACATACCATAATTTGTTTATCCATTCTCCAGTGGTAGACCTCAATGTCTAATTTGAGGCAACTATGAAAAGAGCAAAAATAAATAATTTTTGTATGTATGGATCTTTTTTCTCTTTCTTTTATCATTTTGGGATGTAGACCTAGTGCCGGTATTGCTAAATCAAAGAGCATGAATAAGTTTAGTGACTTTCCAGGCATAATTCCAAATTGCTTTCCAGAATGTCTAGACAACTCCACCAACAGTGCATTATTTTGCTTTTTTTTCCCCAAAGCTTTTCCAACATTTTTCTATTTCCTTTCTTGTCATCTTTACCAATTCGATGGGAATGGGATGGAAGTTCAGAGTTGCTTTAATTTGCATTTCTCTAATTATTATTGATTTGGGATAGCTTGGATTTTTTTCCTTTGAAAATTCCCTATATCTTTTGATCATCTATTGGGGCAGGGCTCTTAGTCTTATAAATTTGAATTATCCTTGGATATAATCACAGATTTTTCCCCAGGTTAACCTGTTTCCCTTCTAATTTTAACTGTTAGTTTTGTTTGTGCAAATTTTAAAAAATATTTTAATTAAAATTTTCCATTTTGTCTTTTGTTTGGTTATTGTTAGGGGTGGATTTAATGCTAGCATTTTCAGTTCATTTTAGATATTGGGACAAAATGAGACACTCACAATCATTCAATTGTTAACCAGAGGAGATTTACTTTGTTCTAACAACAAGGATATGCAACAAGGATGCAACAGCACTTTGAGATAATGCCCAGGTTCTGGGTTTATTAGCTTTTGCATACTTGCATTCTAGGGATATTTTGTCATAATAGCCAAGTTGGTTTTTACCAGTCAACAATTTGTAAAGTGCTTTGCAAATCTTAAAGCATTATATAACTACTAGCCATCATCATTATTATTATTATTATTATTATTATTATTATTATCATCATCATCTAAAATCCCAAGTGGAAAAAAATTATTCCAGACTAGTTCCTACTTAGAACTAGTTGGTTTCCCTGTGAGACAAGATTTAGCCTTTCTTTTCCCACAGAGCATCCCTAATTAGTCCACTTTGCTATTCCATCCCTCCTGTGTCAGAAGCTAGAGTTTTCCCTGGAGACGCAGGAGTTCTAATCCACACTAGACCTGAAATGACTTGGATAATCCTTCTCTGCCACTTAGACACTTAAAATGATTAATAACCAAAACCGTAAGATTCTCTTTCAGTCAGCCAAGCCAAGATTAAATCCTGGCTATTTGGACAGGGTTTTAATTCCTTGGCTTATTATTTTTTTCCTGTATATGCCAGACTAGACACAGGCTTCCTCCATTTCAGTCTCCTTCCCTCTCCCTCCCCCTGTTATGTGCCACAAAATGGTTGTGGTTCATAACAGTTTTATGTAAAGGGCAAGATGTCTTCAAAGATGCAAATTAAATCAGGAGTTATATTTACACTTAAAGAGCAATCAACCAGTAAACATTTATTAAGCATCTATTATGTTCCAAGCATTATATTAAACACTTCACAAATATTATCTCATTTGATTCTCAAAACAGCTCTGGGAAGCGGGTACTATCATTATCCTCATTTTACAGTCGAAAAAGCAAATTATGTGACTTGCTCAGGGTCATACAGCTAATAAGTGTCTGAGACTCCATTTGAACCCAGATCTGTTCTGACTCTAGGCCCAGTCCTCTATCCACGGCACTGCTTAGCTTCCTGGTATGTAATAATAAAAATAATTTTTAAAAGCTAGCATTTATATAGAGTTTTAAGGTTTGTAAAGTGCCTTACATATATCATTCATTTGGTATTCCCAGCACTATGAGGTAGGTGCTATTTTTATCTCCTTTTACAGATAGAGAAACTGAGGCTGAAAGAGGTTTAGTGACTTACCCAGGGTCATTCAGTTAGTGTCTGAGGCTGAATTTGAACTCGGGTATTCCTAACTCCAAGTCCAGGGATGCAAATCCATTCTGCAATTTAGCTACCCACAGTTGTTTCCTCAGGAGCTGCCACTAATGTCAAATCGACACTGAAAAGTGTCTGATCTCCCTTTTTGATTCCCATGCCTCTCTTCTTTCTGTTCAAATCAGTCAAAAAACCCCTGGAAGGCAGCACTTCTAGCCCCAGCTCAGAGCCTTTAATAGTCTTTCCCAAGTTTGGAAAATATAATTTTTTCTTTCTAGGACTACAATTCCTAGAATTCACAGTCACGTTTATCTTTTCATCGTGGGGAGAAAAACAGCTCACCTGGTTTAAGACACAGCCCTTTTTTTCTTTGCTGCAGATCCTGAAAAGCTTCTGACAACTTACAGGCTTCTTCCTCAGCAGGGGATGGATGGGCTTGTAAGTGGCGTTTGGGGTTATTCATTCTCTTTGTCAGGCTGGCTTGGGGCTTGTATATGGAACAAGATAACTTCAGCATGCAAGCTTTTGAGCCCCAAACAAAATTCACCTAGCTTTTGTAACGCTCTATTTGTCATTTTTGTGGTGGTTGTCATTTTGTTCTGTTTCAGACACTAGGGGGGACTGTGGCTTTACGAGCTATTTCTCTTAGACATTAATGGAGATATCCCACCAACTTTGATTTCGTATGCTAGAACCTGAGCAAATGTATTGAAATATGGCAAGAAAAGAGGGCCTTTTAAAACATTTCCCAGATATTTCCACACATGACACTTTACTTCTTTTTAGTTCCACAGATCTAATGTTTTTCAAACTTTTTTCCTTGCCACGTTTTAGCTACTCTAGTATGAAATTAATCTAATCGAGTTGATTTTTTTTTTGGTCTAGATTAAGTAAGAATAAATATACCTTCCAATATAATTAAAAATAACTTCTTATAATTATATTTTTAACAGCTTTCCCCATGAGTTAGAAAAATGGATCATTTTCTTTAGACAAATTATATATCCAAGACAAGTTGTAAATCCAACCTATAACTAAAAGCAGCATTCTATACATGTAAGTAATCAATTAATTCTCCTTGATTGACTTTCTGAAGACTAACAAGAAGAGATTTTGTTGCTATGCATTCAAAGAAATCTATGCTGTATGTCACTTTAAATGAGACAGATTTATATGGGCTACCTTTACAAAAAAAGTAGTCAAAGTAAACACATCTGTTAATTATTAAACACTGATGTGTTATCTAAATAGTTTGTCAGTATAGATTGAGAAAGAGAACATTCATCCAGTAAGTTAAATTGGCAAAGAGAACGGAAATATCTCTGCCAAAGTTTTTAAAAACTTTCGTTATAGCAAGTGAAAAATGCAGCTCTTGTTTTGGAGGCAGTATTTTCATGCCAATAACACGTTCTGAATGCTTTTTGAATTACTGTTTTGTCATGGGACAGTTTGGAGTTCACAGAATTTTCTTTCTAGTCATTTCCTTGATAAAGAGCTCGGAGAGTACAAAACTGTTGGCGGAGTTTAAAAACTGCGGAGATGTGGAATGTGAAAGTAAGTATATTGAAAATCGCAGCATAAATGGGTAGCATGAATATTTAAATATTAAAATGAAAATATTTGGCATAAATATTGATATGCCATTGGGGAAAAGATGAAGTTATAAAGGTTAACTTTGTAGATTGTCTTTGAAAAATAATAGAAGGGAAGTATTCTGTGGTAGGCCAAAAGGTCAAAGTTCAGTATAAATTCAGATGATATAGGGGTGTTCCCAGTCATCACAATCAAATTTGTTAGCATTTTAAAATGTACTTCATTATATACCATTTTATTTTCCCACTTATTCACCATTTTGTTTACTGGAGTGCTTAAAGACATTAAACTACTTTGTACTCATTCTGATTTATACAACAAAAGCTGTATTTTAATTTTCAGCGATGTTCTGAGTCTCATTATTTCTCCAAGAGTTTAAAAAATATATTTGAGCCACCATGATTTATACTGGTGTGTGTGTGTGTGTGTGTGTGTGCTAGTGCTATAAATTTTAGTATCCCTGACCCTCAGGGGTTCATTATTTTTTCATGTATTCCTTATGCAAATCTTTAATTGATACCAAACACTTTTCTCATGATTTTGTTTATGTATATGAGCAATGCAAGTTAGATTTTCTTTCTAAATCTATTACAAAAAAATATTTTGTTTATTACATCTACCTTTAAGTTGACAATATACTGCCCTATAATTTGCAGAGTACTCTATTTACATTTAGCATGCCATGATCACAACAACTCTTTGAGTTATTATTCTACCCATTTTACAGACCTGGGACCTAATATTCTGAGTTCCTAAATAACTGTCCATCCACAATCAACATAACTTGAGTTGTTCTCTTAAACCCAGGTCCCCTAACATTATGTGGTATAATTGTAGCCGAATAGATCAGAATGTCTTCAAATAAGTAATTATCGTCTGTTTGATACGTAGTCTTTATTTCTAAACTTTTGAGAAAGTACTTTTCTTAATCCATTTTCTGAAGAGTAAACTAAAGTGAGGAACAAGATTTATCACTCAGCTGCTCATTTGTAATTAATTTTCTGTTGCAAATGTCTATTTTTCCTCACATTTCCACATCTATAGAGTCATAGTTTAGATCAGCGATGTCACATCCAAATAGAAACAGACACTAAACCATACGTAAGGCTCCTCTGGCTGCCTATGGACCACATGTTAACGGTGTCTACGTTCTATTGCGTTTTTTATTTATCTTCTTAAATATTTCCCAATTCCATTTTAATCTGGTTGGGGATGAACTTGGGAGTAGCCCATGGGCCTTGTGTTTGAAACCTCTAGTTTAGATCAATAATAAAGAAGACATTCCAATTTATGTAATTTTATGCGATATTTAAAGTTAATTAATGGTCTTATTAAATCAATTTTTCCCTGAGGAACATCACTACTGTAAGTATGAAATGATTTCAATGATTACAATACATGTATACCATATATTATGTTTGTGTTGAAGGGATTAATTTTAGGCATTTGGTAAATTACTCATTCAATAACTTTTTTTGAGGTTCTCTTGTGGCCTGAGGGGAATAGAAGAGAAATGTAAAACATGTTTCTTGCCTTCAAGTTACTTATACAGATTAGGGAGCAAGATCTAACACATATGAAATAATTAATACTACAGTGAGTAACGCACCATTAAGACCATAGAAATAGAGAAAGATTGATTTGTAGTAAAGCAATGGAGCAAGAACTTAGCTGTACCCCAAAGGACTTTTACTAGGATTTGTAAGAATTATTGGAAAAAACCTTAAAATTAATCTAGTCAAACTCCTTCATTTTAAGAGTGAGGAAATTTCCCACAAAAGGAGAAATTTGCTCTACTTCATACAGTTGAGATTTTCTAAATGGGTTCTTCTGACTCTAAATCTTTCTATAATACCATGGTGGATGTTCAGATTTTGAGCTCAAAGGAACCCTATAGATCAGTCCAATCCTCTCATTTTACAGATGTGGAACTTGAGATGCATATGGATTAAGTGACTTGCCCAAGGCCACACATTTAGCAAATAGAGCTGGGATTTTAACTCCAGCTCTTTGATTCCAAATCCAGAGCTCTTTCCATTATACAAACCCTACTTTCTTAATTTTTTTTTATTCTGAATTTACCAAACCCCCCAAAAAGAAAGCTTGCCCATAGAAAGTAAAACACAAAAAATGAATTATAACTGAAATTACCAATTTTACACAGAATGCTTTTAAAAAATCATATGATAAATTCAGCATGTTGCTTTCAAAGCTGTTGTGTCTGTTTCCCTCTACTTTCTTATATTTCTTTCTTTCTTTCTTTTTTTGCTTTTTGGAGGGGGGAAGGCAGGGCAATTGGCGTTAAGCGACTTGCCCAAGGTCACACAGCTAGTAAGTGTTAAGTGTCTGAGACTGGATTTGAACTCAGGTCCTTCTGACTCCAGGGCCAGTGCTCTATTCACTACACCACCTAGCCATCCCTTACTTTCTTATATTTCTGTATGAGCATTTTTAAGATGTTTCAATGACCTCTTTTTATTTCTTTTCTCTTTTTTTTTTTTTTTGGCAATTCCTTCCTCCTTCCCAAACCCTTTTCCCCACAAATAAAAATTAAAAAAGCACATTCTTTGTAAAAACTAAGCATTGATTGTCAAGCAATCAAAATCGCTATATCCACGTCCTTATCCTATACCTTGGGTCCACAAACCAACTTTCTATGAGGAGATGAATAACATGCTTTGTCATTTGTCTTCTGAAGTCTTGGTACAGACAGGCAGAAGAGTAGAAAGTTACACTAACCAGCAACGCACATGGTGTGTTCAGAGGATAATAAAAAAACTATTGGATGATGGTGAGAGAAAAAGTTGGATTTTTAAATAGGGGAATGATTTGATAAAATTGGTGCTTTGAAAATTAATCTGGCGGATAGCTAGGTAGTGTAGTAGATAGAGTACCTGCCCTGGAGTCAGGATGGACCTCAGTTCAAATATGGCCTCAGACTGTTTGACCCAGAGCAAGACACTTAACCTCGATTGATTCCAAAAAAAGAAAAATGAAAAAAAAAAAAGAAAGAAAATTAATATGGCAAGTGATATGAAGGATAGTTTGGAGGGAAAAGAGACTAGAGGTAGAACATTTTAAAATATTAGTGTTTTAAATATGTATTTTCTTTAAATGTTTATATAGCTTTAATAAGCAGAGCAGTAGCCATAAGAGATTATGAAGGATCTGACTGCCAATACTTGAGCTTCAAAACGGGAGAAGAGATATCTGTTTACGCCAAACTTTCAGGAGAAAGAGAAGATTTGTGGGCAGGAAGTGTAAGTATCTTATTCAACACTGAATTCAGAACCAACGTCTGGATATCTAAGATGGGATATAATTAAGAAAGTAAAATATATTTTGCGCTTCTAAAAGAGCTTAAGTCTAAAGTTATAAAAGCACTTTGTAGATATTAACAAAGCCTTCAGACAGCTGAAAATCTGAACAAAATAGGGCATTTGTGGGAAAGAATGGAAACTATACATTAGATTCAAAGGTGTACTTTCTGTCAAAAGAGAACAGGTGTGTTACTATAGAAGTCTTCTAGCGAAGGAATCATTGCCTGGGAAAGAGAGAAGTGTATTTTTCATAGGGGAAACAACTTCTATTCGGCCCAAAGTCCAGACAGATTGAAATTCACCAAAGCCTCATTGCTTCAGACTAATGATTAATGCTTTTAGAGGTGAACAGGTCTGTGTTTTTTGAATTTATCAAACCCCCCAAAAAGAAAGCTTGCCCATAGAAAGTAAAACACAAAAAATGAATTATAACTGAAATTACCAATTTTACACAGAATGCTTTTTAAAAATCATATGATAAATTCAACATGTTGCTATCAAACCTATCATTGTCTCTTCATCAAAAAATGTTATGACTAATAATTTTGTTAGCAAGTTGCATAAGTATGACAGGACAGCTTGATATTTAAAACAAAGACATTTTTAGCATCTGGATATTTTCTATTTCACATTGCGGAAGCAACAAGCTATCCTCTATCCTCCTCCTCATCTTCTCATTTAGAAATATTAAGAAAGCATTAAAAAATTATCTTAGTCTGAAAGAGAAACTTTGTCAGTCTTTAACTAACAATTCTCCATTAACTATCTGCTCCTCTCTCTCTGATGAGCCCAGGAATGGCTGTTCCCTTGAAGCAATTAGGGCTGTGACCAGACTAGGGCTAGGAGCCCTTAACTGATTCACCTAAGAGGAGTAGATTCTTTTTCTATTTGACCAGATCAGGTTAATTATCAAGAGTAAAGATCTCTTGGGTTCACCTTTGATCCTCTGAAAAGGAGCACCCTTGAAGGGAGTGGTCAAAGGAAGATTAAATGTTTTAGCAAAATGATTCTCCAAGTGTGGGTTGAAAATTAAGTTACTGTTGTTCTGCTGGAAGAAAGTAAATTGTAACCTAATTCGACTGTGCCTTTGCTCAATTTTGATTGTGTATTATACTTTGTTTAAGAGTCCTATAAATTAGGACCTCAAAATTATCTGTTAGACAAAGGTCTGAGGGCACGAGGAAACTCAGTTTGGACGTTTTTATAAGTAGGATAGGGCTTAGACTTAGATTGATTGTAAATTAATAGCAATTATTTCTAGCAGACTTTTGCTTATAATGCAGAGTACAGAATTTTTTCTTTAACAACTTGAACACTGTTTTATTGAGAGTTGTTATGTGAGCTTGTCAATAGCTTATAAGGTGTGAAGTTATTTTATCTATTTTGTAAACAATTTTAAATGATAAGATTAAAACTGTGAGTAGCAGGGAGCTGGAGAATGGAACTGAGTCTAAAAAAAGGGAGAGAAAAGTGAAGGGAGCAGGGTGGTACTCCAAGAGGAAGGGGGGAAAGGAAGATATGGCTCACTCCCTGCTGCTTTGTGTTCCTGGTGCAGGGCAGCCTTTATCTAGTCCAGGATGCTCACCTGGCAGGGGGAGTTCAGTCATCAATAAACATTTATTAATCACCTAGTATGTCCAGGCACTGTGCTAATAATATGGAGATGGATACACAATCTCTGATATTGGTAGGAAGAAGGAAAGGTATTCCAAAGGGTTCGGTAATACCCTTCAGAAAGGTCATCCATGGCTAGGATGACTCCTACCATGACTCTGATGACCCTGAACATGATGATGCTGAGGGACAGCTTTGGTTCCAGGTGACTGGGAAATAGGGACATCTCTCCCCCAACTCCTGTCAGATTAACAGCTCCACACTCCTTGGGCTACTGGCCCCACCAGGGGAGTCCTAAGGAGATCCAGGACAGCCCCCTGCCCATACTCACCATAGTACCACATCTCCTGCCAAGTTGAAAAAAAATTTTTGGCTGAGACGACTTCTATTCCAACATCAAGACAGTGGCATTGAATCTACTGGTCACAGAGAAGATTGTGGACCATAGCAATGGTACCTCCAGCATAATGCCACTGACTAAGGGAACATCTCAGTTAGCCTAATGCCCCCAGCAAGGCTGTGGAGTTCCACCAAAAACAGCAGATCTTCACTGAAGTCAAAGGTTCCAAGAGTTTCAGTTGCTGGCTTGAGTGGCAGAAGGTAGATTGGGGCTGGTGGACCTCACTCTGCACTCATGACTCTGCCAAAACCTGCTCCTGGGACCACATGCAGAGCTCAGCTACCTGGAACTGCTCCAAGCCCTTCAAGGTCCTGCGTATCTATATCGCCTTCTATAGCACAGACTAACAGCTGGTCCAGAAGGTGTGCTCAGACTATAACTACCACAATGATGCCTCCTACTAACCTTCTGGGTGATGTCCTGGGTGAGTAGAGGGGAGGACCTTCAGAGATCTTCCCTCCCTCCCTCAGAGGCTGAAGGGGATCGTACTGCCAGAGGAGGAGGAGACCTAGGGGGCATGGGATAGAAAAGAGACTGGATTTCCAGACAGGAAGAATTGTGGGGTATGATCAGAGTAAAGTCAAGGGAAAAGGAAAGGGAAGAAAGCTTTGGAGTAGGAGCTACTGAGTAACCTTAAACATGTGAAATTGAAAGGGATGGGTTCTAGGTAACTGAGCCTCATAGGAGACTGAGTTGTGGGTAGACATTGAGTTCTAGGAGTCTGAGGGGAGTGGGTTAGGGAAGCCTCTCACAAATATCTTTAGGGATCAAGTGATGTAGAGGCACCTAGAACCTTAGTTCCTTGGCCACCGTACTCAAGAAGAGACAGACATGAGATGGTGGATATCTTCAGAGAAAATACGAAGTTAGAAAGGTGTGGGGAAATTTACAGTCAGGAGGGCATTTCCAACAGCCCAAGTGGAAACACTGAAAATGAATTTGGATTAGAACAAAAACCCATCCTAGTGGTTGAGAATTGTCAGCACCTAGTCCTTGAAGGTCATTAGAGTGAAGTGGGAGAGATAATCATCAAGATCTCAGTTAATGGAGGAATACCCCCACCCCCACCCACATCCCACATCTTTAAGAAACGTTCTCCCCTGCTAAAAAGGATCCCTAAGGGGATCCTACCTCCCACTCTCAGACAATATTGGGAGGCATACTCTAACTGGGATAGGCTTTTCCAGGGTGTGGGAAGAGAGTCTTCTAACCCCAGCAAAAGGTTCACTGGGCACAGTTGGAAAGACATTCAGACATTGTACTGTAAACAATCTCCCTTCCTCTGCCCCCCAATGCCTCCTGAGTTCCCAGCCTCCTCTATTGGGTATGTTTCCCTGAGGGAGTAAGCTTGGGAGGGAAGACAGAACACTTGACTCCCCTCTACAACCTTTGCTTCCTCCACCCCAGATGGCTCTAAGGGGTTGCCAGTTACTTCAGAAGAAGCAAGGCTGAATGAGACTGAGGCTGCTGGGTTTCTGTTTCAGATGTTCTGTGGTGTCTTGCAAAATTACCTTGAATGTTGATTTCTGTTTGTAGAATCATGTTTTTGGAAGAGACAATAAAGCATTCCCAGGACTTGGTAATCTTAGTTGTGTTAAAAAAAAAACAAACCAAAAACCAAACCCTGTAAGTAAAAATAATTCATTAAAAACTGTGGGAGAAAATGAGGGTCAATAGTCTTCACTGCTTTAAGGGAAAAATTTTTTTGAAATAATATTTTTTTTTATAGAAAGGAAAGGATTTTGGATATTTTCCGAAAGATGCAATCCAAGTTGAGGAAGTATTCATTTCTGAAGAAGTTCAAGTGCCAACTAGAGTGAGTATAAACCTCCATTCTCCCTAATTAATCTTAAAACTATTCTTAGATCACAGCATTCTTAGGGCATGTCTTTCAATGCTCATTCATTAGTTATGTGCTTTTCAATCTGGTCAGCTAGGGTTTTAAAAATACCTACTATGTTCCAGACATTGTGCTAAGCACAAAGAATGCAAAAACAGTCTCAGCCTAATGGGAGAGACAAACATGCAAAACAAAACTATGTACAAACAAGGTGAGTATATTTTACATATGTGTATACACACAGATACACATACAAATAGGGATGTCAGAGGGAAGGCACTAAGATGAAGAACTAGGAAAAGCTTCTTTTTTTTCTTTTTTTTTAAAAATTAATTTATTTACTTTTAGTTTACAACATTCAGTTCCACAATCCCTTGAGTTCCAAATTTTCTCCCCTCCCTCTCTTCCCCTTCCATGGTGATAAGCAATCCGATATAGGTTCTAAAAATACCTTCACGTTAAACATTAGTCAAGTTGTAAAGAAGGATTATAACCAATGGAATGAACAATGAGAAAGAGGGAACAAAACAAAACAAAAAAGAGAGAGAGAACAAGTAGTTTGCTTCCATCTGCATTCAGACTCCATAATTCTTTTTCTGAGTGTGGACAGCCCTTTCCATCATGAGTCTTTTGGAGTTGTCTTATAGCCTTTCATTGCTGAGAGGAGCCCAATCTATCAGTCAGTCATCACAGATATGATGTGTCTGTAATTGTGTACAAAGTTCTCTAGGAAAGATTTCTTATAGGATGTTCAACTTTAGCTGAGACTTGAAGGTGGTGGAAATAAGGATGGAGAATGTTCTAGGCACAGGGAACAGACAGTAAAAATGTTCAGACTGAGAAAACTTATGTGCTTAGGAGAAATACCAAGGAGGTCACTGTGCCTAGATTACAGAGTATATCAAGGGGAGTAAGGTAGAAGAATCAGGAAAGATGAGAAGGTTATGGAAGGTTTTGAAAATCAAATAGGGGCAGAGCCAAGATGGCGGCATAGAAGCAGGAAAACTCCATGAGCTCCCCCCATAACCACCTCAAATACCTATAAAATATGACTCTAAACAAACTTTAGAGCTACAGAACCCACAAAGTGACAGAGAGAAACGAATCTCCCACTGAAGGCAGCCTGGCAGTAAAAGTTCATCACAGTGTGCTTGGAGCCAAGCCCAGCTCCGCATAAGCTCGTGATTTTGGCCCCAATCAGCTGCGGCTAGAGGGACTTCAGGAGAGTGGATCACCAGCAGCTGTGGCAGTTTCCAGAATTATCAACCCATAAATACCAAAGGCAAAGTAAAAAGTTAGTGTAGACTTTGGGAACAGGGGGACTGAGATTATGGTCTGGCCTCTGCCCCTGGAAGAGAGAAGCAGCTCAGGCACCGCAGCAGTACAGCTATGTCCACGTGGCTGCTTCAGAGCTCCTGTCCTACAGATCACAGAGGGACCAAGCATCCATTCAGAGGGGTAATCACTCTTGCTTTAACCTGCTTGGATCTGGATCGCTGTCTTGGGTGGAAGTCCTGGGGTGTGTGACCAGGTACCAGAGTCTGTGGAAGCTTCAGAGAGGGCACCCAACTAATAGCTCCAGCAGCTGCAAAAACCCCAGCAATTTGGGACAAAGCTCTCCTCTCTGGAAGCAGAGTTCTACTGTGGCAAAGAGCTCAAAAGTCAAGTAATTGAGTGGCAACATGAGCAAGCAAAGGAAGCAAAGCAAGCACAGCCATCCAACTTTAGATTCCTTTTTTGGGAACAAAAAGGATCAAAGCATGGAATGGCAGGAAGACAACACAGTCAGAACTTCTGCATCAAAAGCTTCCAAGAAATATATGAACTGGTTACAGGCCATAGAGGAGCTTAAGAAGGATTTTGAAAACCAAATAAGAGAAGTGGAGGAAAAATTGGGAAGAGAAATGAGAATGATGCAATAAAATCATGAAAAATGAGTCAACAACCTGACTGAAGAAAATAACACCTTAAAAAATTGACTAAATCAAATGGGGAAAGAGGTTCAAAAAGCCAATGAGGAGAAAAATGACTTAAAAAGTAGAATTTGCCAGATGGAAAAAGAATCTCAAAAGCTCATTGAAGAGAATAATTCCTTCAGAATTACAGTGGAGCAAACGGAAGCAAATGACTTTTTGAGTAATCAAGATAATATTAAACAGATTCAAACAAATGAAAAATAGAAGGCAATGTGAAATGTCTCATTGGAAAAACCACTGACCTGGAAAATAGATCCAGGAGAGACAATTTAAAAATTATTGGACTACCTGAAAGCCATGATCAATAAAAGATCCTAGAAATCATCCTTCAAGAAATTCTCAAGGAAAATTGCCCTGATGTTTTAGAACCAGAGGGCAAAATAGAGGTTGAAAGAAATCACCTCTTGAAAAAGATCCCAAAAAGAAAACTCCTAGGAATATTATAGCCAGGTTCTGGAGTTCCCAGATCAAGGAGAAAATATTACAAGCAGCCAAGAAGAAATAATTTGAATATTGTGGAAACACAATCAGGATAACACAGGATCCTTTGGGTGAACCAACTTAATATATCAGTGACTTCCTGCTGAGTAATATCCTCAATTACTTCCCTAAACTCTGAATAGCCCCCCTCCCCTTCCCTGTTCTCATGCTTTCTTCTTAGCATTGGATGACAGCTCTATATCCAATTTCAGCACTCGTAAAAAGCCTCCTCATTTAACTTTGTTTCATTTTCTTCCCATGCATTCTCCTGGCAATCATTGGGGCCCCAACTAGGTCCAGCCTGTGCAAGGGCTGCATGCACATTCCTTTTGTTAATTGTTTTCTTCTTTTTCTGAGCCAAACCCACAACAATCCTCTCTTCTGCTACCTGACTAGCTTGCTTTTGTAAAGGACAATCCAAACACTGTGGCACACAGAAAGATTTCCATGCAAACCAATAAACTTCCTTTCCATCTAAGCCAGGAGTTCTCAACCTGTGGGTGGCGACCCCTTTGGGGGCTGAACGACCCTTTCACAGGGGTCACCTAAGACCATCAGAAAACACATATTTCCAATGGTCTTAGGAACCAAGACACTGCTCCTCTATCCGTCTCCAGATGGGTCCGCCCACATGCAGATACACCCACATACGAGTATTAAAGGGTCGTGGCATTAGGAAGGTTGAGAACCACTGATCTAGCTTTTCTTCCATCAGTTTGTCTCTGCTTTTGTACATAAGGTAACACCTGTTAGCAAGGTCCAGCCTCTTCTACGCACCCTTGCCATTTCTTTCCCCCTGTTCTATTGGTATTCCTTGCAAATATCTTTCTAAATCTCTAAGTTCTCCCTTCTGTAGCCTTGCTTCCCAGTTTTCACAGAGTCTTGTACTTTTAGCCCATTCTCTTGCCAGGGAGGTAAATCCTCCCATCCTGGGATATCCATTTCTTTCCCTAAAGTCCCTCTGCCTCCAAATAGAGGTCTGATATTTCACGATCCCATCTTCATAGACAAATGTAGCACCAATGTGATATTCACAGCGCCCACAGTGGCTATGAATATGCCAGCCTAATTCTGAATCACAAAATATAACTGACTCTCCACATGAAAGATATTTATTCAAACACTAGAAAGATGAATCCCAACACCAGAGAGCCAAATCCATTGTAGCAATAAAGAAATCTATAAAAAAATAACAATGCAGGGAACACCACCATCCCCAAGCCTTCCCCCTGCTAGGGCCTTCCCACAAACAAATACTCACAGCTCACTGCCTGCTTCCTCTCTCACTCTCAGCTCTGTCTGCTCTCACCAACTTCTTCTCAGCTCTGTTCCACCCTCTTGGCAATCTCCTCCCACCACAGACTCCTGTGACTCAGGCTTCCATGTGACTCAGGTGGGTCTCATGGGCCTCTTAATGGATGGGAAAGATCTTCCCATTTACATTATCATTACAGCTACACAAATAGATATGAGAGTCTTCTGCATACAGATAATAAATAAGCCCATGGGAGCTGATGAGATCACCAAATGAAATAGTATAGAGGGAAAAGAGAAGAGGGCCCATAACAGAACCTTGGGAAATGCCCAACTACTCATTATGTAAAAACCTTGAATCAAGAGATTCCTTTAGGAGTCATTTGAATATTGTATCATTTTAAACAATCAAACTTTCCTCTCTTTCTGAATAATTCTTCTTCCTATTGTTCATGGCTTTCAGGTAGTCCAACAATTTTAAAATTATCTTTCCTGGATCTATTTTCCAGGTCAGTGGTTTTTCCAGTGAGATATTTCACATTGCCTTCTATTTTTTCATTTATTAGGATCTGTTTTATAGTATCTTGATTTCTCATAAAGTCATTAGCTTCCAATTGCTCC
>CM053589.1:12503053-12526044 GCA_028646515.1 Pseudochirops corinnae
TTTAAGGCATTCTTCTCCTCATTGGCTTTTTGGGCCTCTTTTGCCATTTGAGTTGGTCTATTTTTTAAGGTGTTATTTTCTTCAGTGTATTTTTGGGTCTCCTTTAGCAGGCTGTTGATTTGCTTTTCCTGATTTTCTTACATCATTCTCATTTTTCTTCCCAATTTTTCCTCCACTTCTCTTACTTGATTTTCAAAATCCTTTTTGAGCTCCTCTATGGCCTATAACCAGTTCATATTTTCTTGGAGGCTTTTGATGCAGGAGTTCTGACTTCACTGTCTTTCTCCTGCTCCATGCCTTGATTCTTTTTGTCCCCAAAAAAGGATTCTATTGTCTGTTTGTGCTTCCTTGGCTTGCTCATATTGCCAGTCAATTATTTGATGTTTGAGCTTTTTGTCATGGTAGAACTCTTCTTCCAGAATGGAGAGAACTTTGCCCCAAATCACTGGGGTTTTCATAGCTGCTGGAGCTATTAGGAGGGTGCCCTCTCTACAGCCCCCACATGCTCTGGCTCACTGGTCACATACCCCAGGACCACCACCCCTCCATCCAGATCCAAGCAGGTTAAAGCAAGAGTGATTACCCTCTGAATGGTCACTTGGTCCCCCTACAATCTGCAGGTCAGGAGCTCTTTCATCAGCCACACGGCTGCAGCCACCACACCTCTGTCACTTCTTGCCCTGGGGGTGGGGGCCGGCTCTTGTTCTTCCATTCCCCCCACTCCAACAGAGTTCCACACTGACTTTTTACTTTGTCTTTGACATTTATGGATTGAGGAGTCTGAAAACTGCCACAGCTGGTGATGATTCACTCTTCTGAAGTCTGCTCTGGATGCTGCTGGTTGGGGCTGCCCTGGAACAGAAACATGGCTCACTGTGGATTGAGCTTAGCTCCCAGGACACTGTGATAGACCTTTTCTGTTGGCCTGCTGGGCTTCCTTCAGTGGGAGATTTATTTCTCTTTGTCACTTTGTCGGTTCTGTAGCTCTAAAGTTTGTTTAGAATAATTTTTTTTTACGTGCATTGAAAGTGATTGGAGCCAGAGGCCATACCAAGTTTGTGCTTCTACTCCACCATCTTGGCTCTGCCCCCTCTTCTTCCTGTTGTATGCTTTGTATTTTTAAAAAATCTCTTGGTTTGTCACAAGCAAATTCTTATTTTTATCTAAGAGATCTTTCATTTATTTCATCTAAAACTCTCACCACAGTTGGTGGAAATTATCTGAGTTAGATGGAAGAATTGAAATATATCTCTTTATATTTAGAAACTTCACTTTCGCCAAAATACAGAGTGAAATGACATCCTCTCAGATGTTTGCAGAAAGCAAAGGGCTTGTTACTGGAGACATTACAGACAGGGTACTGTACTTAGGTAGCTGTGTAGAGATCTACGGACGGGGAGAATGGAAGGAGTCAGGACAGCATCTAAACTGAGAGAGTCACATCAAAATATTAACCAGGTTAGAGTAAGAAGAATGGAGTAGATACTGTAGACTGGGAGAAGTAGGAGGGCCAGGACAAAAATCATCTGTCAGGAGACCAGTTGTCAGTCATTTGCGCACGAAGGTAAGAAATGTCTTGGAAGCAGACGGCTTATTGAACAGTACCGTGCACCTCTGTGCAACTTCCGTTGGAAGGAGAAGAAGGTCATGCCTTCCCTCCATTTTACAGGAAATGGCCAGCTGGAATTTGGAGAGAGATACCATCTTTACTAATAGTATATCTAATTAGTATGCTTCCTTGGAGTCCCAGATTTCTTTGCTTGGATTTTCTATCACTGCAAGAATGTTAACATTCTCTGAAGATTCCTAGGTTTGGTCTTCCATGGCACAAATTTTCCATTTGACATCAAGGGTTCTGATCATAAACTCCTCTTTTCCCACTATCCTTCCTGCCATGTGAGGTGGATCTTTCTCTAAAGTAACTGACAGAGTGGGTCAGGTTGGGGGAGTGGGTGTGCAACTGCTTACTTGGAAGCAATGGACTACTTCAAACTTTATTATTTCTTTAACAAGTTTGCGAGAGGTATAGTCAAGGGGACAAAATGGGCAAACCCTAGAAACTGAAGGAGGTCTTTCAGGTTTATGTGAACCTTAAAAGTCCAACACAGCATCTACCTTCCATAAGTCCTTCAGTGCTGCCTAATTATTTTTACTTCTTAGTTCTGTTGTTCTCTGGGCAGTTGAAGGTTAGTGTGTGTGTGTGTCTGTGTGTGTGTGTCTGTGTGTGTGTGTCTGTGTGTGTGTATCTGTGTGTGTCTGTGTGTATATATGTATGTATACACACATATATGCACATATATACATATATATATACATCAAAGAATTTCTTGCTTATAAAAATAAATTCTTTAACAATATAGATTTCTGGCACCATATTTGAAGACAAGTTCTATTAAAATGACAATAACTACTGAAAATGAGGGCAATGAGGTTGTACAGTGGATAGAATGCCAGGGCCTGGAGTCAGGCAGACTCATCTTCCTGAGTTCAAATCTGTGTGTGATACTGTGACCCTGTGTAAGTCACTTAACCTTGTTTTCCCTCAGTTTCCTCATCTATAAAATGAGCTAGAGACAGAAATGGAAAACCACTCCAGTATCTTTGCCAATAAAACCCCAAACAGGGTCACAAAGAGTTGAATATAACTGAAAAAAAAAAAAAAAAGACTGAACAATCTTCTTGCCCTCCCCAGAGGCTGAAGTGGTACAAAGTAGGAAGGAGGATTATGCTCCTATGTGGTAAGGAACTAGTTTCTCTGATATCTTGAAGTACATATTTCTGTGTAAAAGCCAGCCCAACTGTTGGTGGCTAAGTGGAACTGGAGTATAGGGGAACAACCCCTCTATTTGAGGGGAAACACAATTGATGGGCGTGGGGCCATTTTCAGAGACACCCAGACACCTCTGAACCCCAGGCATAATCCTTCTTTCCACCCTCCCACCTTTGTACCACTACCTCTTCCTCTGGGGAGGAGCAGGAGGACAGGTTTGTAGTGTAGCTTTTTTCTATACAGTTCCAGCTCTGAGTCGAAAATCCCTCCCCTGGATTTGAGTCGCAGGCACCCTGGCCTCTCAGGGCTTCCATGCCAGGTTGGCAATACTGGCTCCAAGGATGCCATGGCTTAAAGTCCAGTGTCCTGTGGGGATCACACCTGGAACCTGAAACTGAGAAACAACACAAAACATAAGCAAGTTCCCCCAGACCAAGAAGCCATTGTAGAAGCAGGGGGTGGGAGCAGGATTTTCCTCCCCTCCTCACTATCTTACTTCAAGATGTCTTCGTTATGTGTAAACTGGAATCTTCATCCTCTGGATATAGCTGATCACATAAAAGTTTCTGAAAAGAGCTCAGCAGAAAGAGAGTGAATGACTCAAGCTAGCCAGTTTTAAAGATATAGGCAACCAATTGAAGGAGGTTACTCCCACCTGGGCACGCCCAAACCAGCCTTGATTACATAGAAGTAACCCCACGGCTTGAGATTTGCTGCTCTGGGCTGCACTTGGGCTTTGCTCAATCTCGAAGGCTTCTCAATAATGACTCAAAAATAACTCAGGACCTTACCCTGCCCCACCCTGACACACACATACACTTCTCTCCAAAGGGCTTATATGTATATGGAATCAAGGAAAAAAATTCCCTCAATATCTGCATGCAAATACATAGATATATTTGTATATAATATGTATTTAGATATCTCTTAATATATGTCTCATTCTGTATTCTAAATCTGTCACCATAGTATGTCTAATTATTGATCTTTTGGAATCGTGAATGGTCACTGTATTGATCATAGTGTACTACAGATTTCAAAGGTGTTTGTCTTTACATTGTTATTACATAAATTCTTTTCTTGATTCTGCTTATTTCATTCTTTGAATTTAGTAATTCAAGTAGGAGACTTTCTTTACTTTCTACTTTATAGGACTTGTTAATACTTTCTTAGACAGGAAGATGGTTTTATGAATGGGGGTGTGTGTCAATGATAAATACAGAGGAGTGACTGCACAATAATAACTTTGATTTTCCCAAATGGGTTTTGCCTTCCAATTCAATAGTTCAATAAAATTTATTAAGTGCCTGCTGTATGCCCTTAATATATTTAGTTGTGGGAAGATCTGTTTAAGTAAGGCAAGATCCATGTTCTCATGAGATGTACAATCTAGTAGAGGGATCTGATTAATGCACAAATAACTCTAACATAATCACAAATCATAAATTAATAAAGAGATACAAGCATAGTGTTATATGAAGTCTAAGAGGGGAAATTTCATTATTGATTGGAAAAAAACAGGAAAGGCTTCCTGGAAGTATGGTGTTCACATTGGACTTTAAAGGGTGAGTGGGAATACAACAGCCAAGGAAGAGAGGAGTAAAGGAAATGGGATTGTGAGGTATAAGGAATATTTTGAACAGGTGACAGAGACTGCTATAGTTTGGCTAGAATAGTGTGGGGAATGGTATGAAATAAGGAAGGGAAGGCAATACGGTACCAATGATGAAGAATTTTGTATACCAGGCAATAGTTTTAATTTTACTAAATTAAATTTTACTCAAATGAAATATTTGTCAAAAGCATTTAGCACAATGCTTGGTACCTAGTAGGCTCTATATAACTTCTTCTTCCCTTTTCCCTCCCCCACACTAAATAGTCCACAGAAAACCAGTGAAAGGTTTCAAACAGAAGTATGACATGACCAAATAAACATGTATGGGGGTACAGGAAGGAAACCTTGTTACTGGTAGGATGATAGGTCAGAGGTAATCATGATGTTCCACTTGATTCAGGCTTTCTCCCAAGGTGAAATTTGTGTGGATCACATTTGGCATTATGGGAGTAAAAATTAGTTGAAAAGAATTTTCCAACTGTATCTCATAGAGTAGAGGTCAGAGAGTAGCAGTGAGGAAAGAAGCAAAATAATTTTTGCAGGACAGATTTAACTTCTCTTATCTGAGTTTGGATCTCAAAAGACTCACACAGGTCTTGGGGATATGAAGAAATGACAACCTTCCCTCCTATCCCCAATCCCAACCTTGGAAGAGGCAGAACGGTAGCTGAAGACAGCGTGCAAAGAAGGGTCCAACACAGCAGCACATAGCTTTGTATCCAAACAGCAGCTAACACAAGCAGTTTCATAGTGGTCACAATGGAGGATGAGAAAGGTTCCAGATGGGTAATAAATAGATTTAGGGTTGTGAATTGTATTGGCTACAGATTTTGCCTACACATTTCTTCCTTGCTCTTCTAATTTGTTCACAAAGTGACCCTTTAAGTCTAAGTTATGTATCTATTAGGAGTTTATCTTATTGACTAACAAGATGTTGGTCAATAAGTAATTTCTGCCAGACTGCTTTTTCCAGTTTTCCCTACAATTTTTGTCAAATAGTGAGTTCTTAACCTCAGTAGCTGTGGTCTTTGGGTTGGTTGAACATTGGGCGACTAGATAGATTTGTTTCTGTATTCTGTATACTTAATCTTTCCCAATGATCAACCTCTCTCTATTTTTTAACCAATGTCAAATGCCTAATACATAGAAGAAATACTTCTTTGAGATAAGAGATTCCCAGGATAAACTGCAGAAGAGAATAATTCTGCAATAATCCCCTCTCTCCACCTCTCACTCCCCAAAGTAACATGGAATAGCCACAAAGACTAGGTTAGAAGACCCATTAAGAGAAATAAAGGAAGATCAAGGATCTAACAAAGGATCAAAGAGAAATAAGGCTTTTGTTCTCTCCAGACTTTTTTTTAAAATTTTTTTTCCCCTGGACTTTTAATGGACAATGATTTATAAGACTGCTGAAATCCACTTAAGAACTTGAGGTGCCTCCAGTTATGATTATAACTATAGAAATATGGTTAAATAGTAGGTCAAACTCCTATGTGTGATTGGATATATGTTCTGCTTATTGTATCCACCTAAAATGGTCAGTTTTTCAGAAGCTAAATAACATTTTAAAATATTTTTAAAATGTAAATATTTGAAAAGAATTGTTTGGTAAATGTGTCTGTAGTTCTTTCTAGAATTTTTTTTAGTTAAAAGGTACACTATTTAGAAATTGTGAAGTTGTTTAGAGAACAAGGGTAAGAAGAAAAAAAGATCCATGAGGATCTATTTTAAAAACAGAATTATCTAGCGTGGAAATGCAAAGTCACAAGTTATTTTCAAGTTTGTAAGAACCTATTACAAACATACATAATGATCAGAACATGAAACTTAGTCCCAACTTTACATACCTCAAATTAGCTATAGGAAGTTATTTGCTAACAGTAAGCAAATGATACCTGTGACATATATTACTGAGGAAGGCTTTGGAAATATTTAAGAACGAGACAGATATTCATCTGCGAAATGATTTCAGTTATTTAGTACACTTTCCCCAGCAATATAAAACTCTATCATTCTTTTAGGAATCTGACTTCATTTGTCTTCATGAAATGTACTATGTGTTTGAAAAGGAAGAGTTATACGATGATGATGAAGTAACTGACTATTCAGATGTAGGAGAAAAGAACCAAGAATCGAATATAGATGGAAGTGAATTCCAGAGAACACTTGAAAATTATATAACTCCTGAAAATACTGAGTCAGATGACCAGTTCCCAACCACAGAGGGTGTAGAAAATATCAGAAGTACAGATGAATCAGGAGTCTGGGGAAAAGAAGAACCTGAGAGTTTAACAGAGAGCCCTACTAATCAAGAATCTCCAAGTCATGTCACCCAAGTGGATCCTCCATCATCTCCTTGGGTCACGGGATGGTTTGGTCTGGAAATTGCAAAAGTGGAAGAAGAGACTTTTGAATCAGTTATTGAACCACAGCAGGAAAGTTCATTTTTCCATAGTAATGTAAGTGATGAGAATGACTTAAAGGAGTTAAATATTGACCATCCTCTAGAAAAGGATGAGTTAGGGTCTACACCAGAGTTTGATCCTGGTCCACTAGGAAAGCCTGCATCAGAATCTGAGCTTGAAGAAGAAGAACCTGATACTCAGACAGCTGCCTTGCTTGATGATGACTTTATAGGATATTTTGGTTTTGGTCAAGAGGAGCCAGGATTTGAGTTATCATCCAAAGAAAAAACTTCACTATTAGAAAATACTTCACTTTTACAAGACATGCCCATCACTGTTCTATCCGATCAAGAACCCATAGCTCCACACACAGAAAAGCCATCAGAAATAGAGGAGGCCAAGATAAATGATTACCCAGCTCTTCAGCCAGGTTGGTTTGATGTGCTACACTTTCTGTATGCTCCAAAAGAGCAAAAGAAAGCAGATAAGCAAGAAAGAGAAGACAATAGTGGAGGAAATGATAATGAAAATTTTTCATCAAGTGATCTTGACTTTGATAACAATGAGGAAAGAGAAACAGATAAAACTGGCGAAATTAAAGATCAAACAGACAAGAGAAAGGTTTTGCAGGAGCCAGGTGATTCTGATACTTCACCTTATGCGGAAACATCGTTGGATAATGCTGATAACCCTCAGAACTCCCACAATATTCCCAAGGAAATCAAGTCACCATTTTTTAAAAAAATCTGGGATCGAGATAAACCACACACAGCTGATAACACAGAAGAATCATCAGGTGAAAGTCAAATCCCAGAAGATGTGGAGGTTGGGTCGAAAACCAAAAACAGTCAGTCAGGTCAGTATGAAAATATTTGGAATCTATTTTATTTTCTAAAATATTAAGAGAAAAAATCCAGGAATCTATTGTTTCCGAAGAAATGCAAACGTTTATCACCTTCCTTTTATATTTTAACTCACTCTAGGGCTTATGGTTGCTTGTAAAATACTTTACAAATATTTTCATTTCATTCGATCCTCATAACAACTCTGGGAGGTGGTGCTATTATTAGTCTCATTTTACAATTGAGGAAACTGAGGCAGACCAAAGTCAAGTGACTTTCACGTGGTCATACATCCAACGCCTGGGGCTGGAATTGAAGTCAGATTTTTCTGACACCAGGCCTAGAACTCTGTCTACTGTACCACTTAGTTTAGAACTTAATGATATAAAAAAAAAATTGAGGGACAAAAATGCCATTTTAAAATATCAGAGTTTCCTTTTTTCATTAATCATTTTGTGGATGTTTCAAATGAATGGATAAAAAGGTATTTATTAAATGGCTACTATATGCCAAACGATATGCTAAGTGTAAGAGATACAAAAAGCAAAGATAACCCCCTGTACTCAAGGAGCTTATAATCTAATAGGAGGAAACAATATATTTTAGGGGAGGAATATTTTGCTTTGGAAATTTACAGGAGTGATGAATGCAGCCATGGAGGAACATATTGACACACCTTTCCCACCATCAATCTGATGGTGCTTTCAGAACTGGGAAGGTGTAGGTTGGGGCGGGGGAGTGTCTCCTTTGCTTCATTTATTTTTCTTGATGGTCCCCAATCTGAATATGAGTCAAAGAGAACAAAAAAACTGTCAGAAGAAAAAGCTCTATCACCTGGCTAATGAACTTGATCTAGATAGGACTAAGACAGGTTTATCCTGTTCCTAATGAGTAACAGAAAAATATCTTTTCTTTTTCATTGTCTGACTCTAAAATGAAAAATAAAGAGGAATCCCAGTGGCAACAAGTAGAACAATCTCCATCTCCTACTCCTGAGAGAAATGGTGCTAAAGGTAATAAAATAGATGGCTCTTCTCACACTAACGCTAATGATGCTATTTACATTCACCGAAATAATCAATCAGGGCTCATTTTCAGAATCAGAAATAGAAAATGTAAAGGCAGCTCTGGGTCTGGAGTTAGGAAGACCTGAGTTCAAAGCCTGTCTCCAGCACTTCCTAGATGTATGACTCTAGAAAGTCTTCTAATCTCTGTCTGCCTCAGTGTATTAGCAACCACACTAGCACACAGGGTGGGCTGCTAGCACAGGTTCTTTGATCTGTTTTTCTAAGGGAAAGACAGCTTAAGTAGAAAGAAGTGAGTATCATGAAAGAATCCAATAGACAGGGCTCCAGCTGTCTAAGCAGAGTGATATATACCCAATCACCAGACCAGGGAGCACCAACATCTGGGTTCAGCCATGGTGGGAGGAGGTGGGGGAGGGGGGAGGAGGCTCTCCTTAATGGCTACCTAGGGTCTTGTCTGGCCAAATCACAAAGAAACATTCTTCCCATGAGTGAGCCCAAAGTAAAACACCAACTTCCCAGCATATATTATTTTCAACTAATAGGCTCAGAGCCAGAAGGCATCACAACCCACATGACTCAGTGCCTAACTGACCCCATACCAAAAAGTGTGAAAGCTTTCCTGCAAGCAAGCCTCCAGTAAGGAAACTTCTCCTTAGGCAAGTTCCTTCCCCAAAGCAATATAAATCTCCCTGAATGGGCTCTATGTGACTCAGGATGTGTCACAGCCGTGAACTGAGCCAGAGTTCAAAGCAGCATGACATCCTGATTGGAATACCTGTGTACCTTTAGACCTGGGAACACGGCCCATGTTCCAAGGGAAAAAGGAAAACATGGTCACATAGAACTATCAATGGACAGGGAAGATCCTGTATTCCATTAACCCAGTGCCTGCCTCCCATGGTTGTTGTGAGGGTCAAATCAGATGATATCTGTAAGTCCTGAGCAAGTCCCAGCTGTTATTATTGCTAGGTGACCCAGAACGACGATTCGGTTTTCTAGAGCTTACCATTCTAATGAAAAAAAAAGGTAGTTTGAAAGAAAAGAATGACTTCCTCTCTTTAGCAAAAAGTCTGCCGATTATTGAAATGATACCTTGCACAAGTGGTATTCAAAACCACTTGTAGTTTCAAGCTCCAGGTACATTAATATATTGAATAATGAATAGAAGCAGCAATTTAAATAATGTTGTAGTTCATCATTTTGTTAGAAAACCTGAAAGAGAAAAAGCGAATTACAGTGAAAACTGTTGCTGGTTGTGTGCCTTGCTCATGTCACTTAACCTCAGTTTTCTCAACTGTAAAATGAGGAGATTGGACTAGATGGCCTCTGAGGACCCTTTCCACCTATGATCCTAATATTTTTCTAAGAAAAACTGGTATGTTTCACATAATTTTTAGAAGATACTTTTCCCTAATGAAGCTAAATTGCACATGTATCAAGAATGAAATCAGTTTTCTTTTGGTAGACAACAGACTAATACTCCCTGACATGATCAAGAATCTCATGACTTTGATGTTTATAAAGTTTAGAAAACCAAGTACTGAGCACATGGACATAATCATGAAAGTACTGGCAAGAATCCTAATGAATTAGATAAGCCAGAGTCTACCAGCAAGAAAAGCATTTGAGGAACTCACCAAGTAAGTAAGACTATTCCTTAAAGCAAAGGTTATGTAGTAGGCTTTGTGAAGTAGTGGATAGAGAACCAAGCTCTGAGTCAGGAGGACAGGGACTCGGTCTTCACCACAAAGGGTTCTCCTACTATATTGGGAGTCCTTCCTTTCAATCTCTTGACATTGTGTGAATACCATTGGAGTATGAGGGTAACCCTTCAGCTATCTCTCGCTTTTGCTATATAGCTGGTTAATCATTTTTTCCCTAGTCATGTAGTTCTCTGATGGCATCTTTAGGGCACTTGTACCATTCATTTCCACTTTTGTAGTATATTGTAGCCTGCTCACACCCACCATTGTACTTCTCCGTCACTTTGGGTGACCTTCAACTTCAGTTCTTCAGAGACTGATACTCCATCACTCACTCACTCACTCACCAGACATTAAAACATCACTAGAAGAATACTCAAGTACTATCAAATGGATATGATTTGTATCCATTCTGTATGTTCACAATTTGTATATTTTTATATATTGTATTTGTATATTCCCTCTAAGAGGTAGTGCAATGGATAGAGTACAAGGCCTGAAGTCAGGAGAATCTGGATTCAAATCCAGCCTCGTGCACTTACTAGCTGTGTGACTCTGGGGAAGTCTCTGTTTTTCTCAATTTCCTCAACTGTAAAATGAGTATAATGGTAGCATTACCTCACGGGGTTCTTGTGAGGATCAAAGGAGGTAATGTTTGTAAAAAGCGCATAGCACAATGTCTAGCACGTAGTAGGTGCTTAGTAAATTCTCTTTTCCTTTCCCTTCCCTTTCAGTGATACAGATCACAGCACATCCAGATCTGCCAATCCCGTGCAACTCTTGTTTATGTGCTCCCATAAATCTACCCAAGGGGAATGCCCTAAGCCTATTGGAGGCCTTTCTTGCTTTCTATTGACATCACAAGGATACTAGTGGAGTACTCAAGTCGTTCACCTGTAATCACTCTCCATTACTATGTGACCAGCCCACCTGTAGTTCTACTGTACATTTCTCTCACATCTTTTGCTTCTGTCCTTTGAAACTCCTCACTGGCTATATTTTCCAACCTATTCACATCCACCATGCATATTTCCACTATTGCCCTCTATTACTCATTTTCTGTTTTTTGGAAACTCCGTGTTCCACATCTTGTGGCCATACAACACCGGAAGTCAAATATTGTCATTAAAAATGACACAAAAAATGACAAAAAAAATTGTTTCTGGGAGTATTTTGGGGGACATTATATAGAAACTCCAATTTCTTGAAGGCAATCCAACCCACCCACTTTCTCCTGCTTAATTCTGGGTTCAAAAGAATGTTAATTTATGCTCTCGTTCCTCAATATACACACTTTTGGATCATTTCTATGAGTTATTCATTCAACTGAATATCATAGTCTGAACTACAGGAATTCAGCATTTACTAGGCTTTTTCCTAGGTGTATGTATAGTTAGGTCAAACTCTTTAAAATGATTATGAACCTCATTTAGGAGACTCAACAGTGTTCTGATGCTTGATATAATTAGCACAAAGTCATCCACAGACAGGAGCATCCATCATCTATGGGAAGGCAGTTCTCTTTGATTTAGACACTATGCTGGATGTGCTCCACAGTAGTGGCAAATAGCTTTGGAAAACATATGCTACCCTGTTTTATGCCTCAGTTGATCTTGATCACAGGTATGTGATTAAACAAAGTTATTTCTATAACATTTTTAAAGAAATGTTGTATGATTTTAGTATAACATGGAAGATATTTCATCACAGGAGAGTCATTAAGGCAAAATTTTGCTTTTTGTAGTTGGCAAAGTAGGATCTTGTATTCTTTAAATTTTTTGTTGAATTGTTTGACTATAAAGATATAGTCTACTATAGAATGTAATTTGCTAAAACCTGCCTGTTCCTCTTTCATGCCTTCAACAAGGGGTAAGCTCAGTGTATGTGTAGATTAGTACCATAACAATTTTGTAGAGATGGTAAAGTAGATATATGGGTCAATGGTTATTAGTATTTTGTTGGTTGTGTTTTTGGGATAATAATAGGATCATAGGATGCTAGATTAGGAGCTGGAAGATGTCTGAAAGGCCATCAAGTCTGTGCTATCCTCATTTTACAGATAAGGAAACTGAGTCATAAGCTTGCATAGGTTCACAGACTTAGCATCTGAGATAGGATTCAAACTCAGTCCTTCTGATTTCAAGTCCAATTCATGCTTCTAAATTTTTTAAAGTAAATTTTGATATGCTCGCATTTTCAGAAATACCTTGAGAAAAACAATGCCCTCAAAATTATGTTATCTCAAACATAGACCTATTTTCTGTATACTTTGTTTTTAATATAGTTGTTTTTCCTTTTTTTTTTGATGTCATTTCTTTTTCTTCATGTAGCATGCCTAGAACTGATATTAAAACCCAAATTTGGTGGCCAACAATCCCTGATGGCATAAAAGAATTTATTATAGATATTTTTATAGATTTTTAAATATATATTTGGCTGGGTTTTTTGTTTTTGTCCTTCTGTTTTCATCCTTAAATGCCCCATTGAGTCTGTTCTCAAGCTTTCTTTAAACTTATTTTTCCCTCCACTGATTTCTACTGTTTTAAGAGGTTATAATATTAAAAATCTCCCACCATTCTTCTCCATGAGAATTTATATTCTAAAATGGAGTTGCCCTTTGCTGCCATATTATCCCACTTGGAAAGCTAAGGTGTTTCTAGTTTCTTTTGATCTTCTATAGCAATTGAAACATTAGGCTTTTTTCCTAGGAAATTACTATAACCTCCTTATTGATTCTCTTACACTACTCATTTCTTATTGGGGGTAAAGACCAATAGTTTATTTAAATGGGTTAAGTTGGAACTGTTTCTTTGCATGCGTTATCTTTTTCTCATGTTTGTTCTTTCTTCTACTTTTGTATTAATTTTGATCCTTTCTTTAACAAGCCACTTGTCTGGCAAAACACAGACAGCTGATGTAGGAATAATTCTCACATTAGTAATGAATTGATTCCTGTCTGTTAAAACACAATCAATCTTGTTTTTCTTAACTGTGTTTAGTACTCACCATGTCCATGATCTTTTCTGGGGAAAAATATTCATAAGCTTCAAGTGTGACATTTATGCATTGGCTTTTGGGTTGTCTTGTTTCTTACTCCTGAAATACATGTTTTTCAATTTCCTTGCCTTTATATTGCTGTCATTGACTGTCAAAATATATGTTAATTAATTCAGATGGTTTTATTAAGTCTTAGGTAGCTGCTCCCACAAGCTTCCAAGTACTAATGAGATCAGTACCTAAGGGTGTGTGCTGAGGGAAAAGTCATCAATCCTCTCCCTCCATCTTTCCCATGGAGTAATCTTATTAGTCCCTAGAAACTTATGAGAAGGGGCTATATTTTCATTAAATTTTTTTTTTACCTCTTCCTTCCTGCAACAGTTGTTGCTATATAAGCTTTAATCATTTCTGTGGTGTTCTTTTTGCAAATGCTTGTCGAGAGTACTACAATATGCAATAACCAAATGTCCCATGAATTTCTGTTTCTTGTTGCCTTTGAACTCATGATAAAACCACCTCTTCTAAATTCATTTGCCTCTCCAAGGAAGACTTTTAAGTCACCCTCACATTTAGCTGTGTGACTCTGAGTCAGGAAGACAGGGATTCAGTCTTCACCACAGGGGGTTCTCCTAATATATTGGGAGTCCTTCCTTTCAATCTCTTGACACTGTGTGAATACCATTGGAGTATGAGGGTAACCCTTCAACTATCTCTCACTTTTGCTATATAGCTGGTTAATCATTTTGGCTTTTGGTTTGATCTATAGCAAGAATGTCAAGACCAATATGACAACTCCTTCAAGAGTATTTCCACTCTTTGGTCACTAGACAAAGATGTCACATTTAAAATTCGAATAGATAAGTTATTACAGATTAACTAAACACTGTGATTCTTTGCCTCAGATCCCTTTCTTCCACTCTATTGCTGTCATACCAGAAGAAAGGGGCTACACTGAACTGAGGACTATTTCTCACTTTTCTCTTTTCCTATATTACCATCACCAAAAAATTCATCACCAAATGGCCAGACTACTAGAGATGAGTCATTTGAAACTTAGGTAGGCCAGTCCTAAATAGAGGAGACATATTCTGTTACTGGTGTAGGTCCTTATTGTCAAGGACCTAAATGGAAAGATGTGAAGGGGCAGTGGAAGAGACAACCTCTGTACTTAATAATAATACCTAGCGCTTAGAGAGTGCTTTAAGGTTTGCAAAATGATCTACAAATATTATTTCATTTTATCATTGCAGTAGCACCGAGAAGTATTATCATTACCCCCATTTTATAGATGAGAGAACGGAGGTAGACAGAGGTTGACTTACAAGAGTCTATTTTTAAAAATTATTCTTTTATGAAATGGCCCAATAATTAGAGAGGGGCAAAATGGAACTTACCTGGAAAACAGAAACAAAGAACTGAATGGTAGAAAGAAAGTGATGATAGCCACAAAAAATGAACAAAATTCTCCCAATTTATTCATAGGCATGGTCACTAAAATGAAGTTACCTACAAGAATTAAGGAGGAAGGGTATCACAAAATTGAGTCATTTCTACACAATAACTAACAATGAACAATGATATCTGTGCTTCCTGCACCTGCTCAGATCAAAATTCGTGGTTCTCTGGAAAATATTATTTTAAACAAGAACCTCTCATTAGATAACTCATCACTTTAAAACAACATTCCCCCAAACAGTAAGAATCATTCTCTACTGTATGAAACAACTAGAGAAGAAAAACAAATCCACAAGCGATATAATCAAATGGAAACATCTTTTCTTTCCTAATAATTTGCAGAAGATGCGTCTGAGTTTCAGATACCTGAAGACCCCCTGATTTCTGCAGAAAAGGTAAATATTCTTTTTCGTATCTATATCACTAAAGACAAATTTCTCACAGTGTGATTTCTAATTGCATGGTTTATGTTAAACACTTATTTTTCACTTTTCATCATGAGTTGTTGAATTGAACATAGATAAGTTTTTGCAGTGAAAAGAAAATAATGATCAATGAGTTAGCCTGGAAGGTATACAAAATATGGAATTTACATTAAGTTGTCAATATGTAAATGAGCGTGCTGTCCTCAAAGACTGTGCAGTGTAATGGTCAGATACAAAAGTAACTATCTAAATTCTAACCCAGATGATGTTAAATTTCAATCATTTAGTATTAATTTTGCTTATCTGGCCTCTTCTGTTGTCAAAGAGATAATCAAAACAGCATATTAATTAGCCAGCCACTTTTTAGCTACCAAACTATTTTACATATAAATTTAAGACAAATTGTTTTAAATCCATTTTTGGCAAAACATTTTGGGAAAAGAATGAAATCCCATGTCCCTTATCTTTAATTTGTGGGTTTCAAAATCAGTCGCTTAAAACAAAATTTTAACTCTGGGAAAATAAAAATTACTTATTAAGGCACTTTCAGATTAACAGAGATTAACACAGAACATCATTGTCAATTAATTCTAGCATTTTCAGATAGTGAGGTGTCCATAGAAATGAAGTATTTGTCTCTTTAAGCAACAAAGCTGTTTAAAATTGAACAATTTCATTAGAAACTTTAAAAAATATATTAAAATAAATAAAAAATAAAATAAAATAATAATCCTTAATAGAGGATTCCATGACATCTGCTTTGAACTGGAGCAGGGCTGACTCCGACCCTTATAAAGTGTTTTTTCCCTAAAGTAGATCTTATGAATGTATGGGTCTGTATGTTAAATTTAACATGACAGTAACAAAATTGCCCTGCTTATTTAGGTCTTCCTCTAATGTTCCTTCTGCTTTCTTTTGTATATTTTAAAATGTTTTATGATCCTTGTTTTTTCTTTTTATGGGCATCACTATCATTACCTATCATCATTCCCCATTGTAAATATTTCACCTCTCGAATAGAACTGTCTCTTAAAACAAATCAGCATTGCAAAGCAAAGCCAAACGAAACATGGGCTATTTCTGAAAATGTGTGTCTCATTCTGCACCTGAAATGAAATGAAATAAAATGTTTCATTACATTTACATTGCCTAATGTGTTCAACCATTCCCTAATTGATGGGCATTCACTTTGTTTTTAATTGTTTGCTACAATGGAAAGCTTTACTATGAACATTTTTGTGCATATGGATCCTTTCCCTCTTTCTTTGCCCTTTTTTGGAGGTATAAGCCTAGTAGTGGTATTGCTGGTTGAAAGTCATAGTTGAGTGACTTTTTTGAGCTCCAAACTGCTTTCTAGATGGTCTAATTTACATCTCTCTCAACAGTGCATTAATGTGACTCCTGTCCCTTAGCCCCTCCAAAAATTATGTGGTTTTTGATGGTCTTTTATTACTGCTGATTTGGAGCAATTTTTCATATATTATTGACAACCTGTATTTCTTCTTCTGAAAATTGCTTATTAAGATCCTTTTACCGTTTATCTAATGGAGAATTACATTTGTTCTTTGCTATTTTTGAATCAATTCCTTTTATATTTTGGGTATCATTTCTTTATCAGGGAAATTTGTTGCAAAGGTTCCTCCCCACCCCTACCCCCAGGTAATGCTTTCCTTTTGAATTCTAACTTAGTTGATTTTGTTTGTTTTTTTTAGTTTTATCTTTTTGAGTTCGTCTCACTGGTTTCATCAAGAAGTCTTCTATTCAGAATTTGAGAAAGTTATCTCTTGAGCATCTTCTTTCATTTGTTTATGAGATGACCTTTTATATCTTGGTTAGGTATCTATTTGGAGCTTATTTTGGTTTATGTTTTTGGGAACGTGTACAGGATTGTTATATGTGTGCTACAAACTTGGTTGTTTATAAACTATATAATTATTTTTATAGTTATGAGTAAGAATACTTTTGACTATGTGATTGTGGATATAGACTGTCATGTATGAAAATGTTTAACTACATAATTGTACACATGTATATATAGTCTTTAGTGAGAAAAATTATTTTGTATTGAAATATATTGATTGTGTAAAATATTTAAAATATTAATGGTTGTATGCTGTTTGCACAACCTCTGCTATCCGGATTTCTGATTTCCAGGGATTGTAAATGTTTACTCTCAGGAAGTTGTCTGGTTGCTGTTCAGGCATTCAGTTCTGTCTGACTCGTTGTGACTACATGGACCATACTGTCCGTGCAGTTTCCTTGGCAAAGATGCTGAAGTGGTTTGCCGTTTCCTTTTACGCTGGGATGTCAGGTGCTTTCTCTTTATTGTGTGGACACATTATTTGCTGAAAGAGTCAGGAAAATAATATCTGTGTGAAACAAAGAGACAGTTAGCTTGAGGAGGAATTCTGAGTACGTTGAGAAAACTTGAGAGAAAAGCTGACCCTCAAGTAGAATTTCTGAAGGGACTTGAAAGAAAGCAGTTCCTCTGAGGGAAAGGTATTGACTGATGCTAGAGACGTTTACAATGAATCATTTGCAAGAAACTCATTTGAATGAGAACTTTTTAAAGAGCTGAAAGTTATTGCTAGGAAATCCTGAATCAAAGAAGTGTTTTGATATTGTGAGATTACTTTTGGACTTACGCGCGTATGTATATGAATTACGTATGTCTTGTTTGCCAGAAGTATGGATTTGAAGTTTCTCAATCTAAGTTAGAATTGGGTCACTATACATGAGAGAGCCTTGATTTGAGGTTCAGAAGCCAGAGATCAGAAGGTCAGAAGTCAGAAACTGAAGAATCTGGGTATAGGAGAGAAATCAGAGAAGTTGATAAGAGAAGCTGCTTCTAGAAGCTGAGATATCAAAAGGCAGAACAAAGAAACCTTCAGGGCTGAAAGCTGAGAGGCTGAAGGAAGCTAAGACAGGGGGACTCTACATTCAGCTATTGATTTAGTGGGCTGATAGGATTGGCAGAAAGCTCTTCTGTTTGAAAGAGATGACTGGAGAAAAGGAGAACCTCTGTATAAGTGAAGAGCTGACTGGGAGAACCTTGCCTCTAATGCCTTCTACAACTTGAGTGAGGAGTGATGTCTCAAAACCTTGCTTACATTGCCCTTTGAGGAGGGAAACCTCCTCAAAGCCTATGGAGCAAGACCTGAACACCTTTGCAGATCCCAGAATTAAAGGGAGTTGCTTTTTAGCGAAGGTGTTATGCTGTCTTAGTTCTTAGATAAGGGAGCACACCCAGGCTCCGTGAACAGCAGGTTTAGGGCTTCATGACGTATCCATCAGTGACCCAAGACGAGCAGCCTCATCTAGCAGTGAGCATGGAGGCTCAGAAGAAGAATCGATGATCCATGATGTAGGCTTCCCTAGAGGGTTCACTGACGCTATCCGGACCTATGGTTCAGAGTTGTAACTTGTTCCAGGCATGTGGGTTTCCCTGCTCCTTTCGCTAACTGCTAGGTCTTGTATGTGTTTACTCCCCTTTCCAATGGACACTGCATTGGTAGACGAGTGTGACTGATTTAGAGGGGTCTATTATATTTTGATTATTTCTACTTTTTTTGCTATTTGTCACTGTTGACCAGAAAGTTTGGTTAAAGGAGGCAAATAGGCTAGGTGATATGTAAATTCATATTGTTTATTCCCTTAAAGCTAGAGAAAGCTAGCAAGCTTGTACGTACAAGGAGCCAAAACTTAAGTTCTGACTGCCTGATATAAGACTGACTAAGTTTCTATATGTTTTAGGACAATTCCAGGATGTCTGTGTCCCTCAGATTTATGGTCTCCATATGTTTACAAGACAATTGACAAAGTAGTGTCAGCTGGATCCCAGGATACCTGAGCTTTTCCCCCATATGGAGTATGCTCCCAAGATAAGAAAAATCCCATTATTCTGATTGCAGGCCTTTTGTCACAAACAGAAAGAATACCCATTGTCAACCTTATGTGGTCTTTCAAGTTGCTAACACAGGAAAGGGCATTTTTAGAGCAAAGTAAAGCAGTCTGATTGATTAGTTCAGGCTTTGGATCTTACTGAGGGTCAAAAAATGGCATTTAATGATTATCACTATCTAATAATGTATCCTAAGATTAGTTTTGCTTTTGACTTTGAGTTTAGTAAATGTTTCATGTTTAAGAATTAGTGATCTTATTGTTGTTGATTTGTATAAATGGGAAGCACTTGCGTGGAGGTCATGAGAGTCGATGTATATTTCCTCCACATTAGCATTATCCCTTGGACCCTTTGAGTAAGTTGTAGCTGGGGAGCAGCAACTGACCCAACTCAGATCAGTTAGCATGAGTACAGTTTGGGGTGAGTAAGTCAGCTCAGAGATAGGAAAAAAAAATGGTGTGAGTACCGTGGGATTACCACATTATTTATTTTACGCTCTGATCTTCTTGCCCAGGGCAAAACCAGTTTCATTGTCCCCTCACTGTTCCTGAGGGATTTGAGGATACTTCATCTCTACTGCTCTTGGCTCAAGTCCCCTCCTGCTGTGTTCTGTCCATGGTTAGGGGCCAATAAGCAGTACCCCAGTTAAATCTGACCACTTAATACCAGTTAACTTTTACAAAGGGATATTTGCTTCAAAGACATAATAAGAACTAACATACAAACATTTCCCCCAATGCTTCCAGAGCATACTCTCTCCTATACCACCAGCAATCTCCTTAGCATCCTCTATATGGAAAGGTGGCATCAACCAAGCCAATCGATGGAATCTGTATGTTTGCCAGATTACACATTATGTTTATAAGCCATGGGGTCCTGAGGTTCCCCTCACACGTCTTGGGAGTTCATTTATGGCTCGTTCAATTTCTTTTTTATGAGATTGTGTACTCTAAATTCACTATTTCTTATTCTGATAATCAAGACATTTTATATGTATTAAAAATTCATAAATTTCATTTGTCATTTTTGCTGCTATATAATTAGTTACATTTTTTTCTGATAACTTCTTTCATATTTTCTTCATGTATTGTGAATTTTCCTTTTTTCTTTCTGATATTTGCAATTTTGTTTTCCTCTCTCTCATCTTGGATCAGATGAGCTGATAATTTGTCTATAGCTTCTTTTTAACCAGCTCTAAGTTTTATTTATCATTAAAATAGAGGCTTTCAAGGTTTTCACTTCTGCCCTCTATAAAGGAAAGGCATTGGGAGGATTTTGGTACTCGAACCTCTAGCCCTCCAAACGGAGGGGAGAGAAGGTTGAAATCAACAGTCAGTCAAGGCTTGAGTCAGCAGCGTGGTGAGGGGTTATAAAGTGACTAACTATATTGGGAGGGGAATCTTGTTCCCTGGAGCTGAAACTAGGCAGGGTAGCAATGTAAAGTGAAGTGCTCTGAGAGTCCAGTTTCTGCCCTCTACAAAGGAAAGCACTGGGAGGAGAATTTCTTACATATACTTACAATCCAGCTGACCATCTTATTGTTCCTCATATACAACACTTCACAGTTATCTTTTGCACATTGTGACTTTCCCCATCACAGTTTCAGTATGTCACAGGCTTACATAAGAAATTAAATGGGAATTTTTTGAGTTTTGCAAAAGCCACCACCAATAGCTAAAGGCCAGCCAACAACACAGAAAAAGTTATTAACTCAGAAATGCATAAAATATATGTATAGTTATTGTATAATATCAGCATATTTTATTCTTTAATACTATCAATATACACGATTTCTTTTTTAAAGTTAAAATATAAGCAAATACTTAACCTAAATTTTACAATAAGCTAAGATAAACACCCCATAAAAGAAAAATAAAAAAAATTCAGACTTCTTCTTTGGTAAGAAGGGAGGGCCAAAAAATTTTGGGTGGATTTTCCAGATGTTGGAAGAGCCATGCCTCTACCTCCACAGATGTGGAAGGGATAACTCTGTTCATCAGCTCTGGACTTTTGTACTAACTATCTTCTATTTATGGAAGGCACATCCTACTCACATCTCTCTCTCTCTCTTTCTCTCTGTCTCTGTCTCTGTCTCTCCCTCTCCCCCTCTCCCTCCCTTTCTCCCTCTCTGTCTCTCTCTCTCTCTCTTTCTCCTCTCTCTTGGTTAAGTGACTTGCTAGTGTCTGAGGTCCTTTCTGAACTCAGGTTCTCCTGACACTAGAGCCAGTTCTATATCCACTGCACCTCCTAGCTGCCCCTAAGTACCATCTTCTACACCAAGTCTGGGCAACCTGCTGCCTGCCAAAAGATTTCCTCTATATGCTATAGAGTGTGTTTTCCTCTACTTTTTTGGTGGGCTGCTGACAATCCTTTGGCCTGCCGCAAGAGGCCCAAGGGCTGTAAGCAACTCACGGGCCACAGGTTGTGCAGGCCTGTTCTACACAAAGCCCTTCCTGGACACTGATGCCTTCATTTGGCCCCTTTGTATCAATTTTTATACATTTCGTATATTCCTATATATGTACATATTGTCATAAACGATAAGCTCCCCAATGGGAGGGACTCTTTTACCCCTGTCTTGTATCTCCAGCGCCCAGTACAGTGTAGGAATTTAATAAGCACTGCTTCTGCTGATAAGTTTATTATTTTTTTTTTGGAAAAAGTTTTATTGATACTTTTTTTTAACCCAGTCATTTCCCATTAATACCTCCCTTTTATTAAGGGGATTTGTTCTGTGAAGTTTGGATTTAGTTAAAGGGCTGCACCTAAGGACCTAGAGGGCCACGTGTGGTTTCAAGGCCCCAGCTTCCCCAGCCCTGAATTTGGCAGTTCACCATGGCCTCATTTGTGAGCAGCCAGGAATTTGAGGCGACTCTCTGATTTACTTCTGTTAAAAAGCACTAAAATTTGGGTGACCTGCTTTTTTGTTTCCTGTGCCTGGACATTATTGGTTGTCTGTGTCTCTGAGAACTGTTTGTTTCTACTGTTCTTGCATGCACATGCTAGTTTTTCCTGGTGGTTGTGAGGTGAAGTTTGTACAGTTAAGAAAAATAAAATTGGGGGTGGCTAGTACTGGCCCTGGAGTCAGGAGGACCTGAGTTCAAATCTGATCTCAGAGACTTAACACTGACTAGCCATGTGACCTTGGGCAAGTCACTTAATCCCAATTGCCCTGCCTTCCCCCCTCCAAAAAAAAAAAAAAAAAGAAAATTAGACACTGACCATACTCAAAGAACATACCACATTCTGCACCTGTAGACTATCCCCTTTCTATTGAGGAAAGGGAGGCATGTTTCATCATCAGTCCTCTGAAGTCAAGATATCATATTGTCCTAAATTTTTTAAAAATTTGATTTATTTGCTCTTAGTTTACAAGATTCAGTTCCACAATCTCTTGAGTTTCAAATTTTCTCCCCTCTGTCTCCCCCCACCCCCCACGGCAGCATGCAATCAAATATAGGATCTGCAAATATTTTCAAACTGGACATTAGTCCGGTTGTATAGAAGGGTTGTAACCAATGAGTGAACAACGGGAAAAAAAGAAACAAAACCAAACATGAAAAAGAACGATAGCATGTATTGCTTCAGTCTCCATTTAAACTCTGATCTTTCTAGATCTTTCTCTGAATGTAGACATCTCCTTCCTGTAACAGTAAGCACTCTAGCATGCCTAGGGCAGCTACTAGCACAGGTTCTTAGATCTGCTTTTCTAAAGGAAAGCAACTCAAAATGGGTTAACAATCTCACTTTAATCAAACATATCATTTACCTAGTTCAGGAGGAAAAGTCAGCCCCCTGAACTTCAGAGAATACAAACAGAAGTTACAAACAAACAGAAAAACAGATC
>CM053589.1:12526544-12550529 GCA_028646515.1 Pseudochirops corinnae
GTTAGACTCCTTTGATTGGCTGCCTTCATCTTTAAAACTGGCAAGATTGCCATTTTTGTGCCTCTCTTTGGGCCACTCTCATCCGATGTGGCCAGAGGGTGAAGATCACATTTCACTCATGGCAAAGGCACCTTAAACTGAGCCAGTAAGAGGAAGACTTTCTTTCCCCTCCTTCCTATTTTATCTCAGCTCAGAGAAATGGGCCCGGAATTTCAGGTGCTGAAGGTGTATGGGATGAGTGAAAACTCCTCAGTTTGGGGTGGTTAACTTTTCAAATTGCTTCTGTCAATCACTTTTATCTTCCTTTGTCCGTTTTCCCGCCTCGGTGGGACCCTCCCCTTATCTTTCCTTGCTGTCCCAGTTGGGGAAGTATTTGGTGGTGTGCCTCTCCACCAGTGAGAGGGGAAACAGTCGGGGAGGGGTCTTGACTAAGCAGCACTATCTTTTGTAACTTGCCTCTTCTCTATGATGAGTCATGGGGAAGAACGCCCTCTTCTCCAGGGGAAGAGAATAAAGTCCTGTTCTTATCCTAAGAAATCTCTGTGTTTATTTCTTTTCACTAAATTAAGGATGAAGGATGTTTTTCATCCCAAACAAAGGTGATTCCCAGGGGACCAGGGCAAAGAGCCATGACAACCTTGGAGCCACGATTGCAAGCAAGATGGTACAGTCTGCCAGGTCAGCATAGAAGCCAGGGTCTCCAGTCTGAGGGGATGGTTTGGATTTTGAACCAGGACTGTGTTCTGTGGGAATCTAGCTCAACTATAAACCTAATTCCCTTCTCATCCCTGGAGACTGAGGTGTAATGAGCAGGGGAGGGGGAGGGCTGAGTGACTGTGTAGATTATGTCTCCCATGTGTTAGAGGACTAAGTCTATATGTATGTGATTATACTTTTTTGAAGTAAATATGTAAAAGTGAATCTAATTGTTAAAGGCTATTGGAATTGGGGTGCAAAAAAAGGAAAGTCCATATAATGGGAACATCATCAGTGGGGACTAGACTAGAGAAACAGATCAGCAGATGGGCTTCCAATCGTCTGACCATTACATCCATACCTAATCAGTTAACAGAGATGGAAGCACCAACATCTGGGTTTTCAAAGCCATGGGGCTCAACGGCTTCCCAGAGTCTCCTCTGGCCAAATCACACAACTCTTCCCAAAGTGAGCCCCAAAGCAAAACCTCACATCAGGGTATATATAGCCTTCTCCTGGATCAGAGAATGTCACAGCCCTCTTGACCCACTGCCCAATCACAAAGTAATAAGGCATGGGCATTCCTGAAGAACAAGCCTCCTGCCACAGGCTCACATGACCACATTCAGCCTATTAGGGGGCAGAGTACACTTTCAAATCTGGGAAGGTTCTCAGAGCCACTTAAGCCACTTAAGCAAAGGGCCTAGGGGCAAGGGAGATCTTCAGATTCCCATAACATTATGCTTCTTCAGTCCTCCAGCAGTTTGGCTGGCCCTAGGACCCGGTAGAAATCTCAGCCTTCCAGGCAGCCTTGACCAGATTCTGGTCTCGTAGAAAACTCCAACTCAGTTCTCAGTCCAGCAGCCCAGCTCCCAGATGCTGGAACAATTCTGCTTCCTCCACTAGGAGCCACCAGGAGGAAGATTCCCGATTCTGATTCTCTGTCTCTGGAATTCTTCCTATATACACACACTGGCCTCCTGTCTCAGCCAAGCCCCTCCTGCCACGTCAGCAACAGGAGACAGAGTTCATGCCCTCTGTTCAGAGGAGACAGAGCTCACACCTTCCGTTTCCTTCAAGAGGTACTTAGCCCTAAGTTACTAAGGGCTAAGTATCTGCTAAGTCAATTACTGTTACAGGTATATATGTGCAATCACATAAAACATATTTCCATACTAATCATGCTATAAAAGAAAAAACAGACCAAAAGGAAAAAAAATAAAACAGAAAAAAATAAAGTGAAAATAGTGTACTTCTATCTGCACTCTATCAGTTCTTTCTCTGGCGTCAACCTCAGCAGAGTTTGTTCAAAGAAAGAGACAAACAAATTAGGTTGTCTCCACATTTTAATTTCTCTAAAGGCGGTGACATGGATTGCATTGCAGTTAGAGTCTAGAACTGGGCCTCCCTAAGGGGGCCAGTCCAGAACTGACTCAATTAACTGTACCATCAATTGCTTGGGATGCCCAGTTTATATACCATTTTAACAAGGAGCTGATATCACCCCACCATCATTTTACCTCCAGACAAAGGAAATATCTGTTTTATCAGACCATGCCCCAACCACAGGAAACCACTCCCAGTTTTAGGCAGTAGAATCTGTCTCTATCTAAGCCAGAGCAGAACACAATGGAGGTATGGAGCTTTGATTAAATCACTTCAGGCTTTGGTTGGGCTTAATGCAATCTCATTATCAGTAATGTTCTTATGAAGAACTTTAGAGAAGGGGGCTAGGGGGTGGAGAACAATGACTCTTCAAGATAAGGATTACTAAGAAAAATCATTTTTCACACTAGATATGGATAGCATTTTTCACCATGAGTCCTTTGGAGTTGACTTGGACATTGTATGTCTGGGAAGAGCTAAGTCATTCATAGCTGATCATCAAGCAATGTTACTGTTACTGACTGTGTACGTTTTTCTGGGTTTGCTCACTTCACTTTGCATTGGTTCGTGTAAGTCTTTCCAAGTTTTTTCTGAAATCTGCCTGTTATAGTATAACAATATTCCATTACATTCATATACCACATCTTGTTCACCCATCCCCTAGTTGATGGACATCCCCTCAATTTCCAATATTTTGCAACCACAAAAAGAATTGCTATAAATATTTTTATACATGGAGTTCTTTTCCCTTTTTTATGATCTCTTTGGGACACAGACCTTGTAGTGGTACTGCTGGATCAAAGGGAATGCACAGTCTGATTGCCCTTTGGGCACAGTTCCAAATTGCTCTCCAGAATGACTGGATCTGTTCACAACTTCACCAACAATGCCTTAGTGTCCCAGTTTTCCCACATCTTCTCCAACATTTATCATTTTCCTTTTCTGTCATATTAGTCAATCTAATAGGAATGAAGGGGTACATCAGAGTTGTTTTAATTTGCATTTTGCTAATCAATAGTGATTTAGAACATTTTTTCATGTGACAGTTTTGGTTTCTTTATCTGAAAACTGCCTGTCCATATCCTTTGACCATTTATCAGTTGAGGAGTGTGTGGGATAAAGACCACTAACACATTTTAAAATCGGAGTCTGAGGCCAAAAGCAGAAAGAGTCTTTTATTCTTTCTCATGAGAAAGGGCACAGCCCTCATTGCTCAAGTGGGTCAGCCAGGGAGTGCAAATTTTAGAAGCTTAAAGGCTTCTGTTAACCTAATCCTAACCCAGCCTACTCCCCAGTCCAGTCTCACCATTAGTTGGTGAGGTGGGCTCACAATCTCTTCATGAGTAACTAGCTAAATGATGCAAAGCAATCTCAATTCTTCATTACTGTAATTATTCATGAAATAATATGCTATCAGAGGACGGTGTTTTCCAATACCTCATTATTCACCGCATCTGGAGACAGACCATGAGAGTTAGAGTTGACAATCCTTTATTATCATAATTATTCATTTGACCCTTCTACTCAATCAGAAAGAAACATCCTTCAATCCCTTACTCATATATATCTACACAGCAAATTTGGGGGCAACCAATGAGAAGAAGGCTAGTGTTGTTTCCTTTAAGTTTGTTATCTCATTCCGGGGCCTGTGGAAACTTAACCCTTTGCTATCTCTCACAGAGAGTGACTCGTATTCTTACAAATTTGACTCAGTTCTGTATATATTTGTTAAATGAGGCCGAATAAACCTTCATTTTAAAATAAAGCACTTGCGGGCCATATTTTGACACCTCTGGTTTAGACAACTGAACCATAAATCAGTCCCTGATATGAAGAGCTAGTATAAGCTGGCTCTAGCACAACCCCATTGTGCTAAGAGTGGGATTATGGTTTGATTTCTCCAAATAAGAGCCAGAGCTGTATTAAGTGTCTACTTATGTGCCCAGTCTGGGGATACAAAAAAGGGCAAAAACAGTCTCTGCCCTTTAGGAGTTCACAACGTACGTACAAACACGATAAACTGGAAATTATCCCAAAGGGAGGCCCTAAGCCCAAGGAGGCCCTGCAAAGGCTTCTTATAGAAAGCAGGATTTTAGCTGAGACTTGATGGAAGCCAGGGAACTTAGGAGGCAAAGAGGAGGGAGGATAAAGACAATTCCAGATATCAGGATGGCCAGTGAAAAAGCACAAAGTAGGAGGAGACAGAATGGCCTTTGTGAAGAAGGCTATGTGAGAAATATCCTTAGTTTAGGAAGAAGCAGTGCTTGTTAGAAAGCCAGGAAGGTTTCCATTACCTTTATTTTACATTTATTCTTTCTTGTTTTTTTTTAATTTTTGCTTTTTGGAGGGCAGTTGGGGTTGTGACTTGCCCAAGGTCACATGGCTAGTTTTTGTGTTTAGTGTCTGAGGTCGGATTTGAACTCAGGTCCTCCTGACTCCAGGGCCAGTGCTGTATTCACTGTGCCACCTAGCCGCCCCCATTTATTCTTTCTGATAAATGGGTAGCCCCCTTAGGGGAGAGGACAGGGGCTCAGACAAATGCAAACCCTTTTATGCTGCTTCCATTAGAACTTCCCATCTTGTTCCCCACTGGCTATGCGCGACCTCCCAAACTGCCCGTGTCACGCTCCCTCTTCCTGGACTGCCCTTTGCATGTTATTCCTTAACGTGTTCCTCCTCCTTTGTCATGTGATGCATGTTTGAAAATCGTGGCTGTCTCCTCCCATGGGGTGTGCAAGTTAATATGCACGAGGCTAGTTAAGCTTGCATATTAGCAAAAAGTTGGTGACCATGTCTTGACCCTGGTCAGTTTGAGCTGGTTACAGTCTGGGTCCCCTTCAAGACAAACTTATAGATTTCTTCCAGCTATATGACTGAATAGAGTCGCTCTGCCCTTCTTCCCCTCATCCTGATTTACACCTTCCTGCGTGTCTTGTGTAACAACTGTCTTTGTAACCATTGTTCCTACAGTATCTGTAGAAACCAAACTATTTGCATTTCTCACAACTAGGAGGCTGCTGTCATTGGATCTTAAGAGTATGAGAAGAGGAGTAAACTGTAAGAAAAGTAGGAAAGGACCAGGTTATAGAAATTAAATTTTGAGTCTTTTTTCTAAATGGAATTTTGTCTCATTTAATGACTATTATAGAACATAAAATATTGCTCAAGAGAGTCAGCAGGGCAACACTACCAGTCTAGGTCTCCTTTCAATAAAGAATGCTCTTGTCTCTGCATGGTTTTTCTCCTACAGGATTTATGTGCATCTTCTATTTCTTCTCAGGCTTGTCATGCAGGGAATTCTTATTTATACAAGTATGAGTTATATCAGAATTTAAATTTAAGTTCCAATTTAAATTTAAAGCTGGAAGAAATCATTCATTTAAACCTGGAAGAGATCTTAAGAGTCATCTAGTACAACCCCTTAATTTTAGAAAGGAATAAACCGTAACCTAAAGAAACTGTGACTTACTAAGGCTACAATAAATGGCAGAGTTGATCTAACAACTCTGGTCCTCTTATTGAAAAGAGGATTTTTTTGAGGTAAAAGCGATCCTTTGAGAGTTAACATAATTGATACCATTTTGTCCTGTACTTTCCTTTTAAAAAATTTGATTAAATGATGTTCCTACCACTCCTTACTGAATTTATTGGCTTCCTTTAAGTTCCAACTACACCCCATCTTTTCCTGGAAGCCTTCCCCACCCCCTCTTATAATGTCATTCCTATTTATCTTGTATACAGTACAAAGCTTTGCTTTGTGGTCTTCCCCCTTTAAACTGTAAGCTAGAGAGTAGGAACTGTCTTTTGCCTCTCATGACTTAAAATAGTGCCTGGTACCTACCAGGCTTAAGGTTTATTGTTTAATTGGCCAAAGTAATCTTTCATATTCAATATCTCTTTATCTCCTAATCCTTGATTACAAGAGGACTCCACAGACTTTGTTTGACCTGGAGAGTTATCCCTTTCCTCTCTCGGATAAAACTTGTAGTAGGCACTTAACAAATGCTTTTGACTGATGAATGGATAAAGAAGGGTACTTGGGTCTAGTGTGAATGGCTATACTCATTAGGACGCCTTTTCCTTGTAACTAAGTGTTAATCAACCTCTTTTGTTTTAAGAGCCTCTTCCCTAGTAAAGAATTCTTTCAGAGGACCCAACTATTTTTCCAAGAGCATCTCTCTTTTGTTACTCTCTGGCATTCTAAGATTAGGAGTTGTTCCTCAAAACAGTGGTGTCTTACAACTTCTAGATTCTGTGAAAAGCTAGGGACAAAGGTGGAGATAATGACCAGAGTTCCTCAGTGTCAACTTTAGGCTCAGAGTTACTTCAAGCCCAAGCCTGTCCCGAAGCTCACTTTCACCTAGCAGAAAGCTGGGCAGTTGCTTGGCAGGATGTTATTCTTCTAGGTTGTGCTTTTAAGAAAAAAACGGCCTAAGGTTCACGGGAGCTGTAACAGTCACCCTGTACAGAAGGAAGTTCAATTGCCACTTCCCAGTTTTACACTTACTTCCCAATCTCCCTTTTTGTAACCAAAGTTAGTCTAGAGAAAAGGTTCTCAACCTGTGGGCTATGTTCAGTTTGTAACAATGAAAATGCATCCTGCATATCAGATATTTACACTACGATTCATAACAGTAGCAAAATTACAGTTATGAAGTAGCAACAAAAATAATTTTATGGTTGGGGGTCACCACAACATGAAGAGCTGTATTAAAGGGTCGCGGCATTAGGAAGGTTGAGAACCGCTGGTCCAGAGCCAGAATGGTCCTCAGAAGCTGTCTGGACCAGTTCCCTCATTTTACAGATGATTAAACTTAGGTAAGATAATAATAATAGTTAACCAGTGATACAGTGCTTTAAATTTTGCAAACTCCCCCCCCCCCAAAAAAATAAGATTACTCTGGAAACTGAGGGAGTGTTCACCTATTGGGAAATGCCTAAAGAAATATGGACGTAAGGGAATTAAGAAACGACAAAACGGACAGCGTCTGGAAATGGAGACGACCACTATGCACTAATTCAGTGAAGTCAGCAGAACCAGAACAATTTACAATGACAGCATTAGAAAGAAAAAGTCATCTTGAAAGACTTCGTAACTCTGATCAATGCACAAAAAGCACGATTCCAGAGGAACAGAGACAACCATACGGCTTGATTCGGACTTAAAATGCAAATTAGACATTTTTACTCGTGGCCAACGTGGAAATTTGTTTTCCATGACTTATGTATTTGTGAAGGTTTTCTTTTCTTTCCTTTTTTTTTTATTCAATGGGAGAAAGGATGCTTGTTAACAGGAACAAAGAAAGCTTGCAACACATTTTACATACACGGTAATTCACTTGGTCTTCGACCAGCCCTCATTTCAGAGAGGAGGTAAATTAGGTCTAGACAAGTTTCACGGAGAAGATGAAATACGCGGGTGGAATTTGCACCCAGGTCCTCTTCCTCCAAGGCGCGTTACAATCACACCGCGAATTACGGTTTCTTTTTTCCCAATTCCTCAAGTATCAGGTCGGAAATCACCCCTCCCCCGGCCCGTAGTGTTGCAAACACTCTCAAACTTCACGAAGCCCGCAGCCACAGGCTCATCCTCTTGGAGCCTTAAAGGTGGCTGGTTGTAGCGCACCGAGAACCGGCCAAAGCGAAGACACCCCCATCCAACAAGCCCAGCGACCCCGGGCTCCACCCATCCACAGAGGGTAGTAGCGTCCCTAGGAGCTTTTCCAGCCCCGCCCCAGGGGAAGGGGGCGGGGCGGGAATAGGCGTCCCGCGTCTCCTTTACGTCATCAGTCACGTGCCTCTTCTCAGTCCCTACCCAGAATCTACCCTCCCCCCTTCCCGGAAGTCGCCAAAGTCCGGTCGAGCTCCTCCCACTTCGGTCGACGTCAAACTCGGTACCTACGACTGCTCCACTCCCACCTCTTGCCTCAGGGGAGAGGCTTTCTTTCATTGTGCTTCTACTTGGCGTCTCCAGCCACCTGTGGGGGAGAAGGAGGGCCGGTGATTAAATTATCTTTACGGCTGCTAGCGGCCGGAGTGGCATAAATAGTGGCGAGAGAGGCGGCGGCGGGAGCCTAAGCGCTTCTCCTCCTGCTCTCTCCCCCTCCTCACGGAACGTGCTCTGGTTAGTTCCGCCGGGACTCACGGCGGCCCCGCCCCCCACTCCCTTGTCATTGATGTTGTTGTTCTTGTCAGTGCCGCAGCCGCGACAGCAGCCGGGAGCCCGAGCCAGAACCGCCTGGGCAGCGCGGCGGCGGCGGGGGCGGGAGAAGGAGGATCCGGGTGCCGGCGGTCGGCGGCGGGTCTGGATGGCTCTGTGTGGGCAAGCGGCGGGCGCTTCGTCGCTGCCCAGCGAGCTCATCGTGCACATCTTCTCCTTCCTGCCGGCGCCCGACAGGCTGCGGGCCTCGGCCTCCTGCTCGCACTGGCGCGAGTGCCTCTTCTACCCGGCGCTCTGGCCCCAGCTCCGCCTCAGCCTCCGCGTCTCGCCGGCCGAGCGGCCCCGACTCGACTTCCTTATGCGCAAGTGCGGCTGGTTTGTACGGGAGCTGCGCGTCGAGTTCGCCGCGGAGAACTACCTGAGCAGCGGCGGCGGGGCAGCTGCTGGAGGCGGCGGCGGCGGCGGTGGTGGAGGCGGCGGCGGAGGCGGTGGCGCGGTCAGCGACCCGCGGGCTGGAGCCGGAGCCGGCGGGGAGGAGGCCGAGGCTCTGCAACTCTCCACCGGCTGGCTGGACGTGCTGCGCACTTACCTGGAGCTGGTGCTCTGCGTCCTGAGCAGCATCCGGAACAACAGGTAAGGGCCCCTCCTTGGCCCCGGGACACCCCCGTGCCCGCGGCTCGTTTCCCGGCCCCCCACCTCCGGGCGGCCTGTTTCTGCGTGAGGGTTCCTCCAGAGCCGCGGGCCTACCCTAGAGGAGGCGCGCGGAAGCCGGGCTCACACTCCAGGGCATTGACGTGCAGGGCCGGGGGGGGGAGGGGGGAAAGTCACCCCGCTTCTAACAGCCTCAACCCGGGACGGCGCCAGCCTCGGCTTTCAGCTTTTAAAGGAGGGCTCTCGAAGACTTTCCTTTTCCGGCCGGGCTAGGGAGGGATAGGGCTGACAGGTGGTGGTATTCCTCATTTTGCAGATGGGGTAGTTGAGGCACAGAAGATGCGAGGGGAGGGGCCCCTAACCAGGGGGAGTCTTGGGAGAAGCCGGGGATGTCACTGGAGTTTCCTGACTCTTAGCTCCTGCACTGCGCAGTTGCCGGCGGGAAGGTGACGGGTGGGGATGGCGGGGTGAGGGGGTAGGGGAGAGGTCAGTGATAGAAACGCTACTGGTGGTCCCCTGGAAAGGAGGTGTCTAACTGGTTAGGGTGTTGGACTTGGAATTTGGAAGATCTTGATTCAAAATCCGGTCTCGGACACCTGCTTAACTGTGTGACCCTGGGGTAAAGTGCTTAATCTCAGCCTCCTTATCTGCGAAAATGGGGAATGATGATAGCGGGTTATAAGCATCAATCCGGAAATTCTATATAAAGGTAAGGTTAGCAGGTCAGTTTCTGGCTGGTTGGGCCAAACCTGAGAAAGGGTGCTTGTGTGGGAGAAGCGAAGTTTGAGGAGGAATTAAGGGCCCGATTTATCTACCGACTTCGCTTTACCTCGTCCCAGATTGTTTCATCTAGAAGTTGTGTCCTGGGCAGGTTGGTGGACCGGATGTTGGTGTAGGAGGGAGTTTGGTTACTGTTTTGATATTTCATTATCTTTGGCCAAAGTCTGAGTTAACACACATCTTCACTTCCCTTCCTCCCAGCGTCTCTGGAATTCCTTCCATACAAAAATTGCCCAGTCTAAAGTTAGGAAATAGAATATCCTAGGGAGACATTGGAGCACTAGGGGTTGGAAAAAGTCCTTGATTGATTCTGAAACATTCATACCTTGTGTCTTAACCCAAAGATCAACTGGTGAAGGACTCTAAATTCAGATCATGCATGGCCATGGCCCTAACTCCCAAGTATGTCCACACCAGGGGGGAAAAAACAACTTAAAGCATAGGTTCAGGGCACAATTATAGATACATTTTTTAAAATTATTTTTCCATTCACTCTCCTCCCCCTATGGAAGAAAAGAACAAAAAACCTTTTAAAGCTGTGGTAAAAATGTATGGCTCATTTGTATCTTGAGTTTCTCTTCTCCCTTTCAGAGGTGGGTGGCATTCATCATCATCAATCTTCTTGGAGCTGTAGTTCTGATAAGTCTTTCGGAGTTGCTTGGTTTTGCCATGTTGTATAAATTGTTCAGATTCTGCTCACCTCACTCTGTATCAGTGCTTACAAACCTCTCCAGGTTTTGCTGAAACAGTCCTTTTCATTATTTCTTAAGGTTCAGTAGTATTCCATATGTAGTAGTCATATACCATAGTTTGTTCATCCATTCCCTAATCGATGGGCAAGCACCCCCCTTTTTTTCTAGTTATTTGAAGCTGTAAAAAGAGCTACTATAAATATTTTGGCACATATGAATCCTTTTCCTTTTTCTTTGTTCTTTTTGGGGTATTGGCCTAGTGATATCCCTGGGTCAAAGAACATTAATGCTTAGTTTATCAGCTTTGGGGGCTTGGTTCCAAATCGCTTTCTGGAATGACTGGACCATTCATAGCTCTACCAACAGTGCATCAATGGGTCAGTTTTTCAGAAACTCTCCAAGCCCACGCCCATACCCCCCATTTCCTTTTTTCAGAATCATTTTTGCCAATCAGAAGACTGTGAGATGGGGACTCAAGTTACTTTACACTGCATTTCTTTCCGTTTTTAGTGATGTGAAATATATTTTTATATGGCTATTAATAGCTTGGATTTCTTCCTTTGATTGAAAACTTCCGATTCACATACTTTGACAGTTTATTAATTGGAGAATGGCTCTTATTCTCACAAATTCTAAGATATATATCTTAGAAATAAGACCTTTATAAGTGAAACTTTTGGCAAAGATTTTTTTCTAGGTTAACTGTTTCCCCTCTAATCTTAGCTGCATTTAACCTACAACAACTTTTTTTAAAAACCTATTTTTATTTTTCTCAATTGATAAAGGATGATTTTTTCCTTCTCTCCCCTCCCCCAGTAAAAATAAAACAATTGATAAACTTTTAATTCCATCTCTTTCCCCTTTTTTTGAGTTGCTTGGGAAATGCAAAGACCACAGTCAGCTAGCATCATCTTTCATGCAGATGTACCCCACTAGTTCTGCACAGGTTTCATGTCAGCTATTGAGTTTTGGTGTAGAGCTGATCTTATCGGCTGCTTCTTAGCTTTCTGCTGGGTTACTTTTAAAATATCGTGCCTGTAGGTATCATTTTCTACTAGTAGTATTGAAAGGTTTTTAAAATAAATGGGCAGAGTGAAATACATCTCATACCAAAATTTGCAATGCTTTATTTTAAAAGTGTGGATCAAAAACCACAGAAATGAAGGAAAGACTTTTGTATTTCAGTTTTCCTCTTTGAAAGTATCGTGAAATGTTGTTCACTCTGCTAATAGTCAGCTTTATTGGTAAATATGGTTTAAATTAAGCTGTTTATTTTATAGCTTTGATATTTATATTATTTAATCACCTGAAAATACTGACTTCAGATCAGCTAAAGAACCAAAACATATTATATCTTAAAACATCTCTTATTAAAATTTTTGTTTTGGTTTCTAAACAGGAAGTAAAATTCATTAGTAACCACTGGTAAGAATAAACTGTACCAGTGTAAAGACCAAAAAAAGAGGAAAAATAGATCAGATTATAAACTTTGAGCTTTCAAGGATTTCAGCTGAGCTCCCTATACAACACAGACTGTTACTTTGCTTTGTGCCAGTCATTTGCATTTCTTAGAGGCAAAGTGTTAAACTTCAAGGACGCTATTCTTCCCAAAGGATAATTTACTTTTTGCTTTGTTTCTGGTTTTCAGACAGTGCCTGACTTACACCGGTTTATATTTAGTTAAATAAATGTCTTACTGAATTGAACATCCTTCTCTATGTATACTTGGCCAGCTAAGGAAGTGGGGCATGGGATCTGGGACATACTGGGTTGCCAGAAATGTATTTCCCAAGTTGCTGGGTTCCTTTTCTTGTGATGTGAAAGTTGGGGATTCTCTTCCAGTTGAATAGCAAGTATTGAAATATAGAACCATTTCAGCTATGATCAACTAGCTTGGGAATCTACCATTTAAGTTTCCAAACACTTTTCATCAACTCTCCTATGATTTATTTGTTTCATTTGTGTCAGTTCTAGAGAGAATAACAAAACAATGCTCAGTAATATTCTCTACACGGAATAGCCTTCCTTATTATCAGATTGTTGACTTTAATAAGACAGTGTGCTGTGTTTTTAATGACATGTCATCTTGTGTTCCCTCTTAGTAGAAGTTAAGATTAAGAGTTATTTCTGACTAGTTTTATTAAATTGAACAAGCATAGCTGGCAAAGAGGAGAGCCTTTTATTTCACATTATTTGTTCTGCAATATAATTGAATCCAAAAAACCTTAAAGAGTTATTTTTTTTTTTAAGGTTTCATAATAAACTAGGATAGGAAAAATGCTTTTTCATTTGGAATTTCAATTTAAAATTGTAGGTCATTCTGTCTTCATATTAAACATTTATTTTACTTGTAAATACTTGTGTACTCAGTTACTTGAGTACTTGTGTACTCCAAAATAAGTGTTTTGTTATTTCAGTACTTTCTGTAAAGAAATCTGTTTAAGGATTAAATTTCTTGGAGGAAAAGAACTGACATATTCACCCAAAAAGGAAGATGTTACCTAGAAAAGAGAGGTCAGTAACTCCGAATAGTGGAGACTCTGTGTATATAATCAGTTAAAACTGATAAACCCATTATTTTCCTTTAAGGTAGCATAAAGGAGATAGGGGGAGGAGGGATCTCTTGAAATCCACTTTCTGACAGCCTCTGTTCTAGAGATATCACAGACATGGGACTGGTCTGCTCCTGTAAGTGACAGTGTCTTTTGCTCCTTTTGACAGTCTAGAATAGGTAGGTAGAGTAGTTCAAGAATAATAGGCAAATACATAGTTATTGCACTGTGTATGTGAATGATTTTACATGGATACGCATTTGTGTCTAATGGTAGCCATCATTAGGGGTAGAAGGAGAAGAGAGAGGGAAAAAAAGGAAAAAAAGAGTTACATGATAACTGTTATATATTTAAAAGGAAAAGCAAGTTGTACAAAATAGATTTGCAGTTTCATATGTAATCGTCTTTTTTTCCATTCTCTTATGGAAATGTTTGTTTTACTTAAGTTCAGAATAAAATAAATATGCATATGGGGAAAAAGAATAATACTATGAATATAATATGAGGGTGGAATTTACTGAAAGATCATCAGTCTGTATGTAATATTAATAAACAATTTCTTTTCCTGAGTAGCATCCCTTGGGCTTTAGTTGAAAGCAAAATTAAATAATTTCACTATTAACTGAATAATGAATATGTTGTTTAATACAGTTGGTAGTGTAATCCCATTAAGTCTAACACAAAAGGATAAGTTAAAAAAAAGCCTGTATCTTCACTCTTCAGCGTTTTATTGGGTTTTCATCCATACAGCCATCCAAGTGAGATTTTAATGTGATTTTAAATGTGTCTATATGTGTGTGTGTGTGTGTGTGTGTGTGTGTGTGTGTGTGTGTGTGTGTATATAATTTAAATTTTAAAATCTCACATAAGTATTTCTGCTTAGACCTAACCTCTGGATATAGGGAGTTGGTTCTTTTTCTTAGGGAAAGTAACCCAACCAAGAAAAATACGGGAGAAAACTTTTAGCTAAGGCCAGTAAGCAGTATTATTTTAGGCCAACAAAAATTTTGTTGACATTATTGTTAGTGAATGAGATACCAGGTATCACTACCAAAGGCTGAGTGAACTTAAAATATACTCAATACATAGATCAACATTGACATTAATTTCCTAATAGTTGTTCAGTTATTTCAGTCATGTCCAACTCTTCATCATCCCATTTGCGGGTTTTTGGCAGATGCAGGAGTGGTTTCCCATTTTCTCCTCCAGCTCTTTTTACAGATGAGAAAACTGAGGCAAATAGTTTTACATGACTTGCTCAGGGTCACACAGCCTGTACATCTGAGGCCAGATTCTGACTCAGGAAGGTGAGTCTGACCCCAGGCCCAGCACTTTATCCAATGCCCCCACCTAGCCACCCCTTTCCTAGTAGTAATTTGGCTTAAAAGAGTTTATAAACATTATATTTCAGCTTATGTCCTTCCAGAATAGAAAAGTAATTGGAAGTCTTTCTGAATCCTTCTTAATTCTCTTGTCTTTTTTGTTATTTCCCATTTATTTTGTATATAAAAAGTGAGTCAAGGGATGGCCCCTTTAATTTAAAAAAAAAAAAATCAACCTAGGAGGGGAAGACCCTCAGGGTTGGTGGCCAAAAGAGAAAAAGTTATCATTTACAATCACCCTGAGCCGATCATTTACAATCACCCTGAGCCGATGGTCCTATTCACCGAATGGGCCTTGCTTCACTCAAAGAGAGAACTTGAAAAGACCTCAGCTTAAAAAAAACCAAGGTTTCCCGCTGGGCTCTCTCTGGTTGTCCTGACCTGTGTCTGGCCCCTGGATCCTGATGGCTCTGGAGGAGAAAGTGAGGCTGGTGACTTTGCACAGCCCTCCCTCCCTCAGATCCAGTTCAGTTGCAGGTTACGTCATCATCTCCCGGATGTCCTGGTCCTCAGCAGTCGAGTATGTATGTATATATATAACTTGCTTTGTATGTATTTGTTTGTTGTTCTGTGATTTGATTGTAAACTCCTTGTGGGCAGATTATTTTTGCCTCCATGTAATCTTGACACTTAGCACAGTGCCTCGGTCTTAGCTGCTACTTAATGTTTATTAATTGAAAAGAATGTGTTTGATTTCACTTCTGTGGTTGATAGCACATTTCCTGCCTTGTCAGTGGGTAGGGGAAGTATGGGGGGGAGGGAAAGAATAAAAAGAAAAGTAATACATTATGTTCCCTATAAATTCTTGAGGTAAGTTTAAAGTTTTTTGAAATATTAAATATTCTATTCCCTGTCTACAACCACTCACCAGTAGGGACCTCATCTGTCTTCAAGATCTCGAACTTGAAAATTATTTTCTCTGACCACTATCCTTCTGTCTGTGCACCTCCTTTATCAAGATCCCTACTTTGTTATGCAAATTTTAATGCTGTGATCATTCGTTATGGTCTCTTTTAGTGATTTATTTATGTGTCAGCAATTCCTTGCTGAATTTTACAGCTCCATCAAGTCTGGTACAGTTGTCTTAATCTTTTTTAATCACCTCATTCTGTACATAATCGGTATTTAATAAATCTTGAAATTTAAATACATTGAAATCATATTCTACCTTACTTATTATAAGCACATAGCTCCATTAGAGCTGGAGGTGAACTTACTAGAATTGAAATACCTCAGCATTTCTTTCAGATTTTCAAAAGTCTCTTCAGAGGCTTATCACCTTATCCATCCTTCCTGTTTGGAGAAAGAAGTGATTTTCATCCCTGCCAAGGCGAATACTTTGATCTTTGCCTTCGGTTCAGTCCTTGCTCACTTCCTTTGTGACTTTCATGTATCACTTACTTCTCTTCATGCTCTCCCTTTATACTAGGGTCTTCCTTGTCTAGCGGTGAACATGCTCAAATACATACATACAACATGCTCCTGTACCTATAAACATACTTACTCAAGTCTCATTTCACCCTGTGCTCCAACTCTAAGCACTCTCCCTTTTTCTTGCTTTTCATTGTCAAACTTCCAGAAAAAAGTAGCTTCTTATACTTCACACCCACTCACTCCTCAGCTCTCTGCAATCTGGCTTCAGTTTCTGCCCTAAAACTGAAACTGTTCTTTTAGTCACCACATCCCCTAATGATTTTCTTAGTCCTCCTCTTTGCTTGACCTCCTTGTGACATTTTATGCCCTTGACAACCCTAATCTTCCCAGTCTACTGTCTTCATCTTCCATAGCATATATTTACATAGTCTTCCTCCTGCCCCTCTCTTTCATTGGTTCTTCTTTTTTCTTCTGTTCTAATTGTAAGAAGGGTTATTTTGGTACCTTGTTTTGCTCTCACAGATCTTATTGGGAGATCATCAATACTCCCAGGCTGTGAAGGAAGTTCACTTATCTTTACAAAGACAATGGTCATCCTGGCATGATCCCTGGTTGGGATGTGACAGCTGGTTCAAACCTGAGGGGGTCATAAGTGTGTTCACTACCACACCTACTTAAGGGAATGTAGGATAATGAAGAACGAAACCCTGAGGAGTCTGAACCAACCCTAACTCTGACAGGAAGGGTAGAACTGTTTAACCTCCCTCCTGCTTCAGTATCGGTGTGGGCGTTCCTCGTGAGCTCGACACCTGCTTCCTCTGGAGAAGCAAAATAAGTGTCTTCCTCTGCCCACTGTGTTTCTGAGTTCTTGCAGTGAGAATGGGTCTGTCACTGAGATCTCCCTGAGGGCATGCTCCCAGGGAAGCAGTGAACAGCTGTTTGGGCTGACTCCCTGACCTTGCCGGGGAAGTCTTGGGATTTCCCACCCCTTTAATTCAGACCTTCTTTAAGGTCTTTGCCTTGGCATTCTCACCTTTCGTCTCTCTTCGTAATATTTCATTGACTTCCAAAACGTCACCTATTACACTCTGTGCTGGTGACACCCAGATATGTTTTCTGTCCTGAACATCCTTCTGAGCTTTAGAGACACATTTCCAACAGTCCTTCGAAATACGCACTTGGGTATCAGTAAAATACTGGCACCCCACGCTTAATATGTTCAAACTAAACTTGTAATGTCATCTGTCTTCTGTCAGCGGCATAAATATTCTTCCTGTTACCTGTGCTCAAAATCTTGACATTATCTTCCCTTTTTCTTTTAACCCATCTCTTGCCTACTATTTCCAGTGAGTTACCAAATCCTCTGTTAATCCCCTTTTCTCTCACTTGTCTGTTCTTGCTGCTTCTACCATAGTTTAGTTTCGTGTCTGATCTGGTGCAGTATTTCCTTTGACTGGTCTCTCCTCTCTCTTCTCTTCAGTATATCTTGTAAGCTACAAGATTAATCTTCCAAATTAAACTGCTAATAACATCATTTCCCTGCTCAAAAATCCTTTAGCAGCTGCCCTTTGTTTAAAGGCTACCAGACTTCTTAGATTGGCATTTTAGGCCCTCTACAACCTCCTGACTTTAATCTGCCATTTCTCTTTTGACACACCTTCCCTTCACATATCTTAAAATCAAGTTAAATTATGCTGTTGGCATTTTTTCTGGAATATGTCTTACTTTCTTGCCTCATTGCCCTTGTTCATAACTTTCCCTAATCATTCACAGATTGTCATCTCTTTGAGTCTCACCCATCCAGATTAAATCCCATCTTTTCTTCTTTTTTTTTTAGAAGATAAAAAGTTTAATTTAGCATCAGTCAGCTAATGGGCAGTTGCCAGATAGATAGGAATGGTCAAGAATCCGCACTCAGTGAATATAAAGCCAGGCACTATGCTGAGTACTGGGGATAAAAATGGGAAAAAAGATAGTCCCTGTCCTCAGGGAACTTTCACAGTCTAATGGGGGTGGGGAGAGAAGAACGACACAAAAGGAAGCTGAAAAAAGAGGGAAGGGGAGGTCTTTAGAGGCGGGGTAGAGTTAGTCAGAGAGCTGTCCCAAAGCAGGGTAGTCAGGTGAGAGAGATATCTTGAGCTGGTCTCCCCAAAGGAGAGCTTTGAGTCCATGGCAGAGGGACTTGGATGAGGCGGAGTACCAAGACTAATAATGAAATCTCAGGAGAATGAAGCTGTTCAAATCATGACCTTCCTGGGTGGGGCATGTTAGAAGAATCAGAAGGAGGACACATACACACTCACACCCCAGCACACACGGTTTTAAATAGCCTTAGGACTCCATGGTGTGTGTTCTTTTCCTTTGGCCACCTCCTCCTCTCTGTGCAGATCTCTACTTGTGCATCCTAATTTTGTGAAATAACTTTTTCTAACTTCCTTCCACTTCCCTCCAGTGTACTCATCTTCCCTCAGTGTAACAGCGCCCCTGCAGGGCTTTGGGATTCAGTTCTTCCTATGGCCCTGACAGTGACAGGTTCCAGGGCAGACAGCTCTATCCTCTCCTGGCATTTGAGTGTAAAAAATTTATCTTTGTTTATGGCCTTATTGTTTTTCATCCAGGTGTGCCTTTTGTGATTTCTTTTGGCTCCTGCATTTGAACTTGAGAGCTGTTGTGCAGCTCTGATCTTTTCATCAGGAATGCTTACAAAGTTCTCTGTTTCATTTTTTCCCCTGTAGCATCATACTCAGTTTAGCCAGATAGGTTTTTCTTGGTGTTAAGCCCACGTGTTTTGTCTTCAGGAATATGTTCTGAGTTATCCACTCATATAGTAGTGACTGCTAAATCATAAGCAATATTCAGCAATTGTATCCTTTCTAGCTTTGTGACATATTTTTTTCTTTGACCTAAACACTTCTGATTTTGAGTATCATGTGCCTGGGAGTTTTCATTCAGAGGTTTCTTTGAGGACGTGACCAGTGAATTCTATTTTCTGCTTTACCCTCTGATTCTAAGAGATCTGAGCAGTTTTCTTTTAAGATTTCTTGAAATATTATGTCTAAGGTCTTTTTTTTTTGGTCATGTCATTCAGTTAGCCCAATGATTTTTAAAATTATTTCTCCTTGATCTGTTTTCCAGGTCACTTCTTTTTGCTATGAGACATCTTACATTTTCTTATATATTTTTTCACTCTTAATGTTAACCCTCATATCTTGTTTGCTTCCCTCTCTTCAGTGTAGGAACATGGCTCTTCATTTTAGCATTTGTGTTCTTGGCATAGTACTTGATCTCTATAAGGAATTCAGTAATTTTTTGTTTAATAGAATAGCATTTTAGCTGTGTATGTCTTTGAGGCTTTATCAAAATATTGAAATGAACCGTTTTGGAGCCTCCAGAATGAAAAGAAGTTTACCAAATTTACTGTCACAGTCATAGGGCCTTCCTAATTCTAAACTTTGAGACGGAACAAAGACAAGGCTCTTTGGAGGCTATTTTTTGGGGAACAGTCAAGTTAGCATATTGATTTAAGATGAAAGGCTTTAAGATGTCAGCATTTAGACTTGACAAGTATTTTGATTTACTATACTTCTGAGAACAGCTGAAAATAACCAGTTTTATTCCATACAAAGGAATAACCGATAACAGCGAAACCCAGATCAAAGTCTCACTCTAAGAAGATAAGAAATTGCATTGAATTTAATTCATATATTTAAATAGATATCTTTTTAAATAGCTGTAGTTAGAAGATAAATGTAAATCACAGATCCTTAAGGAAAAAAATGCTGTGATTTTCTAAAGGATTTTAATTTTGTAGAGAACAGTGTTATTTTACATGGTATGACAAAACATGACATCTTAAAATTTGTGATTTTTGAACTTCACCCAAATACATTTTGATGTTATCGGGGTCTTAAGTAGGTTAGATTTTCAAAAAAGGGATTTAAACATATAAACATTGACATAATGAATATATGATTTTTCCAGTCAGAAGGGAAAATGGGATTTGTCTGCAGAAATCAATGAGGATGCCCAGGGAACTCACCAGCCAACTTAGATTTTTGAAAGAAATGTAAAGAGGATGTCAGCAAGGCAAGGCACAGAAGATGAATGTAAGAATATGGCTCAGAATCATAAAAATGATATTAGGAATGCTAAGGAGGTAAGGAATTTAGGGGCAATAAAAAGGGGTTTTCAAGATATATTGTAAGAAGAAAGGATTAAAGAAGGTTTGTGTATGAGGTGATGGTACTTAACACAAAGAAAGCACAGTTGTTCAACTCTGATTTTATTTTAATTTAAGTTTTCTTTGCAAAAGAGAATAAATAACCTTTGCATTGAAACTGACAGAACATATATGACTTAATGTGTTTAATAACCAAAATAAATAAGAAGGCTGGGGCGGCTAGGTGACACACTAGCCCTGGAATCAGGGGGACCTGAGTTCAAATCCTGCCTCAGACACTTAACACTTACTAGCCATGTGACCTTGGGCAAGTCAGTTAAGCCCAATTGCCCTGCCTTGCCCCCTCCAAAAAGCAAAAAAAATAAAATAAAATAAGAAGGAGGCAGTAGGAAAACCCTCAGCTGCCCTTGATGAATTCGTGTCACCTGGTTCAGATGAACTACATCCTTGGATCCCCAAAGAATTTGCAGGTGTGATTGCTGAGACAGTCAGAGATATTTGAAGATTAGAGAAGGGAAAATGTTGGCCCTGTGTTCAAGAAAGGAAATAGTCTGCCAACGGTCATGACTTGGGCTTGGACCCCTGAGAAAATTCTGGGACGGATCATTACAGCGGTGCTTATTAAACCACAAGAAAGGGAAGCGGGGGGACGGGGGGGGGGTTTACAAGAACCCAGGTTTGTAAAGACCCAGTCACGGCAGACTGACCTCATCTCCTGAATAAACTGTGGTTGTGGTTTACCTAAATTTAGCAAAGCTTTTGATAAAATATTTCATACTATGCTTATGAAGATGATGGAGAGATTAGATAATAACACAACCACATGCATTCATAGCTAATTGGATAGTGGAAATTAGGGTATTGGTTTTGGGGGGGGGGTGTTTTGTTTTTTTGGGTTTTTTTGCTTTTTGGAGGGGGGAAGATAGGGCAGTTGGGGTTAAGTGACTTGCCCAAGGTCACACAGCTAGTTTTTTTGTGTGTGTGTGTTAAGTGTCTGAGGCTGGATTTGAACTCAGGTCCTCCTGACTCCAGGGCCGGTGCTCTATTCACTGTGCCACCTAGCAGCCCCAGAATTAGGGTATTGTTAATGATTGTCTGGGTGACCGGAAGTCTCCAATAAGATCTTTTCCTAGGGATTTGTGGTTGGCCTTTTTATCCGTGACTTAGATAAAGGCCTAGGTGTTTTATCAGATTTGCAGGTAACACAAAGCTGGGAAGAAGCACTAATGTACAGCTGATGACTAGCCAGAATCTAGAAGGATCCTAACAGTCTACAGCATTCATTGGGCTCAGTCTGTTAAGATGAAAATCAAAAGAGAGAAATGTAGAGTCTTAACACTGGAGTAGAGAAAATTATCCTTACGGTTGTGGTTGTTGTAGTCTGTCCTTTGCTCTTGAAGAGGACCATGAAATCAGGGAGATGACTTGCAATTGAATTGGATTTGAATGACAGATGAAGCATGGATAAACAGCAGCTCTTCCAGAAAAACCTGAGGGTTTGTTTTGTTTTTTTGAGGGGGGAAGGCAAGGCATTTGGGGTTAAGTGACTTGCCCAAGGTCATATAGCTAGTAAGTGTGTCAAGCGTCTGAGCCAGATTTGAACTCACGTCCTCTACTCCCAGCGTACCAAACAGAACAAATCTCAGGACTCCAGGGCCAGTCCTCTGTTCACCGTGCCACTAAGCTGCCCCAAAACCATGAACTGTAAGCTCAGTATGGGTCCAATATGTTGTGGCAGCCAAAAAAGCTCATGTGATTTTGGCCTACATTAAGAGGAGCATAACTTAAAGGAATAGGGAGGTGATAAACTGTGCTTTGACCTGGCGTATTGAGTTCAGTTCGAGGCACATAATTAAATAAGAACATTAATGAGCATGAGAGTAGAGGATCATTAAGATGATAAAGGACCTTGAGTCCATGTCACATTAGGACTAGTTGGAAAACTGGGGAAGTTTAGCCTGAAGAAAAGAAAAGATTCAGGGGACAAATGAGTTGTGTTCAAGTATATGAGAGGCTGTCGTGGAGAGGAGTATTTAGATTTGTTCTGTTTGGCACGCTGGGGGTAGAATGAGGGGCAGTGAATCAAAGTAGCAAAGAATAGGACAGTGGCACAGTGGATAGAGTGCCAGGCCTGAAATCAGGAAGATTCATCGTTCTGAGTTCAAATCTGGTCTCAGACACTTCCTAGCTGTGTTAATCTAGACATGTTACTTAACCCTGTTTGCTTCAGTTCCTCCTCTGTAAAATGGGCTGGAAGGAAATGGCAGACCACTTGGTAGCTTTGCTAAGAAAACCCCAAATGGGGTTGCAAAGACTAAGACACGACTGAATGAACACCAAAAGTAAAGAGGTAAATTTTGGTTTTGTGTATCAGGAAAAGCTTCCTAATTGGAGCTGTCCATAAGTGGAATGGCCTGTCTCTCCTCTGTGTCTTTTAAAGCTCTTCCTAGCCTGGCTCCCTCCTACCTTTCCAGTCTTCTTTCACATTATTCCCTTCCTTATACCTTAAGATGGGGTGACTGGCAGCCTTCTTGCTTCCCTCAAAAAAGATACTCCATCTACCCACCTGTGCATTTCCACTGCCTGTCCCCACGTCTGGAATTCACTCCCTCCTCATTTCTGCTTCTGGCCTCCCTGTCTTTCTTCAGATCTCAGCTAAAATTCCACCTTGCACAAGAATCCTTTCCACGTCTTACTTGTGTTAGTACTTCCCTCTGAGATTGTTTTTAATTTATCCTGTCTGTACATTATTTGTCCATAGTTGTTTGAATCTTGTCTCTTCTCATGGGATTGTGGATCTTTTCTGAGGGTAGGAGACTGTTTTTGCCTTTGTAATATCTCCTCACTTACACAGTGCCTGAGTAGGAGTAGGTACATAAGAGACGATTCTTGACTTGGGAGATAGTGTTGCTTTACCTTTGAAGCCTTCCCAGCACATGCTGGATCAACAGTTTTCTGTGATGTCATTTTGGAATTAACTTTTAATTTTTGTTTCATGTACAAAACTTACTTTTTGAAAATGGTATCTTTGCCCACTAATCCCTTTTTTTTTCTTTTTGCCATCAAAGGTATGCATTGAAAGCAACTTTTTTAACTGTTTTACTGCCTGGCTTCTCTTTTGGAATCTCTCTTTAGGGGCAAACCTACCTACTTATTGCGTTAATTCTAGGGACAGACATTCAAAGTGATAAGCTATCTCTAAGAGCTTATTATATCCCCTAATTATAAATTCCAGAAGAGCAGGTGTGAGTTCTTTATAATTCTCCCATAGCACCTAGCTTTTTACATAGTAGCTAGTAGGTCCTCAAGAAATCTTTTTATAATTAAATTTTGTTTGTTTTTAGTTTACATCATTCATTTCCACAAGATTTTGAATTAGAGATTTTCTCACCATCTTTCCCCTACCCACCATCAGCAATCCCACTGTATACCCCCTCCCCCAATCTGCTGTCTCCTATATCATCCCCCGTGCACCCTCCGACTTTCCAGTAGGGCAAGATGGATCTCCATACCCCAGTGCCTGTATATCTTATTTCCTTATTTGCCTGTAAAAGATAATAATAATAATATTTTTTAAACATTTGATTTTACAACTTTGAATTCCATATTCTTTCCCTTCCTCCCTTGTCACCCACCCTTAATGGGAAGATAAGCAAATTAACATAGGCTGTGCATGTGTAGTTACAGAAAAACATTTCCATAGTGGATATATTGTGAGAGATTGACTATATTTCCCTCCATCCTAACCCACTCCTCCCTTATTCTGTTCTCTGCTTTGTCCCTGTCCCTTTTCAAAAGTGTGTGCTTCTAACTGTTCTCCCCTCCATCAACCCCCCCATCCCCTTGCCCCCTACTGTCCTGTAGGGCAAGATACCCAATTTAGTATCCCTTCCTAAGCCAAATTCAATGAGAGTAAGGTTGACCCATTCCCTTTTGCCTTCCTGTTCTTCCCCTCCATTGTAACAGTTATCCCTTGCCTCTTCTATATGAGAGGATTAACCCCGTTCTGTCTCTCCCTGTGTCCTCTCATATTATTCCTCTCCCACCTCTCAATTTCACCTTTTAAAACATCATCCCTTCCTATTCAATAGATCCTGTGCCCTCTCTCTATGTACACATATATACAGACACT
>CM053589.1:12551029-12571913 GCA_028646515.1 Pseudochirops corinnae
CACCTTTTAAAACATCATCCCTTCCTATTCAATAGATCCTGTGCCCTCTCTCTATGTACACATATATACACACTCACATATGTATTCATATGCACATATACCCTCCTATATAGACATATATGTGTATATATATATGTATACATTTATATTCCCTTCACCTATCCTCATACTGAGAAAAGTTTCACAAGTTACAATTTTCATTTTTCCATGTTGGCATGTAAATAGTTCAACTTTGATAAGTTCCTTATGAATTCTTTTCCATGTTTACCTTCTCATGCTTCTCTTGGTTCTTTATATGTTGAATCTTCTATTAAGTTCAGGATTTTTTTAACATAATCTTGAAAGTCTGAGAGTTTATCAAATGTCCATTTAAAAAAATTTAGAATAATATTTAACTTTTCAGGGTATGATATTAAAATATTTTTAAAAAATGGATGAATACTATATTTTATCGGTATTACCTGTCAAAACAATCATGCAATTTTTGTTATTTCATTTATGTGATTAATATACTTATTGTTTTCCTAGTGTTGAACCATCCTTGCATCCCAATATGATCATATCCAACTTGGACATGTGAATTGTTTTCTGGATATATTTTTAAGTGGGCAGCAAGATGGCACAATGGATAGAGTGCTGAGCCTGGAGTCAGGAAGACCTGAGTTGAAATTCAGCCTCAGACACTAGCTATGTGATGAAGGGCGAGCAGTCACCAGTGGAGTGAAGCAGGGATGTGTGCTTGCTCCAGTGCTTTTTAGCATAATGTTTTTAGCCATGTTGTCAGATGCCTTCATTGAGGATGAGAATGGCATAAAGATCCCCTACCAGGCTAATGGTAAATTATTTAACTTGAAAAGGTTACAAGCCAAGACTAAAGTGAAGGGAGAGTTGGTGCATGACTTTTTGTTCTCAGATGATTGTGCACTCAATGTAGCCTCTGAGGTTAAGGTGCAATAAAGTATGGGATCAATTCTCTGTTGCTTGTGCCAATTTTGGCCTAACAATTAACACCGAGAAAACAGAGATTCTCCACCAACCACCATATTATCCATCCATGGAACCATCAGTTACAGCAAATAGAGAAATGTTGAATGCTATGGATAAGTTCCTTTACCTTGGTAGTATACCTTTCTAGGAATTTACACATAGATGATGAGGCTGATGCATGCACTGATAGAGCTAGCTCAGTGTTTAGAAGTCTCCAAAGGAAAGCATGGGAGGGAAGAAGTATTAAACTGCCTACCAAATTGGAGATCTATGAAGCTGTTGTGAGGACCTCTTTGTCACATACCTGTAAAACCTGGATAATATACAAGTGCTATGCCAGGAAATTGAATTGCGTCCATTTGAATTGTCTTAGGAAGATTCTGAAGATCACCTGGCAAGATAAGGTACCTGATACTGAGGTCCTTTCTCTAGCTGTCAAGCATTTGAATGTCAAGCAAATTCTATTGCAGAGAGTGCAACTCTGATGGTTTATCGCCAATGCGATACCCATAGCAGCTGCTATGAATATACAGATGTATTTCCAGGGTTGAATCACAAAATATAACAAACTCTCTTCCTCAAAGATGAAACCAAGATATTTATTCAGATATCAGAAAGCCAATTCCACCATGGTAACAAAGAAGTTTATACACATCAGCAATCCAGGGAGCGCCACCATCCCCAAGCCTTCCCTCCCTTAGGCCTCCCCACAAACAAGCTCACTCATGCTGACTGATCTGCCTCACTCTCTCTCAGCTCTGCTACTCTCTTTCTTCCTGCTCTACCAGTTCAGCAAACTTCTTCCACCGTATGACTCAAGCTGTGGGCTGGTCCAGAGCTCAAGCAGACCACATGGGCCTATTAAGGAGCAGGGAAGATCTTCAAATTCCCTTACCATGACAGATGGGCTGTCCATGTTGTTTGAATGCCAAACATATATTTGCCTAAAAGACAACTCACATAAGACCAGAGCTCACATGTAGGTCAGAAGAAGTAATACAGGGACACTCTCAAGGTCTCTCTGAAGAACTTTGGAACTGATTGTGAGATGTGGGATAGGACTACCCAGCATGGTATACCTGCATCAAAGAAGGTGCTGTGCTCTATGAACAAAACAGAATTGCAATAGATCAAAGGAAACATCTAATACACAAATTTAGAGATATTTCCATTCCTAGTATTAATATGGACTATTTGTGCCTGACTTGTGGTAGAGTCTTCTTAGCTTATGTCGGTCTAATCAACAATCAGCCACAGTCAGATACATTGTATCTTGACCCTGACATAGTGATGTCATTTTGGTCCTCTAACAGAAAAGGACAATTGACTGAATGATCCTGGACAAGTCACTTAACCCTGTTTCCTCAACTGTAAAATGAACTGGAGAAGAAAATGGCAAACCACTCCAGTATCTTTACCAATAAAACTCCAAAAAGGGCCATGAAGTATCAGACATGACTGAAATGATCAAACGCCACCACAACATATATTTCTGTAGTCTCCTTGGAAGAATGATTTTATTTTGGTTTTTGTGTCATTGCTCATTAACAAATCTACGGTTCTTATTATTTTGTCTTTCCCTGTTTGGGTACAGTCATCTCATAAAAGAGAGTTTGGTAAGGATGCCTTCTGTCATTTATTTGGATGACTTTTTTAGCATAGGCATTAATTATTCTTCAAACATTTATTTTGAATTCAAATCTTTGTGGAGAAAGCCCAGGACTCTGCACCTAAGGGCTTTGAGAGTAGTGGCACCCATCATAGGCTAAAACTTCCAGTCCAGACTCCATAGCCGTTATCCAAGGGAAAAAGCCCTTTGGAGACAAAGACCAGCTATTGACTCCATAGGAGCTAGAGTACCCATTTCCTCTGTAGGCCTAGCTAACTGAAGACCCAGAAAAGAATGTTCTTACCACCAAAGAACTTGGCATTGTCAAATGATTCAACATCAGAGCATACACACTTTTGTCAATTAAAATGACACTAATGAAGGCGTAATACCATCTGACTTGACACTGGACCTTTCCGTTTACCCTGTGCCTGAATGGTCTATATGGATGGTCTCTAGCCTGTTGGAATGTGAGAGCCTGAAAAGAATGGGGACTGTCTCGCTTTTCCTTTTGTACCCTCCATGCTTAGCATGTTGCTTTGAACACAATGATCATTTTAAAAGAGTGCATTTTCATTCATTTTATTCATTCACTTGAAAATTCATCTGGCACAAGATTTTGGCTCTCGAACAATCGCTGTTTGTTTTTATTTTGCTCGATTTCTTTTTCTGAGATTGATTTGTTTCTAAGCTATTTTCCTTGCTTTGTTGGTCTGGGTATTTTATATTGTTGTAGATACACATTAACTTTCTTGGAATTTTCAGTTTTTCTGGCATAGAATTGTATTTAGCATTCCTCAAGATTCTCTGTATTGCCTCACTGTTGTGAATTTACCTTGCTCAAATTTTATTTGTTCCTAACCACCAGATGGCACTGGCAAGTAGGGCAGAGAAGTCAATATTTTCCTGAGCCTTGAGCTGCCTATACATGCTAAGGGAATTTGATACCCCCTTCCTTCATGTGGGCAGAAGGAGTTTCCCTAGTACTGTACGCCAACTCAGGGCTATGGTTTTCTCTTGCACAACAGTTCACTCCACCTCCCTTTGCAGAAGCCTGACTTTCCTTTCAGGCCTAGCACTGGCTTTGCCACTGGGCGTTCCAGGATGTGGGAAAGTTCTTGCTTGCTTGCTCAACCAGCTCTAGGGTTTTTAGTGGCTCATGTAAATCTGGTCCTAAGGATTATTCTCAATGTTTAATATATCTCCCATCTCAGTTAGACATGTGGCTCTAGAAAGAAAATATAAGAGATGACACTTCCCCTCATTTCATTGCCAAGGCAGTGGTCCACAGGAATAGAATATTGCATATAATGTCATATCAATGTATTGATCATATTTATTAAATTGTTGTCTCCTTTTTCTTTTAAAAAAATTCTTCCACTTCTGAGAACCAAGATGGCAGAGTAAGAAGTAAGTTGCTCTCATCCTCCCTTATTTACTTCTGAAAGCCCAGAAAATATCACCCCAAGAAAAATTCTGGAACAGCTAAGCCAGCAGAACGATGGAGTGTAGCAGTCTTGTAGCCCAGGAAGATTGGGAGATTAATGAGAAAGGCCCCTCTTGCTCTGGGGGAGGGAGAGAAGGACAGGATGGGAAGCATCCCAGCAAGCCAGCAGTAAGCCTCACCTCAGCAAACCAGAGAGAGATCCTGATCCCCAGGATGGTGGAGCAGACAAGTGCCAACACCAGGACCCCCTGAGTGCCTCAGCATACACAGGGGAACTGGGAGACACCAGTTAGGAAAACCACCACAGTGTAGTAGCTAAATCTTCCAGTGCTTCAACTCAAATCCAGGAAGAAAACTTCATGAGGCACAGCTCCAGACTGGCAGACATCCTCCAGAAGCCAAACATTCAACTGCAAAGCCCAAGTGATCAGGCAACCCCCAGGGGCCAGATTCCCCACCCCTACCCTGACAGCTCCCATGTAGCTGGCCTCAGCTCAGCATCAGGCAAGCTGCCATTCCCCTACAACCTCCAGCTACCAGCACCTGAGGCCCCAGCAACAAAGCCACCGACCAGGTCCCTGGCCCCTAGCATAAGAAGTTTGGGTCAGTGCCCCCTGTGCTCTAGCAGGAGAGCTCAACTTTAAAAGCTAAAAAATAGGCAAACACTGTGAGCAAAAGGCAGAAACAGACAATCAACGTAGATTCTCATTATGGAAAGAGTGAAGATCAAGTAACCAATTCGGAAGAGGACAACATTATCAATATACCCACATCCAAAAATCTCAAAGGGAAATATGAATGAGTCTCAGTCCCAAAAAGCCTCCTTGGAAGAGCCCAAGAAGGATTTTAAAAGTCAAATAAAGGAGGTAGAAGAAAAGTTGGGAAAAGAATGAGAGACATGCAAGAGAGTCAATAGCTTGGAAAAGGAAGGACAAAAATTGAGTGTAGAAAACAAATCCTTAAAAAAATACAATTGACCAAATGGGGGGAACAAGTATACTGAAGAAAACAACTCCTTTAAAAGTAGAACTGGTCAAATGGGAAAGGAGGCACAAAAACTCACTGAAGAGCAGAACTCCTTAAAAAGTAAAATGTGCCAAATGGAAAAGGAGGTACAAAATCAAATAGAAGAAAACAATTTGTTAAAAATTAGAATTGGACAAGTGGAAGCTAATGACTCTAAGAGATATCAAGAATCAATCAAACAGAAACAAAAGAATGAAAAAATGGAAAAAATACCTAGTTGCTAAAATAAGTGATCTAGAAAATAGATCCAGGAGAGACAATTTAAAAATAATTGGTCTAACTGAAAATTGTGATGACAAAAAGAGCCTGGACGGCATCTTTCAGGAAATCATCACAGAAATTTCTCAAAGTCCTAGAACCAGAAGGTCAAATAGTCATTGAAAAAATCTACTGATCACCTCCTGAGAGAGATCCCAAATAGAAAATGCCAAGGCATATTATAACCAAATTCCAAAATTATCAGTTTAAAGAGAAAATACTGCAAGCAGTCAGAAAGAAACAATTTAAATATCATGGTGTAACAGCAAGCAAAGTGAGATTTGTGTGTGTGTGTGTGTGTGTGTGTGTGTGTGTGTGTGTGTGTGTTTCTATTTGCCCAGCCTCAAGTGAAATTGTTAACATCTGAAGGATTAATCCCTGGTAATGCACAGCTGTAGCACATTAGATGCTAATGCAGCTTTCATGCCTTTGGGCACTAAGCTTATCAGGTTCTGAGTTTGGTACTCCCCACTTCTGCTCAGGCAATCAGATGCTGAGTAGAACCGTCTATAAGCTGGAAGCTTGGTGTTGTCTTGGGGTTCACTCCTGAGAAGAATACTTCCCTTGAGAACTCTCAAGAAGAAGAGGACAAAGACTCTGGCTAGCCATTGTTAAAAGGTCCCTTGACTATGAATGTGAACCCAGAGGAAGAAGATGAGCATTGAGCTTTGAGTGTTGAAGCATTGGGAGAGCTGGCAGTGGCAGTGGTGGAGACTCACTGAGTAGCAGAGACTAGCAGCAACTCGAAAGCAAATTGAGCTGAAGGGCAGAGATCTGTCCATGGGAAAGAGGCTTAGCTTAAGCCTCTTTGAACAGTTATTATTACAGAGCCTCTGGAGTTTGAAAGTGAATTGAGATGGTGGTGTTGGTAATGTGTGTAAATATTGTTGTAGCCCTATTAAGTTTTGTTTTCCCAGAGACAGAAGCTGTGGGCAGGAGCCCCTGGAGTCTGCTGTCAGGCAGGAACAGGGAGAGCTTGGAGTGGAGCAGTCCCTGGGAGCTGAGACTGGGAGTGGGAATAGAGAGCTGCCTGTGTGTGAACCCAGGCAAGAGCTGGAAGTGGTCGGCCCATGAGGAGGAGCCAGGGGGCTCAGAAGTCAGCCTCAAATCAAAATGAAAGAAGACTTTAATTGGTTACTCTGTATTGATTGAGGGAATTGTAACTTACTGTGACCTAGGAGTGTTGTGATTTAAATCCAGGGATGCCAAAAACTGTTGAGGTGGGATCTCTTCCCACCCCAAAACTGTTGTGGTATCATGATGGGTTGTGTTGGAACTGTCTCAAAGAATTCAGAGTCAGACCACCTTTAATCCAAGTATAGGCATTTATTGAGACTGATACCTCTCATGAAGCAGGCTAAGTTCCAAGGGGAACCAGCAACTTTAGGGAAAGCAAGATGGATCTTTATAGGGTAAAGATGCAATTACAAAACAGAAATTTACATAGAATAGAGGAATATCATTAATATTTAAAAGGAAGGAGGAATTTGTTAAGGGATTAGGTAATGGAGGAGGGGGTCCCATTTATGGTTCAATGGTTAAACATTCTGGTCATTTTGCCCTCCAACTGGCTAGCTATTGTGGTCCTATCTGGTTAAGACAGATAGTTAGGTATTGTGGTCCTGTCTTGAGCCAGATGGATGACGTGATTGTGATTGAATACAAGAACACACATGTTTCTGTGGGAATGGGTTTGGGGGATAGTGAGCAAGTAGAGGTGGTAGCTGGGTTCCAATCACATGGACATATCTGCTGTTTCTGTGGGAACTAAGAGTTCAGGGACACACCTGTTGTTCCAGTGGGCAGTGAAGCATATATGAAGAAATTAGAATATTGACGGGGTGGGGTGGGGTGGGGGTTAGGTAGGTACAGTGGGCCTGCTCCTCAGTGTGGAGGAGCTATAGGAGCTAATTCCTATAATGAAGTTAGAATATTGGGGCTGGGAGCAGCTTTATTAGGATTCCATCGGGGGTACAGTGTGTTTGTGTTTTCTGCTACCCTTTAAGAATGTGTTGTGCTAAGGAAGACCCTGGCCTGGGACTCCCTCATTGTATAAAGAATGTATAAGGCGGGGGATATGTAATGCTATACTTTATATTGGATGCAATGATATATGCTGTGTGCGATGTTACATACTGAGGGTTATAGGATATACTGAGTGATATGTTTTGTTTAAGGCTATGTGGTCAGCTTAGCAATCAGTTGTTATGTAATAAACTTCAGTTCTGAATAAATAGAATGTTCATTATACCTTGCAATTAGACCCTTAAAATTATTCACAGCAGCAGCCCTCAGGTGTGCTGCCGTGATTGGCATTACACATGGAACCACAGTCAGGATCACACAGGACCCTGCAGCTTGTACATTAAGACATCAGAGGGCATGGAATATGATATTCTGTAAAACAAAGGAGCTTGGATTACAACCAAGGATCAACTACCCAGTGAAATTGAACATAATCTTTCAGGGGAGGTGTAATGGTAATGTAAGTTGAATGTGAAGATCCCTTTTTGTATTGGCAAGTAAGCAGGTACTTAGCACCTTGTTTCAAGTTAAACAAAGGTAGCAGACTGAGGAAGAATGACCAGGATGCTGAGACTTTGTCTGTTTGTGGCTTGGTTGAGCCTTGAATTCCCAGGAACAGAAATTGTGAAGGATTTGAGATGGACTGGACCCTGTGGACTTTAGTATAGAGCAGGACGTATATGGAGAGCTGGACAAGGACCTAGGAGCTGTCTGCCTCTGAATCCAGATGACTGTTTGGTGGATTCAGGGTAGGAGCTGGGACCATGCAAGGGGATTCAGGGAATCTGAGAGACCACCCCGAGTCAAGCTGAAAGAAGACTTTACTTGGATACTGTATACTGACTGAGGAATTGTAAATTTACTAGTGACCTAGGGGTGGAGGGTCTGTGTATTTTCTAATGATTGTACTTAGTGATTAATGATACTTAGTGATTGCTGAATAAGTGACTGATTGAACTAACTTAGTGTGCCCCATGAATGGAAGACTTTGACTATTGTACTCTGAGATGACTGAATGACTGAGTAAGGAGGCAAACCTCCTTAGGGAGGATTGAATGTACTAAATGATTGTATTTCATTGAAAACTATGTGGCCATTTTAATGATAAGCTGTTGTGAATACTATATTGTGATTTTCTGTGATAAGTTGTAATGTTGTGAATGCTGTACCTTGATTTTCTGTGAATGTTTTGCTTTGATTTGTTATGTAATAAATAGAGTGTTCCCTATACTGTATAATGAGAATCTTAAAATCTGTTCACAGTACCATTACAGGAGATGGACATTCAACAAAACAGGGGACTTTCAAACCTTCCTAATGAAAAGTCCAAAGCTCAACAGAAAATCTGATCTTCAAATACAAGGCTCAAGGGAGGCATTAAAAAGGTAAACAGGAAAGAAAATGACAACATGTTATTAATAAGGGCAGACTGTTTATGTTCCTACAAGGGCAGATGACACTTGCAACTCTTGAGAACTGTATTATTATTACAACATTTAAAAGGGGTATACATAAACAGAGGGTATGAGTATAAGTTGATTTTGATGTAATGATAAAAAATCTGATTAAGTGGTAAAAACAGATTGTACTGAGAGAAGAGGAAAGGAGGAGGCAGACAAGGGTAAATTACATCACATGAAAAGGCACAAAATCCCCTATTACAATAAAGGGAAAGAAGGGAGGGAGATGAGAATTGTTTGAACCTAACTCTCATCAGATTTGGGTCAAAAAGGGAATAATATAATCAGGAAATCTAACTTATCCTATAGGAAATAGGAAGGGAAAGGGAAAAGAAAAGGGAGCAAGTGGATAGAAGGGAAGGAAGAAATAGTAAGGGTAAAGGGAAAGATAAGGGAGGTGGCTAATAGAAGGGAGGACAGACTGAAGGAGGTGGTGGTTGAAAGCAAAACTCTAGCAAGGATAGAAAGGGAGAAAGGAGAGAGAAAAGCATAAATAGGAGGAAAATAGGATAGAGAAAGACATGGATAGTAATCATAATTTTGAATGTGAATGGAACGAACTCTTCCATGGTAGGTTCTTGTCCTTCATTCTTGAAGAGGACCAAAAATGACATCACTATGCTAAAGTCAAGTTTCCATGTGTCTGACTGTGGCTAATCAGAGCAATACGAGCTGAGAATGCTCTACCACAGGTTGGGCACAAATAGTCTATGTGAACATTTGGAGTGGATACTCTAAATTTATGTGTCTAAAGTCCTGCATTTCCTTTGAGCTGTTTCAATTCTGCTTTGCTCATAGAGCACACCACCTTCTCTGATGTGGGCATGCCATGCTGAGCGGTCCTGTGTCAATGTCTCTCCTGTGTCAGTGTTTCCCATGTCACACAATCAATTCCAAAGTTCTTGAGAGAGACCTTGAGAGTGTCCTTGTATTGCCTCTTCTGACCACCATGTGAATGCTTGTGCTGTGTGAACTCTCCATAAAATAGTCTTTTTGGCAAGTATATGTTTTGCATCCAAACAACATGACCAGCCCATCAGAGTTGTACTCTCTGAAGTGGAGTTTGAATGCTTGGCAGTTTAGTTCAAGTAAGGACCTCAGTGTCTGGTACCTTATCCTGCCAGGTGATCTTCAGAATCTTCCTAAGAGAATTCCAATGGAAGAAATTCAGTTTCCTGGCATGGTGCTAGTAGACTGTCCAGGTTTTACAGGCATACAACAATGAGGTCAGCACAATGGCTCTGTAGATCTTCAGTTTGGTATTCAGTCTAGTATCTTTTCTCTCCCATACTTTCCTTTGGAGCCTACCAAACACTGAGCTAGCTCTGGCAATGTTAACCTCATTATCAGTGTGTACATATCTGGAAAGTACACTATCAAGGTAAGTGAATTTATCTAAAAGGACTGTGAACTGTCAAAAGGAGTGAATGACAGGCTTATGACAATGTGATTGCCACCTGCAGAAAAACATCATTCCACCATCATCAATGCCTATGCTCCCACCATGACAAACCCTGATGAGGACAAAGAAAGAATTTATGAAGACCTAGAGACCCTAATCATCAATGTGCCAAAAGAGGACAAGCTTATAATTCTGGATGACTTTAATGCTAGAGTAAGCTCAGACTACCAGACTTGGCAGGGAGTCCTCGGGAGAAATGGAATTGGAAACAGCAAAAGCAATGGTCACTTACTACTGAAGATTTGTGCATGTCATGACATTATTATTACCAACACTGTTTTCCATTTATCTAAACAAAATAAAACTTTATGGATGCACCCTTGCAGCAAACATTGGCATCTAATAGACTGTGTGATTATAAGGAGAAGAGACAGACAAGAGGAGAGAGTGATGAAGGCAATGTGTAGTGCAGACTGTTGTACTGATCATAGACTTATCCTTCCCAAGTTAAATATTTGCATTCATCAAAACTGGCACCCCCAAGGCAAAATGACTACCAATGTCAACAATGTCAACAAATTAGAGCTCTTCTCTGAGCAGGAACAGTTTATTGCTAACTTGGAGGGAATGCTGAGCCAACTCACAATTGGCAACAGTGGAGCAGAAAAGGAGTGAGCAGCTTTCAGAGATTTGGTGTATGGCACTGCACTTGCTCATCTGGGTCGGAACACTCACAAACACCAAGACCAGTCTGATGAAAATGATGGGAAATTCAGAAGCTACTAAATGAAAAAGCACTTTTATGATGCCCTGAAGGCTATTTATAGACCAAAGACCTATGGTGCACTGCAACTACTCAGTGCTGATGGAGCCACATTGATTAGTGATAAGGACATGATCCTAGAGAGATAGACTTAACATTTCCATAGTGTTCTCAATAGACTGTCATCTATCAATGTTGAGGCCATTGGCCATTTACCTCAGGTTGAAGTCATTCCCTCCCTAGCCTAGCTGAAGCTCCAACTGAAGAAACCTTGAATGCTATTAGACTCCTTTCATGTGGCAAAACACTTGGTGCTGAACTCTCCCATAAAATGGAAGTGGATAGCAGAGTGGATTAAGAACCATAATCCTACAGTATGTTGTTTATAAGAAACACATTTGAAGCAGAAGGATATACACAGAGTAAATGTAAAAGGCTGGAGCAGAATATTATGCTTCAGCTGAAATTTATTTATTTATTTATTTATTTGCTTTTTGGAGGGCAATTGGAGTTAAGTGACTTGCCCAAGGTCACATGGCTAGTAAGTGTTAAGTGTCTTCAGCTGAAATTTTAAAAAGCAAGAATAGCCATCCTGGTCTCAGACAAAGAAAAAGCAAAAATAGATCTAATTAAAAGAGATGAGGAACAAAACTACATCCTAGTACCATATACAGTGCAGTAATATTATTACTAAACATATATGCACCAAGTGGTACAGCATCCAAATTCTTAGAGGAAAAGTTAAGGGAGTTACAGAAAGAAATAGATAACAAAACTCTGTTACTCCTCTCCCTCTCAGAACAAGATAAATCTAAACACAAAATAAAGAAGAAAGAAGTTAAGGAGATGAATAGGATCTTGGAAAAGTTAGATCATTGAACCTTAAGGTTGACCTCTGGAGAAAGTTGAATGGAGATACAAAGGAATATACCCTTTTCTCAGCAGTACATGGGATCTATACAAAAATTGACCATGTATTAGGGGACAAAAACCTCACAATTCAATGCAGAAAGATAGAAATATTAAATGCATACTTTTCAGATCATGGTGCAATAAAAATTACATGTAATAAAGGAATACAGAAAGATAAGCTAAAACTTAATTGGAAACTAAGTAACCTTATCCTAAAGAATGAGTGGATTAAACAACAAATCATAGAAACAATCAATAACTTCATCCAAGGGAATGACAATAATTACAACATACCAGAATTTAGGAGATGCAGCCAAAGCAGTTCTTAGGGGAAAGTTTATATCTTTAATGCTTACTTTAATAAAATAGAGAAAGAGAAGATCAATGAATTTGGGCATGCAACTAAAAAAGCAGAAAAAAAGAACAAATTAAAAATCTCCAATTAAATTCCAAATCAGAAATTCTGAAAACCAAAGGAGAGATAAATAAAATTGAAATTAAGAAAGCTAATGAACTAATAAATAAAAGAGTTGGTTTTATGAAAAAAAACAATAAAATTAACTTTTTGTTAATTTGATGAAAAAAAGAAGAAAACAAAATTACTAGCATCAAAAATGAAAAGGGTGAATTCACCACCAATGAAGAGGAAATCAAAACAATAATTAGGAGTTATTTTGCCCAACTGTATGCCGATAAATTTGACAATCTTAGTGAAGTGATGAATCTTTATAAAAATAAAAATTGCACAGATTAATGGAAGAGGAAATAAAATACTTAAATAACTCCATTTCAGAAAAAAGAGATTAACAAGCTGTCAATGACCTCCCTAAGAAAAATCTCTAGGGCCAAATAGATTTACAAGTGAATTCTATCAAACTCTTAAAGAGCGACTAATTCCAATACTATATAAAGTATTTGGGAAAATAGGCAAAGAAGGAGTCTTATCAATTCTTTTTGTGATACAAATATGGTGCTGATGCCTAAACCAGGAAGAGCCAAAACAGAGAAAGAAAATTATAGACCAATTTCCCTAATCAATATAGAGGCAAAAAATTTAAATAAAATATTAGCAAAGAGATTACAGCAACTTATCTCAAGGATAATACACTATGACCAAGTAGGATTTATACCAGGAATGCTGGACTGATTCAATATTAGGAAAACTATCAACATAATTGACCATATCAATAAAAAACCAACAGAAATCATATGATCACCTCAATAGATGCAGAAAAGCATTTGACAAAATACAATAGCCATTCCTATTGAAAACACTAGAGAGTATAGGAATAAATGGAGTCTTTCTTAAAACAATAGGTGGCATCTATCTAAAAGCATCAGCAAACATTATGTGTAATGGGGATAAGCTAGAAGCATTTCCAATAAGATCAAGTATGAAACAAGGATGTCCATTATCACCACTGTTATTCAGTGTTATACTAGAATATACTAATAGTTAGAGAAGAAAAAGAAATAGAAGAAACAAAGTTATCACTCTTTGCAGATGATATGATGGTATACTTAGAGAATTCTAGGTAATCAAGTAAAAAATTACTTGAAATAATAAACAAACTTAGCAAAGTTACAGGTTATAAAATAAACCCACATAAATCATCAGCATATATAAATATTACTAACAAAGCCCAATATCAAGAGATAGAGAAATTTCATTTAAAGGTACTGTAGACATTTTAAAATATTTGGGAGTCTACCTACCAAAACAAACCCAGAAACTATACGAACACATTTACAAAACACTTTCCACACACATAAAATCTGATATAAACAATTGGAAAAAAATCAGTTGCTGATTGACAGCAAGGGAAAGGGGGAAAAGGGTCCCAAAGCAAGGGAGGAGGAGAGAACTCAGCTGTCCCTGACTCCTACTGGCCAGGAGGAGAGGCCCACAAAGACAGGAAATCAGAAAGGGCTTGTTGCTGATTGACAGCAGTATTGGAGGGGTGGAAGTTAATCCAAAACTGCCAGAGAAGTTTTCACTCTCCCTAGCCATCAGTAATTTAAATCTGCTACCCTTTGAGCTTTCTTCCCTTCCTTCCTGATCTCCCATATAAATTCAAAGCAGAAATGGTACAGACTCAAATAACTATATACGTAAAAATTCTGCTTGAAAGGATAACATTTCTCCAGGACAGATTATTCTTTCTTTCTTCTCATTTTGAGCTGTAGCATTCCTTGACAATATTTCTGTAGTGCTGTGCTAACCTCTTACATACAATCTTTGTTGCCTGGCCTTTGTTCCATCATCAAGAAGTATAATCAAGCCTGTTTGCATAAGACTCTTTTCTCTGGGGAGATGAATTACTGGATGCTTTGTGCCTACAATGGGGAAGGGGGCAGGAGTGAAGTTGGTGAGAGTTTGGGAAAGGAGAACTCTTGTTCTTCTGGCTTCCAGCTTCTAGAGAGAACACACATGTTTCCAGATTCTCTGCAGGGAGAGGTCCCTAGAGGGGAGGGCAAGACTCTGGAAAAAAGTCATGTTGCTCGATAACAACCCTATCCCCTGCTTACCATAGACTTTGGGGAATTTCCTTTGGGTGAGATCTGGGACTCTCTTGCTTGAGCTGAGATGTCTTGCTACCAGTGGAAGATCTCATTCACTATGTATATTGTCCGGTATATATAAATCTATAATTTTGATGTATATTTGCTCTCAACTTGAATAAATGAGTTTATTTGCTATTCACTATGGGTGGTTTTTGAGTAACTGGCATTTGGTGGGAAGGGAAGTCAAGCCTTTGACTACTTGGCATACTCTTTCCCCATTTAGGGATAGTTATCAGGACCATTGTTCAAACCTAAAAATTATTTCCCATACCTAGACTAAGAATTTTTAGTGAGGCAGACAGATATAGTTCTAGGCCAGTATCCCCTCTCTAAGGACAGAAGAGTAGTCAACCTGAAATAAAGAAGACTGCCAAAACAGCAAAAACTAAGGTCTTTTAACAAAGGAATTGCAATCCATGGCCACCATGCAGCTCAGCCCAAAAGGGATGAAGAGGAGGGGCAGACTTAAATAAATTTCTATAGAGAGGGAGTCTCATGGGAGGCACAGCCATGAGAAGCAGCTGTTTAAGTTGTTTTACATAAGTACTGAAAGTCCACAAAGAAGACTGGGGGAAACTGGGAGTAGTCAAACAGGGCACTTTTCTTTTTTTAAATTCTTTTTGATAGTTCTCTTTTATCTGGTTTAGATAACTCACAAGCAATTCACAGCCCTGGGATCAGGCAAGTCAGCTGCATTTAACATTCACCCTTCTTGATCAAGAATTTAATTGCTGACTAAGAGAGACATTGGAGTGACTGACGCATTGACAGGAGTACTTTCAGGCAGTTCCTTTGTTAAGTAGCAAAGAAGTGAAAGGAAAGGGTAACACCCTCTTGCTGTCCATTTCATCAGTCTATCATGTCTTAGGAATAAGATATCTCATGAAGCTGTCTGGTTTCTGAGACCGTCTGATACTGCAGTTGTCTGTCTTCTGGAAATATCCCTTTCTAGGCATTCTGGAATAGGTGAGTTATACATGTGTGAGGTTCAGAAAATATGTGCAAGATTGCAAGCGGTTGTATCATGCCACAGGGAAGTGTTTGAGGCCTGAGAATTAGTTGGGTCACGTGGAGGTCAGAGCATATTGCACTGTTCCCAGCCAGGGGATACTGCATTGCTCAAGATTCTCTTGTGTGGGGTTACCTGCTGTTCCTGATTGGCATCTCCACACCCTGGGCCTTGATACCCTTGTAATTGTGCTCCCCCTCTCACAATTCTGTTCAGCTGGGCTCTGTCACGTGTGGTAGGTGTATCTGGGGGTTATATAAGATCTAAGCCTTGGAGATATCTTCGAAGCCTGCCTTAGGATATGGCTTTAAGGCTTCCCCATAGAGAGACCTTAATAAACTTTTCTTTTTGGACCTCAGAGCTGTGAACTCTTCTGTTCTAAAAGGTACTCTTCAATTAGTCAAGCATCAATTAGTTGGGTGTGTAACCGGTTGCCCCTGCTGGTAAGTTAAGGTACTGTAAACAGAACCCTGACAATACATGTGTACACACACACACACACACACACACACACACACCACTTAACACAAGAGTCTGTCCACAAAGACAGACAAAAATAAAAATGCATGATTGGCAACCATCATTTTATTTGTTTGTTTGTATATAGTATTATAGTATATTGCATATAGTATTTGTATATAGTATATAATTACATGTAGAGATAGTTTTCAACATTCATTTTTATTTTTATTTTATCTATTTTTTGTTTTGTTTTTTAACATTCATTTTAATAAGATTTTGAGTTTCAAATTTTTCTCCCTGCTTCTCTCCCCTTCTCTCTCCCCAAGACAGCAAGCAATATGATATAAGCTATACATACACAATCATGTTAAATGTACTTCCACATTAGTCGTGTTGTAAATGTAGGAACAGAGCAAAAGGGAAAGACCATGAAAGACAAAAAAACAAGCAAAAAAAAAGTGAAAATAGTCTGAATCTGAAGTCAGACTCCATAGTTCCTTCTCTGAATGTGGATGGTATTTTCTATCGTGAGTCTTTTGGAATTGTCTTAGATCATTGTATTGTCAACCATCCTTTAAAGGGACCTTTTGGAGTGGCAACATATGGTCCATATTTATAAAAGCCATCCCCTTCCAGGGGGACCTGTGGGAATGGACCCCAAATTACCCATAGGCATTGTAACAAATCCTTGGTTAAAAAGCCAAGAACTTGACTAGAAAGAGATGGGAGTTCAGGAAATTTGAGAGACTCACAAACTGCTGATTTGAATTTGGACAAGGGGTCCCTGCGGGCATCTGGGCTTGAAAGTGGCAGTTGGACAGGCATCTTCAAATCCCACTTCTGACACCAGATATGTCAACCTGAAATAAAGAAAACTTCCCAAACAGCAAAAACTAGGGTCTCTTAACAGAGACAAGGGGATTGCAACCTGGGACCAATGTGCAGCCCAGGGTGCAGGAATGCTCAAGAGAGGTAAAGCATGGAGAGGATGGGAAGAGGGAATTAAATATTTTTCTACATGGAGGAAGTCTCAGGGGAGGCACAGCCTTGAGAAGTAGGTCTGTAAGTTATTTTGTCTAACAATCAAAAGTCCATGAAGAAGACTAGGGGAGGCTGGGGAATAGTGACATCTGGTCAGAATGCCCTCTGTTCTTTTTTTAATTGTGTTTTTTATAGCTCTCTGGTAACTGGTTGCTGCTCTAGATAGTTTCTCAGCTGTGACTCTACCCTTTCATTCTTTGGATGATGAGCAGATTCTTCCTTCTCAGAGCCTCCAGCTCTCTGTTGTTCAGATAAGCCTGAGATCTGTTTGTAAGTTCTAATTATACAGTTGCCCCTTTCCTTGCTGTTCTTCTCTGTGTAATCCACAGCTTTTGGATTAAGCAAGGTCAGCTGCATTCAACACCAACCTTTTGGCTCGAGCTTCTTGCCCCTCTACTTGTAGGAATCAAAGTCTCCTTTGGAGAGGGTAAGTAAAGGAGACTAGACTTATCTATTCATGCCTTCCTCTGGGCCACATAGAGATAGACCTATATGAACACACACATGGACTACATACACACACACACACACACACACACACACACACACACCCCTTACATCAGTTTGTTGGTGAATTCTTTGTACCTCCAAATCAGTCTTTTTCTTTTTTTGTCAAATTCCATTTTTCCTCCTCATTGGAATTATTTCCCTTTGTTTATTTTGAAAAAAGTATTCAGAGCTACATCTCAGCAGTATTTATTTATAAATTTTCCTCCTACATTAGGGACTCTTGTTTTTCTTGTTTATTGCTTAAATTCCAGGTTTTTGCATATTGATAGATATTTGAAGCCTATTGACTCCTTTCTCCGATTATGTCTCCTGTGAAGTTCTGGATCTCAGCTTCTATTTTTCTTTCTTTTTAGCTATTCTCCATGACAGTAATTCCTGGCATTTTTTGTTTTGCAAACCACTTTCTACAACAATGAAAAAAGTGTTGTAAGTACCCAGAGTAATTTAATACACTACTCATAATATTTGCAAAATATTATAAAATATTTTTATAAAATACATTTTATAACATAATTTGGTAGCTATTCATTAAAGGCATAATAACTACAGTAATAACTTTTGCCCCAAACTACAAATTAATATTTATACTATATAATTATAATAAGAGTATATAAATTTTATTCTACTTATAATTATCAAAATTATAAATATAAAAATTGTATAATTCTAGCTATAACATTATTATATAATAATTATAAATGTTATGATTATAATATAATTAATTATCAAACAATCATGAATAGTGGGGCATTCTATAAGAATTAAAATAAGTACTCCAGAGAGGTCTTGCTATTATTTGTAAGACTTCATGTTAAGTTTTTTCTTTTACAAACTTTAATGTAGATAAATAACATTTTAAATGAAAGGCATTTTAACTTGGAAGATGCTTACCATAATAATGACATATAAACTTAATTTTGATATTAGATTTTTTTAAAAAGCATACAAAAGTTGCAACATTTGGCTCAATACTAGACAATTCCACGTCAAGTTTATTTCTGAATTTTGATTTAAAACAAGAATTTAGTGAAAATACTCATTCACTCAAATATGTGGAAGAAATGGTAGGAAAATTTTACAAGCTGTCTTGCTGAGAAATGGAAATTCATTTTTTTATTTTTAGCCAACTAACCAATCAGTTAAATTAATAGCTAGTTTCAATACAGAATATTTACTTTTCTACTGGCTAATGACAAGGGCAATTGCATATTGGTTTATCATTGTTGTTAAACAGTGTTTATATATAAAGTACCTTTTGTAAGGAAAGAATCTCTTCAGATATGATGTTGTTCTCTGCTACCACTGGCATGTTGGCTGTAATCTCACAGAAACTCTACTGAATTCTGACTGACCATTGCCAGTCAATTCATTTGAAAATCCACCCAATAGGACAGTAACATAAGCAGAGGCTGTTTAAATTGGAAAACAACCTTAATACTACAATAGAGACAAATAAGATTTGTTCCTGTAGAATGTTTGTGATGGTCCATAATGGTATCAAGATGACTTGTAATCCACATGCCCAGGGATCGTGGTTTTCAGACAGTCTGACATCTGCATTACAAAATTACATTTGTAACATCTTGATTATATGATTATGGAGTGAATGAGGTACAATTATAGAGTAACAGACTAGAATGAAGGAATTACTCTGTTGCAGTGAACAGAACACAAACGAGGCTACCCACAGGCATCTGATCTTCCATTAGGAATTGGTTTGCATTTGAATATAGGACTCTTGTGTGGTTTTGAGACAATCTGATGACTGGCTGGAAAAAAAAATGCTAGAATATGTTGAGCTTACTCACAAGTAGAGTTTGGTATAATTACCGCATGAACACTGAAATAGTTGTGTGCATAATCATGGTTTTTAATTGCTGTAAAAATAAACTTGTAAAGCTTCAAACATTCACATGCTTATTGTCACAAAGGAAAAATATATTTATAACATAATTGGGCAATTATTTACTGCTAACAGTACCATTAAAGGATTTTTAGCACAAATGCCCTGACCATCATCACAAACTTCCAAGGGTCTGTGACTCACTAAATGGGAACCATTGCTCTATGCTATTTACCTTGAGAAGCATACATAGGCAGCTTCTACTTCCACTATTCCTTTTATTTTCTTTATTCTTCCCCCTGACATTTTAAGAAATATTTTTTAATTTCCTCAATTACAAATTTTTGTAAAAATTTGTTTTGTAAAAACAATGAATAACATTTGCTTTTTAAAAGTTGAGAGTTCTAAATTCTATCCCTTCCTTCCTCCTCTTTTCCCTCCCTGAGATGGTAAGTAATCCGATATAGGTCATTTCATGTTCAATCGTGTAAAGTATTTCCGTATTAAGAAAGAAAACTTAAACAAGAAAGGAAGGAAGGAAGAAAGAAAGAGAAAAAAAGTATGCTTCAGACTGTATTCAGACAACATCAGTTCTTACTCTGTAGAAGGATAGCATTTTTCATCATGAGTGCTTTGGGATTGTCTTGGATCATTGTATTATTGAGAACAACTAAGTCATTTATAATTCTTTATCATACAATATTGCTGTTACTATGTATAATGTTCACCTGGTTCTGCTCACTTCACTTTGTATCAGTTCCTGTAAGTTTTTCTAGGTTTTTCTGAAATCATCCTGCTTGTCATTTCTTATAGCACAATAACATTCCATTCAATTATATACCAAAGCTATTATTCTTTTTAATCTAAAGTCCTTTTTATTTTTTTTAAATCTAAAGTCCCTTTTATTTAATCTAAAGTCCATTAGATTGATGAAACACCAAATACATTCTTAAGCACCTTCATTAGAGGAACTAATTTTAGCTAGGCATTCGTCATACCTAAACTTTAAGTTACAATTCCGAAATCTAAATCCCATTCTTAGACACCACCTTCTTTCCAGCTATTCATTTTTCTCTTCTACATCCTTTGCTTTCATTGAGCAACAATGAGGAAAAAATAATTTGTCTCCCTATGGTCTTAAATTTCTTGTCCAAGATTTCATAATTGTTGGCAGTACTTTTTAGGTCCCTTCTGGCAGTATCATCTGTGTCTACATGAATTACCAGAATTGGGGTGATTGTCTTCTATTGAACAAGTCTTAGAAAGTTCTCTATAATGTCTTGGATATAAGTTCCTGGAAGACAACAGACCTCTCTATTGTTGTTATCAGGTAAAAAAAAAAATAGCTGCTTCAAATTCCTGAGCAGAGAAATATTAACTAATACTATGCTTCTTTCCTTCCTCTAGATCAGTGGTTTTCAACCCTCCTAATGCCGTGACCCTTTAATACAGCTCCTCATGTTGTGGTGACCCCCAACCATAAAATTATTTTCGTTGCTACTTCATAACTGTAATTTTGCTACTGTAAATATCTGATATGCAGGATGTATTTTCATTGTTACAAA
>CM053589.1:12572413-12597413 GCA_028646515.1 Pseudochirops corinnae
CCACCTCAGTCATGGTTCTAGGTGTACCTCTGAGGGGTCCTATGGTTCTTTCCAATACTACTGTCCTAATGCCCCATCCCAATGTGTTCCTACCCCAATATCACCTGCCTTTGCCAAATAGTATCTCCCCAGTATCATTCAACTAGTTGATACTGCCTCTATGGCAGTAATTGATAAGCAGTTAACCTTAATCACCTTTTACAAAGTGATATTTCCTAAAAGACGTAACAAGAACCAAAAGGACAAAAACATCCTTCCAAAGTGGAAGCATGTTCTCTACAACTCAGGTTCTGGGATGAGTGGACTCAAACTCAAAATAGTTTCTAGCATTTGCACCATCAAATTCATTTCTGAGTGAGGTATAGTTAGTATAGACAGAGTTGCTCCCTTGTTTACTTCCAGGTTGACCCACTACTAGGTTGGATCCCACAGATCACTCTTTGGAGCCACTCTGCCTCCAGGGTTCAGTCACTGGACATTATAGGGATTTCTGAAAATTTCAAGATCTTATAAAGCCAAATACCAACGGAAAAAAGAAACAAACGAGGTAATCTCATCACAGATACATGTTTGCTTAATAGACCATACATTCAAGGGCCTAGGCAAGCAGAAGGGCATGTCTCAACTGACCAATTCTCTAGAGCTCAAAAAATCATCTTTCCACCTTGTAGACATCAGGAAAGAGCAACATTTGGTCAGCTAGTGCCTTTTGTGTGAATACTTAGTTCTAGATCAATAGTCAGTTAAAAGACTTTTTTTTCATTATACATTAGTGCATAGGAAATAGTCACACAATACCTACTTGTTCTGAAGTGGCGGGTAGGACCCCTCCATTCTACATCATCACAAGCTTCTAGAAATTGCCTCACCACCACCCTCTTCTCCTCACCTTACCCTCCACTCCACCCCATGATGACTGGCAATAGGCAGAACCCCCTATATGTGTTCCCAAGATGGAACCTTCATTAAAAAGACCCCCATTCTACCCTGCGTTACAATATCGATCAAGTATTACTTTCTCAAATAACATTCAAGTAGAAGACCTTCTGAACTGAGAATTGCCTGTGAAGGTAATTGTATATAGGGTGGATTTTAGTGTATGTCAGGTAGACTTTGCTGTTCTTTTTTAGATATTAGTTCCCAGGCTCATAACTTGAAAATAATCTCACCATATTTGTGCAGTGAGATATAAGGATAAATAGTATAAATATTTGAGTTTAAATTCTAAACAACTCAGTAGAAGTGCACCACCATGATATTGCTAAGGCTAATGTAAATTTGTGAGGCTGTTGCTGGCAAATTGCCTTCTTTGTGTATTACCCTATAAACCAAGTGAGCACTGGTCAGTAAGCAGGGAATGGGAATGCACAGACTTACGGGAATGTTCATACCTTGACCAGAGAATGCACAAACTGGAATGCTGTCCTTGTCTTGATTGACCCCTCAAGACTTAGAGGATACTGTAGAAGCTGAAACTCCCATTCTTGCCCACCCCTGCAAGAAGTATAATAGGGTATGCTGTAGAAATTGTGCTCCCATTATAAGCAACCATACTGAGAAGAATAAAATAAAGTAAGCTTAATTAACCTCTTATTATGTCTCTGATCCTGTCCTTCTGGCTGCCTAGATCAAGAATGAACCTGCTAGAAAAACTTCCATGTTATCTCCTGCCCTACAACTGACATAGTTGGTATCTCCTGTGGTACACTGACTCTACAAATAAACATTCCTAAATTGATGGAATTTATACCTCACTTCATTCAGGGAAAAACCTAGGAGCCTAATCTCTTCTTTATATATATAGTAGGTCAATAGTTTTGTGTTCATCCTATGTAAGGTCCTCCTGTAACTACCACTTACATTAACCACTTCAGATTTTTCCCAGATCAGTATCTAAAGGGTAGATTACAAGGGTCATTTGCTATAACTTCTACTATTTGACAGTTTTCAAAAGAGCACAATTAGTTTTCCATAATCTCTTAATGCCTAAATCTTATTAACTTTGCCAGAAACACAAATCATAAATTTAATTACCTATACATTTGTAACATGATTTTGTGGTGTTTAAAAAGGTTCAGAAGACATTAATTTCTGGGTAATCTAATCATTTTATTAATAATGCCAACATTTTAATAGAAGCAAGGTCATTTGACCTTTTGAGTTGTTGAAAAAGTGTTTGCTATGACCAACAAGTTATCTTGACCAAACTCAATTAGTCTCTACCCTGCTTCATTTTGTATTCCAAGGCCAAACTTTACTGTTATTCCAATTATCTTTTGATTTCCCATTTTAGCATTCCAATCCCCTATGATGAATGTGACATCCTTTTTGTTATGTTGTTTCTAGAAGATGTTATGAATCTTCATAGAATGAGCAACTTTGACCTCTTTGTCATCAGTGGTTAGAGTATAGATTTTATTATTGTGATGCTGATTGGTTTGCCTTGCATTCAAATAGATATTGTTGTAACAAGAATGACAGCAAGTGAGACCATTAATCTTTTTAAGTGGAGTTTAATAAGCTGGCAACTGCAAGGGGTCAAGCTTACCCAAATTAAGCAGCCCCAAGATGCATTTTCTCGGGGTTTATATAGACAAAAGTCATAATATAACTGTTACCAGGGGGAAACCACAACTTAGTTGCTACACAAGCAGGAAAAATACAGAAGCCAAAAGACAGCAATCAGTTCATTGCCTAACAATTGTTGCCCAGTGATCAGTTTGTTGCCCAACTGGAAAGTTCCCAAGTCTATTTTGAGAATGGAACATAAGGGGGGGGGGGCCCTATGGGCTCCAGGTAGCAGGTTTGGGCAGGTTTACTTGGCAGGTTTGCTGCCTAGGTGGGCTTTGTTGGGTTTTGGGCAACTGTCCTAGGCAGCTCTCCTATGATGGGGAGAGATGGGGGATGTTCACAAAATGGGGGATTACAACAATATCATTCTGTCATTTTTGAGATTATACTTCAGTACTGTTTTATTGGCTATGAGGGTTACTCTATTTCTTCCAAAGAATTTTTGTGCATGATAGTATATGTAATTGAGGCAGCTAGGTGGTATAGTGAATAGAGCACTGGGTCTGGAGTCAGGAAGACCTAGTTCAAATCTGGGCTCAGACACTTAATACTTACTAGCTGTGTGATCTTGGGCAAGTCACTTAACCCCAATTGCCTTGCCTTCCCCCCTCAAAAAAAATAAACTAAAATAAAGAGAGTATATGTAATGATTACCTGAATTAAATGCACCCATTCCTGTCTATTTAAGGTCAATGACACCCAAGATGTTGATTTTTCATTTTTCCATCTCCTTTTTGATCACATCCAGCTTGTCTAGGTTCGTAGATCTTACATCCCAGGTTTCTATGTGTAACTGATCTTCATAGCATCAGATTTTCATTTCATCACCAGATACATCTACAGTTGATTTCCTTTTTGGCTTTGGCCCAGCCACCTCATTGTTTCTGGAATTACTTCTTGTTGTCCTTCACTCTTCCCCAGTAGTGTGTCGGATGTCTTCTGATCTGAGGAGATCATCTTCCAGTGTCATATCTTTTATAATATTAATACTCTCCATGAAATTGTCTTGGCAAAGATACTGAAGCAGTTTGTTCTTCTCTAGTGATCACCTTTTGTCAGAACTCTCCACTATGACCTATCCATCTTAGGTAACCTTGCATGACATAGCTCATAATTTCATTCAAACCATTACATCGTAAGATCTCAATAAATTAATACTAGAGAACCTTCTAAACTAAAAGAATTTTGTGATTCCTTTTTCCATAGCATCACTTGCATAATCCTCTTTTCTTTACTCGCATAGCCCTTTTCCTAGTACAGACCTATAGCATAGAGCTGACCATGGATCCTTGTTATTATTAAAGGCAAATAGAAAGGTCTTGGTTTGACATTTAAAGGTCTTCATGAGCTGGCCTTTTCTCTACATTTCCACTTTTCTTGTTCTACCATCATTTACCCAACTTTATAATCTAGCCATATTGGCCTACCTGCTGTCTGTTATAGACAACACTCTATCTCCCATCTTCCTCCTTTGTATTGGTTGTTCTCCATAACTAAAATCTCTCCCTCCAAAGCTCTAATTCTTAGAATTCCTGGTTTTAAAATTTAGCTCAACTGATCTAATCTTTCTGGAGAGCCATTTGGAACTATGTCCAAAGGACTATAAAAATGTATATACCCTTTGACCCAGCAATACTACTTCTAGTTGTTGTATCCCAAAGAGATCATAAAAATGGGAAAAAGGCCCACATGCACAAAAATATTTATGGCAGTTCTTTTTGTGGCAAAGAACTGGAAATTGAGGGGATGCTCATCAATTGGGGAATGGCTGGACAAGTTGTGGTATATGAATATAATGGAATATGATTGTGCTATAAAAAAGTGATGAACAGGTAGACTTCAGAAAAACCTAGAAAGACTTATATGAACGGATGCCAAGTGAACAGAGCAGAACCAGGAGAACCAGCAGAATTAGTCACAGTATATGATGACTGACTTTGAAAGACTTAGTCCTTCTCAACAGTGCAAGGACCTAAAACAATTCCAAAGGACTCATGATGGAAAATGCCATCCACATCCAGAGAATGAACTATGGAGTCTGAACACAGAGTGAAGCAGGGCTATTTTTTTCTTTTTTTCTTTCTCATGGTTCCTCCCATTCATTCTAATTCTCCTATACAACATGACCAATCTGAAAATATGTTTAATAGGAACGTACATATAGAACCTATATCAGATTGCATGTTAGCTTGGAAAGGGGAAAGGAGAAAGAAGGGGATAAAATTTAAAACTTATGAAAATGAATGTTGAAAACTAAAAATAAATAAATTAACTTTAAAAAAAATAAAATTTAGCTCAAGTTTGTGGCTCCTCCAGGAGGCCTTTACTGTTCCTCATACCTGAGGGCCCTCTCCTCTAAGGTCACCTTCCAGATACTCTCTATTTATCTTGTATTTTTTTATTGATATGTATTGTCTCCTCCATTACAATATAAGCTCTTTGCAGTCAAAAGATTGTTCTTTTTCTTTATATTCCCCAGTGTTTAACATAATGCCTGGACCGTAGTAAGTCCTTACTAAATGCTTGTTGATTGATTAATTGACCCTCACCTTTAAAACAGATGAGTTATCCTCTCTGATGTGGAGAAAATAGCTGTCATAAAGGATCTAAAGGGCACCTATAATGTTCCTCCATGAATTTGCCAAACTTGGAAAAAGAGCAAGGAAATATTTCTTTCTCTGCAACTACCATCAGGCTTCAGTGCTCTGGTATTCTTATATATTGCATAGTTAGAGACAACCTTCCATGGTTGACTGACCATTTTATTATCATTTCTTTTTTAAAAAAATTAAATCCATTGATATATGATCAATGGACTTGTGCCTGTATGAATTTTATTCCTGCTCCTAATAAAAATGCAATTAACATATTAATAATTAACACCAAGTTTATGCCTACAACATCAAAAACATCTAATAATTTAGTAATTGTTCTATTGACACTTTTATTCCCAAAGGTAGTTTGAGAGGCTAGTGAAAATATAAGCTTTAAAATCAAGATGATCTAGACTCATCATGCCTCTGATGTATACTGGATGTATGTATAGTTGCCGATTCACATCGGTGGAAGAAGTTTCTACACTGGAAGTTTTCTGCATTGATGAAATCACAGGTCCAGATTTTTTAAAAAGTATATTTAATTGTATCAATTTATGTATAAAATTATTTAATTTGCACATCATTTTATATTATCATGTAGTGATGGTAACAGAGCTAGTCATATAGCCTTGATAATAATATGTCATATACCTTGAAAATAATATATGTCATAGACATATATGGCTCAATTGTATCTTTTACTAGTTTAAGGAATAATATTGATGTTATGGCTGTCTCTTGTCTATAAAGATCAAAGAGTCTCTTTACTCATCCTCCTCTCCTCATCTCCACCACCCACACATCTCAGCTCACACTAGTAAGGAATGGGATCTCTGGCAAGCAAATCTTTGCCTCCTCTCTCTGATCTCAGTTCTCAGGGGAGAATAAAATGTCTCTGTCTCCTTAATGATATAAGGAACATTCCTTCTCCTAATCTCTCCCACCACTATCATTCACCACTTAAGTCAGGATTGGTAGCCATTAAATTTTTGTGTACATCAATGGGGAACAAATGTACAAGTAACAAACAAAGACAGTGAATAATCAGGGGACAAATGGCTTGGAGAAAAAACTGGCTGCCCAAAATAATGGGCAACGGAAGCAGAATAAGCTTCTCCTCCCATATCTCCTCTTCTGGAAGGAGAACTAGAGGAAAGCATCCATCATTTCAATGGGAATATGTGAGTTATGAGCCAAGTTCTCTTCAACAGGCGAGGGAGGAAGCAAAGTCCTATTTATTGTACTTCAGTCTCACCCGTAACTGCCATCATTTGAGGCATGATTCCTGGGCTTCCTAATATCTCCTGTGATTATCTCAGAGGAAAGGGAAAGCAACAGAGGATCAAGTACACTACACTCTCCTTAAACCCTCTCTTTCTTCTATGTAGCTCAGCAAAGTAGCTTCTCTTCTCCTATGTTTTTCTTCCCAGAGTTCTCAGCTGTTGTGTAAATGTCACTTCTGAATGAAAGCCTGTTGGATTGCTATCAATACTTAAAGTACCTTAGTCCTGTCAGCAATATTCCCTGGAAAGCTGAGTAGCGAAGAGACATGTAAGTTCATGTCTATGTAGTTAAGCCATGTAATATAAAGATAGTTTGGCTCTAAAGTGTCATCTGATCTGGGGTCTGGCCAACCCTCTCCAAGAGAGACTGCTTTTGTAGAGAATAAGAAGTGCCATAGCTGGGTGTTTGTTCCTTCCCTATCCTATCTCCAAGTCGGTTATTGGATTAGAATTACATATATACATCACACTTCAAGTACTGACATTCTAGAGGTACAATACTTTGGGGATCAGGAAAAAAAATCACTTTCCCTGATCGTTCTCCAGAAGAGGTTAATTCTTAGCTTACTATTCCCAGCTTAACTCACTCCCACTACACCGGGTACACAAAAGACCATTACACATAGCTACATATTTTAGATATCAAAGTAACAAACAGCAGTCTAAAAAGTTAAACAGATTAAAATAGACCCAAAAAACCCCAACAGTTAATGGTCTTTTTTAGAAATATGCCCAAGAACACATAAATGACTAGGAGAGAACTAAGGTCTCAACTCAGACTTCTGTTGCTGTTCAGTTGTTTCAGTCACATCCCACTCTTCGTGACCCCATGTGGGGTTTTCTTGGTGAAGATACTAGAGTGGCTTGCCATTTTCTCCTCTAGCTCATTTTATTGATGAGGAACTGAGGTAAACAGGGCTAAGTGACTTGCCCAGGGTCACACAGCTAGTAGATGTCTAAGGCCTGATTTGAACTCAAAGAGATGAGTCTTCCTGACTCCAGGCCCAGTATTCTATCAGCTGCACCACTTAGGGCAAACAATTAACTTTGAAGGAATCAACATTTTCCCAATCAAAAGTCACATCAATATAATATGATCACAAGGTTATCCTTCAGGGTCTTGCCAAACCTTAATGGGTTTATACATCTATATTCCCATTATTCATCTTAAAATTCCTACTAGCAAAAAAACCAATCACGCATTTTATTAACCATTAAGCAGAACTTAATTAAATGACTAATTAGCCCTAAGGGAGAAAAAGTACAAATGGAATAGAAGGGGCAAGGAAGAGGAAGGACCGTGGAAGAGCAGGGTTGAATAAAGTGATAGGAATGCTACTGAACAGAAATGAAGAAGGGGGAAAGGACTTATGATATTGTACCATCATGTTTAACATTATATTGTACTTATTTGTATTTCCTGTTATACTATAACCTCCTTGAAAGCAAGACTTATATTTTCATCTTAATAAGCATTTGTTGAAGTACATCATTCAACTCCCACTGTGTAGCACACAATAGGTGCTTAAAACATGTCCTTGTGTGAGGATTAGGAAATACATGCAGATTGCAAGCGGTTGTGTCAAGGCACAGGGAAGTGTCTTAGGCCCGGGAATTAGTTGGGTCATGTAGAGATCAGAGCATATTGCACTGTCCCTGGCCAGGGGATATTGCATTGCTCAAGATTCTCTTACATGGGGTTACCTGATGTTCCTGATTAGTGTCTCCACACCCTGGGGCCTTCATACCCTTGTGATTACACTTGCCCTCTCACAATTCTGTTCAGCTGGCCTCTGTAATGTGTGGTATGTGGATCTTAGGTATATATAAGGCTTAAGCCTTGGGGGTAGGAGGAGTCTGCCTTGAGTAGTCTGCCTTAAGATCTGGCTATAAGGCATCTCATGGAGAGACCTGAATAAACCTTCTCTGCACCTCAGAGCCGTTTCTCTTCTGTTCTAAAATGTGCTAGCGGTCTACTTTAAAAAGGTAAGTAACCAGCTCCCCTGCAGGCAAGTTAGGGTACTCTGAAAGAGAGCCCTGACATCTTTGCATGCAATAGATGCTTTTAAAATGTTTGCTGGGTGGAGAGGCAGAGGATAGCTTGTGAACACAAAAACATAATTAAATATCTTCCTACAAAACTCTAAGTTTCATGAGCACAATGATAGTATGTTGTCTGAAAAATTTACATCTCCCCCAGGCTCTAATACGGGGTTCTCCATATATTAAGCACTTAGAAATTGTTTGTTGAATAAATAAATCTCTCTCTTTCTCTCTCTCTTTCCCTCCTCTCCCTCTTTATCTCTTTCTCCCTATTTTCTCTTATCCTATTTCTATTTTAAAACCTTAAATAACACACATACATATTGTCAACCTGAAAGTTTGGTTAAAAGAGGCAAACAAACTAGGTGATTATAAATTCATGTTGTTTATTCCTTTAAAGCTAGCAGATATGTGCTGCACAGAGACAAAACATAAGTTCTGATTGTCTGATAAAAGAATGACCAGCTTTTAATATGTTTTAGAACAATACCAACTCAGGGTCTCTATGTCACTAAAAGTTATGCTCTCCATATATGTTTAACCATATCATAAGAATGGAATTTTCTTCATTGAATAGGTGGTAAACATAATAAAATAGAGCTGACGATCTAGCAATTGAAATTATGACCCGGGATATCTGTGTTTTCTTTACCATTGCTTACCATGACATAGCATAGACTATGTCCATAAAATATTAAGATGAGAAAAAGTCCCCTTATTCAAGAGAGTGTCTGCTTAAGGTGCCCTGTCTTCGTAGTCATTAACAGAAGAATGCTCTGGCCAGCTCCCTCTGGCTTTGTGGATACAGGAGACATTCTCTGAGTTTACTCAGATTTTTTTGACTGAGGTGCTTCTTCTGGCGGATTAGCTCAGGCTCTGGCCCTTCTTGGGATTCAAAATGACATTAAATGATTATCATTTCCTCCTTTTGGTCAAAGGTAAGCTGAAGGCATGGCCTGTAGACCAAGGCATGTATGAAAAAAAACCAAACTCATTCTTCCTCAGGGGGTAGGAAGGGAAGCTCTAAAAAAAATCCTCCCTTTGTTGACCAGGGAGATATACTAATTTCTGCATCTGGAGTGGGCCCCCAGAACTGAGGGAAAACAATCATGGACAGAATTATTTTTTTTTACCAAGGTGGGGGAGCATTTGTGGTCCAAAGTCAATCCTAGTTGGGGCCCTACTAAGATAATAGCAAGAATAGCCCACTAAGACTAACCCAGATTGTGTAGTTACACTGGGCTGGATCAAAGCTCCCTACAGGGGTTCCAGAGAAAATCTAGGGGGATTTGGGTTTATCCCAACTGTTTCCTATAATAGGGCACTAAAGATAAGGTTGAATTCTTTGTCAGACTGAGTCTGTCTCATGGGGTGAGGGAGGAGATGGGAGAAGGAGTTGCTCTTTCCCTGTGGTTGAACATCTTCGGAGATGGGCAGCCACTACAGGGCAATTGCAAACCAGCAAAAGGAGCAAGCTACAAGGGGGATCAAGGTAGGGAGCATAGGGGCGGCTGGGTGGCACAGAGCACTGGCCCTGGAGTCAGGGGGACCTGAGTTCAAATCTGGCCTCAGAAACTTAACACAAAATTAGCCATGTGACCCTGGGCAAGTCACTTAATCCCAATTGCCCTACCTTCCCCTCTCAAAAAAAAAAAAAATTAGGGAGCATGATGGAAATATAGAGCAACTAAGTAAAAATAGCCTAAAACTACCAAAGATATAGGTAACTAGTCTTGGGTATGTAAGATGTTCAGGTAGGGAGAGAGCTGTTCTTTGTGCAGGTCTGGTCCCAATTCTTGGGAAAACTGTCCACATCTGATGTTGTCTTTTTCAGGCCCCTTTGAAACAGGAGGACAAGGTCTCCTCTGGGCTCAGATGCCCACTTGGGAGCAGGGGCAATCTTTAGATGTGACAGATGGATCTAAGAATCCATGTCCACAACTTGGCAGCAATGGGAGTAGTCAGACAGACCTGACAGGGGCTCCCAGAAGACATGTGATTTGATAGTTGAGAGGAAACAGCACAACATAGCTAGATGGCTGAAGTCACATAGAAATTGTTCAGTTTCCCAGCCATGCAGGGCTAGGTTCAGACAATACAATGAAGTTTTTCTCACAATTCACGAAATTGCATAATTACATTTAGCCAGGTACAGATTAAATTACTTAGATGGCTCACAATAGACTAGCTTTAAGAAGGGAGATTTACATGTTATCAAGATAACCAAAAAACTTAAACATGAACCATACAAATCAATACAATCATTATTACCAATGTTAACTTTAACAGCAAATTCTTTGTATCCCATTTACCTATTCCCAATGTTCATTTAAGCTTCCCAGATGTCTCATGTAGTTATCTGGTACCCAGATATCCTTTCTTGGACAATAGGTTTTATTCTTAGGGCAATTCAAAAAGGGAGTTCTGCTTCTCTAGTTCAGATTTAGGAGTTCCCAGACAATTCTACTAATATAAATTACCATAATCACTTAAATTTGGTTCTCCATTTTTGAACCTTCAGAGAATTTCAGTTTATATATCATCTGTTGTTTCTATCCTTACCTAAATCCTGTACCTGGTATAAGAATCTTTTAAAGTGTGTGGGTTCCAACCATAAAAATGAACTTATCTGCCTTTTAAAATTATCAGACAGATACTTTAATAAAGGAGAAATAATTTCACTTTTACCACTATCTTATGCAATTTTGTGTAAAAATCCAAATTTGTGATCTTATTCCCAAAACATGACAAATTTTGGAAGTCAATAATATACTTCTATACATAATTCTTAGAGGAACCAATCTAATCCTGTTGCTTTTCTCTAAATTTGCTGTCCTATTTAATTACACATCTGTCACATTACACCGTTGTCTTTTACCTTGTCTAATCGTTTGCTCCTTTGTATGATATCTCTATATTATATTTATTTGGCCATCAATATAGGTTATAATTATAAGCTATTCATTCTTGCATCCCATTATAGTAACTCAGACATGTTACAATTTCCATCTATTATTTAATAGATTTAGTATTGTACTTACAGAATGTCTTGATTATAGAAATTTACTATGAAAAAAAAGTAAGGACAACGTCATATATCTTAACATAAGGAAAGAACTTCCTTAGCTCTGCTTGATTCCAGGCATGGGTCATATCTGATAGCCAATCATGTAGTCACTGGATACTGAAAGAAAGCAGGATTTAGGAGTAATCAGGTGAAGAATTTTCCTTTTCAAGAAAGGAAATAGTGAAATTGGGAAATAGAGACAGGAAGATCCTACCTAGGCTATGTCCAAAGTTTTCCTCAAAGCCCTTCCCAGGCACAGACATCTGCTTTTAGCAGTTCTCAGCCTGTAGTTCATGCCATTCTGCTATTGGTTTTATGAGAGCTTGAACAACTATCCTTGTAATCAGAGCTTAAAACAATAGTAAATTGCAATCCCATAAAGTCTTGAGTAGAAAGTAAATATGGTTTGGTCTCCTTCAGATAGAACCATCTCAAATTTGATTGAGCTATTCATTATCAAATCAAGTTACATAATTTTTCTGTCTTCTTAAAATACTACCTCACACTCTTTCAACATAGTTAAACCATATGAAACTGGCACAAAGGTATCTAGAGCAACTATCTAGAGAGAGGAGGGGCTTGGATAGCCCCCATTTCCCCCCAAACCTTCTTATCTGTCTTTCATATTTTCAATCAAGATTTTATTTATCTTTCCAAATCTCTCAAGCCCGTTATTCAGATTATTCAGCTTTTATTTACACTTCAACCACAAGACAAGATAGCTCACAAGTTATTACTCTTTATTAACATAACTCCTGGAAATCCAGTCCTTAAACAAAACAAGAGGTTCCTAACTTTAACCTCACAGGTTGATGGATTTATGTCCTTGTTTCACAAGCTCATTTATTCTTTTCTAATTATACTCAGTCCGGAAGAATGAGACATTTCAGGATTTGAATCTTAGACATATGATAAGTTCAAACACTAATCAAACTCTTGCTGAGGCCATGGAATGACTACAAATTCAGATCAAAGCAGCAAGATCTCTTCTGCTTTACAGCTCCTTACATTAATCTAACAATAAGTTATCTTTCAAATGAAAATTTAGTAGGCCCTCTAAAAATCACACAAGATTTTTCAAAACATTTCTTCTAAAAGTATTTCCCCTTCTTTAAAAATAGTTTAAAATATTTTCTGATATTAAGAGAAATAATCACTAAAATTTTATGAAGAAAATTAGTTGGAAAGTTTAAAAATGATAGGTATCTCTCTCTTCCTCCTTAAAACAAAAATAAACCTTTAAACATTGGAATTCATTAAAACTAAGTTGGTGTAACTATAAAAATGTCCTTAAGTAACATAAATTTCAAAACTAAATCCTAACAAACTAAATTCCTAGTAATTACAGAATTCCTAGATGTCACAAAGTTCATTAATCAAAAAGGTGTTTGTAATGGACAGGAGATTGTTTTTCATAAGCCAAGAAGAATATGCACAATTAAATTAGCCTTGTCACAATTAAAAGTCTACCAGACCTTTAAAAATTTACTCAGTATCTTTTCTTCCCTTTGTCCTTACATGTATCACTAGAAATCAGTTAAATTCTGGAATCTCACATACACAGTGAATGTGGCAGTCCATAAACTTTCAAATTAACATATATAAATATATTCTTAGATGAAGCAGGTTTGAAAAATCACATCCCTATCTTTTCCCAAGGATTCTCATTTGCTCAATAGGAAATCTACAACACAGAAACTTTTGCACAGAGTTTATAAGAACTTTAGGTGAATGCATTTCTAAATCATCTCGCACAGAGAATCATTCATCTCATCATTAATATGTAGAAACTATAAATTTGAACTACCATATATATTTTCATGACAGCCAAGATTTCCGAATGGAAAAACCTACTATCATAGTAAATATCAAATTATCTAATTTTATCACATCCTTTTAAAAGCCCAATTCATATGCAACAAAATCAAAATCAAAAGTTGTTTTAACATCATTCCTACTTCACAATGGTCTCTCAGTTTTTACAATCTAAGAGAATTTTAGAAATACAATATAATCTAGATAATACAAACAATAAACTTCAGGTAACATCAATTGTATTTCTATATTATTACACATAGAAATTATTGATCTTATTACTTTTGGTATTTTAAAAACCACCTCAAAGTTATCAGTTATGGAACAATTACATTAAATTAGAGTTAATAATAATGTCTAACATATGCCAGTCATTGTATTAAACATTTTACAATCATTACATCATTTTGATTTCATAACAACAACCATTATTATCTTCCCTTTACAAGGTGGGAAATAGAGCAAAAAGATAAAATAGCTTAGAAGTGTGGAGTTTACCAAGAGCAGAGACTGGCTTCTCAGTGGTGATAATTCTTGGAGGGAATTGGGAATAGAGAATGCTCACCACAGGCCCAACCCATCCACCTCTCCCTTCCCCCATAGTTGAAGAATTTATTGAACCTGGGGCAGTCTGCAGCGGCTGGGACAGGATGGGCAGAATGTATAGGACCTGGGTGACATTTCCCAAGCTTTGCCTAGAAGGGTGGGCTATAAGGTGCCCAGGGGCACAGGACTGTTAGGGGCACTGCCAGTCTGCAAGTGCTACCCCTCCCTCCTCTTGCCAGGTGGAGAAAGGTGATTTAAGTTTTCCCTATAACTCTCCTGCATTTTCTTCTCTTAATTTGATCTGTGGAGGGAGTGGGGAATGCTGAGCAGTCAGAATCGGGAGGAAATGTTTTAGCACAGGTGAGCTCCTGGAGTTAACACCAGTTTCAGGAGTTTTCTCCAGCAATCCCAAAATGATCAGTTTCCAAACTTCTTAATGATTAATCCCAGAATCTGCTAAGATGTTTTCAGCTGTATTTAACTTTTCATTAAAGCTCCAGGTTGGCCAGACCAGGAACCACAAGGAAAAGAGTCTTAACAGTTTTGTTTGTTTGTTTCCCTAGGAGCAGCCCTTAGAAGTCTCTGGCTGTCTGCATTTTAAATCTTAAAAGGTAATAAACTCAGTCACAATACACATGACACAGACAGAGAGACACACACTGACAGACAAAATTTGGCAGAACAAATACAAGTAGAGATCACAATTAACGACAGGGAGAGGGAGAATTAGAGTCTTGTTAGAAACCCCCATCACAAATTGGCTATTCTAGATGTTTTGTTGGCCTTTGAACTTAATTTGGTTTTAAGATAAAGTAACTTTAACCAGTCAAAAGAGCCCTATCATGGTCAACCTAATTTGACTCTATCTTTAGTTAACTGACACTAGTGCTGGCAATACTTGTGCTAATTTTCCTGAGATTGATCATTCCTTCCAGGGGATCTAGACAAAGCATTGGAAAGTAGACTTGATCCCTGCCCCCAACCCAGCTTAAAGGGAATTTTGAATTCCAACCAAACTAGTGGGAGTCCTTTGGAAGCTGGGAGCAGAGAACTTACCCAGTCCTGTCAGGAATAAGACTCCAGGAAAAATGAATCCTGAGGCACCTGAGTCACTAGTGTTGGTAGGGTGGGATGTTGTTCTGTCTTTGTCCCATTCCATCAGTTCCATCTATCATCACTGGCACCATAACTGTCGACCAGTAAGTTTAGTTAAAAGAGGCAAACTAGGTGATTATAAATTCATATTGTTTATTCCCTTAAAACTAGTAGATATGTGCTGCACAGAGACAAAACATAAGTTCTGCCTTATAAAAGAATGACCATTTTTAATTTGTTAAATTTGTTTTTAAATATGTTTTAGAACAATCCCAAGTCAGGGTCTCTATGTCACTCAAAGTTATGCTCTCCATATATGTTTAACCATATTATGAGAAAGGAATTTTCTTAATTGAATAGGTGGTAAATATAAAAGATAAGAGAGTTGACAACATATCAATTGAAATTATGACCCAGGATATCTGTGTTTTCATTACCATTAACATGACATAACATAGTATATGTCCATAGAATACTAAGATAAGAAAAAATCCCATTATTCAAGGTAATGTCTGCTTAAGGTGCCCTGTATTGGCAGTTATCAACAGAAGAATGCTCTGGTCAGCTCCCTCCAGCTTTGTTGATGTAGGAGGCATTATCTGAGTTTACTCAAATCTGTTAGGTTGAGGTGCTTCTGGTTGATTAGTTCAGGCTCTGGCCTTTATTGGGGTTCAAAGTGATATTAAATGATTATCAACACAGAACTTACATTTCTGCTGGCCAACAAAGTAGTAGGTAAATGAGATGGAAAATGGAAATTGAAAGTAATATTTACAGAACAGACAATCTAACACACCAGAAGAGATAAAAATGGCTTTGCTATGAAGAAAAAGAGGTTTCAGGATTGGTTCCATCCCCTGGCACTGGCACTTACTACCTTTGAGCTGTTGCTCAGGCACTCACATTATCTTCAGTACCAAATGTAGGTCTTCTGATAGGCTGTCATGGCTTGTCTTTCAATGTACTGTCTGCTTCCATGGTTAGTTCTCCAGTTCCTTCTTCCCACTTGCCCAACTCACATGGCTCCTCTTCTTCCAACTCCCACTTTTCAAAAGAAAAGGATGTGACAAGGTTGTAAGTGAACGTTTTTCCCTCCTTAAGTGCTTCTGTCCTAAAAGTAAACTTTATTCCTCCCTTGGGCAAAGAAATGTTAAAAACCAGCTTCCAAAACCAGCCATAGTATATTTAACAATTGCAGATATACCACACAAACAGTAAAATAAATAGCAGTGCTGAAAACAACAATGATAGTCATCTAGGTGTCTCAAGCAATCATCTCAGGATTCTGGTCACAGAAAATATATATCAATAGTATATGTGATCAGCTACATGCCTGAACTACATGCAGGGTAAGTTACATACACACACATACACATACACATACACATACACACCACAGTAATATGGAGTGTTGCAAAAGTCTTTTAAAATTTAAAACTGCACAAATTATCCTGAATATCCATATACAAAGAAAAAATTTATTAAGTCTAACAATTAAACAATGCAAATTAGTAATAAGCCATCAACAGGATGACAGAATAATGGACATTTTAAGCATTGGCATATACACAGAAAAAGCAGGAATGTACAACCAAACAAAAAAATTTGGCTACAGCATTTGTACAATATTGATACACAAACTCCACATAAACAGCAAAGCAGTAGCATAACTTGGCATGTAGCAATTAACGTATGTATCACTAAACATATGCAATTACATGCGAAGAACATTGTATGAGTAAACATTGGAATTATTGGCTGGCTGCATGTGTAATTGCTTTCCTAGTTCCATTTTTAACATCCTAGGTTAATCTGGAACACAGGATGGACAGATCTAATTCTCCTGTGACCTGATGATCAATTTGCCCCCATACCTCAACTAAGTTGATGGTATTAGATAATCATAGTCCTCCCTACAGTCTATAGAACTATAGTCTTCCATTCCTTATTGGAATTTGTGGAGGGTCCAACCTATTATCGTTACTAGGTTCTGTAGAGTGTCTATGTGTCTTAGGAATCTCAATGCCTGAAGTTCTTAGCAGGAAAGGCCCTGCTTCTGGATTCAGTTCACTCCCCTTTTCAGAACTGGGTCTAAACAAAGGTGTTGGATTATAGTAAACAGTGTCTTCTTTGCTGGGGATATCACTTTTTGAATCAACATCTGTTCAGATAGTCTTTGTGCTTTGTAGGTAGCTAGTCTTTTTTTTTTTTTTAGAATTCATTCAGGTAAACATCCATCACTTGTCTCTACCTCCTCATTAGAGAGTCAGTAAGTCATTGTGATGGTTTGTCTTTATGAGGTCCCATCAGTCTTTAGTGCTATTCTGTAAATAGTCAGGTTGCCAGACTACAATTCCAATGGGAGTTGCTTTTCATCAGTCTGCTAATTTGAACATCAAAGTTTTGTCGGCAGAATTCAGTCTACTTTGAGGAGGTCTTGGCAATAAATTTGGGCATCATACTATCATTTATTTCCATCAGAGTTCTGAGATATGCTAGTTGGTAAACTTTTTTTAGTCTTCCCATTAAGAGATTTACTGGCTGTGAGTGTCTGCAGTCCTTCTTACTGTAGTGCCCATGCAATATTCAGTGTCCACAATCACAATAAATGTACCAGCCATGACTACAAATATTCCTACATGGTGCTCAATCACAAAATATAAGAGGCTCTCCATATAAAAGGCAGAAGCAAAACATTTATTCAGACACCAGAAAAACAAATCCCAACACCAGGAAACCAAATCCATCATAGCAACATAGAAGTTAATGCACCACAACATGGCAGAGAGCCATACCATTCTTTAGCCTTCTCTCAAATCAATATAAGCCTCGCTGTCACAGCAGGTGGCAAAAAATCCCCAAATTTTACTCACAAGCCTGACTGGCTCCTTGCCTGAGGTCCTCCTCTCTCTCCCACCATCTTTCTAACTCTGACTCCCAGCTTCCTACAGGCTCTGCTCCACACCTAAGCAAACTCCTCCCACCACAGGCTCCATGTGATTACATTCATCCTACTGAAGGCAGAGTCTATTTTCAAAGCAGGAAAGGTCTTCAAATTCCCCCAGGCTTATTAAGGGGCAGGGGAGATCTTCAAATTCACATTGCCATTACACTTACCTGAGCCCCCTCTTTCTTGATTGGTATCTCCCTCCATTTTAGAAAGTACCCTAGCTCTGCTTTACCTCAGTCACCTTGACACTCTCTGGAATCCACATTCTTCTCCTGGCCTGTCACACTGATGTGCTGGAGAACCCTACAACCTGAAGTCCCCCTCTTCTGATTAATCATCAGACTAAAGAAGGACCTCCAGGTCCCTCCTTAGGACTACCATTCAAAAAGGACCCAGGCATACTTCATCTCACTCAAATCTGTAATCTCTTTCAAGAATGCTCATTCTTATCCTCCCCTGCTTTATTGCCCCCATGTGATTGCCCTCTTCCTTTCTATTCAGCATTTCAACTATTTTTTCTGTGCTCTCTTCCTATCTTAGAAGGTAAGCTCCTTGAGGGTAGGGGTTATCTTGCTTGCTTGTATTTTTATCCCAAGTGCTTAGTCTGGAACATATGAAATGCTTAATTGTGCTTTATCCATCTCTATCTTCAATGCTTCCAAAGAACAAATCAGTACATCTACATGTCTCTAACCCAAACACAATTATGTTATAAAATTTGTTACAAGGGTTTTGTTTTTCCTTTCTTCCTTTAAAATAGAGGGTAGTGAAATAGAGAGAAAATAAATGCTTTTTAATTAAAAAATAAAAAATATATTCCAACAATTATAACATAAAGTCTCTGCCATCATTCTTAGTGGAGTTGCATATATTTACCAAAAATGAAACATGTTGACTGCGCTGAAATTTTTGTTCTGGCCTCAGGTTAAATAGCATGGAATTGAAAGATGGAGGTTAGGGATCTCCTTGAGGCTGATGAGAAGATATAATTCTAGACTTCTTGAAATTTTCCAGGGGGGCAGAGCCAAGATGGCAGAGTAAAAGTAGGAACTTGCTTGAGCTCCCACTCCAAGCACCTCCAGTACCTGTAAGATATGACTCTAAACAAATTTTAGAGCTATAGAACTCACAAAGTGACAGAGAGAAACAAATCTCTCACTGAAGGCAACCTGGCAGGCCAACAGGAAGGCTCTATCGCACCAGATTCGGAGCCAAGTGCAGTCCTACATGAGCCTTATGGGCCCAGACCAGCAACACAGACCAGCCAGAGCTGACTTCAGGAGAGTGAATCACTGGCAGTTGTGGCAGTTTCCAGACTTCTCAACCCATAAACAAAAGAAAGTAAAAGTTAAGTGGGGAATCCTGTTGATTTTTACTGAGAGAAGATCTCAGTCAGGCTCCTGCCCACAGAGAGGTGAAGATGATGGCAGCTGCAACTGCTGCCACCGCTACTGCTTCCAGTTCCAAGCCTACAGATTGTAGGGGGACCAAGTGACTGTCCAGAGGGCATTTTCAGGAATCTCTGCTGGTGCTGAGGCAGGATTCTCTTGCTTTGCCCTGCTTGGATCTGGTTTGCAGTCTTGGATGGTGGGCCTGGAGTGAAGAGTGCTGGTGTGGCAGAGCTTGTTGAGACTGTGGAAAGAAAGTCCTCTGCACAGTTCTGAGTCAGGTGCCTGGAAAAAACTCTGACAATAGCTGCACAAAACCCCAGAAATTTGGGACACAGCACTCTCCACTCTGGAAGCAGAGTTCTACTGTGGCAAAGAGCTCAAAAGTCAAGTAATTGGCTGGCAAGATGAGCAAACAGACAAAGCACAGACAATAGAATCCTTTTTTAGGGACAAAGAGGATCAAAACATAAAACCAGAAGAAGACAACAAAGTCAAAACTCCTGCATCAAAAGCTTCCAAGAAAACTATGAATTGGTCGCAGGCCATGGAGAAGTTCAAGAAGGAGTTTAAAAATCAAGTAAGAGAAGTAGAAGAAAAATTGGGAAGAGAAATGAGAATGATGCAAGAAAATAATGAAAAAAAAGTCAACAGCCTAACTGAAGAAAATAACACTTCAAAAAATAGACTAACTCAACTGCCAAAAGAAGTCCAAAAAGCCAATGAGGAAAAGAATGCCTTAAAAAGCAGAATTGGTCAGATAGAAAAGGAATTTCAAAAACTCACTGAAGAGAATAATTCCTTCAAAATTAGATTGGAACACATAGAAGCTAATGACTTTATGAGAAATCAGGATACTATAAAACAGATCCAAACAAATGAAAAAATAGAAGGCAATGTGAAATATCTCATTGGAAAAAACCACTGACCTGAAACTTTCCAGAGCTAGTATTTCCTTGTCCAACTTGCTCTCAAAGTCTCTACCTTGGTCAGAATAGATCCTGGCAGAGAATCTATTCACTTAGAAATATTTCTCCTCCAATCTTTTAGCAACCATGCATACTTTTTGGTTCCCGTGCAGTCTTAGTAAAATAATCAGTCACTGACAATATATTATTTTTATTCTTTCTGTCTCCTCCCAGATATTAAACATTGGTGTAAGTTCCGCAGGTTGACTAGAATTTATATTCTCCAAATACATAGCATGAGGTAGTAGTACCTTTATTTGAATAGAATGACTACAAGACCTATACTTCTTAATAAAATCTGCTGCATTCTTGGGCCTGTAAAATCAGTTTCTTATTAGCTCCAAGCTCTTTTCTTGATACCTATGTCCAAAATCATCATTTAATGTGTTCATGACAATAAAGCACTATGTGTTGGGCATAACCAACTACTTCTTGGAATCATGTGTGGGATCAATTACACTACTTTACAGCACTCCATTGTATAGTTCTCAACTCCATCACTGTAGCAACAATAAACTGCCACCTTGTAAATGATTGTTGTTGTTCAGTTTTCAGTCTCATATAGTTTCACAGCATACTTGATGTGCGTACTTGAATGGAGCTCTGCAAAACTGGAATTTTACCATTGACAACTTTAGACCATTTTCCTGTTACTAATCCAATACTTTCATCAGTCTCTCCTCAGGTTCTTCCATTCCAAAGGCAATGATTAAGTAAGGTACACTAATCCTTGAAGGTGCTTCATATCTTTAACTACTTTTCCTACCAGTCACTGCAACATAGGAGGTGCCCCTGGGATGCCTGATAATAAATGTTATCTTGCTTGGAGATTTGCCTCAGTTTATCCTTTTTGTTAAATTTTACTCTTGACAATACTTTTCCATCCTATGAAAGGACTGGGACTTAGTGGACTAAGTGTCAAAGACTGCTTGTGTCTGGGATATATAACATTAAGCTTGAAGTTTCCTAAAGAAGTAATTGATATTGACAGAAAGATGGATGGACCCTATGGTTCTTGTGTGTCTGAACCCACCAACCATTTATGAAGCATCAAAACTGATCAGAGCCAACTCCAGTCTATTCAAAATATTGGTAGGATACTACAAACAAGGTACCCAATATCTGCATATGTTGACTATTCAAGTGGCATGTGCCCAACTCTACTGGAGAAGAAAGGCAAGCAGCCTCTGTGAATATCATGAGAGCATTAGTGGGGCCTGAGAAATTTAACGTTGGAGATTCTCCAGTATAAGAAGAATGGAAAAGAGTGGTTGAGGCAGAAATTCAGTAATAGGATAAGTGTGTTTTTGCTACTTAAGTGTGATGTGTCCAAGGAGCAATTTATGAGATCCAGCTCATTGACTCCTGACTTCTGGAAACAATATAGATAGAAACAACCCTGGGTAGGGTCATCTGTCAGATATGAAAGACCTTAGAAATCATCTCAAAGAACTGATGATCAATAGTATCACTGCAGGGTCCAGCAACTCATATGCATCATTTAAGGCGATGATATAGAAAAATGGAAAGACACATAGGCATACAGACTTTGAAGAACAAAATGATAGTGGGCCATGCTACACATATGCCATGCCAATATTTCTAGACCTGGACTTTCCACTGAGCAGTCAGAATTTGTTCTGATTGTGCATGTATTGTTTTTTTTTTTATCCTTTTGGAGGGAGCAGGGATAAAAAGAAAAAAGTCTGTCTTCAAAGAGTTTACATTCTAAAGAAGAGACAACATATGTAAAAAAGACTTCTAATTATGACTGAAGCCCACCCCTCAGCCTCTTTGTTAGACTGCTCCTTATTCAGTAAGACCACATATTTCTGGAAGAAATTCCTCCTACTCTCCAGGCAGAGGTTTGCAAGTCAATTCCCAGGTACTGGGATTTTATGGATACAGAATTAGATGAAGGATAGATAGATAGATAGATAGATAGATAGATAGATAGATAGATAGATGAAGAGATGAATAGACTAGATATATGAATGGAGAGATTGCTGGATAGATATACAGATCATTTATTTAGCATTTTCTCTGTGCCTGGCATAATCCTAAATTCTGGGGACACAAATCCAAGTAATGAGACAGTTCCTGCCCTCAAAGAGCTTATATTCCAATGTGGAGAATTTTGTCAATAATTCACTTTCTTTCAGCTCTGAGTCCTCTGACAGAAAACTACTCAGATAGTTATAAATCTTTCTCTCCCACCACACTACAGTATAGCTTCTTTCCCCTGCATTTGAGTAAGAATACACATACCTTAGTAATGTAGTGGTTAACCACACTTATAACCATGCACTTATTTTTTTTATATTCTGATAACTACTGGGGTCAATGAACTTATTTTTTTGTTATTTTGGTAACTGTATTTCAATAAACTTGCTTTCTTCTGTTATGCTATGAATTTTATTTTATGCATTAAAAAAGATTATTCTGAGGAGTCCATAGTTTTCACCGAATCAACAAAAAGATCCATTACCTAAGAATCCTTGCCATAAAGGTAAACAAACTTTTAAGAAACAGATAAGTCTCAGGAAATAGGCATGCACATTTTTGGGAGAGAGAGAAAGGTAAAAAGAAGGTAAACTAAAGGAATCACCACCTTAGGCTATAGCTGAGTGATTCTCCAACATAGTGTCTATCCCAATAGTCCTCATGCATTTTCTGCCCTCACAGCCCTGATGATGAAATCTGGTGCTGAGGGTGTCATGATTGACACTACTTCCCTTCACTTCTTCTTCTCTCCTAATCTCCAATGAAACTGCTTGTTATGATGGCTTTCCTTGTCTTGTTGGCTCCTATCTCTTACTTTTATCTAAAACTCTGACTTCTCCCCATCCTCCTCATCTAAAAGCCTTTCCTTCTTCTCTCATAACCCCTTGATATTATATTCCTTTACTACAATCTATGATAAAGAAATGGTCTTTTTCTTTGCCAAGGCCAACCTCTTTACATATACCCTTTATCCTATCCCCTCCCTTCTTTTCCAGAAAATTGTTCCCAGGATCGCTCCCTCCACTTTTATCTTATTTATCTCTATTTACCTACTAATCATTTCTATGCTGCTTATAAATACACCCTCCCCAACCTTTAAAAATAAAACCTTTACTAGTTAGATGTTAGCCATCATCCTATACCACTTCTCCCTTTCTGAGCCAAACTACTTGGAAAAAGTCATCTCTGTTCACTGCCTCCATTTCTACTCCTCTCTCTCTCTCTCTCTCTCTCTCTCTCTCTCTCTCTCTCTCTCTCTTCTAAATCTCTAAAAATCTATCTTCTGAACTCATTAATCCACTGAAACTTCTCTCTTCAAAGTTACTAGTGTTTTCCCAATTGCAAAATCTAATGGCGTCTTCTCAATCCTTAACCTTCTTGACTTCTGTACAGTGTTTGACACTACTTTCTGTTGCTCTTGGATACTCTTTCTTCTCTGAGTTTTTGTGACACTGACCTCTCCTAGTTCCACTCCTACTGACTATTCCTCACTCTCCATTGCTTATTCATTACCTTGTCACATACCCACTGATTATGGATAGCCCTCAATGCTCTGGCCTGGCCCTTGTCTTTTCTGTCTAGATTCTCTCACTTGATTCCATCGGCTCCCATGGGTTCAATGGCAACCTCTATATAACCAGCCCTCTTCTCCAGCCCTGCATCACCATGTACCTTCTGGACATTTCAGATTGTATATCCTATTAAAAGGCCAAATTCAATATGGCAAAAAAAACCAAACCACTCATTCTATTTCTCTCTAAATCCTCCCCTTTCTAAATGTCTTTGTTTCTTTTGAGAGTACCATAATACTTCTAGTCTTGCAGGCTAAATCTTCAGCATTATCCTTTCCTCCTCACTCTCAGTTAATATGTTTAATAAATTGCCAATAATAATTGTGAATCAAAAACAATATTAGCTAACATTTATGCAGTCAATTAGTCAACAAGCATTTATTAAGTTCCTACTATATGCCTGGCCCTGTGCTAAGCTCTGAGGCTTAAAAGAAAGGCAAGAAACAGGCTCTGTTCTCAAGGATCTCATAGTCTAGTTAAGAAAAACAACACGTAGCTATGGACAAGCAAGATATATACAGGATAAATCAAGAGATAAGCACTGAGGAAAGGCACTAAAATTAAGAAAGATTGGAAAAGTCTTTCTACAGAAGATGAGACTTCTGAAGAAGCCCAGAGGTGAAGGGAAGGGCATACCCCATGTGGGGAATATCACTAAGTTTTATAAAGCACTTTACCTGTATTATCCCTCTTGAACTTCACAACAGCCTCATGAGAGTGGTACTACAGGTATCGTCATTTTCACTTTCCTAATGAGGAAATCAGAGTTGACACCCAAGGTAATAAAGCTAGTAAATAATCAGGGCAGGATTCGCGCTGAAATTATTCTGATTCCAAAGCCAGCTCTCTACTATGGCAAGTAGCTGCTGAATCTTGTCTTTCCGTCACGGCAAGAACACTCATTTTATTAACATTTAGAAGATGTCAGTAAAAGAAAAAATTCTGCACACTAAGTTATAATCCTAGGCAGGGAGTAGCAATAGTTGGTGTGTAGAGAAATATCCCTCTATGAGTCAAATGGGCTTCTTCATTTTCTTTAGATACTTAAGAGTTTATAGAAAACACATACTCATGAAGGTTCACAACTGGTGAGGCATTCCTT
>CM053589.1:12599913-12606533 GCA_028646515.1 Pseudochirops corinnae
CTTGTAGAGAAAATCTCCATCAGAAGATCTGTTATTGCCACAGTTCTCATAATACAGAATTTTATAATCATAAAGGTAAATAAACTTTTAAGAAATACATAAGTCTCAGGAAATAGGTAAGTCTCAGGAAATAGGTGTGCACATTTTTGGGAGAGAGGGAAGGGTGAAAAGAAGGGAAAGTAAAGGAATCACCACCTTAGACTATAGCTGAGTGATTCTCCAACATAGTGTCTATCCCAATAGTCCTCATGCATTTTCTGCCCACACAGCCCTGATGCTGAAATCTGGTGCTAGGGGGTAGGAAGAGTAGTGTCTTCACCACTTTTAATAAACTAGAAATGCTGAGCAAGAAATTAAACTGTAGGAATACCTTCTTTCCATGCTTTCTTTCAAAACAACAACAAAAAAAAACCTTTTATATTCCTATGTTCTGGAAAGACAGATCTCAAAGAAGACACTGTTTCACTCATTGTCTAGACTGGGCATTTCATCCCATCATACTGGCTCCAGTCAACCCTGATGTGTCCAATTCATTTGGCTTCCCTCAGCTCCACAGCAGGTACTAAGAAAAAGGAAGAAAGCAGCCAGGGAAGGTGCTGACAGGCTACTAGGCAAGAAAACTCATCATTCTGGGTGAGTCCTTATAGTTCAGTTCACTTAAATGAAATGTTGTTATTATTCAGTCATATTCAACTCTTTGGAGCCCCAAATGAGGTTTTCTTGGCAAAGATACTGGATTGGTTTGCCATTTCTTCCTCTGGTAGATTAAGGCAAACAGCGGTTAGGTGATTTGCCCAGGGTCACACCGCTAATAAGTGGCTGAGATCACATTTGAACCCAGGTCTATCCTTACTGCAGGCCCAGTGCTCTATCCACTGAGCTGCCTAGTTATGTCCGGGATGAAACACCCATTTAACAATTATATTGTATTTAGGAAAATATGAATAGTGATATCTCCTTAACCCTGACCCTTACTTTCTAAAATTTGAAAAGGAGGATTACCATCAATGTTGTACTTGTGCTGTGAGCATTGTTCTGGAGATTAAAGACTCAAGTAGATCCACGTGATGTTTCAACTTCAATTTCTGGGACTGTACCTTTGGTTTTTTGGTTTGTTTCTGTTTTTGTTTTGGGAGGGGAACCGTAGTTTTGGAGAATTCCAGGAGAGTGAAGCTGGAAGAATGTTGGTTATCCATCTTGAAATCACACAGGCAGGGAGGGGTGAGAAATATACTTGGTTTCTGTGTGCCCACTCCCTCCCATGCTCTTCTCTTCTCTGTTTCTGAGTGGCTGCTGCTGCTGCTGCTGGACAGTGGGATGAAGACTGGTGGGGAGAGCTGAGAGTGATGGTTGAAGAGACAATGAAAACAGCTTAGGGAGCAGTTTTTGCTTCTCTCACTCCTAGGAAAGGAAGGAGTTGTTTGGGATGAAAAACCCCATCCAAAAATTTAATTAAAAATGCAAAGATCTCTTAGGATAAGAACAGGAGTTTATTCTCTTCCCCAGGAGAAGAGGGTGGTGTTCCCCATGACTGATCAGGAGGTAGAGGCCAGGCAATATGGAGGGAGCAGGGTTTTAAATCCTAATGCAGTCAAATCCCCTTCCCTGACTGTCCCCTCTCCCATTGGCTGAGAGGTGGACTCAAGTCTCGCTGGGCACCAAAATCTTCCCCAATGGCAAGTCACAGGGAAGCCCGCCACTACCTCCCAGTGGCTGGGAAATAGGTTTACAAAGAACAAGGATGTTGATTGACAGCAAGGGAAAGGGGGAAGGGTCCCAAAGCAAGGGAGGAGGAGTGAGCCTAGGCTGTTTCTGACTCCCACTGGCCGGTAGGAGGGGCCCACAAAGGCGAGAAATCAAAAGGGGTTGCTGCTAACTGACAGCAGTATTGGGGGAGGGGGAGAATTAATCTAAAACTGCCTGAGAAGTTTTCCCTCTCCCCAGATAGAGTTAAATATGTAAGAAACTAATTCTGCTACAAAAATCACCGGCTTCTTATCCAAAAGGAATTCATTTGAAGTTTCTTGTGCATGTCAGCCTGAAATAAAGAACGCTACCAAAGCAGCAAAAACTAGAATCTTTCATGGAGGCAAGGAGACTGTGATCTAATCAGGGCCACCACACAGCTGGAGGACTGGAGTGCCTAACAGGAGCAGAGGGGGACAGGGTTAAATACATTTCTCATTAAAAAGTCCACAATGCAGGGCGGCTAGGTGGCACAGTGAATAGATCACCGGCCCTGGAGTCCACAGAGAATGAAGGCTGGGGGAGAATCTGGAGAGGCAGCAAAAAGGAGGGTCAAATGAGGTTCCTTTCTTCGTTTTGTTTCAATAGCCCTACTTCTAACTGGTTGCAACCGCCCTCAGGCAATTCGAAGCTCTGGGATCCAGCAAGCTCAGTTCCTAGTCAGCTGCATTCAACATTGTCTCTGACTGTTATTATTCTGTTCCTCTACCCGTTGTCTATGCGATTAATAACAATGAAGGTACAGATTTGTTTTTTTTAAAAAGGGTTAGAAGTTTGTGAAAGAGCAGCTTCAACAAGGCTGAGGCTGGGGGTAGGAGGAGCGTACTGTAACTGCCTTTGGGCACTTTGAAACGGTGCCTCCCAGCATCTAAGTCCCCATAAAAGACAGTCTATAAGCAGAAGGAAATCAATCACCTTAATAACATAAATGTAAACTGACTTAGTAGAAAAAAGCCTTAGTAGGCAAAAGACTTTTTTTTATGAGTCATGTGCACTAACAAAGTGAGCTTCTTTCCCTTTAGCACTTAAAACTTGTCCAACGCCTCCACTAGAATGGTATTCCACTAAGATGATTTCCTTTCTACTTCTGCTGCCTAAGGGCTTACAGTGGGGTACTTGAGCATGAGAGAACACTGGCTAATGACAGGGGTCCTTAGGAGCATGTTCAGGGTGCTCTTGCCTGACTCCACTTGGAGGCTAGGGGAGTCAGACTCTGGAAGTCTATGATAAGGTAGAAAAGAAGGACCATCTTTCCACACTAGAGCTTGCTCAGGTATTCTGTCACTCTTTAAGGCCTGCTTACTCTACATCGGTGGTTCTCAACCTTCCTAATTCCACGACCCTTTAACATAGCTCCTTATGTTGTGGTGACCCCCAGCCATAGAATTATTCTTGTTGCTACTTCATAACTGTAATTTTGCTCCTGTTACAAATCTATCTGATATGCAAGATGTATTTAAATTGAACATAACCCACAGGTTGAGAACTGTTGCTTTATGAGAACATTTTCACTTGTCCCACTCACGCTCCATCTACTTACAGGTGGAGAACTAGGCCCCTCCATTCCAGAAACAGAAGCCCTCAGCCTTCAAGTCGGGGATCACATCCTAGCGAATGCATTGCACACACTTTTGAGGACTCAGCAGTTCTCACCATGCACTCCTGAATGTGAGGCCCCCTGAGGACTAAAACAAAACCGCCCCCAGCCTAGGAGACCAAGAGAAGACAGAGGGAAGCATGCAGAAATACCACTATCTTCTTTTTCCTTTCTCCTCTGCATCACCCTCTACTTTTCCCTCAGTCTCGTCGTGAGAAATGCTGGCAGTTCGGTTTCCTCAGATTCTGTAGGAGCGATGTGTGTTTACATGCAGGAAAGTGTAGATCTGCCAGGCTGGCTCCCACTTGTTGGGGGAAGGTCACCAACTTTTCATTAACACGGATGCTCAACAGGCAGGTGGGGAAAGTTGTAACCCAGCTCTGAAGGGAGGAACACGGAGGGAAATTCAAATGGTAAGAGCATAGAAAGGGTTTGCCTTTGTCTCATCCTTCATGGTCTTTTCTGAGAGGTCACCCATTTATTCTTATTCATTACAGAATAAGTGTACAATAAAGATAATGAAACTTCCTGGACACTCAACGAGCACGGTTTATTCCTGGACAGAGCACAGAGTTTGTTTATGACACTGTTAAGAGTAGCTGTGGGGCTCTCGTGGGACTGCCTCATTCTTGCCCCAACCTTCCTTAACTACAGGAATCTTGCTGTAAAAGACTTTTCCCATACAAGACAAAGTACAAGGCGGTGAGGCATTGTGAGGGATAACCCGCAGGGAAGTTTCCCCATTCTGAACATCCTATTACATTGTTATTTCCTCTTTATACTTTGTAACTAAGTTCAGTATCATTTCCCCATATATACACATAGGTCATTGTGTATTTCAAGGTAATGTAAGAGCTATTGGGTATTAATACAATTGATTGGAATAACTATTGAGACCAAATTGGAGGTGTTTTTAGTTTGGGGAAAGGAATGATTGTGTGAAAGGTAACAAAGGGTTAAGTTTCTACATAACTGCAAGAATTGCTGAAATATGGCTACTGATAAAAAGTACCAGACAGCAGCCTTGGGAAGAAGTTGGGTTCCCAGTTCCCAGAGAACTCCTAGATAATACTAAAAATGAAATAATGTAGAATAAAAGGAGCTGGCAGCAGCAGGTGGATTTGACCAATCAGAAAGCAGACAGCGGCCTTGGGACACTCAGGCCCAGATAAGGACACATCTAGTTGGACCAAAGGAGATTCACTCTTCTGGAGTTGTTACTGCACTTGCTTAGTGGACCTCATGTATTATGTATGTTATCTAATAAAATTAGACCTTCATTAGTAGTAATTATGGAATGGATTGAGATTGCTTTGCACTAATTGGTTGGCATTAATAAAAAGATTGTGAGCTTGCCTTACCAACCAGTGGTAAGGTGAGATAGTTGAGAGGGTGTGGAATTCCCATGTCGGGATTTTATAATCATGCCTTTGCCTTCTGTACGGCGCTTCTCCTGTCTGACCCTCTCTCAGTTTGGGGACACATTTTCTCTCGAGATCATAATAAACTCCTTTCTACTTTCTACCTTAAGAAGCCTCTGAGTTTAATTTGGGCAGGGGTCTTTACTGTCCCACACGCTGTGTTAAGGCTAGCCTTTTATCTAAAGAAAGCTGCATAGCAGTCACTTGATTTTAAGGTCATTCTTTCATCCGTACCAAAATAAAAACTGTGTTCACATGAAACAAATAATGTTTTAAAAAGAAACACAAGGTTAATTGCTTATTTTGTATACTTTCTTTTTATATTGTGAACTTCACAAACAGCAACGAACGTGAATGTTTTTATCTACAAAGAAGAATAGAAAAAGAGGGGTTTTGAAATCGTATTTCTCTATTACATAGTGCTTCGAATTTTTAAAAAGTATCTATTGAACTATTAAAAAGTATCTACTGCCCAGCTTCTATTTCCTTTATAAGCTCTCTCTGATCTCTTCTGTATATTTTTAAATATATCATTAATGCACTTTACTTTCTCTTTTTAAATACTGTTCCTCTAATCTTCCCCACAACTTCCCCCACACACATCCTGCCTAAAAATGTATAAAAATCCTTCTGTACCTCTAGTATATCAACCCTGCAAAGAGGTGGAAAGTATTTGTCTACATTGCTCTTTTTTAAAAATTTATTTGTTTACTTTTAGTTTACAACATTCAGTTCCACAATCCCTTGAGTTCCAAATTTTCTCCCCTTCCCTCTCTTCTCCCCTGCCATGACAGCATGCATTCTGATACAGGTTTACTCTTTACACGTTACTCTTTTAGAGTTGTAGTTGGCCATTACTTTAATCATACTTCTTAAATCTTACTAAGTTGTTTCCTTTATGTTATTGTGGTTATTTTATAAATATTCTATTGGATCTGTTTATTCTGCATCAGTTCATATATAAATCTTTTCAAATTTCTCTGAATCTACTTCTTTTTATATTTAAAAACAATATTCCTTTTTGTACACATGTAATGTCACTTTCATAACATCTCTCACCTCCCCCCCTTATTTCCTCTGATACTGCCACTACCCTGATACAACCCTTCATCACCTCCTGCCAAGATTATTGAAATAGTCTTCTAATTGATCTCCCTGCTCAAGTGTTCTCCCCATTTCACAGCATCCTCCACCCAGTTGTCAAATTGATGTTTCTAAAGCACAGGTCTGACCAAGTCACCTTTGCCTACCCTCATTCAATAAACAGACATGGCTCTCTATTACATGCAGAATCAAATGTTAAATCATCTGTTCCACTTTCTTAAAATTAATTAATTTGTTTATTTACTTTTAGTTTATATGAGTTACACAATCCTTTGAGTTTCAAATTTTCTCTCTCTCCCTCTTCCCCCCTCCCCCACCATGGCGGCATGTAGTCAAACATTGCATCTACAAATAAATACCTTCGCATTAAACATTAGTCAAGCACTATAACCAATGAAATGAACAATGGGAAAGAGGAAGCAAAGCAAAACAAGAAAAAGCAAGCAAGCAAGTAGTTTGCTTCAATCTGCATTTAGACTCTGCAGCTCTTGCTCTGGATATGGGTATCTCTTTCCATCATAGTCTTTAATCTGTTCCACTTTTAAAGCCCTTCATAACCTAGCTACCTTTCCTCTCTTCTTATGCCTAACACATACTTTGTGATCCAGTAACACTGGCCTCCCACAAAAGACTCCATCTCCTAATTGAGAATTTTCATTGGCCATCCCCTGAAATTCTCTTTCTGTTCATCTCCACCTCTTGGCGTCCTGCTTTTCTTCAAGTTTCAGCTAAGGAAAGGACTTCTGCAAGAA
>CM053589.1:12607033-12639515 GCA_028646515.1 Pseudochirops corinnae
AAAAAAAAAAAAAAAAAGGAAAGACCTAATATTAGTCTGGGCACTCTACCTGGTTATTATTGAGTATGTTAGCTATGACTAAAGAGTTACCATCCTACCCTTATTATGGTGAGGTTCTAGTCATTCTACCTTAATAGAATGAAGTTGAGATTCCTAACTAGCCATGAATAAATTCCCTTCCTTGTTCTGCTTCTCACTTTCTGGACTTTGATACCATTTGTCCACTGCTATATCACCTAGAAATTTCTTTCAGTGCCTAGGGCCTTCTCACCCTGGAACATCCATCCATAATTATCTATGGCATCATAGAATATGTCTGCCTACATCTGTATCCTGGATTCACAGCTTTGTTCTCGCTTAGGCCTGGGGTGACCCTACAGCTGCTGCTCTGGTCCATGAGCAAAGCTGTGGATCCAGGACATAGACTTGGGCTGGGCCTATAAGTGAGTAACTAAGATGAGAGGATGGATCACAGACAAAACTATGGTTCTATTATTCTGAACCTGTGGAGCCTTTCACTTAGTTGATGGGGACTAGGGTAGCAGCTGTCTACTGCACCTTTGACTATGGGCAAACATGTAGTTGTGTTGCCTAGACTTTGAAATGGGATCTAGGGATTGAAAAGTTCAGACCAGGAGAGCAATGATGAGATCACTTCATAGGTGAAACCTCTTAGGCACTGAAGTTTTGTAGTTTGCTGGTCTGAATAATTTTTTGAGATCTCAAAGAGTACAACAATCAATACTAAGAAAAAGCAGAGATAGGACCTCAGATAGTATTCACCTGGACCAAACAAGATCCCAATATTCCCTCCAAAAATTTATAGACATATACTAAGAAGAATTTATCTCCATAATAATGACATGCAAAGCTTCAAATAGAAATATAGAATTACGGAAAGAAATGAAGCAAGAATTCTAAAATGATGGCATAAATGAAATGAAATGAAAACTCTACAGGAAAGAAATAGAAAAGAAAGAGAATTCTGGAGGAAAGAATCAGTCTAAGCTTATTACAAGAAGTATAAAACCATAATCAAGTAACTGATTCCTTAAAAATAGAATGAACCAAAAAGATCTTAAAGATTCCACAAGATAACAAGAAATAGTAAAAACAAATCAAAAGACCTAGAAATCAGGTCAAGGAGGAAAAAAAAATCTAAGAACCACTGGATTTCTTGAAATTATTTCATTCTCCTCAATCTCTCCACAGCTCTTCACACTGCTGATTACCCTCTCCTTCCTAATACTATTGTCTCTCTAGATTTCTGGGACACAACTCTCTTCTAGTTTTCCTCCTACCTATCTGACTACTCCTTAGTCTCTTTTGCTGTATCTTCATCCAGATCATACCTTCTAACCTTAGATGTCCCTCCAGGTTTTGTCCTCAATCTTCTTTGCTTCTCCCCTCTATAATTCTCCACTTGGTGGTCTCATCAGCTCTCATGGATTTAATTACCATATCTATGCTAATGATTTTGAAATCTGTCTAGTCCTGAACTCTCTGATCTCCAACTGCCTTTCAGATATTTCAAACTGAATTCCAGTAGACACCTTAAACTCAAGATGTCCAAAACTGAATTCATTATTTTTCCCCCTAAATTCTCAACTACTGTAAAGGAATACAACAATCTTCCAGTCCTCTAGGCTCACAATCTAGGCATCATCTTTGATTCCTCACTATCTTTCACCCTTTATATGCAATCTATTGCCAAGGCCTTCTAATTTCACCTTTGTAACTTCTCTCCAATATGATCTTGTCTCCCTTCTGATACTGCCACTAGTCTAGTACAGGCCCTCATCACCTCACACCTGCTTTGCTACAATAGCCGGCTGGTGGGTCTGCCTGTCTCAAGTCTCTCCTCACTCCATTCCATCCTCCATTGGTCACCAATATGATTTTCCTAAAGCACAGATTCTACCATATCACCCCACCCTGAGTCCCACTCAACAAACTCCAGTGGCTCCCTGTTGCCTCCAGGATCAAATGCAAAATCTTCTATTTGGTGTTCAAATCCCTCCATAACTTGTTCTCCTCCTACCTTTCCAGTCTTCTTATGCCTTACTCCTTTCCATGTATTCTTTGATCCAGTGACCTTGGCTTCCTTGCTGTTCCATAAACAAGATACTCCATCTCTTGTCTTCAAGCACTTTCTCTGACAGTTCCCCATACTCTCCCTCCTCATCTGCTTGCTGGCTTCCCTGGCTAAAATCCTATCTTGTATAGGAAACCTATTCTAACTTTCTAAATTCTAGAACCTTTCTTTTATTAATTATTTCTTCTTTATCCTGTTGCTATTTGCTCTTCATTTTCAAAGAGGACCGATGATATCATGGATAATGTCTTGACTTGTGCATGAATTGTATTTAAGTGAAGCAAAGGCGTCAGCCTCATGCTCTCTTCCTGAGTCATTGAAGTCCAGCGGCAGGACAAAAGTCGAGACAACCAGTGCTGGCCCAGGATGCAGTGGATGACCTTGGCATCTTTGATGACTGATAAGCTCTAAGCACTCCGTGGCACCTGCTTCAGCTGATTCATGGCCTTTGGAACAAATTGTTCTCCTTCACCAATTCTGCTGGGGAAAATCTTCACGTGCTTGGGGTAGATATCCCCCGAACTCACAAGCAGGTTTGAGGTCTGTCAGTTACCCTCAACCTGGTTCATAACTTGTTTGCATATATTTGTTTGTTTTCTCCCCATTAGACTGTAAGCTCCTTGAGGGCAGGGACTGTCTTTTGCCTCTTTTTGTATTCCCAGCACTTATCACAGTGCCTGGCACTTAGTAGGCTCTTAATAAATCTTTATGGATTGATTGAAAACCAGTGCCCTCAAAATGGAGCCTATATACCATATTTCAAGAAATCATGAACAAAAACTGCCCTGAACTATTAGAACTAGAGGGAAAAGTGGAAATAGAAAGAATCTACTAATTATATCTTGAAAAAGGAATCCAAATTGGAAATGCTCAAGAGCGTCATATGGAACATCTAACCCTTCCAAGTCAAAGTAAAAATAATGCAGTCATAAAGCAAAAAGGTACACTAAATATTACAAAAGACTTGGCAGCTACTACTTAGGATGGAGGGAGTTTGCTGAAGAGAGGCAGAGCCCACAGGAAGCTTCCCTGCTGTGAAGATAAACCCTGTCCCCCGATAGGCTGAATGTAGTCACATGGAGCCTGTGGTGGGAGGAGTTTGCTAAAGGGAAGCAGAGACAGCAAGAAGCTGGTCAGAGCTAGCCAGACATTGGGGGAGAGAGGATGCTCATTAAGGAGATAGAGAGGTTTGTGAGTAAATATTGATCTTGTATTGGTTTGTGGGAAGGCTGAAGGATGCTGTGGCTCTCAGTGTTATTGTGGCTTCTTAATATCTCTGGTACTATGATGGAAGTGGCTTACTGGTTTGGGGATTGGATTTTCTGGTGTCTAAATAAATCCTTCAGTTCTGTCCTCTATCTGGAGAATCTGGTATATTTTTCGATCAAATGTCATGCATTACTTATAGTCACGGTCTTAATTGTGATTGTGGGTGTTGTAAATATTGCATTGGCGTTACACTGCCATAAAAAGATATGAACATGGAATATGCTATTCTAAAAGGCAAAAAATAAAGGTTTACAACCAAGAATAACTTAACCTGGAAAAAAATTAGTGTAATCTTACAGTAAGAAAAATGGATATTTAATGAAATAGAGAACTCTAAAGCATTCCTGATGAAAAGTCCAGAGATGAGTAGAAACTCTGGAATACAAGCACATAAGTCAAAAGAAACACAAAAAGGTAAATATATTTGAGCAATTTGAAGGGACTGTATAGGGATAAAATATTTATATTCTATTGGGAATAAGATGGGAAACTTTCTACCTAATTGGATTATGTAAGAAGAAAGTTATACAAATATGGAGGAAACAGTAAAAGATGTATACTTCACCTGAATCTTTCTTTCATCTTAATCAGAATAGGAACATACACCCTAATCAAAGATCAACCAGGAAACGGGAAGGAGCTGGAGAGTGGAGAGAGGGCAACAAGAGATAGGATCAATCAAGGAAGGATTAATGATAAAACAAAGTAAAATCTCGTAGGGCATATTGCACAACAGGATGTAAAAGGAAAGAAATAAAGAATAAGAAACTGTGATCAAGGTCTGAGTGGGAAGATAAAAATGTCAAGAGAGCAGTAATAGATTTTAACAAACATAGATCCCTACTACTGAGTATACTCTTGCTCATTTATCACTTTCTTCTTGTAAAGGGGTGAGGGTCAACAGAGGAAAAAGTATAAGAGAATAGGAAAGAAAAAAAATACACAATTAACTCTTGTTACTGTGAATGTGAATGAGATGAACTCACCTATAAAACTGGGGGGGGGGGTGGAGAGAAAAGGGAAACCCAGCATGGATTAGAAAGCAGATCTAGCAATATGTTGTTTACAGAAAACACATTTGAAGCATAAAACAAAAATTCACACTGTTTCATTTAAGAGTGGGAGCAAAATTTATTATACTTCAGATGAACTAAAAAAAGGAAGGTGAAAAATTGTAATTTTGCACAAGGCAACAGCAAAAAATATTATTAAAATATGAAGAGATAAACAGAAAAACTGCATTATGCTTAAAGTCACCATAAACAAAGATACTTTACATCAAGTAGCTAAATGAAAAGGGGAAAAGAGAAATAGAAAATTAAAAGAAAATTAAACTAGATGGAGACCTCAATATACACCCTTTCAGACTGGGAGAAATATAGTGCCCCCTCAAAATAAAAGGTAAGAAGTTAAAGATTTTAATATGTGTACATATGTGTGTGTGTATGCATGCACTAAAAGTGATATATAGTTATCACTTCTACAACAGAGGCATTGCACCCCACCCTGGCCCAGTGATCTGGAAAATCTGCATAAAATTTTTTTGGCCTTACCTCTGGAGGCACCAGGGCAGAAGTGTGAATTATTATGGTATTAAAAGATTAAATATGTTGATATTATACAATATTATACAAATATTATATGCATTTATGCATTTCTAAACTTTTTCTGTGTTGTCTGCTGTCCTTTGCATGTCATCTATGGCTTCTGCAAAACTCCTGAAAAATTCCCATTTAATTTCTTATGTGGATCTGTGATATATCAAAACCATGATGTGAAAAGTCATGATGGGGAAGATCTCTGATGGTTGCTAAATGTGGATAGAAAGGAGTGTACATACTACCAAGTAGCACATGGAATTTTTACAAAAGTTGACAATGTATTAGGGCATAAGAGTCTCACAGATACAGAATAGCAGAAATATGAAAGATGTCCTTTACTAACTTCAGTGAAATAGAAATTATATTCTGCAAAGTGATCCTGCATCACTGGAGATGTGAGTTTCCCCTCCATATGTATGTATTCCCCAGCTGTGAGTTTCTCATGTATGATCCTAATGCTTATTCATTCTCCTCTCCCCAGTTCTGGTATACATATTTGTGGGAGAATGTGGTCTGTGTTTATGGGGAGGATGAATGCTTTATTGCAAATTATTTGTGCTATTTCATCAAATGTATTGCTTTGAATTAATTGTCCTCTGATTGAATAGAGAAAAAGTAACACATTCTTGGGAGCCCACAAGCTATTGCTTTGAGTGCATATAGATCCACATAGTGCCTCAAACCTGGATATTTATTCTGGGGACCCCCAAATATTACCACTATCCTGGGGACCTTAAAGTTTCTATATCTTCAGTAGTTCCATACTTCCTACTTCATACAACATATACTTCTTTGTCTCATATTTTAGGCCTTCTAAAAATCTAACTCCAACCTAGATTGCATCCTTATGTTACACTCTGCATTATAGCCAAATTGGAAAACTTTCAGGGATCTCAGTGTCATCCCATTGGTTCCACTTTTGTGCATTTCTTCCTCGAAGTTAGGATGAATTTCCTAACCACCCCCCCCCCCATACTCTTTCCCTACCTAAAATATGTTTCCCTTCTTTCAAAGGATAGTTCACATGCTGCCTCTTTCATGAAACTTTCCTTAATCCCTCAAGCAAGAAATGATCTCTTTCTTCTTGAAAAACTCATACTATTCCATTTGGACTTCTCATGTAGATATATTGTAGTTATGCTTTTATTTTTAATTTGACTCAAAAAACATTTAGTAGGCAGCTATATGCAAAGCACTGAGGATACATAGACAATACCGAAGTGATATTATTGTCATTTAAATATGTTTTATCCCCACTAGGTCTAATTCACTAGATTGTCAGTTCCTTCCAATACAACCCATCCAACAAATATTAATGCTCTTAAATTGCATTATGTTAGATTTGACCCATCAAGTGAGCATGATGAAAGGGTTTTGTTTTGGTTTTAGATGTTGATTCTGCAATCCCAATTTTGTACTATCTGCAAATTTGATAAGTGTGCCATATTCCAATCCAATAACAATTTATCAAGTATCTCCTCTGTGCAAGACACTGTACTAAATGCTAAGGATATAAAGACAAAATTTTAAAACTTCCTCCCCTCAAAGAGCTTACAGTGCACTGGAGAGGGAGGGAAGGAGGAGATGGAACTTGTAAATAGATACATATATACATTATAATTTGAGAAAAGAGAAAGCACTAGCAACTATAGAGATCAGGAAAAACTTCTGCTAAGAAGTACATGAGGGGCAGCTAGGTGGCTCAATGAATAGAGTACTCAGCCCTGGAGTCAGGAGGACCTGAGTTCAAATCCAGCCTCAGGCACTTAACAATTACTAGCTCTGTGTCTTTGGGCAAGTCACTTAACCTCAATTACCCTTCCTTCCCCTCTCCAAAAAGCAAAAAAAAAAAAATTTTTTTTTAATAAATAAGAAGTAGCGAGTGAGAAGGAGTGATTGATAACAATAAGTCTGGAAAGACAAGCTGGAGCCAGATTTCAGAGGGTTTTAAAAAACAAAGTTTATATTTTATCCTAAAAGCATTAGAGAGACTAAAACTAACTCTTCCTGAGCAGAGGAGTGGCATAATCAGACTTGTTCTTTAGGAAGATTATTTTTGTGCTTGTGTGAAGGATTAATTGGAGAAGGGAGAAGCAGGAAACTGGGATTCCAGTTAGGAGGCTGTTGAAATATTATAGATGAGAATAGGTGAAGGGCCAAACCAGCATGGCAGCCTATTGTGGAAAGAAAAGAATGGGTACAAGAGACGCTGTGGAGGGGAAATTTAGACTTGACCCTTGATTGGATATGGCAAGTGAAGGAGAGAAAACTGTCTAAAATGACTTCAAGGCACAAACTACACTCTATTTCTTTGCAACCTTGGCCTGTGAGCATAGGAAGTTTTAAAATTTTATCTTTTTATCCTCAGCACTTAGTACAGTGTCTTGCACACCCAGCAGTTGCTTGATAGAGCACAATTTACCTATTACTCTGTCTTTGCAGTCATTGATCACAGAACACTCTATGTAGAATATGTGCAGTGAATATTTGTTCAAGTGTATCTCTGTGTGTTTCAATCTGGGATGAAAGTTTGTACTGAATTATAATCTCTCATTTCTTTATTAAACTAAGTCCTGACTGGGAGTGGCTACTTTTAATTACGTTGTTTAAGCTCAGCAGAATTTTGTAGATATTGTGTACAAAGTAAAAATTTCCTCTTTAAGGTTGAAAGTAGCCTCATCACATCTCATGGGTTTAGTTATCATCTCTATGCAAATAGCCACTAGAACTCTATTTCCAGCCCTACTCTCTCCTGAGCTCTAGTCCCACATCACAAACTGTCTATTAGATATTTCAAGCTCAACATGTGCAAATCAGACCTTGTTAGATTCTGCCCCCAATCCCAACCTTCTTCTCAGTCTCTCTGACTGGTCTTGAGAACCACCATCCTTGCCATTCAGGTTCACCAACTTAATGTCATTCTTGACTCATTGTTCTCACTCATTCCATTTGCCAATCAGTGAACAAGTCCTGTCTTTTCTTCCTTCATAAGGTCTTTTACATCCGTTCCTTTCACTCCACTATCTACTACTTCAGGTCCTCATCTTCTATAATCATAATAGCTTCCCATTTCATCTCTTGGCCCCAAGTCTGTCTGTCTGTCTTTCTGTCTGTCTCTCCTCTTCACACCAAAGTGACTTACCTAAAATGCAAATCTGACCATGCACTTGACCCTTACTCAGTGAACTTCGGTGGCTGCCTCTAACTTATACCATGGTCAAATATAATCACCTCTATCTGGCATTTAAAGCTCTTCATAACCTGGACCCATCTCACCTTTTCAGTCTCTTTACATGTTATTCCCCTCAACACTCTATTCAATCCACTCATTCTGGCTTACTTGCTGTTCCTTTCATATCACACTATGTTGACTGTTTTTGTGTCTTCACAATGGCTATTTCCCAGACCTGGAATTCTCTCCCTCCTCACTTCTGCCTCCTGGAACCCCTCGTTTCCCTCCAGACTTGTCTCAAATGCTACCTTCTATGAGAGGCCTTTCCCAGTCCCCCAGCTCTTAGTGCCTTCCCCTCTGATGTCATCTGTGTGTACTGTACACAGCTATGTGTGTACTCTGATGCTGGGAAAGACTGAAGGGAAAAGGAGAAGGAAAGAGCAGAGGATGACATGGCTGGAGAACGTCATGGAAGCAACAAACATGGACTTAGACTTCAGGTGTGTTATTGTCCACAGGCTCACAAAGTGAACGAACAACTTAAGTTAAAGTCATGCCTGAATGACTTGACAACAACAACAAGAATGACGTGTGGACTTACTGTTTTCCCCACGAGAAGGCAAGCTGACTGAGGGCTGGTGCTATTTCACTTTTGTCTTTGTATCACTAAGCACTCTAAGCAGAATGCCAGATTCATCGTAGGTACTTAATAGATGCTTAATGAATGATTGATTGATTTGCCTCAAGGTGTTTAGCATTATTTTTTATGAGACACAAGATTCTGCTGTTTAATTTATTGAATATCAACTGTGTGCAAGGCCCTATGCTGTTTTGATGTTTTACTGCACATAATAAGTATTTAATAAATATTTGGAAGAATAAAGAGAAAGAATGAGAAGGGAATAGACATTTACTCAGCACCTACTCTCTACCAGGCATTTGATCCTCGAAACAACCTGAGGTGCTGTCATCATTCCCATTTTACAGTTGAAGAAACTGAGGCAGACAGAATTTAAGTGACTTAAAGGGTCACACAGGTAGTAAGCATCCGGTTGGATCTGAACTCAGGTCTTCCTGAAACCAAGCCCATCACTCTATCCACTGTACCACCTATTTATCTCAGGAATAAATTACTAAGATTTGTCCTCAAGGAATTACCTAGAATTTTAGGATAATACACACATATAAGAGACATAATTTAAGATAAAGCAAAAGTGCAGGAGTTATGGAATTCTGTGAGTATTCACAAGCTGGAATATGAAAGCTTCTGGCTGGGCTGTTAGGAAAGTCTCCCTGGAAGGGAGTGCCTTTCGGCTTTTGTTGTCGTTGTTCAGTCATTTCAGTCATGTCCTACTCTTCATGACCCCATTTGGAGTTTTCTTAGCAGAGACACAATTCATTTTACAGAAGAAGAAACTGAGACAAACGGGGTTAAGTGACTTGCTCAGGGTCGCACAACTAGTAACTGTCAGAGAACAGATTTGAACTCAGGAAGTCTTCCTTCCATCAGACCCAGTGTTATATCCACTGTGCCACCTAGTTGCCCCTTTCAGTTTGGATGGATTCAGTTTCAAATAGCGGAGATTTGGAAGCAGGAATTGAGTGAGGTGTAAAGACATCCTGGGACCAGGAAATGGTCATCGTTATTTCAGTGATGGATTTCACATATTTACTCTGACCCCATACTTGATTATCTTAGAACTTCAGCTTTGTATATGATAAAATCAACTCTTGTCGTAGCCTTTCCAACAATATACCAAGATGGAGGAATTTTTATAGATTTAAATGGGTTTATATGGCCTACTCATCTGTCTCATTCAGCTGACAAGTTAGCCTTTGACCCTTTCAAACAAACTCAAAGATGAACAATATAATTTCACATTCCCCCTTCCCCCTGCCCCCTTCCACTCTGGCCATCTTCTCACTTTCTACACTGAGGTTATAGGCATTTCCTACCCCCATTCCTCTTGCTTTCCACTTCTTGAACTTAGAACAATAATCAAATTAATACTACTATTGCTTCTGGAAAGATTATGTCAATCAATTCCACTCATCACTCCTATGACTCCTCAAGACAAAGCACCCTTCTCTGGTCCCCACATACCCCAGGAGAATGAAAGCTCTTCGAGAGCAAGGATTATGTCTTGCTTTTGTATTTTTATCCCCAGTGGTACAATGTCCTGCATGTAGAGTTTAACAAATGCTTTTCATTCATTCAAAGGACCAGTGTAGCAAAGTGCTTTCCTCTAACATGTGGCCAGTATCTCTTGTTTTGTGAAATATGGAGCATTTTTTCACGTTGTCTGTATACCTTTGTAATCCTTGTGACACAATATCTGTAGGGCAGTCAGCACTATTAACTATCAGTTTTTAAAATTCCAGCAGAGCTTTGGATAACAGCATGAAACTTGCATATTTAAGTAGAATGCCTCATTTCTACATACGGATAATGCTTCCTCTGGGCTAACTTTCCAACTTGTACTCCCAAATTGGTTTCCTTGGGGGATCACTACCCCAATGTGTTTACTTTTACTCTAGTTAGCCAACAAGCACAGTTAGCTCAAATCAAAGGCATTTCCTAAAATGGTGTTTAGTTATCCCTTCTGCATGCTGTTAGGGGCACAGCACCCCCACAATCTAGAAACTCTGCATAAAATTTTTTGCTCCCCCACTTTTGTACCAGAAAAGAAGTCTGGATTATCATGGTATTAAAAGATAAGATGTCTTGATATTATACAGTACTATATGTATATTTTATGCATTTCTGAGCTTCTAAACCAGTGCTTCTCAACCTTCCTAATGCCATGATCCTTTAATTCTCATATGTGGGTGTATCTGCATGTGGGCAGACCCGCTTGGAGACCGATAGAGGAGTGGTGTCTCAGTTTCTAAGACCATCGGAAATATGTGTTTTCCAATGGTCTTAGGTGACCCCAAAGGGGTCGCAACCCACAGGTTGAGAACTGCTGTAAATCTAAACCTTTTCTGTGTCATTTGCTGGTCCCACAGTCATCTGCAGCTTTCACAAAACTCCCCAAAAATTCCCATTTAATTTCTTATGCTGACCTGCAAAATATCCAAAGTGCAATGGGGAAAATCATGTTGTGGAAGGGATAACTGTATAAACAATAGTAAGAAAATGTTCACCCCATAAATCTGAGCTACACTGAACACACATATGAACTGAACACACTAGTAGAAAGGCACACTCCTAGGGAACACATATGACCAAGGCAACTTCAGGGCCCTAGTCTTTTCTCTTCTGTTGTCCTCACACTGTCCCTGCTTGGTGCAATATCTCTTTGGGGTAAGACATTCCATTTTGTTCTCTGGGATTACTCTTTTTCACAGCTTAACTGAACCCCACAACTGGACTTTCTGCTTGGTATGGATAGAGTATTTTTCTGGGCAAGTTGCTTTCTTGCAAGATGCTATTCTGGAAAGCAATTTGGAACTCAATCCAAAAAGTTGCTAAATTGTGCATACCCTTTGACACCCAGCATTACCATTTCTAGGCCTAAAGCCAAAGAAATCAAAGGAGAAAAAGACCTGTGTATAGAAATGTGTATAGCATCTCTTTTGATAGGAGCAAAGAACTGGAAACTGAAAGGGTGCCCATTTGTTGGAAAATGATCAAACAAATTATGTTATATGATTGTAAAGGAATACTATTATTCATAAGAAATAAAGGAATGACTTTAGAGAAACCTAAGGAAATTTGGGTGAATGGGTAAAGAGTCAAGTGAGCATAAACAAGAATATAATTTACATAATAATAACAAAATTATAAAGAAAAACAACTTTAAAAACTTAAGAATTTTGATCAATGCAATCACCAACCATGGCTCTACAGAAGCAATGATAGAGCAAGCTACCCAGCCCCTGCTAGAGAAATGATGGACCCAAGGCACAGAGTGAGACAAACATTTAGATAGAGATTGGAGGAAAGTAGGAGAATGAGGGATGATAAAACAAGATTTTAAGATGAAGAGAAAGGGAAAACAGGAAGCTCATGTCTAATGCCCTCAGTTTTCTCAGTAAAATAATTGGGGAGTTCCTCAACTGAAAGAGAGAGAGAAGGAGGTACTGGAGTATGCAAGATGCAAGGAGAAAAGAGAGAATTTGGAATAGCTCCTGTGGAGGAGTAACACTGGGAATCAATTAGGGTGCAATAACAGGTTTGCCTTGTTATAACGAGGGCCTGGTTGAAATGGGACAACATGAATTTATAATGCAGCCAGACAGGAAGTAACCAAGGGTTTGACTTTGGCAAGTGATGAGCGGTGATAGGACAAAGGAATGAAGGATTTGAGAAGAGAGGAAAGTGTAGAGTTGAACAGCTGTAGGGTGTAGCTTGTGAAGGGAAGAAAGTAAAGTCAGAGCCTGCAAAATACCGTGAAATGGGGGGATTGCAGGCCGCAATGAGGGCAAATAGCAGGTTGAGGAGGGGAAAAGGAATAGGCATTTACTAAGTGCCAGACACTGTGCTAAAGCTTTACAAATACCTTGTCTGTTCCTTACTGTCCCCATTTTACAGTTGAAACTAAGGCAGATAGAGGTTAATAGCTTGTCCAGGGTTGCACAGCTACTAAGTGTCTGAGGATAGATTTGAACTCAGGTCTTCCTGACGCTAGACCTTGAAATCCATCCTTTATGACTCTTAGCAATCCTGTGAGGTAAGTGCTATTAATATCCCGTTTTACAATTGAAAAAATGGAGGCAGTTAGAGGGTAAGTGATGCTCAGCCTCACACAGCTTGTGATTATCTGAAGTTGGATTGAGGAAGCAGGATGAGGCACAGGGAGAATGATGTACAGTAATAGTCAAATAGGCTCATACTAAAGGCAGGTTAGAGGCTGGAGTTCATCTATCAAGGGTATTGTAAAGGACCCTTAATGATCAAGAATTTTAATAGTAGAAGATAGAATACTCTTGACAATACTCTTGTCCTCTTTTGACATTTCTTTACTTGTTCTTGCTATATCAATGAAATGTTAAACACGTATATGTATTAATTTATTCATCTTTATTATTTGTTGTTATTTATATGTAATTTTATTAATTAATTATATATTATTATCTTCAGTATAAAAAATTATCAATGACCTTTGAGGTCATGTCCTGTGCTATGATTCTGTGATCCTATGCACCATGTTTCAGTTGTAAAATCAATGGTGCAGCACTAAACCTACATTATGTCAGTAATTTTGCATGAAAATGTATGTGAACCTATAATAAAATAAAACATCCCAGATTTTACTGAAGCCAACACTATACAGTCTCATGCCAACAGATCACATCAGGAATTACTGGTCTATCTGATTGAAGGTGAGGCCACTTTCCAGAATTGTAAGTTGCAGAGCAAGTACTTATTTGCATTGGTTTAAGGGAGTTTCCTCTACCATCAAAATAAGAGATCTAGATTTTTTTGGTTTTGCTTCATTTTTTTTAACGTTTGAAACTGAAATCACTTTGGCAGCTTCGCTAAAGGGCTTTAGCACAACAGTTGTTAGCAATGGTTTGATTTAAAGACAGTAGGATAGCATTCAGCTATGATTTTCATTTTTAATTAAAAACTGACTTATGGGTGTGCCTCAAGACTCCTCAGGGGCTTAGAGCTGGCAGTACCTGAATATGAAGAGGCCAGGAATGTGGTTTGACTAGCAGAGGAGACCATCACTTTGCCCCCTGGGCTTGGCTTGTCTCTGTGCCTTTTCCCCACCTATTTACACAGAAGATGGAAGAAACTTAAGATTTCAAAAAAAAAGAAACCTAGAATATCATTTCTATTTGCTAATTATAGGGCAAATAAATATTGCCAGGTTTATAGGTTTGCCTCCAGAGATTAAAACATAGTACTGAAACTAGGGTCAAGTCTCTGACAGAGGAATCCAAGTCACTTGACCAGAAACAGAGAAGTCCAAGAAAAAGACAAAGCCTGAGGACATTTAGCTAGCTGAGAGTACTCCTGTTTTTTGTTATAAAAATCTTGGCTCCTAAGAATCTCCTGCTAGTAAAATGAGAAGCTTCAGAGCCATGACTTTCAGGGAACCAGAGGGGAAGTTTTTTACAAGTCTTACTCAGGTTTTTTGCCTTTACAAAAAAAAGTTAGAAATACCTGGATACTTTATTCCAGGTTTTCAGCTGAGCTAGAGATTGAGAATATATATATATAGGACAGTAAATTTTCCAGCTGAGAGGATATGTGGGAAGAAAATGTGTAATTAGCAATTTTAACATACATAGTTGGGTATAGAAATCCACCTTACCTTACATGGAAATGAAGGTCACCATAAAAATGATGAGGGTTAGGCTAGGGGTGCTTGAGACCCCAAAATACCAACATGCCAGGTCCTGCCAAATGAATTCCACTCAAGTCTTCTCTCAGCCAAAGAAAAGCAAAGTTTATTAAAAGTTCACCATATGGGGTAGACTCTTATCAGGAGCCTCGGAATGTGTAAGGCTTGTATTGAACAAGTGGGCCAGAATCATCTGACACAGAGCAAGTCTGTGCTAGAAAATTCTATGGTGCTCTCACACCACATGGAGGGAAGATGGGGTCTTACATACAGAAAGGTTGTGAAAGGAATCTAGGGGTGGTCTATTTTGTTAAAAGATACCATAGACAAAATCAATACTAAACATAAATACACCGAACAGCATTAGCATCCTAATTCTTAAAGGAAAAATTAAATGAGTATAGGAGAAAATAGACAGTAAAACTATACTAATGTGTGACCACAACTTTCATCTCTTAGAACTAGATAAATCTAACCATAAAACAAACAAGAAGGAAGTTAAGGAGATGAATAGAATTTTGGAAAAGTTAGATATGATAGACCTTTGCAGAAAAATGAATGGTAATAGAAAGCAGTATACCTTTTCCTCAGTTATACGTGGCACCTCACAGAAAAATGACCATCTCTTAGGGCATTAAAAACCTTACAACCAACTGCAGAAAAGTAGAAATATTAAACTCATTCTCTTCAGATCATAATGCATTAAAAATTATATTCATTAAAGAACCTTGGAAACATAGATTAAAAGTTAATTGGAAACTCAGTAATCTAATCCTAAAGAATGAGTGGGTCAACGAACAAACCATAAAAACAATCAATAACTTCATTTAAGGAGAATGACAACAGTGAGACAACGTACCAAAGTTTATGGGATGTAACCAAAGTAGTGCTTAGGGGAAATTTTATATCTCTAAAAGCTTACAATCAATAAAACAGAGAAAGAACCCATCAATGAATAGGGAATGCAACTTATTTTAAAATGAGAAAAAGAACAAATTTAAAATCCCCAATCAAACACCAATTGGAAATCTTGAAAATTAAAGAACAGATTAATAAAACTGAAAGTTAGAAAACCATTGTACTAATAAATCGAACGATTCTTTCATAAAAAGAAAAACAATAAAATAGATGAACCATTGTTGAATGTTATTTAAAAAATAGAAGAAAATCAAATTACTAGAATCAAAAATGAAAATGATAAATTCACCACCAAGGAAGATTAAGTTAAAGCAATTATTAGGAACTATTTTACCCAATTATATGCCAATAAATCTAACAGTCTAAGTGAATTGGATAAATATTTGCAAACATACAAATTACTCAGATTAACAGAAGAGAAAAATAGAATACTTAAATAAGACTATCTTAGAAAAAGAAACTGAACAAGCTCTAAATGAGCTCCCTAAGAAAAAATCCCCAGGATCAGATGGATTTACAAGTGAGTTCTACCAAACATTTAAAGAATAGTTAATTCCAATACAATATAAACTGTTTGGGAAAGCAGAAGGAGTCTTACCAAATTCCTTTTACAACAAAAATATGGTGTCAATACTTAAAGCAGGGAGAGCAAAAACAGATAAAAAAAAAAGCTAGAAATTAATTTCCCTAATGCGTATTGATGCAAAAATTTTAAATAAAATACAAAGATATCATAGACTATGAATAGGTAGAATATGACCAGGAATAGAGGGCTGTTTCATATTAGAAAAACTATCAGCATAATTGACTATATCAAAAACAAAACCAAAGAAAATCATATGACTTTTTCAATAGATGCAGAAAAAAGTTTTGTTTTGTTTTGTGTTTACAAAATACAACATTCATTCCTATTAAAAACACTAGAAAGCATTGGATTCAATGGAGCTTTCCTTAAAATAATAAGCAGCACCCACGTAAAACCACTAGTAAGTATTATCTGTAATGAGGATAAACTAGAAATCTTTCCAACAAGATCAGGGGTAAAGTAAGGATGCCCATTATCACCACGATTAGTCAATATTGTTCTAGGAATGCTAGCTATTACAATGACAAGGAAAAGAAATTGAAGGAATTAGAATAGGCAATGAAGAAACAAAACTATCACTCTTTGCAGATGATAGAATGGTATACTTAGAGAATCAACTGAAAAAAAGTTGAAATAACAACTTCAGCGAAGTTGCAGGATATAAAATAAACCCACATAAATCATCAACATTTCTACATTATTACCAACAAAATCCAGCAGGACAATATAGAAAGAGAAATTACATTTAAAATAACCACAGATAACATACCATACTTTATCATATAATCGTTGCATATTTTATGCCAATTTTTTTTTTTGCAAAAAAGTGGGGCGGCATGTTCATTATGTGAAGCTTTAAAAAAATTGTGCTACTATTGCTTAAAAATCGTTTATTACTAAACTATCCTTGGTGCAAGATTAGAATGCATGGAATACTCATGAATATATATTAAAACTGAATATTGACAATGCACATGCTCTGAGATTCTAGGTTACTGCTCACAATGTGCAAGAGATAAATGCTTTTCCATATGCCTCTGGTGAATATGTTGCTGCTCTGTTTATCTTTTAAATGGTGTGATGAACAGAATTATACCATCCAACGTTTATGCAATGAAAGGTTATAAACCAATATTTTGACTGGAAAAGCTATGCAACAATTATGTGGCGAAATATGGTAAAATACTTGGGAGTCTACTACCAAGACAGATTCGGGAACTATATGAACACAATTACAAAACACTTTTCACATAAAGTCAGAACTAAACAATTGGAAAAATATTAGTTGCTCATGGGTAGACCAAGCTACTATACTTAAATGACAATTTTACCTCAATTAATTTACTTATTCAGTGTGATACCAATCAAATTACCACAAAAAAATATTATAGAGCTAGAAAAAAAATCATACCAAAATTCATCTAGAACAAAAGGTCAAGAATATCAAGGGAATCAAAGAAAAAAAATGTGAAGAAAAGGTGGCTTAGCTTTGCCTGACAAAACCATCCTTATAGGATTCTGACTGGACCTAGTCCATCTTTCGACAATACCACCAAGGGCCCCCAAACATCCACAAGTTTTTCTAAAGACAATGGGCTTGAGTACACAGACCTCAGAAATGCCTATAAAAGGAAGAGATTATGGCAGTGGGATTAAAAGGCATTGCTACTGACTGATGCAATAAGGTCTCTACATTCCTTTTCCTCTCACCAGCCAGTACTCACAATTCCTCCAGTATTCTCTATGCCTCCACATACTGTGGGGATGGAGTTTGGATGCTTGCCATCGCTACCACTTGGGCCTCTTTAGGTATCACAGTAGGACTATTTTGAAGGAAAAGCTTCTGCTTGTGGTAGGTGCTCTCAGTAGAACCCAGACAGCATGTTATGCCAGTTGCAGCACTGTAAACATGGGGCAGAGAAGTTTTACAGTGAGAGGTTCCTTATCCATCGCCCTTCAGGGAGGCTACAGGGAATTACTGCATTCATCTAAGCAGTGGTATAAGGCTAAATGTTTAACCTGGAACGATAACAACAACAAAGGTAGTCACAACACACCTTTAAGTTTAATCGGCATTATTCACGTTTTCTCCAGTGCTTTCTTAAGTCTGGACCATCAACAAAACAATCAAACTCAGATTTGTAATTTGCAAGGTGTAAATGATCATATTGGAAACCTGCTAATCAACTCTCAGAAGGTTGTACAATCTAACTCCAGCATGCCTCTGACCTTACATTACCTTTAACCCGGCCATGACAGGCTGGTAAATTTTAGGAGCTTATGTATAGGTATCAGAGTAGATGATGCTCCCCTTTGTGTACTTGTACTGGGTCAGAATGGACAAAAGCATGTCTCAGGTATCAAACTGATCTCATTGCGACTACAACCCTGCTAATCAGATACACCGTAAAGACCACCTTTCTAATACTGAAACATCAACTGTAGCCTCCAGCTGCTTCAGTGGGTATGGAGGATGTCAGTCCAGTTTTAGCAGTCCAGCTATGAGAAATAGATCTAATCATGAGAACTGTGACCCAAATGAGGCAAGAGTGGAATACTAAATACCCAAATCGTCTCCCATTCATTATGCCACAGAGATGGGATCACTGATGGTGGCTATCTAAGCAGACCAGTCAGGCCCATCAGATTGTAAAATGGGACATATCCTGTTTAGTGGCAGGAATAAGGGCAGAACTAGGAACTCTTGGCCAGATCTAATGTGCAGCTATTCAACAGAAGCAGGACCTAATTACAGTTGGACCGTATGACAGGTCCCCCATACTAAGAGATGGTCAAGGAGAGACCTGATTAAGCCCAGGCCAGGGAATATTGTTAGTTTTTGTGCGTGAAGCCTTTCCTGATCCCCTCAACTGCTAGTGGCCTCCCCTCCAAACTCCCTTGCAATTAATTACTTTGTATGTATTTATATTTAGGATATATACCTATATGATGTATACATAATAAATATATAATACATATTTACATAGATACATATATGATGTATATATAATAAATATATAATATATATATTTACAAGTGTAATCATCCCATCAAGATGTAAGCGCCTTGTCAGTAGGGACTGCTTCATTCTTTGTACTTTTGTCCCCGGTACCCAGCAGAGAATCTGATGCATAGGAAATGCTTAATAAATTTGTCGATTGGTTAGTGCAGAAACACAGCACAAATATATGCAAATAGGGCAAAAATATATGTATAACATTGTTTTTTTTTAATTTTTTTAAGTTAAATTTTATTTTATTTTATTTTTGTTTACATCATTCATTTCCACGAAATGTAACATTGTTTATGTGCATATATATCAAGGGAGCAACAGAGCAATAATGTGTATATTATGCTGCGCAGGAGGCATCTCAACAGTACATACATTGATAAAGCAAAAGACATTGGTAACGACGCACGGCGCTGCCCCCTTCTGCAAGGGCGCCCCCTGATAGTCAGATCTTCCCCTCTCACATCAGCTTCACCTACTCTGTGCATATCTTGCATGTGTCTATGTCATCTCCTTCATTAGAATGTGTGACCCTTGAGGGCAGTACCAAGTATTTCTGATTTTTGCCTTTCTCTGTATGCCCAGTGCTCAGCACAGTCCCTGGGACCTAGGAAGGGCTTAATAAATTCTTGTTGACTGGCTTCCTAACTGTACAGTAAAACATGTAAGTCATAGACAATAAGTATATTACGGTTACGGACACATTATATTTGCACTAGTTTTCCCCCATGCCTAAAATGCATTCCTCACTTAGAATCCCTGGTTTCCTTCAAAACTCAGGTAAAACATTGCCTCAGTCAAAATGAGACCTGTTAAAGACCTTAGCTTAAAAAGTCCAGGGTCAGGGTGGATAGGTGGTGCAGTGAATAGAGCACCAGCCCTGGAATCAAAAGGACCTGAGTTCAAATTGGGCCTTAGACACTTAACACACTAACCATGAGATCTTGGGCAAGTCACTTAACCCCAATTACCCTGCCTTCTCCCCTCCAAAAAAAAGGAAAAAAGTCCAGGGTCTCCCATTGCATCCAGAGCCACCTCTAGAACTTGTAACTGGACCCAAATGGCTCTGGAGAACAGCCAAGTCACACCTCAATTACATCCAATTCATTTGCATGTCACGGGTCACCTTCCTGGTGGCGGGGTCCTCTTCGAGACGGAAGAATCAATAACAGAAGCCTCCTCCATGATCCGTTTCCTGGTTCTCCCAGCTGCTGATATTTCTCGCCCATCATCCTGTCACTAAATTATCTGACATTTACACTCTGTTTATCTTGCAGATATTTGTCTTTCACGTACTTATCTAGGTACATGCAGCGTCCCACACATAATTTAAGCATTTTGAGAGCCGGGACTGTTTTTTTTTTTATTAATTGACCTGTTTATTTACTTTTAGTTTACAAGATTCAGTTCCACAATCCCTTGAGTTTCAAATTTTCTGCCCTCCCTTCCCCCCCATGGTGGCGTGCAATCAAGTATAAGATCTGCAGATACTTTCACATTGTACATTAGTCTGGTTGTATAGAAGGGTTGTAACCAATGAGTGAACGCTGGGAAAAAAGAAAGAAAACCAAACATGGAAAAGGGCGATAACATGTAGATTGCTTCAGTCTCCATTTAAACTCTGTTCTTTCTAGCTCTTTCTCCGAATGTAGACATCTCCTTCCATCCTGAGACTTGTAGAGTTGTCTTATAACTGTGTGTTGTGGGACTGTTTTTTTGTGCTTTTATATCCCTACTGCCTGGTATACAGTAGGAGCTTTAAAAATACTTGTTGGTTTATTGGCACGTGCATTCCTCCAACAATTTTCATCCCACTACATGAGTAAGCACTTCTCCCTCTTTTCTCGAAGCAGAATGAGGAAGCTTGGTCACTGGTCACCTGTGCTTGGTGTTTCTACTGCAGTCCCCTGAGTTTTGGATGGCCCACAATCACTATTGCCATCCACCTGCCATCCCAATATTAAGGCTGTGGAGCTGATTCTGTCTTATGTCTTCAAACTTTATGGATGCCTCCTCTTCCTCAGAGACTGCCACAACTGGAATATTAGAATGGAAAGGGTGTTGTTAGGACCCACATGCCAAGACCATCCCTCTCTGATACATTCACCATCTACCAAGAGAGGGCGCAAGCATGGGAAGTATATGTGACCAGAAAAACTCCGATCTGCGCCCTCAAAATCCATTTAAAGGAATGCTGCTTAAAGAATAGCAGCTTTCCTGAGTCCCCCAAGCTCATTCGAACCTTGTCACACAAGTGAATGGGTGTGGCCAAGGAAGAACCAAAGGGCTCTATCGGGCTTCTCTGATGCTAGCACCCTATGCCTCAAATTTTTGTTCCAGATTCCTGTCTTTCATATGGAAGTGTGGCAGGTCATATCCTCCCAAGGCTTTGAACCACCCTACATTTCATTCCATTTGCACATTAAATGCAAGTTCCCTGAGTAGGAAACCAGAGACTCCTGGTACTTGCCTGGTCTGATGGGCCAGTGCTAAGCCTTCCCACTGCAGTCTTGACACTGTGGATGGTGCCAGCTTACTGCATGAGCAGCTTGGAAACCCCGGATAATTGGTAATTAGTTAGTATCTTTGCCTAGGGGAGGTAAGGGTGCCTCTTAACAGACCTCTCAGAACTTCATAGAGCACTGGCCCTGAAGTCAGGAGGACCTGAGTTCAAATCCAGCCTCAGACACTTGACACGCTTACTAGCCATGTGACTTTGGGCAAGTCACTTAACCCCAATTGCCCTCCAAAAAGCAAAATATAAATATAAAATAATTATTCTCATTTTATATTTGGGTAAACTGAGAAATAAGACAACCGATTTGCTCAGGGTTATTTGATGAGCAAGAAGAGGATCTGGAGATAGGCCAGAATTCATTAGTTTGCCCTTGATCTCAGGATGTTTCCCTTCCAGCCTGGTGCTCCCAAAAGTAAAGCCTTGTTCTAAATCACTCCATCAGAGCTGACAAGAGGAAAATGGAAGCCTTAGGGCTGACTATGGACAATAGTCCCTCCTAGAATCACGTATTAAAACTAGGAAGGATTTTCAAGATCATGTGATCCAACATCTTCATTTCACACATGAGAAACCTAGGGTTAAGTAATTTCCCAGGGTTCCCCAGTTGGTTAGCAGAAAAGCCGGGATTCCCTTGTTCGGGGAGGGAGAGGACAAAGGTGGTTCAGCCTCCCTTTATTCTCTTCACTGTCATGTATAAAATGTTCTGACAATTTTAATCTCTATCCTTTAATCAGATGTTCTTAAATTCAAAATGTCACACTTGGCCAACAGTTAAAAAAGCCCATCCACTATTGTAACGATGAGCCATGGAATGCTAAGGCCTTTCCTTCTTCTTTCAAAAATATCAGTTACTATTTAACCATGACATTCTTTGGCTTAGTAAATTTTGTGTTAGCACAAAGTCAAAGTATAGCCTGAGCAGCCTGTATTTCATACAAACCACTGATCTCAGGGCTGACTTTGATCTAGGGATTATGGTTTGGGTCCTGGTTGCCTGAAGGGATTACCGGCTTCCTCAGGCTCCTGCAGAGAAGCTGAGAACATCTGGGCAGAAATATTTCAAGTATATGGTTGTACCCATCTCTGAGTATTTCCCCACTACCTCTTAATTGGACCTTTATAAAGTGGGAGGCATTTCATATCTCTAGTACTCTGCCTTGATTCTCCCTTGATTTTCGAGAAAATGCAGGACCCAAGAGTCACCTTATATTACTTTATAATAATAAAAGCAATGATAATAGTACCTAGTATTTATACGATGCTTTAAAGTTTACCAAGCACTTGATAAGCATTATCCCATTTTGTTCTTACTATAATACTAGAAGGTAGGGCTAATTTCACAGAGAAGCAAACGGAGACAAACTGAGGTTAAGTGACTTGATAGAAAATTCTTCCACATGCTCTGTGAGATTTGGGGAGGGAGGGAAGAAACACTACATTTCTGGGATCTACTTAATCTCACTCCGTTTGGAAAATAGTCTGAGTCACTCATTACCTAACATATGAAAGGATTACTAAAAGGGACATCTGCAGCCTTAAAATGCTTCTAGGTGCTAACAAATACTTAGAATGCATTCTGAGGGCCAAGTAAACAGGTTCCAAGCCAATCAAGGAACATAACTTTAATTCAACCGAAACTAATTCATTTTGGAGAGGGTAAGACTGAATAAAAAGAATAATCATGTCCCTTGCTATCCAGGATTTCTCTATTAAGCAAACATATGGCTTAATATAACCAGAACTGGAATTCTTAAGTATTTATTTCCTAGCTCATTGGAGACAGACAGCCTGGGAAATCACAGTCTTGGCCCTTCTGTTCTTTCTTGTCTTACGTGTTCCTGAACAACGTTGTATTTTGGCAAAGTGCAAACCCCACGGGCTCAGAAGAATCTTGGAAGATCTTTTTGGACAAAACAAAGGACGAAGAGGTTCTCAGACAACTTTCAGGTTCTATCTCAGACTGAGCAGTGAGCCCTGCAAAAGCCAAATAAAACAAAACTTTCATTACCATCCAGAGAATGATTCTTTGTCACAGATTGTAATGGCGCCACTTGACATCATTTTATTCAAGAATTCGGTCAATATAATCATTGAAAACTTTTAAATATTGTTTTTAAAAAATGAACAAAAAATTCAACAACCTTCTCCAAATTGGTTGTTGTCACATTTAATGACCACCTTGCCTGAATAGTCATTTCTTTCCGAGAATCAAGTAAACAAGTAGTAGGATGCTTAACGGTATAATTTAACGCTAATAGATAGTTTTGCTGTAATTTTTTTCTTGACATTTTAAGAGACGTAATTCACCTTTAATCTAGCAGATAATGTCTATTGCTTGTGTTCTTCTTCGGAAAAGAAAAAGGAAATCTTCCCAGGATACATATGGTGTGTATATGTTCTCAGAACTAGCCTGTAATTATAATTTTTAATAGTTTTTACTGATATCATTTGTTTTTTTCATTATCATAGTTTTCCACAGTATCTCTCCTCCCCTTTATAACAAATATACCTAGTCAATCAAAATAAATTCTCTCATTGGCTATATACTTGTCCATTCTAAAGCTGTCACCTCTGTGTCAGGAAGTAGAGAAAGTATGATTTATCTTCAATCCTTTAGAGTCAGGGCTGGTCATTGTATTGATCACAATAGTTAATAGCTTCAAAGTTGTCTTTATAGTGTTGCTATTGTTGTGTAAAGTGTTCAAAGTCTTCCAAAGGGTTTGTTTTTACAATATTGACATAATATGAATTGTTCTAATCCTGCTTACTTCACTTTACATCATTTATGTCTTTCCATATCTGTTATAAATCATGTATTTCTTCATTTTCTTATAGTACAATGGTATTATGTCACATTCATACAACACAACTTGTTCAACAATTCCTTAATTGATGGCGTCCCTTTGGCTTCTAGTTTTTACTACCACAAAAAGGATTGCTGCAAATATTTTTGTGCATGTAGGGTCTTTTCCTATTTCTTTGGTCACTTTGGGTATAGACAGTGGTGTGCTCATATATGTTTAAAAACCAACTCTCAGGGGAGGGCAGATGAACAAACAACACGTTTTTAAGTTTAATGCGCGTTACTAACATTTTCTCCGTCATCTTCTTTAGGCAATGAAAAAAATAATAATCAAGGCCTGATTTGTAACATTTGTCAATTTCCAAGGTATAAAGGTTCAGTTTAAAGATTTAACCAATGGTTCTCATGAGCCAGTATGAGCAGGCTGGAACCGGCTCCTGCATAGACCTAGTCAGTGGCAGGGTAGGTCAAAGTACATTCACTGTTCAGTAACTTTTTTGTGTGTGTATAATTCCAAATTGTTTTCCAGAACACTTGTATTCATTCAAAGATTCACTAATCACATCCCTTACAACATCAATTGTTTTTCTTTTTTGTCATCTTTCCCAATCTGATGGATATGGGGTAGAATCTCAGAATTTTCAAAATTTGCATTTCTCTACTTAGTAATAATTTGGAGCTTTTTTTTCCATATGCCTATAAGTTGCCTGGATTTCTTCTCTGAAGAATTGACTGTTCATATCCTTAGATCACTTATCATTTGGGGAGTAGCTCTAATTCTTACACATTTGAATCAGTTTTATACCTTTTGAAAATGAGAACTTTATAAGCAAAACTTACTGCAAAGATTTCTCCCGGTTGTTTACCAGAACTCACATGTTTACATGGTGGTAAGAAGAAGCAATACAAGGACACTCTCAAGGTCTCTCTTAAAAAGTTTGGAATTGATTGTGTGACATGGGAGACACTTGAACAGACTGCTCAGCATGGTGTGCTCACATCAGAGAAGGTGCTGTGCTCTATGAGCAAAGCAGAATTGAAGTAGCTCAAAAGAAACATGAGATGCACAAATTTAGAGAATGCACCCCAAATGTTCACATGGACTATTTGTTCCCAGCCTGTGGTAGAACATTCTGAGCTCATATTGGTCTGATCAGTCAGGCACACTCTACCTTGACTGACTCTAGCATATGGACGTCATTTTGGTCTTCTTTGAGAATGAAGGACAACAACCAACCAACCTTTTAACCTAACTTTAATTTTATGCAATAAAAATTAATCATCTTCTTGATTTTTCACTATCCCTTACTTGGTCATGAACTTTTCTCTCATCCATAGATCTGAATCTTATTTTCACGTTTCCCTAATTTGTTGATGATGTGACCTTTTCTTATCTGAGTCATATATACATTTAGAGTTTATCTTAAAATAAGGTGTGAGGTATTCACGTAAGTCTCATTTCTTCCATACTGCTGGTTAATTTTCCTAGCAATGTTTGTGAAATAGTGGATTCTTATCCAAGTAGCAATGGTCATACTTATTAACTTATTAAAGTATAAGATACTTTATCAAACTTTGCTAAAAATCTAGGTAAACTAATTTCACAACATTCTAGTCATCTACTAAGGTAGTAGTCCTTTAAAAAAGGAAATGAGGTTAGTATGGCATGACCTGTTCTGCTGGCTCTTTATAATCACCACTTACCTTTCTAAATGTTCACCAACCATCTCTGTAATAATCTGGTCTAAAATTTTCCCAGGAATCAAAGTCAAGCTCACTGGCTTGTTCACAGACTCCACTTTCTTCCTTTTAAAAAAAAAATCAGTATAGGATTTGCTCTTTTCCAGTCTTCTACTACCTTTTCATTTCTCATCATCTTTCGCCTATCATTTATAGTGGCTTGGCAATTGTATCTGCCAATTCTTTTAGAACACAAGGATTGGTTCATCTGGATCAGGTGACTTGAATTCATTAAGGGAAGCTAGATATTCTCTTATAACCTCCTGAATTTTATTTAAGATAAACTCTGTGCCTTCTTTGTTTCATCATTTAAAGTGTAAAAGTCATTCTCCTTTGCAGAGAAAACAGAAACTTCAATTTCTTTCTGTTGTCAGGTGTCATCATCCTATCTATCCCAAGCAAAAATCTTATACCTGATTTTGATTCTCCTTCCTCTCCCAAAGTAGCAGCAACAGAAGGGGGCAGGTGGGAATTCTTTCTGTTGTCCTTGCCTTCCCTCATTAGGCTAAGCACCACAAGACCCTACCTAAAATCTGCTTCCCCAAAAATGGCAGACTATGCCAATACTGCTTTTGTCCTTCAAGCTGCCAACATAACTCTCTCCTTGAAAAGGTCTGGCATGATCCCTTTACTCAAAAAGAAGCACCTTATATCTTCCTGTTGGCCTCCTGCTTACATCCTCCCCACTCTTCAAAGTATTCTCCCAACGACCCACTGCATCCTACCAGAGAGGCTTTCTTTGAACTTCAGCACATTTTTTCTGGCCTCTCTCTTTTGGCCTATCCTGCTTTCATCTGCTTTTCTTAGCTTACTATAAATGGTCACTCAGTCAGCCTGCCATTATGCATTCTCTCAGTGTGCCTGACTGGGCTTAGTGAAGTTTTAGTGAGTATAGCTTCAATATATAATGGGATAGACACTGGTAATTATGTTTCCACTTTGAGTCAGAGTCTAATGGGGTCCTTTGCCTAAGCCAGTACATTCTTGCTGCCTGACTTTTCAAAGTCCATTGAGTTTATCTGTCTTAGTCTCTTAGACATAGAAAATGAGAGAATAAATGAGATAAGGTGGTCAGCAATTTTAGATCCCGGATCTATGAGATAAGGACACATACACACACACACACACACACACACACACACACACACACACATATATCTCATCATCATTTTTCAGTTATGGCCTACTCTTCATGACACCATTTTGGGGTTTCTTGGCAGAGATACTGGAGTGGTTTGTGATCTCCTTTCTCAGCTCATTCTACAAATGAGAAAACAGGCAAAGACGGTTAAATGACTTGCCCAGGGTCACAGAGCTAGTCTTCCTGATTCCATATATACATATATATATATATAATATATATATTATATATATATGCATGGATATATCCCCCCCACATATATATGTATATATGCATGTATGTGTGTGTACGTATGTATAAATGCAGCCTCCAAGTGAATCAGTTAGTACGTTTGCACATATCAATCAGATAATGTCTTCAGAAAAGATTTCCAAAGTGTCTTATAATAATGTCACAGATCATTATATTTAGAAAAGAAAATAAATCATAACTCTCTTTAAAGCTCTGAGGGCTGCTAAATATTTCTATTTAGAAAAGAAGCTGGGAGAAGGGTTTCGGAGTAACAATGTGCTTTGCTTTTAGAGCTTGAATCCCTGCTGACTTTATTGAAGCTGGAACAGAATTCCGATTTTAAAAAAGAAATTCTTTGCATTAATCTGTGAATGTATTAAAGCAAAACATAAACAGCATTTCTTGTGTCCCACGTAGCAAGAACAACAAGCAGGACAGGAAACTAGGTACTCAAATACTTAATTTAGAAATTCCCTCCAACAATACAGATCTTAATCTATTCTTGCCTGCCCATCCAGTGTGATTCTCACCTAAATCCTCCCACAGGTGGTCCCATCCAATCTTCTAGAGGCCTTCCTTGCTTTCTCTCAACATAACAAAGGTAACAACAGAGCACTCCAGTCATCTAGTTCTTATCCCTCATTGTCTCCAGTTGACCAGCTCATCTTCTCTCTCTCTCTCTCTCTCTCTCTCTCTCTCTCTCTCTCTCTCTCTCTCCCTCCCTCCCTTTTTCTCTCTCTGATACAATTACTTAGTGATATCCTTTATTCCTGTTCTTCTTCGAAGTTCATCTTTGGTTATATGTTTCCGTCTGCTTATAACCAACATAAACCCTTCTATTGCTCTCTGTGGGAATGCTCATCTTTATTTCTTCAAAGGCAGTGGTATTCTGGGTCTTCCACACAACAACACCAGTAAAATATTTGTAAGATTAGACTTTGTAGCTATGGGAAGCTAAAAATTTGCAATTTCCCAAAAGCCATCCAAACCACTTTCCTCCTTTTCAGCTCTAGGCCTAGTTCATTGTCCATTAGTGTTGTCACCCCCCCTTTTCAAAACTCCAGTGGCTCCCTATTGTATCCATAACAAATTCTAGCAGCTCCATTGTTACCCCCAGGATCCAGTATAGAATTCTCTATAACCTAGTCCCTTCCCTCCCTTCTAGTCTTTTTACACATCATTGTCTTCCACAAACTCTATAATCCTGTGACACTGGATTTCTTGCCGGTGCTTTCCTTCTTCATGGAGGTGCATCTCCATATGCATGATGATCCTAACTGTACTTTTCCTTGTCTGTCCTCCATAACTGGAGTTCTCTCCCTCCTTATCTAAGCCCCTTTGAAGTATCCCTTCAATTCTCAGTTCAAGTTCTGCCTTCTCTAAGAGGCTGTCATGATCCACCTCAATTCTACTGCCTTTCCCTTTGTATACATCTAATTTATACGTAGGCATTTGCATGTTGCCTCCCCATGTCAGCTCCTTGAGGTCTTTTTTTGCCTTTCTTAGTATCCCCAGAGCTTAGCACAGCACCTTCCTCAAGTTGTTCCACCATTTTTCAGTTATGGCCTACTCTTCATGACTCCATTTTGGGGTTTCTTGGCAGAGACATTGTAGTGGTTTGAAATTTCTTTCTCTAGCTCATTTTACAGATGAGAAAACTGAAGCAAAGAGGGTAAAATGATTTGCCCAGGGTCACACAGCTAGTCTTCCTGATTCCAAGCCCAGTGCTCTATCTACTACACTTCCTAACTGCCCTGCCTGACACAGAGTAAGAACTTAATAAAGCCTGTTGACTTGACTTGACTCTATTCCCAATATACACACTATTAGACAAACTCCGTAGGGTATTTATTTAGCAATGTGTTGAAATACAGGTAGTAGGCATTCTGCATCCATTTGGTCATTCACAAACAGGAACAGCTGAAGGACTTTGCCATCCATAAGATATCCATCTTCTCCTTGGGCTCCGTTCTGGATCTACTCCATCATGGCAGCAAACACTTTTAGGAAGCATGCTTCTGCTGGCTTCGTGATGTTTATTATCAAAGGGCCATTGAACAGTATTATTTCTGTTGTTATACCTTCCAAGGAATCTAGAATGATCTTTATGTACATATAAGAGTATCAACAGAATTTTAAATGCATTCCAGACTGGACCACTCTCTAAACTGAGAATGGTTGGAGCAGAAACAGAACAGTTCAGAGATGGGTGTATCAGGAATCAAGTAGCAGTTTAATTAGTTTCAGAGTGAGGAAAATACTTGCAAGTGGAAGCCCCCTACCATGAAAAGGAGGGGCTTAGCATGTTGGGGAATAGGCAGTACTTTAGGGGTGGGAAACTGCAGCCTTGAGGCCACATGTGGTCCTCTAGGTCCTCAAGTGTGGCCCTTTGACTGAATCCAAACTTCACAGGACAAATCCCCTTAATAAAAGGATTTGTTCTATAAAACTTGAACCCAGTCAAAAGGCTGCACCTAAGGATCTAGAGGGCCACATATGGCCTTGAGGCTGCAGGTTCCCCACCCCTAGCTTATATACATAAGTGGGCTGTACCATTACATAGTCATTCTTAGGTCTTGAGTAACTATTCCCATGGCAGCCTCATGCTGGACAAAGCAGGTGTTCCTGCCTCCTGTGGGTAATCTCCAAGTTGATTGTCTTATAGTGGGGCACACAGTACCTGGTTCAATTCACTTAGCTGTTGCAAGGAACAGGGATTGTGATCAAGTCAAAAAAGGTGACGGATGGTTCTCAGATCCCTGGGAAATATGGGGCAGTGAACACTTGGTGCTGGTCAAAGCAATGCACTTTGCCAGAGGGTGAGATCAACCAGGGCACAAAGAACTGTTGTTATGGCAAGTCAGGGCATAGCTTGCTTGCTGGGCCTTAGCTCTCAGAAACAGGGTGTCTCAGAAATATTTTGACAGGAGATACTTTGTGGTAAATGATCCGGAAGGTAGTTTTCTGGAATGTTTGCTGTTAGATTTTGATGTTACATTTTGAGTTCCAAGTTGTCTTCCTCCCTCCCAGCTTTACCGTAGAGAAGTCCAACACTGGATATAGACATATGTGGAATCGTACAATCTGTACTTCCATATACCAGGTCTTTCTTTGGAGGTGGATAGCAGTTTCCTTCATAGTTGAGTTGAATAATCATATTTCTCAGAATAGCTTACTCATTCACTGTTACTCTTCAAACAATATTGCTGTTAATGTATACAATGTTCCCTTGGTTCTGCTTGTTTCACTTCACATTATTTCATGCAAGTCTTTCCATGTTTTTCTAAAACCAACCTGCTCATCATTTCTTACAGTGCAGTAGTATTCCATCACAATCGTATAACACAACTTTTTCAGCCATTCCCCAATTGATGGGCATCCCCTCAATTTCCAGTTCCTTGCCAGGACATAGAAAGCTGCTATAAGTATTTTATAACATATGAGTTCTTTTCCTTTTGTTCTAATCACCTCAGGAAACAGATCTAATAGTGGTATTACTAGGTCAAAGAGTATACACAGTTTTATAACTCTTTGAATGTAATTCCAAATTGCTCTCTAAAATAGTTGGATCAGATCACCATTCCACCAACAGCATATTAATGTTCCAGTTTTTCTATAGCCCCTCCAACATTTGTCACTTTTCTCTCCTAATATTTTAGCCAACCTGATAGGTGTGAGATGATTCCTTAAAGTTGTGGTAGTATGCTAACCAATCATTTGGAGCATTTTTTGATATACCTATACATAGATTTGATTTCTCCTTCCAAAAACTGCTGTTCATATCTTTTGACCGTTTGTCAATTGCAGAGTGACTCATATTTGTAACAAATCTGACAAAGTTCACTACATATTTTAAGCTCTGAGGCCTTTATCCAAGAAACTGGCTATAAAAACTTTCCCTCAATCTTGTTTTCCTCCTAATCTTGACTACATTTAATTTATTTGTACAAAGCTGTATTAATTTAATGTAATCAAAATTACTCATTGTATGTCCCACGATGCTATCCTGGTTTATTCATAAATCCTTCCCTTACCCATAAATCTGACAGGTAATATGTTCCTCGTGCCTTTAATTTACCCATGATATCTCCCTGTATATCTAGGTCAGAATTTTCTTTAAAAAAAAAAATCAAATAATTAGCACATATTATATCCTCTACATCTTTCACTCAATGGAGAGATGATAAAGATATCCTGCTTGTGAAAACCGACTTGTTTCCTATTGTCCTCAGCAAGCGTGTCATCTATCTGTATATGGATGACCTTCATAAGGGTTTTATATAGTTGAGAGAAGAGACATATAGATAGTTGTTGATAATTCCTCAGTCATTTCTTTTGAGTAATTAGTAAGGTCTTGGATGTTTTTGTCCCCTCTTTCTTTGGTACCTTGTAAATTGATTTGTCATAGTTATATTGCCTCCAGTATGAATATCTTCCATTTGCACCTGATCAGATCTGACAGTTTTCTCCATCTCTGTTCTCTTTAGTGCCATTTCTTCATTTTCCATGAGCACCTTAGGGACTGAGGTGTTAAGGTACAAGTGTAGTAGTTCCACTATCCTTGTGACAATTTTTACAAATTGTTTGCATTTTTTTCTCTTTGTAGTCTTCATTTTCATCCTTGGATGGCAATGGGATAGATAACTTCTTTATCTTTCACTGCTTTTCTTTTATTTAGGAGAGGATACTAATCATTTCCACCCATTGTCCTTCATAAAATTATAAAGACAAGTTTCTGTTATAACCTGGTGTTGCCTTTGGTAGCCATGTCTCTCCATTTGGCCAGTAACTCCAATGTTTGCTGAGTAAGGTGGTTTTTGCTCTTGTGGTTTCCTTTTCTGTTGCAATTAATTTATATCAGTTTAACTTCTTGATAAAATTATCATAGTCAGTATCAATATCATTTCTATTGTCCATTTTTCAATTTTAAAATTTTCAATAGCTTAAATAATTCAGGTTTAAATCTTAATTGCATACTATATATTTATCTCATTCTAAATATTTTTATTTATTATAAATAAAATATAATAAATATTTATTATAAATAAAAATATTTTATTTTAAATAATATTTCTATATATTTTATTTATATTATTATT
>CM053589.1:12640015-12672839 GCA_028646515.1 Pseudochirops corinnae
AAATTTGGTTCTTAACTTGACAAGTTGATGGTCTAATAATACATAGAAAGTGGGCTCAGAGATAACTTCTATGTTCATAGTAAATCTTGTCTATTAAAATGTAATCAATTCCATTCTTTTTTTTTTTTTTACGTTTTGGAGGGGAAATGCAGGGCAATTGGGGTCAAGTGATTTGCCCAAGGTCACACAGCTAGTAGATATTAAGTGTCTGAGGCTGGATTTGAACTCAGGTCCTCCTGACTCTAGGACTGGTGCTCTATTCACTGCACCACCTAGCCTCCCCAATCAATTCCATTCTTGATGCTTACCATGTCCAATGCCTACTCATTCTTTTCTAAAAGAAAAATTTAATCACATGGAGATGTGTGTGACACTTTGCTGTACAGCTAGGTCCCAGTGAGCATGAATAATGAATCTCCTGAAGTGGTTGCATGTATTCATATTGGCACTACTCAAGGTTATAATCATGGGAAAATTTGATAATGGTTTCCAGCCTAATGGGAATACTCAGTATGCATTCAAACAACGCGACCACTTCAGGGGATTTGTTGTTCACTGACGTTAGGATCTTGTTATATTCTACAAATCTTTGGCCTCTCTTCTTTCTTTCTCCTAAGCCCTACTTTCCAATATATTTCTACCAATCTTTACCTTTTTCCACCTTTTTACTGTAGTCACCAAGTATCAAAATGTGATTTGATTTGAAATAGAGAGTCTTATCAAGTTCTTCATAGAATTTCTCTACCACTTGGTCCTCACCAACTGATATCGGTTCATAAGCTGCAACTATTTTCATGATAGGCTTTTAGCAAATGCTTATCGTTAGTGCTATAAAAAGCGATGATCAAATATCTGATAAAGTGACATCATTTGGAGATTTGGAGACTATGACAAAACCTGCCCTGCTGACTCTTGCCTTCGCCTGTCTCAGGAGTATCTGCGAGGCATCCTTCCATTTAGCTGCCATTTCCTTCTTTCTTCCAGATTTATTTATAGCAAGACATGTGATTCAGCTCCTCTAGTCATATGTCCACTCATTGGGCACTGGAGAAGGAGCTCACCTGTAGAGTACCAATGGCCAAACTAAAATTTTTGACCATCCCAAACCTGTATGATTTAGAGGGCTTAAGAACCCCCTGCATATATCCCTGCCACTCTACTGCCATCACAGCAGAAGTAGAAGGGGAAGACACAGGAAGGAGGACCATTTTGGGGGGAAAAAAACAACTTTTTTTTTCTGTTTCATGGGTTCTCATGACCAAAATGTCTCTTCGTCAGATGACCATTTGTGCTGGCAATCTGCCTTTCAGTGATTAGCTAGGTTAGTCATTGAAAGACAGACTTGGTCTATTCCTGGGACATGCTCAGGATTAAATCAGTTCCACTTTTTGGGAGTAACTTTAAAATGTTTGAAAAGCTCAAAGAAACGAGGGAACAGGACCAAGCTTGATTTAAGGAACTTTTGTCTCCCCTTTATGTTAAGCTGCTTACTTTGCTCATGGGAATTTAGGTTCAGCTAAACATGTAAAGCCACAGGATTACACATATATGTTCTCAAATAGTTTTAACAGATGGTCCCTTTGGCATGTGAAGAAGCTTCTACTGACTTACTGTTATTTTTCCAGTAGTGAGGATGAACATATATGGATCTTACTCCTGGTCGCCTTCCTAAGACTGCTTGTGTTGTGAGAATATATGAATGGCTGAGCAGATTCACCATTAGTTTTTCATAGAGGTCTCATTAGCAACAAGTTTTAACTAACTTTAGCTAACTAGCCTGATAGTTTAGCTCAGTATTTCCCATATCCAGGGAACCCTGGTGTTGTGTGGTATGAGTAATGATTCCATGAGGAAATTTCAATGCTTACAGGATTGTTCCTTTCAAAATACAAGTTTAATTTCCTCTGTTTTGTTGTAAAATTTTACTGATCCCTAGAATACCAAGGGTGGTAGGTTTTTTTTATCAACTTAGACCAGCATTTATCCCTCCCATCAATATATATTTTAGCTGTAAATGATCCCATAGCTAAATTAGTTTGGGAAATGCTATTTAGGAAGCACTTACAGAAAAGGAAAGGTGTGGCTAAGAGGAGAGAGAAGTTGACAATATGAGTGTGACTGAAACTAGTGAAATGGCAATGACAATTATATGTGAAAAGCTAATGTACCCACTCATGTCAGTAATTCCAGATATGTGACCATGTTTCTGATGGTCTTAGGAACCGAGACACCACTCCTCTATCCGTCTCCAGGCAGGTCCGCCCACTTGCAGATACACCCATATACGAGTATTAAAGGGTCCCGGCATTAGGAAGGTTGAGAACCACTAGCCTAGAGAATCAACCTCTCTCACAAAGTTCATTGCTACTTGTCTTTGTACCCATACAGGGCTATAGTCAAATTTTTCATACTAATGAGCCCCCAGAGATAGTTATGATGACAAGAAAATATCAGTACTTCAGTGGGGAGAAGACTTGCAACTGAAAGCCAGTAGTCTCCAAATGCAACAGTATGTTACCAGCTTTATACTTAAACTTAAGGGGGTAGCAAAGATGCCAGGAAGAAATAAAACAGGCTTTGAAGCTCTTCTGGAGTGTTGTTTCTAACTAAGTAGTTCCCTGCCCATGTTAGCTTTCAGAATTGACCAAGTTGAAGGGGATATGTGTGGTTTTGAAACAACAGACTCTCTCTTTATCAACCAAACCACGAGAAAACACATTTTAAGCAGTTGATTTTGAAATATTATATGTGAATAATATCTTTCAGATGATTTAGTAATTTATTTTTAATTTAAAATAAGTTATTGATCTCTTTTGCTTTTATATTACCTAAATTTCCCCTATATCCCACTCTTCCCCCTCCCAAAGAACCATTCCACGTAAGAAATACTTTTTTAAAGAAAAATGAAAGAGAAAGAGGGGAAAAAATAATAAAAATTTATCAATTCATCAGAAAAAACCTGATAATTCATGCAATATTCCATATCTGTGGACCTTCTACCTCTGCAAAGATGTAGGGAGAGATGTCTTCTCACATCTCTTCTTTGGCGCCAAGTTTGTTCTTTGTAATATTGCAATATTTATTTTCTGTTGTTTTGTGATGGTTGTAGTTGTTCTATTTTTATGTTGTTGCAGTCATGTATGTTGATTCTTGGTTTTGACACTTTGCATCAGTTCATGTAAGATTTCCCATGTTTCTCTATATTCATGATATTCATCACGTCTTGTAACACAGCAATATTCCATTAGGCAACAGTTAAAGCCAGGCATGGCCATTACTTTTAATGAACTATCTGGCTTAAATAATAACCTCAGGAATCCCTGTGTTCATTTAATCTTTATGTTTGTTTTGTGCTGACATCCTGCAGATCTTTTCCATTCCTAGGGATCCCATTGACTTCATAAATAAATGTATAGTAATTGGAACCTTTGCTTGGCCCAGAGGGACCTAGTACCATCTCTGTCTCCACTAAAAGGCCTATCTGAATGGATTCAATCAGTCTGGTTTGGGTTCAGTCCGAGGGAAGCCTGGCTTGCAATGAAGAAGGTTAAGCTTTTTTTCTTACATTCTTTTTCTCTTATTTCCTACATACAAATGAAATGCTAGACAACACACACAAAAAACCTCACAAGCATACTTTGACAGAAACACTAAAAATAGGTTTCAGTAACTTAACACGACAAGGTCACCTCCATGCCCAGAAACGTCCACCAATAAAATAAACACAAAAACAGAAGAAACAGCTAGGGTTCAAAAGTCTGTGTTAGGGCTGTCCTGATGGCAGCTGGGCTAGGGAAAAGAGCAAACTACCATTTCTCCATTCCTTATAGAAATTCTAGAATTACATGATGTTCCATTTCAAAGAAGAAGAGAGACAGGGGCAGAGGTCACTTTCTTTTTCAAAGACCATTGACTCATTAGCTTTTCTTATTCAGCGACCAATAAATGGATTACTTTGTCATTCTCAAAGTAACCAAATGCTGAGCTAGTACAGATAGTCATCAACAAGTAGACATAGTCAGGGTAGCTCTATTTACTATACCCAACCCTCCAGTTAAAAAAGTGTGCACAAAAGAGAGACCTCAGTTGTCTCTTGGACCTTGTACAGCAATGCCACCACTCCCAATGGACATGAAACATCTTTACTCAATAAACTTCATTGACTCCCTATTGCCTCTAAGACCAAATGCAAAATCCTCTGCTTGGTGTTCAAAGTCCTTCCTAACCTAGCCTCCTCCTACCTTTCCAGTCTTCTGATACCTTCCCCCTGACAGGTATTCTTCGGTTCAGTGACAATGGCCTCCTTGCTATTCCACAAACAAGATACTCCATCTCTCTGCTTAGGTCATTTTCTTTAGCTGTCCCCCATGCCTGGAATGACCCTTTTCCTCATCTCTGCCTACTGGCTTCCCTGACTTTCTGTAAGTCCCAACTAAAATGCCATCTTTTCCTGGAAGCCTTTCCCAACACCTCTTAATTCTAAGGCCTTCCCTCTGGTAATTGCTGTTGTTGCTCATTGTTCAGTTATGTCTTACTTTTCATGATCCCATGGACCACAGCCCAGCAGGCCCTTCCCACCTCCACTATCTCCCCTGAAATCTGGCCAAGCTCATCTTGGTTGCTTCCATAACACTATCTCTCCATGTCATCCTCTGCTGTCCCCCTCTCCTTTGACCTTCAATCTTTCCCAACATCATGGCCTTTTCTAATGAGTCCTGTCTTCCCAGTATTTAATCTTCAGCTTCAGTATTTGTCCTTCCAGTGAGTAGTCTGAATTAATTTCTCTAAGTATTGACTGATTTGATCTCCTTGCTGTCCAAGGGACTCTCAAACAAGTCTTCTCCAGCACCACAATTCAAAGTAACGCTCAGCCATATAGTACTCCCATGGCTTTGACTATATGGACCTTTGTGGGCAAGGTGATGCCTCTGATTTTTAGTATCCTGTCCCTATCTGATTTCTGTAAATTATTTCCCATTTATCCTGTTTATACCTTGTGTGTGTGTGTGTTTGTCGTCTCCTCCATTTAATTGTAAGCTCCTTGAAGACAAGAACTGTCTTTTGCCTCTTTTTGTATCCCTAGCCCTTAGCATGATGTAGTAAGCATACCACAGGTGTTTAATAAATATCTGTTTATTGGTTGAAACCACAAAGCAAACTGCTAGCAAGCCCTCTTTTATCAAGTTCCACCTCTCAGTTCCTGCAGGCTCATTCCTACCATTCTCATCACATTCAGAGACCAACATCATTTTTTTTTCCTATGGAAAAAAGGTTCATGCTGCGAGGAAAATGATAGCATCAAACCCCAGCTGTGATTTACTACCTGGATGCTGTTTGCCTGCCTGGTGGGTGATTCCACCTTGGATATCCCCTGACCATTAGCTCTTCTGACTATTTGGATATCTCTTCATCAGTAATTAGTCTGTATCTGTACAGTCAGCTCTACAAACTGTCCTCCACCATATACTCTGTTGCCTTTGTTCTAGAGGATGGGAAATTCATTGATGATATGGGACTAGGGGCCACAGGGAGCTTTCTGAGGAAATAGTGGTGGTGTGGTGACATGATCCTGATGCAAGATTAGCCAAAAAAACCCAAACCCCACAACACACACACGCCCAAGTCAGAGAGGTGGATTCAAGAACATTTTCAGATTAAATAGTTAACAATAACAACGAAAACAATCGTTCACATATTAATAGATATGTATATATGAAGGGGGGAGAGAGAGAAAGAGAAAAATGGAGAGAGAGAGTTTTATAGTTTATAAATTGGTTTTTTTCATAGTGAAAAAAGGGTGAGAATGGGAACAAAAAAATGACAAGGAGACTGTCAGACAGAAGACAGTCTTTCCCAGTCCATGCAATCTGATGCTTTATATCTGATCTGAAGTTCACCCTCAGATACCCATTGGAGAGCAAAAAACAAGACCAAGGCAGAACAAAAGACAGAGAGCATTGACAAAGCAGCAAGAAACTGAGAGAGCTGAACTGCCCCAGCCCCCTGCTTGACAGGAAGTTCTGCTGAGTAACTTTGGTTTTAGATGAAAACCTCATGACCCACTCCTGTGAGGGGTGGGACCCGGCAACGTGGGTTGTGCTGCTGGGGTCAAATTTCCTCCTTTATGGGAAGGGCTTGAAAACTGAATGTGGGGACTAAAGTGTTAAGAGGACTGAAGAACTGTGCCTCTGGAGGGAATAGAGGATACCTCAGCAGGTTTAAAATTCAGAAAAGCTTTTCTGTTGTGGTAAAGAGGCCAGGACAATTAATAGTTAGGGCAAGCCCATGCTGATTCCAGTGGAAGGAGCACAGCCTTCTAGATCTATGGCTTTAGCTAATTAGTCTTTTTTTTTTTTAAATCATTCCAGTTTTATAAACTTTATTATAGAGAAATTACCCTCCAGTGACTAGACAATTGCCAACTCTGATTTCTCAGGCTTTACTCTCAGGCTCTTAATGGGGGGAGGGGTGCCAGAGAGAAGAAGGAAGGAGGGAGGGAGGGAGGGGAAGGGACTTTTCGACTTCCTAATTGTCATCAACAAGAAACCTCAGACACTGGTCTAGCTGGTCCAACCAGATTTCAAGAGCAAAGACTCAGGAGTTTCACTTACCCAGAACTCCAGATAAAGATGACTTTGACATTTATAAGCAAAGAGGGGTTGTGGGTGAAATGATCTATTACACAGTTTTATATAAGAAAGTGAAGATTTTTCTAGACCTGAACCCCTTGTCTATACACTCCTAGGAATGGGTGTGTTTAAGTGTGTGCATAGACCTCCTCAGTTTTAGTTCATGTGTCAGACACCTATTTCAGGTCGATTTATCCTACATATAAAGAGGTGGGGTTTTCCCCACCAAAGTGAAGCCTCAGGCTGCGTATGCAACACAAGGTTACTTTTTAAGAAACATGACCTTCATGTTGAATACTTCTCTTTGTGTTTTTCACAATGTTTCCCCCCTGCTCATCAGTGCTTTACCCTGGTTTCTGGGGCCTGGCAGATATCCATTCAACATGACTCATTGCCATTATTTTCTGCCCACCCTGCTCCCCATCTCAGGCAGTGAGTGCATGCACACAAATTCTGCTAGGCCAGCTATAACAGAAAATGTCCACCCATTCTTTCCGCAAACCTACCAAAGCTATTTCAGTTACCTGGAGATAATTTTTTAAAAAGAAAAAGGACCCCTTTTCATTAGAGGGCAGTTGTATTATGAGGATCTAGGCATATCATCTTAAAAGCCCAACTGGACTCATTTCTTCGAGAGGTTTTCAGAAACTCTTTCCCCTCTCCGCATATGCTTACATATTTGTGTTTTTTTTTCCTGCAGTTCTGAATGTAATTTAATTCCAGACAACAGTTATTTAGCACCTAGTATAAACTGATCTGGGGCAACTAGGTGGTACACTACCTGTGTGACCCTGGGCAAGTCATGTATCCTTATCTATTTGTCTCAGTTTCCTCATCTGTTAAATAGGCTGGAGAAGGAAACGGCAAACCACTCCAGTATCTTTGCCAAGAAAACCCAAATGGGATCACAAAGAGTCAGACATGACTGAAAAGACTGAACAACCACAAAATAAACTGGTATTGGTGAGGAATACAGAAGTACATTGCCTCCAATGAGCTCATCATATAGATCTGCAGTTCCTCAACTGTGCTCTGGGTTGCCCGGGGTGCCACAGCAAAATCACAGGGGTACGCAGGATATTTTTAAATTTTGAAGGAAACAGTAATACTTGACAACTGAGCCATGAGACAACGACTAGCTCAAGGTAATTTACAGTTTCACCATGAGATTGTGCTACATTCCTTTCGACCATGTTCTCCAAAGTTGAAGATAAGTTTTTGGCTACTTTTGGTTACTTTCACTTTTAGCTACAACAAAAAATAACTTCTTGAACTTTCTCGTTTGCAAAACTGGGTTTTTGACAGTTATTGTGAGAAAGCAAATGCTACACGAAAATCAATGTGGAACAAGAAATGAGAGTGGCAGTGCCCAATCCGATTCCAAGGGCACCAAGTGGGTACCCAATAGATACATATATTCCCTTAGTGATTGCAGTTATTTAAGAATGAAATGAAAAATTACTTTTTCTTTCAATTTATGTGTATTGTTTTCAAATGGATACTAGAATGTTAAGACTTACGTACTTAAGTTGTTTGAACCTAACTACTTAACAAAAGAAACTGTTATATATTTCTTTTTACCTGTGAATGCTATGAAAAAATTATTGAAACACTAAGGGCACTTTGAATTGAGAAAGTTTGGAAACTTCTGGCCTAGTTGGTAGTAAAGTTCACAATTCTCTCCCTGTATTCAAACACTCTTGGTCCTCCATCCATGAATTAATGGTTAAGTCCAAACTAACCATTCTGATATTTGCAAAGCTTGGATAGCAGAACAGGACAGACTCTCCATCTTTGGACAGGTCCAAGTTGGAGTAGATAGTAAAACTCCCTTTTTTTTTTTTTTTTTTTAGACTGAGACATGGAAGGGACCTTTGAGGTAATCTCATTCAGTCCCTTCTTTTCACAGATGAGAGAACTGAGGAATAGAGAGGTTTGCCTGAAGCCACACAGGTAAGTGGTACAGCTGAAATCTGAGCCCATTTCCTCTCATTTCAGATCCCATGATCTTTCCACTCTTCCGTCTTAAGAAAAAATTCTGTATTGCATTTGTCTTGGGATCCTCCATGCTTAGGATCCTCAATGTGCCTTCCATATAGAGTTTAACAAATAGTAAATTGAATTATAGGTCACTGTGATCTATGGTTTAATATATGCCTTTTGATGATGACCTAAAGACAAATACACAATTGTGTAAAGAAGAGACAATAGTAAAACTGTATCTCTCTCCTGAAAATTCATCCAATGCATCACCTTGTGGAATTTTGCTCATGTTTCCAGAGGGGAATCTAAAGTTAGAGAAAGGTAATACAGCTCCAAAGAGAAATTGACATGGTTACTGTTTTGGGAAATGCCTGTCTTCCATCTGGAATACAAGTGTGGAAATGTTGACAACATGTGATGCTTGGTCCAAGGACTCGGTGGCTCCCTGTTTCTCTTAAAACAGAACTTCCCATGGCAACTGGTAAGGGCTGCTTATCCTGCAGATTGTATATTGAACAAAACAAGGGGAAAGTTTTAGCTTGGAGCCTGAAGATTTTCTTCTTCAGCCTCTGCCTCGTACACATTTGGGTTGGATTGGCCTTTGTCCAGGCTGCTAACTTTCAGTGGGGGCAGATGTGAGCAGCCAACAAAATGTAATGAACTTCAAGGGAATTTCCCAGAGAGTCAAACAGAACTCTGTGATCTTCTGGGATGCCAGCAAGCTCACCGGAAGGGCAAGTAGGCAAAAATCTAGCCCTCCCAGAGCATTCAGGCAATTCAGTTCTTAGTCTTCAAACTAAGGAAGAAATGAGCATTTTTTTGGCTTTGAAAAAGCAACACCACATCATTCAGTGAAATCCACTGTCATCAGTATATCATCAACTAATATGAAATGTCTTCAACACCCCCTCATAAGGGCAAATAGCTCATTTTGTAACAACTGAGAGAAATGAAACTCAGTCTAAGAATAAAATGGAGCACGATTCATTGTAATCTTGAAGTCCATTTTCTTTATAAGTGCATGAATATTCAGGACTATTCCAGCAAATCATACTCAGCTAATATGTTCCTTTCTCAAGATTGCTCCAGTGCAAATGTGGGTCTCCCTTAGGATTAATGAGAGGAAAGGATATTTTATTTTGAAAATGATCCATAGGTAGATATCTGCCAAGTATGCAGCCAAACTCCATGCAGCTCCTTTGTACTTCAAAATCAAGGTACTTCTAGATAGACGATCTCAAATTTCTCATTTGTAAAACTGTAAAAGCTTATTTCCCTCCCAATTACATATGAAAATGTTTTTTTTATTTTAATGGAAGGAAAAGAGGACTATTCTAACCTTTGATTATCTGCTCACATATCCTCCACACACCTGGGTATGTCATTTTCAGTCTTCTAGAATCACACAATACTGAATTTGGAAGTAACTCCCGAGATAATGTGGTACAACCGTATTACTGAGAAAAGGAGAAACCCAGGAGGTGAGATGTCATCCAACCAGTTATTGACAAAATTGACACTAGAGTTTAGTTCTGTTTTATAGTACGGTGCACTTTCTACTGGATCAAGATGCTCCTTCCTTTTAAAAAGTCCAATGGTGCTGGTGATGGGAGGGTGGGAAGAGATGTCACTTGGTGTTTTTCTTCTGCTTTTTTGTTTTATATTTTCATCTGTTTCTTTTCTTTTTTTTACTTTAGGAGAAGAAAAGGATGCAGGACCTGGGATCCTAAGAACAAATGCTATTTGAATTGAATCGAAATCTTAGTAAGTCTAGCAATTTTCCCTGCTTCTCACCCTGTTACTTCCTACCTATTTGACAACCAGAAATCTACTCACAGCTTTTGGTTTCCGAAAATGTTCTTTTGCAAAGAATTCTGACCAGCTGGTTGCCTTGCCGACCCAAGTATAAATGAACACGATAGATAAGAGAGAAAAAGAAAATGTTAAAGGTCTTCTGAGCAGAAAAATCAAATAACATCATGGAAATGATTCCCAGAATGCTAGACCTGGGTGAGACCTGTCATAGACCAGGGGACTGAGTTCCAGAGTAGGTTAGGTGACTTGTTCAAGGCCACATAGCTCATAAATTCCAGAAGCTGGGCTCAGGCTTGGTCCATAATCACAGAATCTCGGGGATAGAAGGAGATTTCGTATGATCTGTATATTTAAGGAGATTTGTTTTCGTCAATATATAATAAGAAGAAGAATGATAAGAATAATTAACATTTATCTAACTCTTACACTGTACCAGGCATTCTACTGAGCCCTTCATAATGATTGTCTCATTTGATCCTCACACCAACCCTGGGAGGGAGGTGCTATTATTATTATTATCTACATTTTATAGATGAGGAAATTGATGCAAATGGAGGTTAAGTGACTTGCCCAAGGTCACATGGCTAGTAAGTATCTGAAGCTGGATTTGAATTCAGGTCCTCCTCTCTATCCAGCACTCTATCTACTACTATACCTGCGTACAACCTTATAAAGGGGTGGTCATTTAGGCATTGAGTGAGACCAAACTCACTACTCACTAAGGCAGTGCCTTTCCTCTGGGAGATCTGTAATAATTAGGTAGGTTTTCCTTATGTCAAGCTAAATTTTTATCTTTACAACTCTGACTCGCTATTCCTGATTCTTCCCTCTGGGCCCAAGTGGAATAAATCTAGTAATTCTTCCTTCATACAACAGACCATCAGATACTTGAAGGCAGCTCTCATGTTCCCTCTAATACTCCTTTTTCCTTCAGTTGAGCCTCATGCAGCATGATTCTAAGACCTTCACTATCCTGAGGATAGATTTACCACATCTCTGCTATATGCTTTCCAGCTAATCAGTGTCCTTTTTCACAATAACCCAGATATGGACCGATCATGGTAGTGGGACTATCATTGCCTCATTCCAAAGCAATGACCCTCTCTTGCTATATCCTGAGGTCACATTGGTATTTTTGGTGGCCACTGCTGTCTACTAAAACTCCTCGTTCTTTTTCCATTGAACTATTGTCTAATCAAACCTTCTCTTGCCCTTGCAAAGCTGTCTTTTTTAAACCAAGTGCAAAACTTTACCTCTTTTAAGATCTTTACCTTTACTTAATTTTATCTCATTAAGTTCAACCAAGGGTTCTAGCCTTTCCAGATCTTTTTGGATCCTGATTCTATCATGCAGAGGGTAAGTTATTCCTCAGCTTTATGTCATCTGAAAATTTGATAATAATAATAATAATAATAATAACTAGTACTGTAACAGGTTTACAAAGAGCTTTATAGATATTATCTCATTTTATCTTCATAATAACCCTGGGAGGTAGGTGATATTATCCCCATTTTACAGATGAGGAAAGTCAAACATGGTAAGATTAAGTGACTTGCCCAGCATCACACAGTAAGTATTTGAGATGATGTAAGGATGATTCATACTAGATCTTGATATTATTCCACTTTCAAGGCAGATAGGTGGTACAGTAGATATAGAACTTGGCCAGAAGTTAAGAAGACCTGTGTTCAAATCCAGCCTCAGACACTTACTAGCTGTGTGACCCTGGGCAAGTCACTTATCCCTGTTTGCCTCAGTTTCCTCATCTATAAAATGAGTAAGAAAAGGGAAACCACTCCAGTATCTTTGCCAAGAAAACCCCAAATGGGGTCACAAAGAGTTGGATGGGACTGCAACAACTCAACAATAACAGCAAAATTCCCCTTCCCTAATTAGAAATTCTGGCATACTCTTATCTGACCATAACCATCTATCATCTCTTACTCTTCCTAAACCTATTCCTTGATCTCATCAAGAGCTCCACTCCCTCCATACCACAGTAGTTTCTCAGGATATTATTCCTGCTCTGACTCCACTTATCTTCCTCTCCAATCTCAACCCAATAATTAGCAATTTCAACTGTTCTTTATCTTCTCTCTTCTGCTCATGAATCTCTTGCTATTGTACTTATGCTGCTCTTCTCTTGACAAACCTCAGCCTTGAATTACTTCCACCATCGGTATCTCCTACTCCTACTTACAATATATATTCCAAATATATGTTTCCACTGGATACATTACAAATTTATGTTATCCAACCACAACTGGGCCTTCACTACAGCAAGGAAGTCTGTATGTCCCTCTCTAATTGACTCCCTATCTTATTCGCCACAAAAGCTCTATTCCAAGTTTTCTCTTCCTTCCTTGAAACTCCTTTATCTCTACCTTTCCCCACTCACCTCTCTCAGCTGAAGAACCTGCATCTTCCTTTGCTGAGAAAATTAAGGTCATTAGCCAAGGGCTTCCTTTTCTCCTCTTCTTTTCCTCTCAAAATCCCTTAATTTAATCTCAAAACCCCACAAAACTTCTTCAGAATAGGGGTTATCTGATTGCATCATTCTTTGTAATTTTATCCCTAGCACATTGCACAGTACCCTGCACATAGTAGGAAGTTAATAATGACTTGTTAGCTGATTGATTGATTATAGATAAAGAAGATGAGTTTGAATGTCTAAGATTATATGGCCTATAAGTGTCAAAATCAGGACTAGCATTTTCAAATCTGAATTTGAATTAAAACCCAGATCTTCTGGCTATTAGGCCAAATATATTTCTATATTCTATGTTATCCCTTATGTCCCCCAAATCTACTCTGATAGATATTCCTCCTTCCACAAGTGGGACTTGAAGATGATATTCATATAACCAGGAAGATGGCAGAATAGTCACTTTCTTCAAATCTCTTCATAACTCTCAACTTCACTTCCCCCCAATGAAATTGTATATTAGATGTATAGTAATTACAGCTAAATCCAAAAAAGGAGACAGTCACCAACAAAGTGAAATATTTTTTGTTTGAAGTGTATTTTACATAAATCATTGTTAGGGGTAAGCCTAATGGTAACATCCTATTAGTTCAGGTTTAATTTTGGGATGTAACAGAGCACTTGTAAATCATTTAACAGTTAACAAAAAGTTTACTTAGTCCAACATAGCAAAGATGGCACTTAGCTTCTATAGACAAGGGACTACCCTCAATCATCAGGTCTTTATGATGACTCACAAGGTATTTAGATATCTACCAAATTGGAGGGGTCAGGATTCGAAATAACTGGGATCTTTTATGCCCACAGGTGACCAGGAAGTATACCAATACAGCTACAAGTTTCCATGAAGATGCATCAAGTAAGGCAGGGATCAATCAGGTCCAGGGAAAGTTTTGTTGCTTTTTAGGGAAACCTATTCCATGGTAAGAAGGGAGATGTGGGAAACTCTCGTAGATCCTATCAAAGCAACATATTGTCAGATTCTGTTTTCTAATCTATTTTGCTACTGTTTTCCATTTTGTAAATGAAATCATCTCATTTACATTCCAGCATATAGTTGTCAAATATGTACTTTTCCTCATCATGTCTTCTTATAGCTTTTCGTCTCTGCTCCCACTTCTCCACTCCTTTACAAATGGGAAGTAAAACATAGGGTGTTTGCCTGACAGTTGTTAATAATATAAATAATAAAAAGCACACAATTATATCAATAAATGCTGAAAAGACATTTGACGAAATTTAGCACTCAATTCTATTAAAAACTCTAGAAAGCAAAGGAATAAACAAACATTCCCTTAATATATTAATGGTATTTATTTAAGCCCAAGAGCAAATATATATAGCAGAAAAAATATATGTAGCGGAAGTCTTTCCAGTAAGATCAAGGCTAGAGCAAGGGAAGCCTACAATCATCACTACTGTTTAACTTAATCTTAAAAATGCTAACTATGGAAAGAAAACAAAAAAGAGAAATCAAGTGAGAAAACATAAATAAAGAGCAAATTTATCACTTTTTTGCAGAAGATACTATGATTTATTAAGTAAATCCTAAAGAGTCAACTAAAACCTAATTGAAACAACAAACTAAACAAAGTTACAGTATAAAAAATAAATATACATAAATTATCAGCATTTCTATATATTACCAACAAAACCCAGCAAGAAGATCTAGAAAGAGAGATTTCTGAAAGAGAAATTCCATTCATTATTTTAGTCACAGAAGTTACAAAATATTTGGGTCCATAGCTACCAAGATGCACCTAGGAACTCCATAAATACAGCAAACATTCTTTGCAGAAATAAGAACACACTTAATTATTTGGAAGATTGAAGTGATATAAAAAAGACAATATTTTCTAAAGTATTTACAGTACTTTTGATGCTTATTCAGAATCATACCAATCAAACTTCCAAAGGAATATTTTCTAGAGCTAGAGAAATAATTTAAAAACTCATATGGAAAAACAAAAGGTTAAGAATCTCAAGGGTAATAAGAAGGAAAAAAAAAGTGAAAAGGAAAATACCAGATCTCAAACTGTATTACAAAGCAATAATCATTAAGTAATCTGGTACTAGTTTTTAAAAACAAAAGGAGTGGTAAATCAGTAGAAACGCTTAAGTACACAACATATAGAAACAACCAAACACAGAATCATGCTGTTTGATAACCTATCCCTAGCTACTGGGATAGGTACTCACTATTTGACAAAAACTTCTGGGAAAACTTTTCAGCAATGCAACAAAAATTAGGATTAGAACAATGCCTCATACCTCCTACCAGGATAAGTTCCAAATGGACATCTGACCTGGATATAAAAAGTCGTATCATAAACAAATTAAAGGAACAAAGAAGAAAATATCTTTCATTATCTATGACTAGGAAAGAGTTTATGACTAAACAATGATAGAAGATAATAGAATAAAATGGATCATTTTGATTAAATAAAATTTTTAAATTTGCACAAACAAATCTAACTTAAACAACGAAGGCGAGCACATAATCTGAAAAATGTCTTCTATCCAAGATACATAAGGAAGTGATTAGAATTTATAAAACTAAGAACCATTACCCAATAGACAAATTATCAAAGGATATGACTGGGAAGTTTTCAAAAGAAGAAATGAAAGTATATCAACAACCATGTTAAAAATGTTCTAAATCACTAAGAAAGAAATTCAAATTACAGCAAGTTTGGGTTCCACTTCAGACCTATCATATTGGCAAAGATGAAAGAAAAGGACAATGACAAATCTTGGGAGAGCTACAGGAAGATAGAAACACTCCCAGGAAGAGGAGGAGGAAGAGAAAGAAGAAAAAGAAGAAGATAAGGAGGGAGAGGAAGAGGAAGAAAACAAGGAGGGGGGAGAGAGAGAGGGAGAAAGAGAGAGAGAGAAGGAGAGGGAGAGAGAGACAGAGAGAGAGAGAGAAAGGGAGAGAGAGAGAGGAAGAAAGAGACAGAGAGAGAGAGAAGGAGAGGGAGAGAGAGAGAAAGAGAGAGGAAGAGAGAAAGGGAGAAAGAGAGAGAGAGAGAGGGAGAGAGAGAGAGGGAGAGAGAAAGGGAGGGAGAGAGAGAGAGAGAGGGAGAGAGAGAGATCTGAGGCATGAACAATGCGGACATTGTTTTGCTAGATTATACATGTTTATGCAACTCGGTGCACCAGAACTGGAATCAGGAACACCTAAATTCAAATATGACTTCAAATGCTTCCTAGAAATATGACCCTGGGCCAGTCACTTAACCTCTGTTTGCCTCAGTTTCCTCATCTGTGAAATGAGGATAATAATAACACCTAACTCCCAGGACTGTTACAAAGACTGAATTAGATAATAATTATAAAGTACTTAGCGCAGTATCTGGCACATAGTGAAGACTATATAAATATTAGCTATTTTTATGATGATGATAAGAGCTTATTGTTATCCAATGGGAAGTAATGGAATGGACAGATTATAAACGCATGTAAAATAAATAAATTTATTTCAAAATAAAAAAATTAAAAGGCAAGCTGTATTTTCATTGTTTATAAAGATTCGCTCTCTCATATATAATCCTCTTTTTCTATTCTATTTTCTACAAAGAAATATACTTTCTTTGTGTGTATTAAGTTCAGAATTTTAAAAAATTAACAATATAAGTGCTGCAGAGATTTCCAACACTGAAGTACTCGTGGCTTCTGAAATGGGTTAAATAGGAAATTCAAGACGTAAAAATTCCCCTTGTCCCTCTGGTTGATGGAATTAAGAAGGGGTTCCTTGGGCATTAAAAGAGCTCTAATGATTCTGTTTTTCAGGATTAGGATTTAGGGGTTCATGTTGGCATAGATTACATAGAGTATAGGGTATATGAGGTGTAAAGGGAAGACTAGTACCACTGATGTGTGAGGGCTGCTGAGGTCCTTTTTCAGGGCTACTTTCTACCTTTAGTGTACACCTACCATCTTGTGGATGGCATCTGTGGACCCAAGAAGCTGTAGCGTGTGCAGAGGTCACATTCTGGTAAAACCATTTTGGCAGATGGGTTAAACCAGATTAAAGATAACCAATGGGCCTCAAACCTGTTGGTGAGATAGAGGGGTGTCTACTCCAAGCATGTGAAGACTTCCCCCAGCAGAATAGGTAGATGTGAGCCATTTGTTATTCCAACAATTTGAAGGCCACAGAAACAGGTGTTGTGGGGTTCTTAGAGCTTGGTCAGACATGAAAGATGCCAAGGTCATCCCAAGTCATTGCCAATCATCTTGACTTTTGTCTTGTCTCTGGATTCTAATGACTTTGGAAGAGGAAATGAAGCTGATGACTGCACAACTCTGCCTCACTTAAATACAATTTATGCATGAGTTGAAAGACATCACCCATATCCTTTTACCGTTTTTACCTGCCTCAAAGTCAATAAAACAGCAGGTGTGGATACATTGGGACCTGTAGTCACAATCCTACACACAGATAGCACAGGGCATAGGGTCATCTTCTCATTAGACTGAAGTAACACTGAGACTCAGCAGCCCCCTAGGTGTCTGAGCAGCCTTTTTTAAGGATCACACTGCTTACTTCCTGGTGTGAGGAAGATGTCCTAGAAATTGAATGCCTCACCTAACCTAACCCTGGCCTATTTACCATGGCAGGCGGGAATCCTACTGTGTGGTTGAAACATGAAAAAATGTACAAAAGCTTTTGCGAAGACAACTCCACTCACCATTGATATGTGGAATTTGTGTACACTTGTGGACAATATAAAATCCAGTAGGCCTGAAAAACAAACAGTTCTTGTTGTGAGAGAACTCAGCAGGTATTGCAGCCAAATAGCAGCCCTGGTTGAAACAAGGGTGGTAAATGAAGGCCAGTTTATTAAAGTTGGAGCTGGATACAAGTTTTTCTAGAGTAGTCACTGTGATAAGGGGCACCATGAAGCTTGTATAGGTTTCACAATCAAATCTAATCTAGTCAACAAGTCAGTATTCTTACTAAAAGGAGTGGACAATAGGCTCATGAAAATGGTATTGCCACTTACAGGGAAGTGCCATGCCACCATCATCAGTGTGCATGATCCCACCATGACAAACCCTGAAGAGGTCAAAGAAAAATTTTATAAAGACCTGGAAACCCTCATCATCAGTGTCCCAAAACAAGACAAGCTTGCAATTCTAGGTGACTTTAATGCCAGAGTAGTCACAAATTACCAGAGATGGCAGGGAGTCCTTGGGAGGAATGGAGTCAGAAACAGCAATAGCAATGGTTACCTTACCACTAACATCATCTTCCATTTACTTAAATGCAATGAAACTTTGTGGTTTCACCCTCACAGCAAACTGGCACTTAAGAGACTTTGTCATTGTAAGGAGAAGAAAAAGGAAGGATGTGAGAAGGATGAAGGTGATGTGTGGCACAGAGTGCTGGACCAATCACAGACCTATCTTCGCTGAACTAAACATTCACATTCAACAAAAGCAGTGATCCCAAGACAAGACAACTACCAGAAGACAATGTCAACAGATTAGAGTGCTTCTGTGAATGGAAACAGTTTTTTGCTAACTTGGAGGGAAAGTTGAGCCAATACACAGTTTGCAGCAATGGAACAACAAAACAGAAATGGAGTGGACAGGTTTTAGAGATTTAGTGTACAGCACAGCATTTACTCAGTTGGGCCAGGACATTCACAAACATCAGGATTGGTTTAATGAAAATGATGGGGAAAGTTAGAAGTTACTAAATGAAAAACAAAAATGCCACAGGGTTTACCAGCAGGATAGTTGGTCTACCTCTAAGAAGACAGTATTTAACTCCAACAAAAGTAAAGTACAAGCAAAGCTTAGCAAGAAGCAAGATCCTTGTCTCAGTAAGCAGGCAGGTAAAATTCAGCTTTATGATGATAGTAACAATTCAAAGCACTTTCATGTTTCCCTAATGGCTATTTTTGGGCCAAAAATCTATGGTGCATCTCAACTACTTGGTTGGAGCTGATGGAGCCACGTTGATTAGTGATAAGAACATGATTCTGGAAAGATGAACTGAACCCTTCCATAGTATTCTTAACAGACCTTCATCAATCAATTCTGAAGCCATTAACAATACCTCAAGTTGAAGTCAATCCTTCTCTAGCCAAGTTTCCAACTGAACAGGTTTTGAATTCTATTAAGCTACTCTTGTGTGGCAAAGCACCTGGTGGTGATTCTATTCCTGTTAAGATTTACAAGACAGGAGATCCACTGCTCATACAAAAGCTGACTGAATCCTTCAAGAAGAGGAGATTGTCCCCAGGAATTCAAGGATGCCTCCATCTCTGTAAAGGAAATAGACTTTCCTATGACAATCACAGTGGTGGTGGTGGGAGGACTGTCTCTCTTAGTCACTGTTATCAAGATTCTTGCCAGAGTCTTCCTTAAGAGGTTCATCCTTCACCTGAAAGATGGTCATCTGCCCAAGAGCCAGTGTGGCTTCAGAAAGGGCCAAAGAATGGTTAATATGGTGTTTGCTGCCTGGCAACTTCAGGAAAAATGCCAGGAGCAGAACAGACTCTACACAATATATGTCAATTTGATCAAGACCTTTGATACTGTCAGTCATGAGGGCTTGTAGAAGATCATGGCAAAATTTGGCTGCCAAGAGAAGTTCATCAGTATCATACGCTAGTTTCATGATGGTATGTTCACACAGGTTCTAGATAATGGATGATGCTCTCAAACTTTACCAGCCACCAATGAGTGGTGAAGCAGGACTTCAACAAGGATGAAAACAGCATCAAGATCAGCTACCACATTGATGATATATTGTTTCATTTGAAAAGACTACAGGCCAAGACTAAAGTGGAGGCACAGTTGGTGCTCTACCTTTTGTTTGTAGATGATTGTACACTCAATGCAGCCTCTGAGGCTGAGATGCAATAGAGTATGTAACCATCAGTTTTGGCAAATGGAGAAATTTTGAATGCTGTGGATAAGTTCATTTACCTTGACAGTATAATTTTCATGGATGATGAGGTTGGTGCATACATTGCCAGTGCCTCTCTTTGTTCCAGGATCCGTGGCCATTTAGATTGAAACTGTAAGGCCAAGGATCCTGGAGGGGTGGAATGTAATAGTAATGTAATTTTATCCCTTTGTGTTGGCAAAGCTAACAGGTACTTAGCACCTAGTTTGAAATGAATTAGATCAAGCCTCTGTTAAGAAACAAAAGGTATGAACACCTGTTGCTGATATAACAGGAAGTTGCTGAACAGGAAGGGGCAGAACAGGGAGGAGCTAATAGGTATATAAGGAGAAGCCCTAGCTGGAATTTCAGATCTTCTTGGAGTCAGGTTCTGGAGGCTGAGGAAGAGAGGCCCAGGCTAGAGAGAATGATTTTTATTTTGAGAACTTGGATGAAGTGATTTTGATTTTGGGAACCAGCTGAAACTTCTGCTGAGTCTGAAGGCCAACCGGGGCTGCAGAAGACTGAGGAAGCATAACTGTGGTGTTGGTATTTTGCCTGTCTGTGGCTTTGTTAAGCCTTGACTTCCTGGGAACAGAGACTGTGAAGGATTTAAGGTGGACTGGATACTGTGAGCTTCAGTGTGGAACAGGGACTGCACAGAGAGCTGGGCAAGGAGCTGGGAGCTGTCTGTCTTTGAACCCAGGTGACAGTTTGGTGAATCCACGTAGGAGCTGGGACCATGGAAGGGGATCCAGGGAATCTAAGAGACTACCCTGAGTCAAGCTGAAAGAAGACTTTACTTGGATACTGTGTCTTGACTGAGAAGATTATGATTTACTCTTGACCAAGGGGTGGATGGCCTGTGTATTTTCTGATGATTGAATGGGAAATGAAAATTGAACAGTGACTGATTTGTAACATAGTGTGCCCCATGAGTGGAGAACTTTGAGTTTTGTATTTTGTGACCCTCAAGCCTCCTTAAGGATGATTGAATGGATTGAGTTGATTGAATGATTGAATTAACAAGTGATTGATTTACTAAATGATTGTACTTTGTTTAAAACTATGTGACCACTGTGGTGAAAACCATGTGGCCATTTTTAGTGATAAGTTGTAACATTGTAAATGCTATATTTTGATTTTCTGTGAATGTTTTTGCTTTGATTTGTAATTGAATAAATTATACTATTCTGTATAATCAGAACCTTGAAAAGCTGTTCACAACTGCATTCTTCTGGAAAGCTGCCTGTGCATGGTTTAGACTAGCTCAGTTTTTAGGAGGCTCCAAAAGAAAGTGTGGGAGAGAAGAGGTATGAGGCTGCCTACCAAACTGAAGGTCTACAAAGCTGATGTCCTGATCTCATTGTTGGTACCTATAATCCTGGACAGTATAGCAACATTACACCAAGAAACTGAATGATTTCCATTTGAATTGTCTTAGGAAAATTCTGAAGATCACCTGGAAGGAAAGGTGCTGGACACTGAGGTCCTTTCTCAAGCTGAACTGCCAAGCATTCAAACTCTACTGCAGAGTGTGCAACTTTGCTGGGCTGACCACGTTGTTTGTACAACAAATGTACATTTGCCTAAAAGACTATTTAATGGAGAATTCACAAAAGGCAAGTGTTCACATGATGGTCAGAAGAAGTGATATAAGAACACTTTCAGGGTCTCTCTGAGGAACATTGGAACTGATTGTGAGACACTGGCAGAGGACCACCAACTATGGCATGTCTGTGTTAAAGAAGGCTCTGTGCTCTACGAGCAAAACAGAGTTACAGTAGCTCAAGAGAAATATGAGATGCACAAATTTAGAGATATCTCCATTCCAGACTATGCCCAACCTGTGGTAGAGCTTTGTGAGCTCTTATTGGTCTGATCAGCCACAGGCAGACACACTGTATTTTGACCCCCATGTAGTGACATCATTTTGGTCCTCTACAAGTAGGAATGCCAACAACCAGACCCTGAGGCATCAGAGTGCTAAGCCATGGCTACTTTTGGGGAATAAGTTCAGCACCCCATGGGCTGTGCTTTAATAAATAGAGAATTAGCATAGGAGGAGATGAAGGGCCCCTGCAACTTCTGATAACCACATCCCACATATTAAAGGTTCACAATGAAGGAGTTAAAAGTTTCCAAGGATCTTTCATTTTGGAAATGGATTTTTTAAATTGTTTTTACTCACATAAATAACAAGTTTACTAGATTCACATTGCCTTCCAGAAAACACAAGCAGGGTTTCCTTAGAATACACACATTACTTCCTTATAAAAGGAAGGGAAGGAAGAAAGACAGAAAAGAAATGTGAGAGAGGAGAAGAGAAAGGAGGGAAACAGAAAGTAAAAGAAGAAATAGTAGAGGGGGAAGGGAATAGAAGAAAGACAAAAGAAAGGAAAGAACTCTCTAGCTTGGATGACACAGGAATCATTCCTATCATTAGCTGAAATGGGTGTTTGCCACCACCCCTCTTTGTTGATTTATCACTAGGGATGTGGGGAAGAGAAGAGAGTGAGAATATCAATTCATAGAATACGTTTTTCCTGCCCTTACTGAACATATAAGGCAAAAGAATATTTCTCCATGGCTCCATTGTTCCAAACTACTGCTTTGCATTCATATGGACTACGTATAATCTTGGTGGGTAGGAGGAGGCTTTCTCAATAATAACTCTGTGATTCATTCCTCCTCCTCATACCCTATACCCTGTGAATATCAGTCTGCCTCATTTCTTTTTCTTTGAGCCCCTTGTTGTTTTTCACTCTTTTTTTAGTTATGTCTGACTCTTTGAGAGCCCATTTGGAGTTTTCCTGGCAAAGATACTAGAAATGGATTTGCCATTTCCTTCTCTGGCTCATTTTACAGATGAAGAAATTGAGGCAAACAGGGTTAAGTGACTTGCCCAGGGTCACACAGTTAGTAAATGTCTGAGACCAGGTTTGAACTCATGAAAATGAGTCTAGCTACTTCTACCCCAACCTAAGTCCCTTGGGTGCACTCCAGGCTACCAATAAACATTTAAACCTAGAACAGAACAATTTTTTGTTAAGGTATGGAAAGAATGGAAAAGAGACACACATTTGTGTTTGAATCAGGTTAGCTTCCCAACAATTGTGGCACCAAGTAATTAAATCCATTTCTCTTGCCCTGTAATCACAGGTTGTAGTCCTGGAAATGCCAACTGCCTTCCCCTTTCATACTCTGATATCTTCTGCTTTAATCACAGATCCCAACCATGATCTTTCACCCAGTGCTCTAGCTCCCATATTTCCTATTTTGTTCCAAGAATTCATTAGCACTACCTCAATTACTGTCACTTTATACTGCCGCTGCTGCCACTGCTGTCAATCTCATGGTTGTACAACCTTGAGCTCCTCCTTCTTATCCTTTGTCACATCTTCTTAGGTAAAAGGTAAAGAGGCAGAGACACAGCTTCATCTGATTTTAATCAGCTTTCTGGCACTGAAGTTCTTAACGTGAGTCAATCAGAGGAAAGAATGAGGAGACCTGTGGCCTAAAGCCAATACTGAAGACAGAAATAAGTTCCAGTTTTGACTTAGGTGAGGATATTAGAAAAAGAAGGAAGGAAGGGAAGGAAGGGAAATAAGTGAAACAGGAAAAGAGAAAGTAGGGAAACAGAAAGAGAAAGGAGAAATAGGAAAGAGGAGAGGAGGAGAATGAGAGGAGAAAAGACAAAGGAGTGGAAAGGGGAAACTGAGGGAGGAAAGGGAAGACAAAGAAAAAGGAGAGGAGGACTTTATGAAAAACAGGGAGCATACTTGAACACACAGACACATTACTTATCTCTTAAAAGAACTAGAGTACATGTTGACAGAGCAATAATGATTATCACTATTGCCAAACCTATCCTCATGAAGAAAATATTCCTGATGTCAGAGAACTTCCTACCTATTTTCCCTACTCAAGAATCTAATTTTATAAGGTGTTGTAAAGAAGACCTCTTCTCTCTTTCCCATTCCCACAGCTATACAAATGAGTCACTATACTTTTAAACTGATTGTACTTTCTGTCTATAGTTCAAGAGACTCTCTAAAAGGCTTTTCTTTCATTAATTGGCTTTCCTTTCTGAGGACAGTGGGGACTGTGCTCATCAAATAGAGAGAACCAAGAACATCCAGGAAAATGCCTACTATTGCCAGGACTTTTAGGCTGTCAGCAAATGGTTGCGTTCCTGAAATATGGATGTAATCCCTGGCAGTCAAGGACTCTCTGTAAAGGACTTCTTCTATTAATTGGATCACTTGTAGAAATCACGTTAGAGCCAAAAGAAGCATGCCTCTTGAGCACTGGAACACAGAGAAAGCAACGGTTTATGTTAAGTTTAGGTCTGGAAATTAAAATGACTTCCTGATGTTCTGGAAGAAGAAACAGGTCATCTTCCTTCCTTCTGGTAACATAGTTAGTGGGTGCTAAAAAGGAAGAGTCATGTGAGCTGATTACATCACATATAAAAAGAGCTTTTAGCCACTTTCAAATTTGTGATTTTCTCTCATTCTCCAGGGTCCCGTGAATCTTGCAGTTAGGATTAAAGAGAAGAAACAGATCAACTTCCAGCTGTTCAGATTTAAAACTGAAATCAAGAACAAATTTGTGTGGGAGTCCACCCAATACAATCTAAACTGAGAACCCATGATGGCTCCCAAATTCTCTTAAAAATGACTAAAGATTTGAACAAATGAAAAAACAAAATCCACTGGCCAAGATCCCTCTAATTTTCTGGTTTATAATACTTCTCAAACTTCTGCAGCCAATATGTGCAAAACTAAGATCTGCAAACTGGGAATTGTAAAATGAAGACTCATTTCTCTTGGACTGGGAAAACGTCTTTTGGGGGAAGGTCAATTGCTAATTCTCTATCCTTACTCTTGCAACATTTATAACAATTCAGGTATTCTAGAAATTTCTCCCTTTGACTGAATACTAAGCCCCATTGTCAATTTCTTCTTTGTTAACTTGGGACCTTTGGTGTCCCTCATGAAGATCCACTCCCTTTTAGTTAAGAAGTGGACTTTGGGGGAGAAGAGTCATGAGAAAAAGTGACTGGCTAGATAGCATATCAACCCTTCCCAATTTTCTCATTGACTAATCTTCCAAACTGACCCCTGAGTTATATACTAATACAGTAATTTTTCAAACTCAAATCATCAATATGAAACTATCCAACTGTTTCAAAGCATTTTGACAACAGGTAAAAAGATCTACTCTTATGGCTTTCCCAGTCGTTTCTTTCTGCCTCATGTTCTTCCTTTGAGTTTCTTATTATCTCCTGGGATATAGAGATTGCATTCTAATTGTGATGTGGAGTGAGACACAATTTGCCTGACTTCTGATCTAAATGGCAATGCAAGCCACAGCTCCCAGGGCATAGTATCAGGCAGTCTTGTACTTAGCATTTAAGGGTGCAGGAGCAGTGTTCTTCAGGAAGTAAAGCATGAGGACATTGTATGAGCAGGAACTTTTTATTCTTGAAATGGAACTAGGAAGAGGAAGAAATGATAGAAACTCTTAATAAAATAAATTCAATTTCAAGTCAAACCTGGGCAACCTATAAACAATAATTTGCTTTCACCAATTCAACAAATCAAAGAGAATTCATAGTATGAGGGGGTTGGGAGGTGTGTTGATTGAGTCAATCAATCAAATCACCAGATAGTAACAAGATGCTAGGGGCTGATACCTAACCAGGTGAGAACATTTCTCTATTGAATCAATTAGTCATAGTTCAGATTGACTGAAAAACACATGGTATTGCCCTAGGATCATCTATAAAATAATGATCCAGTGAGGAATCTGGGTATTGGAGCATTTGATAACTTAGGGTGGAAGTTTTCCAGTCAAGCCCCTAAGAAGGAATCACTTGGGGAAGTGGGGGGTAAGGAGAGAAGAATGCTGTACTCACAGTCTCAGTCTTTGTTATCCCCCTAAGCAGTGTCCCAGGACAGTGTCCCAGGCACCTGTGTCTACATCAAAAGGTGAAGAAAGACTGATAAAGGAAGGACAGGTTCAAGGCTTTTCAAAGAACTCAGCAGAAAAGCTAGACAATCTAGACAGAACATCTTGGGGACTCCAGCAGAAATGACTTCCAGGGAGAGGATTCTGGGAAGATGGCAGAGTAGGTCAGAACACTTTTAGTTCTCCAAATTTCCTCCACAAAAAACAAACAAAAAAAGCCAGAACATCACCTCAGAGCAACAGCAATAAACACAGGTAAAACAGTTGTCCTCATAAGACAATTTGAGAAGACCCCAGGAAAGACCTGACCTCCAGAGGCAGAGAGGTTCAGCCTGAGTGAAATGCAAACACCTCCAGCCCGACTCTGTGGAATTAATAAACAACAAGACAGCTGGGGTTGGGAGGCAGCCTCAGCCTTAGAAACTTTCATGTATGGGGATCCGAGGGCTGAATATGAAAAGATTGAAAGACTTTGCACAATCAAGGGACACCAAGCACGTCTGCTGACCAGAAACATCCTGAGCTGTGGCTGCAGGGAGGAGCTAGTGCATACTTGGTGAAGGCAGTAGCAGAGGGGCAGGGTCCCTGCTGACTGTGGGCACCTGCAGGAGAGCAAAGTCCCTGGTTTCAGTTCACTGGAGGAACCGCAGGCAGCAAGATTATTTATGGGACAGGGGGGCTGGGAGCCATAGCTGTGGCTTAAGAGGAGAGAGGAGGACCCAAGGTTGGACCCTGAGACAGACCTCAGAAAATAAGAGTGAGAAAGACCTGAGGCTTGGCGTATCATTCCCCATACCTCGGGACTAAAACTTGATTATACTAACAACTGCTAAAAACAAAATAAAACAAAAAGTAAACAAATAAAAATGAGCAAGCAAAGGACAAAGAACCCAACCATAGATAGTTACCATGAGGATACAGAAGATCAGGATTCATATTTGGAGGAAGATAATGACATTCTGTGACATAAAGATATTATAAAATGAAATCAAAAGAATGAAAAAATAGAAAAGAAAGTGAAACCTTATCAGAAAACCACTAATCTAGAGAAAAGATTGAGGGGAAATAATATAAGAATAGTTGGACCCACCTGAAAAGTATGATAAAAAAAGAATCTTGATACAAAATTATAAGAAATTATCAAGGAAAATTTCACTGAAGTTTTAGAACAAGAAGGTAAAGCAGAAAAGGAAAAAAAACCTGCCAACCACCACCTGGAAGAGATCCCAGGAGGAAAATTTACCAGAATATCATAGCCAAGTGTGAAAGCTCTCTGGTTAAGGACAAAATATTGCAAGAAGATAAAAAAAAAAATAACCCAATTTAAATATCATGGAGCTACAATAAGGATTACACAAGACCTAGCAGCTCCTATGTTGAAGGACCATAGGTCTTAGAATACTATATTTCATAGAGCAATAGATCTGGGGTTATGACCAAGGGTTAACTTACCCCGCAAAGTTATATATAATTCTGAATGAAAAAGAAATGGATATTTAATGAACTCAAAGACTTTCAGATTTTTTTTTTTAACAAAACCCCCAGAACTTAAGGGAAAATTTGACATGTAACCCAGGAGACATATAAGGTAAACGTTAAAGACCAATTATAAGGGACTCAATGAGGTCAAATTGTTTACTTCCTATATGTGAAAATATTAGTAGTACTCTTATGATTGGCATCATTACTTGGGTAGATTGAAAGAAGGGCATGGACTGAGACGAGTATGATAGGGTGATTCTAAAAACGATAAATGAAATCGTGTAGGGAGAGAGAAAAAAGGAGCACTTATCTTATACAAATGAGGCAAAAAAGGAAAAATTAATACAGAAGAAGCTAGCGGGGGCGGGCAGCTAGTGCTAGAACCTTACTCTCATCAGGAATGGGTGAAAGAGGAACAATATGTATATCTAAAAGGGTATAAAAGTTTCTAAATTCAGAAAGAAATAAGAAGGCGGGGCGGGGGGTGGGGAGAGGGTAAAGTTGGCTTCGGCCATTCACTTATTCAGCACCGTAAGCTCCTCGAGGTCAGGGGTTATCTTTTGCCTCTTTCCTGTATCCTCAGCACTTAGCACACTGACTGACACATAGGAGATGCTTAATAAATGCTTATTGATGGATTGAACATGTATGATTTGAGTGCCTACTTCCTACCTTAAAGGGGCCCCTCAGGTTCATTCCCTATAGCAATGGTTCTCAACCTGTGGGTCACGGGGTCAAAAGACCCTTTCACAGGGGTCACAGGGGTCTCCTAAGACCACGGGAAAACACATTTCCGATGGTCTTAGGAACCGAGACACTGCTCCTCTATCTGTTTCCAGACAGGTCCGCCCACATGCAGATATGCCCACATATGGGTATTAAAGGGTTGCGACACTAGGAAGGTTGAGAACCACTGTCCTATAGGAAGCTCGATAAAAGAGAGAATTTGGGACAAAAATCAAAGGATGAAATACTGTGGAACTACTACACTGGATATGTAGCCCTTCAGAGCAGCAGCAAATAGTAAGACCCAACATTTTTGCCCATGAGGTAGGGAAGGGGTGAGGGATAGTGACTGATTATTTCCTAGGAAGCTAATTCTCACTTAATTCTCTCCTCCAAGGGCAGCTCCACCTGCTCCCACAGGCCACCTCCTCTCCATTTTGGTAGCTATGTGAAAGATGGATTGGAATAGGGAAAAACCTGAGACAGGGAGATCAATAGTCCAAATGAAAAGTGCCAAAGGCCTAAATTAGAGTAGCAACTACGTGAGTAGTGAGGAGTCAGATGCAAGATGTTTTAGAAGTAGAAATAATATGTGGCAACTGATTGGATACAGAGGGTGAGTGAGACTGCAGAGTCAAGGATGATATGATGGCTGTGAATTTAGGTGACTACAGGGATAGTATGTCTTTGACAGAAATTGAATAAATTACCCCAGCCCTCTAGTATGACCAGAATTGAAACCAAAGGCATCCACTTTAAAAAGTTACAGGCTCACAGGATAATCAGAATGAATAATACCAGCTCTGACACTTTCATTTCCCATTAAATGAAACCTCCAGAGAGTCGGGTTTTTTCCTTCTTTGAATTTGAGAGATCATCTTGTCTAACCCCCTAATTTGGGCAGTCAGGAGACCTGAGTTAAAATTTAACTTCAGACCCTTACTAGCTATGTGAGTGGGCAAGTCACATAACCCTGTTTGCCTCAGTTTCCTCAGCTGTAAAAATGAGCTGGAGAAGAAAATGGCAAACTATTCCAGTATCTCTGGCAAGAAAAATCCCAAAGGGATCAAAGAGTCAGACAGGACTGAAAACTACTAAACAACAACCCCCAATATAGTAGATAAGCTACTGAGGCCCAGAGAAGTTGTGAACTGCCTAAGGTTACACAGTTAGTAAATTGGAGAAATGGAATTCAAATCTCAGTCCTTTGATGCCAAACTGCACTGTTTCCACTCTAACAAGCTTCCTCTTTCACTTCAAAAGGTTAATGCTGGCCTTGCTCTATCAGTGTTTGTAATTTAAGTACAATACAATATTATATTTAAAGGAAACAAAGTTCAGAGACCCACCCTTGGTTAGGTGCTTTCATAGCTGACAAAGCTAAAATCAAATTTATCATTCTTATGGGACAAAAAAAAGTGCTCAAGAGTGGAAAGAGTTCTCCCGCCCCCCATAAGTACACAAACCTACAGTCTCACCCTCACCCTACCCCAGATCCCCAAGGCTTTAAGGAAGAAAGAAACACTTGATCATAATTTTCTCAGGATTTCCTCAGAGAGCCACTAGGCCATAGGGCTATTATCTCTCTGTTTTCTAATCCTGGATTATTTCAAAAAGCTGTAGCTACGGGACTTGTTAGCTGAGCTGAGGGGTGCCATAAATAATATTGTTCACTTATTTGTTAGCTCAGTGGCAAAAAACAAATTAAACTGGCTCAGAAAGATTTGTTCACTCTCTCTCTTTTCAAAGTGTGTCACGTTTCCTCTCCCCCACCAGCCACTCCCCCCAGCTCACACCTGCACTCGCATTTGCTGGTTGGGTCCCCAGAGGAGGGGTTCTAGAAGTAACCCTGGCTAGACTCTGTACTTCAAACACTATCGCACATGAGCCCTGTTAGTGTTCCTTCCCATGAATAATCAGTCAGTTGACTCATTTAGCTTTTAGAAAAAGCATTCACTAAGAAGGTATTACTAGTAAGAGCAGTTTGTACGAAACATTCCCCCCAAAACCTGGGGTATGTTTTCCCACAAATGCATAGTATCAATGGGAAGAACGAGCTCAAATTTAGAGTTCAGTGGTAATGAGGCACAAGTGTAAAAGGCACAGTGGCAAAGGAAGAACTCACAATTCCTGCCAATAGAAGTCCTTCAAACTAAGTTCCTCTTAGATGTAATCTTTGCTAGGTGCCAAGGGTCTGTGCCTATCTAGAATCTGTAGCTGGCACTTCTCTCAGGTACAGTCACTGTATCATGAGAGAAGAAGCAAATGCTTGTGTATAGTAGTATATAAAATCTTGTAGTTGTGGATGTTTTTAAGTGAAGCCATGCAAATGTCATTTATGTCTGTCTTTCATACCATGTTCAGTTTGATAGGACAGGTATTTAGCAGGACTTATCCTCCACTCCCACTCCCACTCCCACTCTCACAAACTTGGAGCACCAAGAGCAAGACTTGATGAGACAAGGCTCAAGCCATGCCTCCCTTGAATTAGCTTTCTGGTGGCCTCTGGTTGTGTGGATGTGGATTTGTGGCCACTTAAGGGCATAAAAGGTCTCACCCATTTGGGGTTAATTTGATGGATGCCTGAAGACCATGAAAATCATAACACCCTTCCTGAGGTGAACAGATTTGCTTCCAGATTAAGAGAGAAGCATTTACAGAATTCGGTGCCAATATATTCTTGGGGTATATCCCTGCTATGTTAAGCCAAAGTCAAACTCCTTTTGTTAACTGTTCAAGGACTTACTTACAAGAGACTCATTTCATGCCAACATCAAACCTGAACTAACAGGTTGTTCACACCAGTCCTGTTTCTGATGCTCTCCAAAGTGGAGAAGTAGTCAACACGTACAAGCATTTTCAGAGTCAGTTGATATGTTAGTTAACTAATTAACATGAATCTCTTTCTTTTTAGAAATTTCTTTTAGAAATGAAATATGATGAAAAGACAAAAGACAGAAATAAAATGTTCTATGAACATTAAGAGTTTGGCCCAGCTTTTTTTTACAAAAAGATAAGCAAAAAAACCAAGAAATGATTAAAAAAAAAAATCCGAGGAAAAATCCCAAGTGCATTTTGCCAACTCAGATCCACCTAAAGCTGAGGGGCAGCTAATGGACATAACAACAGCAAAGTAAAAGGGGTTATATTGATGGCTGTAGGGATTAACAAGACACACAACTGAGGTACCCCAGAGAAGTATGACCGCCGAATCAGAGGTTTGGGTGTGTGGAGATGAGATCAGAGACATGAGATTGAGAGGAGTGAGGAAGAAACTTGAGGACTCTCACTGATGCAAGAAGGCTCCAATTCATCTTCTTACTACTTCTCAGAGGGTGATTTCCTCCACCTAGGCCCCAGAGGTGGACTGCCTTTCATCACCAAGAAAATGCAAGAGAAGTTCACACTGCATGATTCACTGATGACTCACTGTGGCAAATAAGGGTGTGGTCTAATGCTAAGCCTCCCTCCACAGCAGGCTTCCATAGCCTTGGAGAGTTCTCAGAGCCAGCTGAATCCAGCTACTCCACATGGGTGCTGTTCTCTGTCCTTTTTTAGCGGCTAAAATGGGAAGTTGTGCATACCTGACTTGGTAAAGAGTTCTTGTTGCAGTGGAGTTGGTTCTCCAGTGAGGATCTGCAAGGGAAGGGGAGAAGTTCATAGAGGAAGTGGGTAGATAGGTCGATCGTTAGTTACAGTTCCTCTCCTCTCCCAACCTGCCACACCCTCTGACTAATATGTGTATACACCAAAAGGCACAAGATCTAAATTAATAAAAGAAAATTAATGGGCTTGTAAAAAGGTAGAGAAAGTATCACAAGAAAAGTAGGAGGCTTTAATTTTCCTCATTAAGAGCTGGTTGACTATAAAGGAAAGATAAATAGAAGAGAAAAAAATAAGCTAAAAGAACTGTAGGAGAATTTAGATTTATGTCATCTTCTGAATGGAAATATTAGGAATATACATTTTTTAGCACCACATGTAGCCTTTATAACAAATCATCCATGTACTTGGTCATAGAGAAATCATAGATAAATGTAAAAAACCACAAAACTCATAAATCCATCATCTGAAAACATACAGTACCAGATGGAAACGTAATAATATCAACATACTGAACAATGAATGAGGTCAAAGAACAAGTCACTGAAACAATAAATAACTGTGAAAGACAAAGACAATGCTGAGATAATAGGCCAAAACTTTTAGGATTTCTCCTCACAAGAAAAATGAAATTCCTGTTTAATAAAATAGAACGAGAGGATTAGTCAACTCAATATTGAATTCAAAAATTTACAACTAAAATTCATTTCAAAAAAATAAAAATAAGTAGGTCAAAGAACAAGTCACAGAAATAATAAATAACTGAAAACCAAGAATAATGATGAGACAATATTCTAAAATTTCTGGAATGCATCAGTCTTCAGAGGGAGAAAATCTCTAATAGGATAGACCAAAATAGGGTTAATTAACTGAATACTGAATTGAAAAAATTTAAAAATATATAAAATTAACAAATACCAAAAAGGCACAAAAGAAGAAATATTAACAATTTAGAGGAAATATGTAAATTGGAAAACAAAAAGATTATAGAATTGATAAAACAAAGTTGATTCTCTCAAAAGACTTCAAAAAATAAACTTTTAACCAACTTTATTAAAAGGGAGTTAAACAGGATTAATAAAATTTTAAATGAACAAGGTATACTGCACCAGAAAAGAAATAAAGAAGATTATCAGATTTTACTATACATAGTTATGTCCCAGAAAACCTGAGAATTTAAAACAGATTATCTACAAAAAAAATTATCCAAATTAAGAAAAT
>CM053589.1:12673339-12691693 GCA_028646515.1 Pseudochirops corinnae
CAAAACCTCTGCCTTTCGCTTTTCCACTCTGGAGGCCTTTCGGCCTGACTGCTTATCTCTCCCTTTCCCAATCCCCACTCGCAGCTGCTGCTAATCTGCTCACCTGAGAGGCTCCTCCTCTCCTCCCGTCCAGCCGCCCCTGGGGTACAGCCGCGGCTTCAGGGAAGGCTGGTTTTGGTTCGCAGTGCTGATATGGTTCCTCGTAGCTGAGCTGACTTTAGTGGGAAGTATCTTTGTGTGCGTTTTGGAGTTCTAGGATTGGTTTAGAGTCCTGTTTTATGGGTATTTGGGGGTGGCTATGTGAGAGCTGCGATATGTTGCTGCTGCTATGCCGCCATCTTGGCCTCAAGAGTCTTTTAAAACTAAAACTAAACCAAAAAAAAAAAACCCATGGTCAATGGTCATGTACTCATAAATACCAGATGTGGCATAAAATATATCTTGCCAGTGGTGTTCACCACTATGATGGAGATAAACCAGTGCAGCGTTTAAGGTGAAGAGGGATCCCCTGTGGGTGATGAGATCCTCCAATTACTCGTACTTACGGTTGGCCTTGGACAAGTGCATCAAGCACCGGACCTTTGCAAGAGCTACTGGAAGAAAGCTCTAACTCCTCAGAAAATTTTAGCCTGACCATCCACAGAGGAAATATCAAATGGATGAAGAATGTATCTTGCCCGGATGATGACATGTAATTGGACAGACAGCTTGCAGTTTGTAGGTCTGGGACAGATAGTGCAAATAGTAATAAAAGCTGCTTTAAGATTAGTGCTTTAAAATATGCAAATTGCCTTACAAACATTAGCTTATGAATTAGGCCCAGAATGGAACAAGAGAGGAAAAATGGACTGAATTTCTCTCAAGAAATTACAATGCTCCTCTGATGACCCCAAACTTCTCTTGAGAACAAGGGTTCATCTTTTTAGTGCTAACGTTCTACCAGTACTGCTATATGGCTGCAAAAAATGAAACTCAGTCTCTGAAGAAGTGAAAATGGTATCACTCAGGGGGTGTGGGTGTGAGTGGGATGTAACATATAACCAATGAAGAAGTTTGAAGAAGAATAGGAATGAAAGGTGTCATCAGGGAAGTGTTTGGGAAATAATAGGAAAAAAAATGGGTGGTCAGGTGGTAAAAGGAAGGGAGTGACTGGCAGCTTGAGTGTTCTAATGACATTCTTAAGATCTTAGGGGAGAAAGTTAGAAGAAAGCTTCCAGCATGGTGGGTGGAAGTAAATTGTTAAGAATGACTCAGGATGGGTCAGCCAGGATGGCTTGTGATCTGCATAGCTGGAGCTCTATGAGATCGAAGGTCCTTTGGAGTATAGGAGAACGTGAGACATCAGTGTCCAAAAGGGCAACATAATACAGTATCAATGGTCTTAGAATCAGGAAAACTGGGTCCATGTTCTGGCTGTGCCATTGAATAGTCATGTGAACTAGGGTAACTCAATTTTTCTGAATATTAGTTTCTTCATCAATAAAATGATGATACTAATACTTGCACTAACTGCCTCATGAGCTTGGAGTGAGCAAAGTGCACTGAAAACTTTAAAACACGATATAAACACGAGCTATTACTTTTGTCAAGAGAAGCAGCATTGGCTTAGGAGTCAAGAGATTTGGGGTCTAGGTCTGGTTCTTCCAATAATTTATTCTGTGATGACTTCAAAAAGTCATCGAATCTCTGTGGGCTTCAGTTTCCTCATCAGTAAAATGAGGAGGTTGTACTACATTATTTTTAATGTCTCTTTGAACTCGAAAATCCTGCCATTCTTTAAGATTAAAGACATTGGAACAAGGCTAATATTCATGATGGGCGCTACTAAAAATTCTCTGAAGAAAGGGCTGATAACTACTACCATATATAAAAATCTCTTGAATTATTTTAAAAATTTAAATTTCCTTAAGTGCATGTCAGTTCTGCAAAATAATTTTAAATGGCTATGGGCACAGTTAGGTGGGTGCTTGAACAAACTTCTCATGTTACTAACTAAGCATTTATTGAATAAAGTGTCATGGCAGGTAAAATAGAATAGTATTGCTAATTGTGAATTATACCCCCATTGCCACCATTCTGATTCTTCAGGTAAAATAATAAAAACATTCTCACCTATTGTGAGGCTAACTAAAAAAATCACATGATAATAAAACACATTGTATTTCATAATTTCCAAAGTTTCTGAAGCTATAAAAGTTTGCCCAAAATTTACAAAATAGTTCCAAATAAAGGAATTTCTTTGGTGTGAACATAGCTTTGTTGAAAAATATCTCTTGCCTATGAATCTGGTGCACTTAACATTGTTTCATGCCATGTGTAAATAAAAGCATCTTTAGTTTTTTTATTTCCACTAAGGATGGAAGGACTATTTACCAGTCCTCACTAAAGGGGTAGGGCTATTTACTGCCTTAGGCACAAACTATAGCTACTCCAAAGGGATCTTAAAACCGGCTCTATACCAGGCTTGCACAACATAGAGCCCACAGGCTGCTTGCAGTGCAAAAGGATTTTGAGTGGCGCGCGAGAAATGTAGAGAATATAAAAGAAGTAAAGATGTAACGAGAACTTCATCTGCGCCCTGCTTAACTCACTTTCCTCTAGTCACTGTTGTGCCTATCGAGTATCTTGGAGGGTGAGCTGCCATCGCCCCCTTGCTTCTATTTGTCACATGACCCATAGCAACCAACCCACGTCAATCTGTCTCTAGTCTGAAAGGAGCAAGAGTCGTATCTTTTTGCTGTGTTTTCGGTTGTTACTGGCATTGAATAGGAACCATGTGAGTGCAGCAAAGTAATTTTTTTAACATTAATGTGATTTTATGATAAACAGAAATCTTAATAAGCATGATTAATTGATATTAATTGAAATTTTCCATTTTAAAATATGGTTTCTTTGAATAATTTAATCGTTAATTATACATTTACTTGGAAAGTGAGTTGCTAAAAATGTATTTACGGACTGAAGAAGTTTAGCCTATTTTAATTTTGACCCCTGCCTACTGCCAAGTTGTGTGGGTCTGCTCTGTACTGTCTATAAATAGATAAATTTTAAAAAAAAACCTGTTTACAAATCTGGACAGCAGAGTAAAAAGCAAAGACGTCACCTTGCCAACAAAGGTCTGTAATAGTCAAAGCTATGGTTTTTCCAGTAGCGGTGTGTGGCTCTGAGAGTTGGACTATAAGGAAAGCTGAGTGCCACAGAATTGACAAGTTATAATTGTGGTGCTGGAGAGGACTTTTGAGAGTCCTTTGGACAGCAAGGAGATCAAATCAGTCACTACTTAAAGAAGTCAATTCAGGCTATTGATGCTGAAGTTTAAATACTTTGGCCACATAATGAGAAGACAAAATTCATGATTTGGGGGAAGGTTTAAGGCAAAAGAAGAAGAGGATGGCAGATGAGGAGATAGATAGTGTCATCAGAATAACAAACGTGGACTTGGACAGACATCAAGAGAAATGGGAGATAGAAGGGCTTGGAATATTATGGTCCATGGGATCATGAAGAATCAGACACAACTGAACACCTATATAACAACCAACAAAAATTCAATTATTTTATCAGAAGAGATGCCTGTCTCCTTTTAGTTGGTTCACTGGCTATTTTCCCCAGAGTAATGGACAAAAACTATAAGGACGTTTGTAAGACAAATTTCCCCACACACAATATATATAAGACCCAAATAGCATCACAAAAAAATGAACTTGGTTCTATTTTAAAAGACAAAAAATGACTTTTTCCTCATGTGGGAGGCTTTTCTGAATCAGCTGTTGGTATTGGACTATCAACTTGTCACAACAGAACACTAACAAAGCTAAAAGAAAGAATGAACATGAGTGGAAGAAAACTGTGTGTTTTGAACAACTTGATCTAGACTTGGAGAGGCTATAGCTAATGAAATATGGGTAATGTATGGAAGAAGGCTGCACTGATTATAATAATTTGATGTAGAAGTTAAGCAATGGAAATCAAAGAGTCCATAAGAGTATAAACAGTAGTAGTAAAAAAGAGTATAACAGACACCTTAATCAGCAAACACTGACTCATTTGCTAAATGGAGTGAAATGGTAGAGAATTAAAAATGAAAGATTAGAATATAAACTCCTTTATAAAATGTTATAGAGGAAAATGGGTGAACAGTACTACTTGACAAAGCAAAGTGGAGAGTGAAATTCACTTGCAGACAATTTGGCTAGAGGTTCAATTGAAAAGGGACATTTAAAAAAGGAAAATGAAAGGCCAATAGCAATGAGAAAAATGGAAAAAATCTGCAAATAATTTTTAAAACAAGCTTTTTCACCATTAAGGATAATAGAGCCACCATACTTGACTCTTATGTTACAGTCATAGATGTGCTTATGCAGGAGGTAGAAATGGTACAGAATAAAAAGAACAAAGAAGGAAAATGTCACTGGATTAGTATATAACAAGTATATAACAGAAGAATTCCATGCTAGACGCAGCACAATTGTGAGAGCATCGAAGGACTAGTTCACAAGAACCTAAAAAAAGGAAGTTTCCAATGATGTGGAAAAAATTCTTGGATTTTATTAATATTTTTAAAAGGCAAATAAGAGAACACTAATGACCCAAACACCTACTTTACTTTCTATGAAAAAGTCTTGTGTGAGTCATCCACACATGCACTGAGGGCATTCTGGGTGAAGGTAGGAACAATATTCCCTTTCTCTTCTGTCCCACAACTGACTAAAAAAAATAGGGAGAATATAAAATCCCACTGTACTTATTGTTCATTGATTACCTTAAAGAGTTTCTTCCAACAAGGTATTTTTCATCCTTATATAAAAATGATTCAAAATTCCTTGGAAAAACAACAACAGAGAAAACTTGTTTGATGACCCTCTGCTGATAAGCAGGAGAGGCGTGATATATGCTTGCCATAGTGTTCACCATTGCTATAGAGGAGATTCAATATAGAGTTCAATTTGAAAAACAGTTCCTTATCGAAGGTGAAGTCTTCTAAATGTACTCCTGTTTGTGGATGACGTTGTTCTTGTTTGCATCAAGTATCATACCATTGCAGAACCTATTGGAAGAAATCTATAACCACTCAAAAAAATTGACTCAAACATCCACATGGGAAAGATAAAATGATTGAAGAATATTTCCTGTCCAGATTATGACATATAGTTGGAAAGAGAGCCTATAGAGCTTAGCTATTACTATACATGTCCAAGAGAGGCAGTAGAAATAGACAATGAATTAGACCCAAAATGGAACAGAAAGAGGAGAATGGGCTATGTTACTCTGATAAAATTGCAAAAATTCCTTTGATGGCTCCAAACATTTCTGGGAAACAAAGCCCTGTCTTTTTTAATACCAGTATTCTACGAGTATTATTATATAACTTCAAACCATGAAACTCGATAGTCTCTGAAGAAATGAAAATGAAGATATATTACAAAGAGGGTACATTGTGGATGTGAGTAGGCCACAACATATAACAAGGAGCTTCAAAGAAAAGAAGCAGAGGAGCTAAGAATAAAAAAATGGGGTGGTCAAGCTGCAATGACGAGATCACAGGAGGAAGTTTGATTTTTCCACTTGTATTCTCATGATATTAGGAGAAAGAGAGAAGATGACTCCCATCATGTTGGGTGTTGTCCCATGACAATTGCACAAATGTGGAGTATACAATACCCCACTTTGCTTGTTATTCATGGATATGCATGGACAAGAGTCACAAAGCGTGGGTGGATATCTGTTGATTGCAATTTGCATTGTTGGAGGGAACATCCAAACTGACGAGTTCACAGACCATTTTAATATAGCAAGATTCAATTAGTTAAAAGAAGATGTTAGTTGAGATCTGTAGTTGAGATGGCATTTTCTTAATTTCAGTTAAGGATTAATGATCAACTCATGTTGAATTTAGTAAGCTCTTGTCTAAATATCTAAACTGGGTAAATTGGAGAGAAACTCAGGCCTCAGATATGTGAAAAGGATGTAAGACAACGAAGAAAAAAGATATAAATCATGGAGAGTAATAGAATGTCACTTAGAGTTGTCTCAGGTGCTAATGTTACACATTATCTACGGTGCTAGTGAGTAGTATTTTGAAAACAGAAAGCTGAGTGATTAATACGAAGGGAATAAGTTGGAAATTATCAGACTGTCCATCACCTTTGCTTTATTCTTAACCTTCTTTGCATCATGGACCTCCTTAGCAGTCTGGTGAAACCTAGGGACCTTTCTCAGAATAATACATAGGATTAAAAAGGGAACCTATCCTGTTAAAATAGTTATAAAATTTTTTTTAAAATAAGTTCATGAACCTCAAATTAAGAACTCTATTTTAAAGAGAAGAGAAAAAACAGATAACTCATCATTACAAAAATTCTAATACAGTCACTGAATCTGCAAATAATGAAATTTTCAAGTTAGACTTTGCTCTTCAATTTTGATATAAAAAGTTAGAGTAATTTTTCAGTGATTTCTGTGTAGTCATATTTTTTTAAATCTTGCATTAAAATCTCCTTCTAAGTTTCTAGGATGGAATGACTCTTAAACTGTTTGTTTATTGTTCTGTGAATGCTATGACATGCACCTGCTATCACAAAATCTGTAATGCTTTCCTCCCATCTTTGCATTCTATATTGATGTAAAGCCACGAATGAGTAGCTTTCCAGAAGACTGCTGCTGTGAACAGCTTTCAAGGTTCTGATTACATAGTATAGTGAGCTCTCTATTTAATAACAAAGCAGAGGAAAACATTCATAGAAAATCAAAATACAGCATTCACAATGTCACAACTTATCACAGAAAATCAAAATAAAGCATTCACCATGTCACAACTCAACAACTTATCACTAAAATGGCCATATAGTTTTCACCAAAGTGGTCACATAGTTTTAAACAAAGTATATTGATTTAGTCAATCACAAAATCCTTAATTCAATCACAAAGTACAAAACTCAACTTCTCCACTCCTAGGTCACAGTAAACCATCATCTTCTCAGTCAGTACATAGTATCCAAGTAAAATCTTCTTTCAGTTTGACTCGAGGCTGGTTCTCAGCTTCTATAGTTCCTCTTCCATGGTCCCAGCTCCAACTGTCACCTGGTTTCAAAGGCAGGCAGCTCCCAGTTCCTTGTCCAGCTCCTTGTCCAGTTCTTCATCCAGTTCCCATTCCATATTGAAGTTCACAGTGTCCAGTCCACCTCAAGTCCTTCACAGTTTTTGTTTCTGGGAAGACAAAGCTTGCCAGAGCCACAATAATATTCATGCACATTGCTGGCACCATCATCAATTCACTATCTGCCTGTGAAATCAACTCAGACCCACCAACAAGGTCTGAGAACTCAACACAAATCATTAACATAGAAATCAACATAGACCCACAAACAAGGTCCAAGAGGTCAGCACAAATCATCAGTAAAGTCCTAGGACTTCCAAAACCCTCCTCCAGGACTTCTGTAAAAATACAACCAGAAAATCCTTTTTCAGGGCTTCCAGTAAGGTCTCAATACTTCTGTACAAAGTATCACAAACAAACATCAACACAGACAGAGCAGATAAACAGAGTGCCGGGATACCACAAGAGTTTTCTTCTCAGTTCTGCTGTCTCTAGCCTGGGCCTCCCCTTATATATGGTCATTAGCTCATCCCCTTCCTGTTGCAGGATTTCATGAGTTCTAGGCTTCACAAGTTGTGAGGTTCACACGTTCTATTTCCTAACAGACTTGACACAAGGTTAAAAAGAAACTTGAACTGAAACAAGGTGTTAATTCAATAACTGAAACAAGGTGTGAACTACTTCTGTGCTTGCCATTACAATTGACAGAAATATGATGTAGCTCAGACTTCTCAATAACTCTAAATAGCATAATTTTATTTCGTTTTCTCTTTTTGTCCATACCTACCTTGACTCTTTCCTGCTGAATTTCATTCTACACCAAACTTGCATCCCCAGAGAGCTAATTATAATTCCCTCTTTTAGTGCTTGCTTACAATGCAAATTTGTTGTCAAAAGCAGTTCATGTTAGTATAGAAATTCCAAAGGGCATAAATAATTTCTGAACACTGATTAAGTATAACTTTTGACTGCTTGGTGGTTCTAAGTGAAAGCACAAGTGGGTCTGACCGAGTTAACACTTGAAAATACCAAGTCAATAGGTGTTTAATAAATGTTTGATGAGGAAATTAACTATTGTGAGAATTAGGCCCAGGATGCAAGTTCAGCACTGGACCTGGCATCAGGAAGATCTGAGTTCAAATGCAGCCTCAGCTTCTTACTAGCTATGTGATGCCAGACAAGTCCTTTCACTTCTGTTAGCTTTAATTTATTCTTCTGTAAAATGAGTATAATAGTATTATTTTTCTCCCTCCATTGGATTGTTAGTTCTTTGAGACCAGAGACTATCTTTTGCCTCTTTTTATATCCCTAGCACTTAACACAATGCCTGGCATATAGTAGGTTCTTAATAAATGTTTATTGACTGAAAACTATTGTGAAGATAAAATGAGATATTTGCTAAACGTATCACTGAGCTTAAAGCACTACATTACACATAATGCTAGCTATTTTTTTACTATGATAATATACTATTATCATATATTACACTATCACATGAGTAATATATATTATGCATATATTATACTATATATACTATATACATACTATACTATATATAATATACGAGTAAAATATAATCTAGATATAATATGTTAATAACAACAATAATAACAATGTTATATATCCTATATAATGTACTATTATTACATTATATTATTACTATGATCATACTTGCTATCTTCATCATCATTACTTTATATACTTTCTAGTTTTCAAAAAGAAGATGAATTCAAACAGGATCTGAGAAGTTCAGCAGGTATCATTGGTTTGCTTTGTCAGAGAAATTGAAAATATTTTCAGACTCATAAAGTTGTCACTAATACTTCTGACTTCGAATAGTATTGCAAAGTAACATAGCTATTATGAGAGGCCATAATTTAAAATAGTTCAGTATTAGTACTTTGGTTGTATTTTTATGTTTTCTCTCCTTTGATTTATTTCTAATCCTTGACTTATTAACCAGTTCTAACGGGTACATAAATATGATTGTTGTTTCTTCCACTACAGAGTATAGTGTTTGGTGACCAGATGGAGAGGAGGGAGAAATCTTATGTGAAAAGAGTGTCTATTTTGTGCTTATTATTCAAGAGTGTGGGTTCTTAAGCGAGAACTTAAATCTCCCAAGCTGTTTACTCTCTGCCCAGGACAAGGTGCTTACCATTGACCTGTCCTCTCATACCCTAATGTTGCTTCCAAACCCTCATGTGGATGTAGGCTGAGGTGTGTGTGAGATTAAATCTCTCTCTAGAGGCCTGTCTTGCTCAGCCTTTGTCTGCCCGTCACCTTTAGGCTGTATTGCACAATTTATCAAGTTGGCTGCAGGAGAACGTTTTACCTGCCTGGCTTGTTCTGATGGAAGTTCCAGTCAAGGACTTTGCCCTGGTGGGTGTGGGAGGCCCTGAGTCACACGGGAATCGGGATATCATTCTTAAATACACACACACAGGGTGTTACTCGGTAGTTTGTGGGACTTTTAATACTGGGTTGGTACCATCTTAATTTTTTGGTCCTGCCCTCCTCCATTACTATTTCTTCTTCAATAAATAGAAATGCAAAAGTAGGTTTGCTGAGAAGAATGGAAGATGGGGGAAGAAGGGTTATCTCTGCTCTCCTCATTTTCTCCTCCCAACCAGAAAGGGGTGGAGTTGAGTGCTGTTTGATCTTCTCTTCCAGTTCTTCCTAAGTCCCTCCCTCCTCTTTCTCTCTGAATCAAAGGGTAGAATTTTGCCTTGAGGGTCTGACCTCATGCCCTCAGCTGGGCCAAGTTCCTAAAGGGCATATTATTTTTTTCATAAATTTATTTTTTCATTTTTAGTTTTCAACATTCCCTTCCATAAGATTTTGAGTTCCAAATTTTCTCCTCATCTTTCCCCTCTCCCACCCCAAGACAGCATGTAATTTGATATAAGCTCTACATATACATTCATATTAAACCTATTTTCTCATTATTCATGTTGTAAACAAGAGTTAGAACCAATGGGAGAAACCACAAGAAAGAAGAAACAAGAAAAAGAGAGAGGAAGAGAGAGGCAAATAGTCTGCTTCCATCTGCATTCAGATTCCACAGTTCTTTCTCTGGATGTAGACAGCATTTTCCATCATGAGTCTTTTGGAATTGTCTTAGATCCTTGCGTTGCTGAGAAGAATTAAGTCCATCAAAGTTAGTCATAGTACAATGTGACTGTTACTGTGTACAATGTTCTGCTGGTTCTGTTCCCTTCACTCAACATCAGTTCATTTAAGTCTTTCCAGGTTTTTCTGAAGTCCTCCTGCTCATCATTTCCTATAGCACAATAGTATTCCATCACATTCATATACCACAACTTGTTCAGCCATCCTCCAACTGATTTGGCATAGGACATATTCTTTTAGGGGAAATCTAAGCGAATCCCAAGTTCAAGCTTTAGGGATCTTCTTGGCCTAGTTATAGGATCATCCTTTAAACCTAAACTATAGCTCAGCAGGCACCAGGAACATCTTTTAATCCCCCAAACCAGACCTTGAGGATCTAGTCTATGAAATGCAAATTCCTTTAGGGTCATCATCCCTTCCCTCCTCCCCCCACACTGACTGGGAGTAACAACATGCCTATAAGCAGTGGGAAAATATTTTATAAAAGAGAGAATTATGGTTACAAACTCTCATTAGCAGGTGAGGAGAGAAAAATAGAACGTGTGGGGTTTGGTTGGGTTTGGGTTGGTTTGGTTTGATTATTGTTCTTTTTAATTTTTGGAAGATTCCCTTCAGCTACTTGCTTCACCATGCAAAGGGGAGAACTCACTGCTACTTAAGCCTTCCTTCATGGGTTGCTGCACTCCCATCTGCCTCCGATGGAAAATGAAGCTGAATATCTTTCGGGGAGTCTGGTTATTCTAAACCCAATTTAAGAGGCTCTATTTGACTTCTCATCTCTATAGCTCTGCCTCTTCCTCTAGGCCCCACTCTACTCACATTCCGCAAAATACCAGATCTCATGCCCCAATTCCCAAAATTTCTTCATCTTCTCTTAGGATGAGGAGGTAGAAATGCGACTACAATTAACATGATGCCCAGATACCATTCAAAACACTTTGAGATCCCCAAATCTCAGCCCTGGTTCAGCAACTTTACAGAAGAAATATAACTATCTCTATAATCTAAGTGACCAAATAATTTTACCTTGAGAAAGAAAGGATCCTGATGGCTGGGAGGGAGAGAGAGAAGAAGACTGCAGATGGTCCCTTTAGTTTTAAAGTCTAAATACTAATTAACAAATTATAATAAATAGTTATAATATAAAAATAATAAATATATAATATAAATATATAATATAAATATATAAATATAAATAATTATAATATAAGTTATAATGAATAAATAATTGAGTGTGTGAGTTGAGAGGGATATGGAGGGATATATCTGGAGGGGGAGATGACATGCTGAGAAACTTTAGGAATACCAAATTAGCAGTTGTACGGGGGATAGATTGGAATAGGGAGACAGGGAAACCAATTACGAGGCTATTGCAATAATCTAAGTGAAAGGTGATGAACGTCTGAAGTAAGGTTGTGGCTAGGTGCCTAAAGAGAAGGGGACATCTGGGAGAGAGGTTATGAAGATAGAAATGGCAAGGTTTAATGATTGATTGGCTATGTGGAGTGAGTGAGAGTAAGGAGTCTGAGTGATTCAAAGGACGATTTCAAAAGACCTCAACAGAAAGTGAAGTTTAGAAGAGGGATGCTTTGGGGTGGTTGTGGGGAGAGAAAAATAATGAATTCTGTTTTGGACTTGTCGAATTGGAGATACCCACAGAACATCTGATTATAAATCTCTGTTCTTTAGACGTTCATTCAGCATCAGTGGTAAAGTTGGAGGTGGGTTATCAAGTTATCCCCAGTCAATCAATTAACAATCAACAAGAGGGAGACAATATATACAGAAATAAAAATATGCAAAATAAATGCAAAGTGAATTTTTTTTAAAGTGGGAATATATACAAGCATATGGTAGAATCAGGAAAACCTCTATGATGAAGTTTCTGCAAGTAATTTTTGAGGAAAACAAGGAATTCTAAAAAGTGAAGGTGAGGTATAATATATTCCAGGTACTTGGGGACAGCCAATGAAAGTCACTAACGGGAGATGAGGGTCTCTTGTGAGGAACAGCAGAGGCCAGTTTGTATAGGATGTAGAATACGGGAAAGGGGGTAATTTATAATTAGGTTAGAAATAAAGGTTGAGGTCAGATTGTGAAGAGCTTTAACAGAGATACTTATATTTGATCTTAGAGGTAATAGGGGGCCATAGGAATTTAATGAGCAGGAGAGGGATGTGGTCAGATTTGCACTTTTAGAAAATCACTTCACAGCTGTTTGAAGGATGGGAAAGGGACTGGAAGTGGGAAGATCAGCTATTACAATAGTCCAGATTAGAGATGATGAGGGACTGAACTAGAGTAGGGACCATGTGAGTAGAGAGAGAGTAGAGGACAGATCTTGTAAGCAATCAGCTCTTTGGAGATGAATGAGAGTGAGGAAATCAAGGATAACTCCGAAGTAACAAAGCTGGGTGACTGAAAGTAGAGTGGTGTCCTGGACAGATAGAGGGAAGAGTCTGTTCTATTCTTTTTGGGGTTGTCAAGGAAGAGAAGGGTAATGTTACAGGGTAAAAATAGCAGAGGGATTTTAAAAATTCTTTATATTATATTGGAAATAACATTGTCGGGGCTGCTAGGTGGAGCAGTGAATAGAGCATCGGCCCTGGAGTCAGGAGGACCTGAGTTCAAATCCAGCCTCAGACATTTAACACACACAAAAACTAGCAGCGTGACCTTGGGCAAGTCACTTAACCCCCAATTGCCCTCCAAAAAGCAAAATAAACAAATAAATAAATAAGTTTATAAAAAATAAAAAAAACAAAAAAAAAAGAAAATAACATTGTCAACTTCTCATAGTCCTTCCTTCCCACCTCACTTTGAAGACACTCCTTAGGTTTTTATAACACGCAGTGTTGAATCATGACATAGGTTGATCAGCTATTGTTTCTAGACACACAACAAATGACTTTATAATCCAAAGGAAGTTGGCAGCCAGTAGAAGAGAAGAATTAAATGTATAGGAGCCAATGGATGCCCCACCCTTGAATGAATATGAGTTAATTATTATAAAAGTCTTTGAAAACAAAAAGGTATAGAGAAGTATTATACATGCTCTTCCTTAGACCTCGATGGGAGCTAATGTTTCTGACTTCAGAATCTGAGATTATAAGGTAGTATTTGGCTTAGAAGAAATGTTCTAGAGTTTAAATGGAGACTGGAGCAATCTACATGCTCTCGCTCTTTTCCATGTCTGGTTTTGCTTCCTTTTTCCTATCATCCACTCCGTTGGTTACAACCCTTCTATACAGCCAGACTAATGTCCAATGTGAAAGTATTTGCAGATCCTGTACGTGATTGCATACCGCCATGGTGGAGAGGGAAGGGGAGAAAACTTGAAACTCAAGAGACTCTGGAACTGAATCTTATAAACGAAAAGCAAATAAATCAAATTCATTTTAAAAAAAAGAAAAGAAAAAATGTTCTATGATTTTTTCAGGGTTTGATGCTAAAAGAAAAACACAATTGCACATTGTATTTTTACCGAAGAGAGACACCAACGTGGTTTTGTGATAGAATTTGAAATTTTATTTTTATTGTCAGCAACGCTAGATTTTAATTTATTTTCTAACCCTAGGAAGAGAAACATTTTTACGCTATTTATATTTAATTTTTCTCTTTCTCTGCTTCTTCTTCACTCCCAAATTGTAGATAATAAACATCAGTAGCTTCACAGTATTAGTTTAAGTCTCTGGCAAGTAACAAAAGTGATTTTTACCCGGGACCTTCACCTCTAGTTCAGTCCACGCCACAATTTTAAATAGGAGCAAGAATTTGAAATCTTAAGAGGTTTTATGTCAATATGATTATTCCAAGTGTTAAGATTGCTATACTCACTGTACTATACACACAGGTAGTCAAATATTTATTGATGATTCCAGTGTGTACATATGGAGTTTTGAAATAGAATTTTCCCTGCTACCATGGATTTATGTTTTAAGGCAATGATAGAATCTACTTGTCAGCTTTTCAGGGTTGTTTGGATATAGGAGGTGGGGTGAAAGGTGGGACTCTAGTCTGACAAGCCATTCTTCACTCCAGAGATTAATTCCCCTATTAGGGGAATAACCCATATGGAATTCCCATCAGAGGTGTAGACTATGGTGTTACTGAGTTCTTACTATGAACAGTTCAGTTTTGTGTGTTCTTACTGAGAAGGAGTTATTGGGAGTAGGTGGTGGTGGTGGTGGTGGTGGGTGTGTGTGTGTGTGTGTGTGTGTGTGTGTGTGTGTGTGTGTGTGTGTGAGAGAGAGAGAGAGAGAGACAGACAGACAGACAGACATGGTCAGACCTGTACCATTCTCCTAGTGATGCTTTTATGTTTGAGATTCTTGGAAATCACACTCTCTAAAGACTCAGAGTTGTCTATGACACAAAGGGCAATGGAAAGATGAGTGATGGGTGGAGGTAAGATTCAACCCTGCTCAAACCATAACTCTCTTACAGCTCTTTTGTTCTTGGGTTATCTGTATTTATTTATCAGGGTTGGGTTTTGTTTTGAATTTGCCAGAAGCCTTGTAAGCCCCTTGAGGACAGAGGCTATTTTTTGTAATCACTTAGGAAAATCATTTTAGCAGCCAAGTAGAGGACGGATTGGAATGAGGAAAGACTCGAGTTAGGTAGACCAAATAGGAAACTGTTGCAGTATTCTGAGCATGAGGTGATGGTGATCTACACCAGGTGGTGGCTTTTTGATTAGAGAGAAAAGTACATATATGTAATACCATGCACCAGCAGATTCCCAAAGGAATGCTACTGTGAACAGCTTTTAGAGTTCAGATTACAAAATATAGTGAACACTGTTTATTCCGTTACAAATCACTACAACCACAGCGTGAAGAGGTATGATTTTCTCTATGTGTCTGCACCCAACCCAGAACAATTTCGAGGAAATCTCTAATATAAAGCTTTGGCATAATTTCCGTCTAGGGCTTTCCCAAGAATATCATCATCCCTACTAGAAAAGGTAACCAATATACAGGATGGTTATCACTGCATAAGATTCAGAAGATTAACAGGCCTTCATAAACTCATTTAGGAAACATAAAATATTCAATTATTCCTTTATACTCATTGTACTTCATCCAAAAGGTAAAGGTTACTATAAAACCTGTATTGTGGGGTTAACCAGCAGCTATTTCGTATTCCCCTTGGTAGGCCTGCCTTCTCCTACAAAATCCCTAATTCCTGGTCAGGCTGGGTGTAACTTTGTTTAGGCTTTGGGGTATGACAGCCTCATCTCTGCTAAGAAAAATGCTGTGCTTGGAAATCTCCCTCTGGTCAGCTGATACCTGAATTCTGAGCTCAGAAATTTGATTCACAAGGTTGTCATTGTGAGGTTGGAAATGTTCATTTCTTGGGATTGCTGGTCATGAGGGAAGGAAATAGAAAGCTGAAGAAGGTAGCTGGGACTTGAAGTCAATGGTCAGGCCTACCTTGCAAGCACATTTCCCCATTCCATTCCCATGTGTTTGTGTTACAAGCTGGCATTGCTGCTAGTGACAGGGAGGGGAGGGTTGAAAGAAGAGATAAATTCCTTTCTATGCCCTGCATGCTGGAAGTCAAAGAGACAGAAAGTGCTAGAAATGAAGCTCAAGGAAGAATCCTTTTCTCTTCCTCTTTATTATAGATGACAGAAAGGAGGAGGGTCTTCCTCAAGAGTCTGTTCTCTTAATTTCCCAATTTTCCATTCATCTTTGACACAATCCTTCATCCTCAGTCATGAGAACCAATCAGGAGTTTCTGTGTCATCACAACAACAACAACAACCCAACAACACACATGCCCCTCAGTGATAGGCCAAAGACCTTTCTAGATCCATGGAATATATCTCAATTCAACACATCCAGGGATCTGATCCCCTGATCATCCATATCATAAAGCCTTAATAAAAGACTAAAAAGAGGTAAAATATGCTCTGTGAGGTTCAAGGGTTTGAGGGAATCAGAGGAGGCATCTTAGAGGAGATGGCATTTGAGAGAGACTTTAAAGGATGAGTAGCAATTCAACAGAAAGAATTCAGTATCCTAGGCATAGAGAATAACGTAAGCAATGGTGCAGAGACTGGAGAGTTCAGTTCACAGAGTTAGGGGACAAAGAATGATTCAATATAAGGTGTAAGATGGCACCATATTGTGGAGTTCTTAAATGCCAGGCAAAGGATTTTGAACTTTACACTATGAGGTAATAGTAAAGGATTTTCAGTAGAGAAATGTTACGATCAGACATATGCATAGGGAAAGTCTAGCAGCAGTATACGGATGATTTCTAGAGGGAAAACAATGACAAGGAGGCAATCATTGTCATAGGTAACAATGAGATCCTATTCTAAGGTAGTAGGTGTAAGAATAGAGAAGAAGGGACAGGTAATGGGCAATGTGATACAGCAGAAAGTCTGGAGTCAGAAGGCCTGAGTTTTAAGTCTGTCTCTGATACTACCTGTGTATCCTTGGATAAGTTACTTAACTTCCCCGAACCTTGGTTTCTTCATCTGTAAAATAAGGGGGAATTGGATTGGTTGGTCCCATCATTCTAAGTCTTTTGATCCTATAATCCTCGGATCAAGATTGCTGAAGTAGAAGTGATAGGACTTGGGGGAGGGGAATGCAAGGTATGATATGAGAAGTGAGGAAGAGGAAAGAGTCAAAGATGAAAAGAAGGCTTTGAGAGTGTGAGGTTGGGTGAATGGTGGTGCCCCTGATAGAAATATTGAAACATTAGGAAGGAACATTGATTAGAAAGTCCTACATGATGTTAGTTACAAGGATCCTTAATCTCCCTCCAGCTGAATGGAATTTTGGTAGTGCTTTTCAAGGAGAATTCAGTATTCTGCATCCCCAAATTCTGATACAGTTGAATCTCTCCGGAAGAGAAGAGTGCACTGTTCGAGTCCAGCTAGGAAGAGGTGACCATTCTAGGGGAAGTAGAACCTGAATTCAAGAAGAAGTCAGTTCTAATATTTCTAAGAAAGGACAATCATTGATATCATAGTGATATATGTTGAAAGCTGAAGCATTTCCTTCTAATTCTGACTCCAACATGGGACCAAATTTTCAAGCCTTACAACAGAAGAAGGGGGTTTTATCTGCCTCATTGAATATCTACCACACAAGGAATTGCTCTTGGTGCTCTTGAATTCCTTGTGCAGTTGAATGCCTAACCTGAAATTGGACCATCTAGTATCAATCTTAGTGATCCTTGCACATGACAATTCCAACCTTATACCGATAAACTTCCTTTTACTCTCAAAACGAAGCAAGAAATTGTAAGTAGGTACATAAGCTTTGTTTCCTTTCCTAAAGAAATGCCACATGTGATCTGAAAACACATAGATCTAGGCTGTAACACTACACTCACTTAGCAGAACAAAAAGTTTTTTCAACTTAAAAGATGGATTTAACTACAACAACAAAAAGACAAAGTGTGTTTAGGACCTGTGTCACAGGAATTTCTGAATTAAACACAGACATCCTTTGAAACATAACTGCAAACATGGCTGTCAGCCAATCTCTGAACCAGGGTGTGCAACTATAATGAGAGTTTATGAATCCAAGTCATCAGGAACTTCAAATAAACTAGCTTCTAGTTAGTTGGCTCAGCAATTCAGATGGAAACTAAAGAGCTAAAGGTCATTTGCTGTGCCTGGTTCCTCATCTGTGGATGTCATATGCAAGTTATATATTAGTTTAGAGTAGCATGCATTTTCATCCTTGTAAAGAAGAAAGATACACATAATCTAAATATTTATTTCTTATAAACTAACTTTTGTAGAATAGCATACTTCCTCAGGGATAGTAATCTGTAAGATATTAGACGAAAATAAAATTTGTTGGGAGAAGAAAATTAAGTTCTTTAGGCTTAAAACAAATTCAGAGGTGGGAACAGTACTGGTATACAGAAATCTGTGCTTCTGAATTCATAGTATGTTAGAGGTAGAAGGGAATTTCGGAATCGCTTTATCAATGAGGAAACTGAAGCTTAGAGGGTGTTACGGGAATCTAAAGATCTTCCCTGCCCCTAGGCCCTTTGCTAATGTGGCTACGTGACTCTGAGGACCCTTGGATATTTGAAAGTATACTCTGTTCCTTAATAGGCTGAATGTGGTCACATGGAGCCTGTGGCGCCAG
>CM053589.1:12692193-12710385 GCA_028646515.1 Pseudochirops corinnae
TTTTCCTCCTGAACTAGGTAAATGATATGTTTGATTAAAGTAAGATTGTTAACCCATTTTGAGTTGCTTTCCTTTAGAAAAGCAGATCTAAGAACCTGTGCTAGTAGCTGCCCTAGGCATGCTAGGGTGCTTGCTGTTACAGAGGGATTGTCCAAGTTCATATAGTTAGTCATAGAGCTGGGACTAAACTCTAGTTTTCTAAAGTCTAATGCCCCCCACACACTCCATGGGACAGCCTCTCTATACATATATTCCATGCACTCCAATCCAGCCCCTTCTATATCAGCTTAACTCTTTCTGGATACTCTAATTCTAGATCACACATATTAAAGTGTTCAACCAGGAGGCATTTTAGCCAATAGTTATATTTCACTTCAGCTGACTTAAGCTCCCATCCAGGAGCTGAGAACTTCTAATAGTCATTAAAGTTAGCCAGATTCTGAAAGAGTAAAACATTTAATCAGGAGGGTCTTTGCAAAGCAATAGCAAAATGCATTTCATACTTATTTTCAGATGAGTAAAATTTCAGTACTGGAAGAGGCATCAGAGACATCTATTCTAACAAAAGACCCTTCTACAACATATTCAAAAGGTCCCATATTTGACAAGTGGTTTTCTAGCTTTTGCTTCAAGATCTCTAATGAGGGGGAATGCCTGAGGAACTTTGAGATAGCTCTAAATGTTATAAAATTATCTTCCCATCAAGCCTAAATCTCTCTCTTTGCATCTTCCACCTACTCCTCCTAAGTCTGCTGCTTGGGGGCCAACCAGAAATCTAATTTCTCTTCCATATGAAAGCAATTTAAATATTCCACAAAAGCTACTAAGTTTCCCATAAGTCTTTTCTTCTCTCTTGTTTCTTCAACTAATCCTCGTGTGGCATGATCTCATAGCCTTTCACATTCTTCTGGATGCTACCTAGCTTATTAATGTTTTTCCTAAAATGTGACTCCTCACTGCCTCATACCTGGATTATTGCAATAAGCTACAGGTTGGTCTCTGTGCCTCACTGTCTCTTCTCATCCACCCTCCATTCAGGTGTCAAATTGATCTCCCTAAAGTTCAGATCTCACCATGTCATCTCCATAGGAAATAAACTCCAGTCATTCCCTATCAGGGATCAAATACAAAATCTTCTGTTTGTAATTCAGTGTCCATCATCATCTCCTCTCCTTCCCCTGGGCCCTACTTTTCTGGTCTTTTCACACCCTACTCCTCCCAAGGTACTCTATGATCCATTGATGTTGCTGTTCCTTGCTGTTCCTTGAACAAGCCACTCCATTTCCAAACTCTGGTCATTTTCTCTCGTTGTCCCCCATGCTTGGAATGCTTTCCTACTTATCTCTAATTGCATGAATTCCCTGATTTCCTTAAAGTCTCAGCTAAAATCCCATTTTCAATATGTCACCTTTTCTGATCTCCCTAAGGCTAGTGACTTCCCTTTCTTGATTATCTCTAATTTGTCCTGCATGTATATTGTTTATACATAATTGCTTGCCTGACCAAGGCAAAGTAGATCATAGATTTTAGGTCATAGAGTCATAGATTTAGAGCTGGAAGGGACCAGGACATCTGGTTAACCCCCTTATTTAATAGATGAGAAAACTGAAACTCAGAGAAGTGATATGAATTGCCTAGTTATATAGGTACTAAGTGGCAAAGTAAAAATTTTAACCCATGATCCCCTTGGGACCATCACCTTCCTATTCCAGCTTCCCTACTAAGACTATTTCCTCTCTACCTACTATGGCTGTCATAATGTATCCCAAAATTACATGGCCTTTTTAACTACCATATCACATGCTTGATTCATTTTGAGCTTGTGGTTCACTGAAATCCCCAGATCTTTTCTAAGCCAACTGCTATCTAGTTATGCCTCTTTGTGAAGTAGATTTTTTCAGAACAAAAAAATTTTTAAAAGGAAGTTATTATATTTGTTCTTAATTCAGTTTAATTAAAAATGAATGTTAAACTTACCTATGATGTGCAAAGTTCTGGTGATACAAAGACAAAAAAAAAAAACCACTTTCTGGCCTCAGTGAACTTGCATTATTTTGGGAGACAAAATATTGAGAGACAAGATCAGGGAAGATGTGACAGAAAAGGTGGTCCCTGAGTTGAAGATAAAGATCCTGAAAGGTGGATCTAAGGAAGGAGTGAATTCCAGGAATGGGGAACCACTTTATGAATGCAAGGAGTATAAAAAATGGCTAATAAATTGGGGAGGGGGAATAAAATATAATTTTAAAAAGGATTCCTGTTCCTCACTCTCTTCTCATTCTGGTATTCCAAAATTTTTAAGAAAACAAAATCTGTTTATTTTCTCCAGCTACTTAATTTTTTTCATATGAAAACATATTTTTCTTTCCTATTTAAAAAAAGGAATGGTTAATAGAAGAGTAGTATGAAATATAACTGAAAGGTATGACTGGTATTACAAAGGGCTTTGATTTTATTCTTAAAAAATCCGTATTTCTACACTACAGGCAGTGGAGAGTTTTGAAAGGCATAGAATTTTTTTGAACAGAGAAGCAATATGATCAGGCTTGTGCTTTAGGAAGATTATTTTGGCAACTGTGAAGGATGAATTGGAAATGAGAAGTTGAAGCAGGAAAAAAATATTTAGGAGGCTCTTATAGTAGTTTAGGTGAGAAAGGTTCTCTTAAGTCAGTGACTGTATGAGAACAGATGAATAGGAGATGTTGTAGTTGTAGAACGAAAAAGACTTGACAATTGGTTAAATACCATGAGGGGGAACCTAAGGAGTTGAAGAACCTAAATGACTGAGAGAACAATAGTGCCTTCAGTAGAAGTAAGGGAATTTTACCTGCGCGTATACATATTTATGTCAAGTGGTAGCCATCTCTAGGGTGGGTCAGGAGATGGAGGAGGGAAAAAAGGAAGTTATATGGTAACTATTATGTATTTAAAAGGAAAAGAAATTTATACATAATAGATTTGTAGTTTTATGTTCAATCCTCTTTTTTTCTATTCTGCTTTTTACAGAAATGCTTGTTTTATTTCTTAAATTAAGAGTAAAAAAAGGAAAAAATAGTAATAGGGAAAGTTGGGAGAAGAGCTCATTTTGGGGGAGGGCATCTTCTGGATTGTCAAGATCTCTTTGGATCTTTATTCTGTCATCTAACATGGCAGCTTTCACTCCTATGGTCTGCATATCCTATCAACTTCCTGTTGTCTACATCTCTGATAAGCATTGCATCTAAGCCTTTATCCAAATCTGAAACACTTTATGAAATGTCTTACTAAAATTTAAGTGAACTATATCTGCTATATCTAGATAAACTATATTATGATCCTCTGATTTAAGTAGACTATCTCAAAAGAGGAAATGAAAATTCATTATTATTTTTTTCAATTAACATGCATTTATTTTCCTTTCCTCCCACTGCTTCCTGCAGTGAAAAAGAAAGTCCTTGTAACAAATAGGCATGATCAAGCAAAAGAAATTCCTGCATTGGCTATATTTTAAAATATATGTCTCATTCTACTGCTAGAGTCTATCACCTCTGTCACAAGAGTGGGTAGCATGCTTTAGACTGCAGCGTTTCTGTTCAATTTAAATACATCCTGCATAGCAGATATTTATATTATGATTCATAACAGTAGCAAAATTACAGTTATGAAGTAGCAACAAAAATGATTTTTATGGTTGGGGGTCACCACAACATGAGGAGCTATATTAAAGGGTCGCGGCATTAGAAAGGTTGAGAACCACTGCTAGAGACATAGGTCCTCTGGAATCATGGTCACTACATTGATCTTAAGTCTTTTTAAGTCATTTATCTTTGCAATATTGTTATGGGGCAGCAATACGGCTCAATGGAGAGAGCCCTGGCTCTATCAGGAGGACCCAAGTTCAGATATGGCTTCAGACATTGTTCCTTTCCCATTGTTCATAAACATCCCCAAACTGCTCACAGTAATTAACATGTTAGTTCTTTACCTGAAGATGTAGTTCAACTGGACTGACGACTTGAACTCTTTAAGTTCTAGAAGCTTTCTTTTTTTTTTCCTTTTTTTTTGGAGGGGGGAGGACAGGGCAATTGGGGTTAAGTGACTTACCCAAGGTCACACAGCTAGTGTGTCAAGTGTCTGAGGTCAAATTTGAACTCAGGTCCTTCTGACACCAGGGCCAGTGCTCTATTCATCGCGCCATCTAGCTACCCCAAGAAGCTTTCTACAAGTCTGACAATATATTCAATAAATTGTATGCTCCCCTACCCTTCTTCCCTCCTCCACCCTCCTGCCACCACATATACCTCAGCAAAGGAGATGGGGGAAACATTTTCTCATATCTCTTCTTTTGAGGCCAAGCTTGTCCTTTATAGTTTTACAGCATTCATGAGTTTTGGTTTTTCTAATGGAACTAACCCTTAAGGCCCTAGGTAGGAGTCAGTCTGCTTTGTGTTCAAAGGAGCTAGGCACTTGGACAAATAATAAAATTGTTTGCTAATTAGAATATAGTTTCAGAGATTGGGGCTCACCAGGATTCATTATTTGGTACTCCCAACTCTGCTGTTACCTTTAAGAAGTCTGTTGTAGTCAAAACTACCTAAAAGAGATAGGCCGCTTCATGAAAGACATTTTTTTAAAAAAAGAAGAAAAGTTTAGTGAGTTTTCTCCCCGGGGAGGACTGTGGCTGCAAGGTATTGCTTGTTGGAAAGATGTATGGTAAACCTTGAGATTTTAAGAGCAGGTCAGAGTCATTTTTCTCATGAGGAAGAAAGAGCACTGTCACTAAAGAATTTAACTGGTCAGAAACTGGAAGCAAAGCAAACCTTACAAGCCAAAGAAGCTGCGCCTGGAAGCAGTGACCACCCATCCATCCACCTGTCTAGCAGAGCAGGGACCCTGGCATGAGTAAGCCCAGCCCCAGTGCCACCACCACACAGCCTTAGCAGCACTGCCCCATCAGAGAGGTGATTTTCCCTTCCACACGTGAGCTCCAGCCACGGCGCTTTCCCTACCTGTGTCTATTTTTCCATCTGATGGTGTTTGTATTTGTGAGAGAATTTTATGGAGTAAAATGTTTTTATTTGTACCTTTTCTTTTTACTTGCTGCTCTGCCAAATGCCTTTGCTTTCAAGCAGTTAGGTCCTGTGGCTGAATAACAGAGGCAAACACATTTGACTGTCTTACTTAGGTAAGAATGAATTCCCTGACTCATAATCAGTTTGAAGTCCACTAGTTTCCCCAGATTTTTTTCAGACAAATTACTGTCTAATTATGTCTCTCCCATCCTATACTTGTGACGTTGAGCTTTTGAACCCAAGTATAAGGCATTGTAGTTATGTTGGTTGAGTTTTACCTTATATTCAACACAGTGCTCTAGTTCAGGGGGCCTAGGATGTTTTTGTGCTGCCGGAGAGCTAAGAAGAATTTTTACATTTTTAAATACAGTTATTCCTTCCATATTATGACTTCCCCCATTGTGGTTTATATATATTGTGGGTCAGAAAAAGAAATTAAATGGGAATTTTGGAGGAGTTTTGTAGAAGCCATAGACAACACAGAAAAATTTAGAAACTCCAAAACGCATAAAATGTGTGTATACTATTGTGTAATATCATCCTATTTTATATTTTAGTACCATGATAATTTAGACTTCTTCTCTAGTACAAAGACAGGGTCAAAAAATATTTACCCAGATTTTCCAGGTCACAGAGGTGCTACACCTCTAACCCCCCCAATGTGGAAAGGATAACTGTATAGTAAAACTTAATTTTAAAATGTGAAGACTATTTTTAACTCTCTTAGTCACCAGTCATGGTTTGGCAGCCCCTGATTTAACCCGATGGTCTTCAAACCTTTTTAATTGTGTGCCCCCTCAGTAAAAAATGTTTGAGCATGCATCCCTAATATATATGTATATTTATTTGCCCATTTGTAAATTACATGCATGTCGTATGGGTACATTATAAAACACAAAAATATAAGTTAAAAAGGATAAGGTAAAGACAAAATAATATATGATCCTAGAGTTAATAGGGAGCCAGTAAAGTTTATTGAGAAGGGGAGTGACATGGTCAGATGTCACTTTAGGAAAATCACTTTGGCGGCTGTATAAAAGATGGATTAGAGGAGAAAGATTTGAAACAAGGATACCAATTAAGAGACTATTGCAACTGTTCAGGTGAGAGGTAATGGGGGCTGGAAATAGGGTATGAGCATATGAGTAGAGAGAAAGGGATAGATGTGAGAGATGTGGAGGCAGAAATAATAAGCTTGGGCAGCTCATTAGATATGTAGGATGGGGGAGAGTGAGAAGCTGAAGATGACATCAAGGTTGTGGACCAGTGCCATGCTCAGCAGTAACTGGCAAGTTTGGAAGAGTTGCGAGTTCAGGGGGACTAATCACGTAATGAGATCTGTGACCTTTTTGCCATTCACCCATCCCAGGATCATAGCCTCCAAGGAATGCCTGCTGCATCCTTGAGGTGATCTGGGGGGCAAGACTAAGGTTTACATGTTGATTTGACTTACTCAGCAGCACCTGAGAATCCACTGTTATATTATTTTGTATCTGCTTTGGGTTATAGCTGCCCTGAGAAGTTAATAACCAGTTCAGAAGGGAGTTAGGGAGGGGAAAGGCTGGGAAATTGCACACCCAAGGGAGGAAGGAGAGTGCCAGAGTGCTTGGGGATAAAAGGTAGGTGTGGGTCATGCTGGAGACAAACCCCATAATTGGTTATTGTGGGAAAGGTAGGGTGCAATGCTTTATTTCCCTTCCTATTCTTTGACATTAGACCACAGCTCCTTTTGGGGCACGCCATGGTGCCCCCAGCCCTCAGTTTGAAGAACACTGCTCCTACCAATCAAGATTTTCTTGGACTCTCTCTGTCATCTATCCCTCCCAACTTTGTGTCATCTGCAGATTTGTTGAGTATATACATCTATGCTTTCATCCAAGCCATTAGTAAAAGCATCAAATCACACAAGGGCAAACATAGATCTCTCAGACATTCCACTGGTCAAATTGACATTGAACCATTAACAACCGCTCTTCGAATCTGGCCATGTGGCTAGTTCTGAATATACATAGATTCATTATCATTTAGGTTTTCATCTTTTCCATATCAAATACTTGCTAGAATCCAGACACACTGTATTTGCCTGATCTACTAGTTTAGGAACCCTATCAAGAAAGGAAACCCAGTTAGTCTGGCACGACCTATCGATGAGCCCATGTTGTGATTTTTGTTCACTACCCATGTCTTTAATGATCCATTCAGTACTTTTTGCAGTAATCAAAGTTATACCTGTTGGAATAAAATTTTCAGACTCCATTCACTTAAAAAAAACATAACAGCATCTGCTCTTCTCCAATCCTGTGGTACATCTGTCTCCATTATCTTTTAAATATGGCTGACAATGGCTTAGCAATCACCTCACTAGTTCTTTCAGAGTTCAGGGATACAGTTCATCTGGACCAGGTGACTTGAATTCATTAAAGTCAGGTAGGTGTTCTTTTCCTATCTCTTTGTTTATTGTTTATCAATTGATCCCCCCAACTGCTAGTTCCCTCACTCCTGAGCATTTTGTATTTATTATATTGAGATTTATTCTGTATATATTTACAGGAGCACTTGTCTTCCCAGTAAAATGCCAGCTCTTTGAGAGTAGACATCATTTCATTCTTTATAGTTGCATTCCCAGTGCCTAGCCAAGTGCCTAGCCCAAAGTAAACTAACTAAACAAACACTTGTTTGATTCACTGTTTTTGTCTGACCATTTCTCATTTTTTCTTGACAAAAAAAAAAGATTAGATAGAATTCAAGAAACTTCAAATCAACAAGCATTTATTAAGTACTTCAACCTTCAATTAAACAAACATTTAGTTACTCTCATCAACTAACATTTTACTTATATTTTCATCCTGAAATTTAAGGGGGAAATGTGCTTTTCTCCTCTTGCATATTATTTTTCTGCTGGTGGGCTAATTTCATTAGCTAGGGCATTATGAATACCTGGGCAAAGCAATGACAAAGAGAGAATGACATTGTTTCTAGAAAGCCAAAGGAAGAATAAGTACAGATGTTAACTATAATTAACTGGTCTTCCCTAAGCGTGTTCCTATTTTTCAATCAAATCCTTGCTTGAGGTGTGGAAAGGTTTGTCAGTTAAGTGTGATATTATTAGAGACCGCCAACTACCTCTGGGTATCCCTTCTTACCCCCCGTTCTTACCTTTGTTCCTTAAAAAATTTTAATAACATTTTTTCCCCAATTATATGTCAAGACAATTTTTAACATTCATTTTTATAAGATTTTGAGTTCCAAATTTTTCTCCCTCCCTCCCCTCCCCACTTCCTAAAATGGTGGGCAATTTGATGTAGGTTATGTATGTGCAATTATGTAAAACAGTTCCATATTAAGTCACAGTTGTGACAGAAGAAACAGATCAAGAGGAGGAAAAAACCACCAAAAAAAAAATAAGTGAAAAAAGTATGCTTCAATCTGCATTCAGAGTCCATTGGTTCTCTATTTAAATGTGGATAGCATTTTCCATCATGAGTCCTTTGTACTCGTCTTAGATAATTGTGTTGCTGAGATGAGTTGAGTTATTCAGAGTGGATTATCACACAGTGTTGTTGCTACTGTGTACAATGTTTTCCTGGTTCTGCTAATTTCACTTTGCATCAGTTCATTCAAGTCTTTCCAGGTTTTTCTGAAGTCTACTTGCTCATCATTTCTTATTGCACAGTAATATTCCATTATATTCATATACCACAGCTTGTTCAACCATTCTCCAATTGATGGACTTCCTCTGAGTTTCCCATATTTTGTCACCACAAAAAGGGTTACTCTAATTATTTTTTGCATATGTAGGTCCTTTCCCCCTTTTTATGATCTCTTTGGGATACAGACCTTGTAGTATTATTGCTGGATCAAATGATATTCACAGTTTGGTGGCCCTCGGGGGATAGTTCCAAATTGCTCTCCAGAAAGGTTGGATCAGTTCACAACTCCACCAACAGTGCATTAGTGTCCCAATTTTCCCACATCTTCTCCAACGCTTGTCATTTCCTTTTTTTATCATATTAGCCAATCTGAGAGGTGTGAGGTGGTACCTCAGAGTTGTTTTAATTTGCATTTCTCTAATCAAAAGTGATTTAGAGTACTTCTTCATATGCCTACAGATAGCTTTGATTTCTTCATCTGAAAACTCCTTGTTCATATCCTTTGACCATTTAACAATTGTGGCAACTCTTACCCTTTGAACTTGAAACTACCACCATCTCTCTCTTAAAATCCTGCTTGCTTATTAGAATATAGTTTCAGAGCCTGGGGCTTAACTTGATGTTGTCATTCATTATTTGTTGCTCCACATCTCTGCTCTCACCTTTAAGAAAAACAGTTTCTGCGTTGGTAGAGATAAAAACTAGACAAGTTATTTCACTAGTATTATAAGAAATTCCCATGTGGGGAAACTCCCTCCATTAAGACAAGCCAACAACTTCTCTGTAGCTTATAGACTTAGAGAGTTACCTAGGTCACTAGGAAGTGACTTGCCCAGAATCATACAGCCAGGATGTATCAGAAGTGGAATTTGAACCTGGATCTTCCTGGCTTTGAGGCCATCTCTTTAACCATTATACCATGCTGCCTTGATATGAGAAAGAAAATTTGTAAAACATCAAATACACACAGGGCTATGTAGTAGGAAAAATAATTTCTCAATGACTAAAGCATTTTCCGAAAGCAATGGTTCTCAATTTTTTTAAACTTCAGGACCCCTTTATTTAACAATTATTGAGGACCCCTGCTAAAGAATTTTTATGTGGCTTATAACCATTGATATTTATTATACTAGAAAGTGAAACATCTTAGTATTATGAAAATAGTTTTGATCTCACAATCAATCAATCAATATCTATTAAGTACCTGTGACCTGCCAGGCCCTGTGCTTGACTCTATCCATGCCCTCTGTCTGCATAAACTTCTTCTAATGATTCTAATGTTGATAAAGTTCTTAGGAGTAACATTATCATCTTCTGCAAAGGGACAAAAGACAACCCCTGCCCTCAAGTAGTATGCAATCTAATAGGTCTTGGGAACCCTTAAGTATCTCCACACCACATTTTAAGAACCACTGCTCCATAATTTGGAACTATGCCCAAAGGGCTATAAATAAGTGCATACCCCTTGACCCAGCAATACCACTTCCAGGGCTGTGGAAATCACTGAAGTGGGAAAAAGAACCATATGTACAAAAATATTTATAGCAGCTTTTTTTGTGGTGGCAAAGAACTGGAAGTCAAGGTGATGCTCATCAACCGGGGAATGGCTAAACAAGTTGTGGTATATGAATGTAATGGAATACTATTGTGCTATAAGAAATGAGGAGCAGATGGACTTCATATTTACCTGGAGAGACTTATATGAACTGATGCTGAGCAAGAAGAGCAGAACCAGGAGAACTTTGTACACAATCACAGACACATCGTATGTGTGACGACTAACTTTGAAAGACTGGACTTCTCTCAGCAATACAAGGTTAGAAGACAACTCCAAAAGACTCATGATGGAAAGGGATATCCACAATCAGAGAAAGAACTATAGAGTCTGCATATTGAAGCAAACTCTGAAGCCAACTATTTGCTCTCTCTCGTTTGTGTTTTGTTTTGTTTTATCCCTTCTTTTTCATTGTTCAGCCAGTGGTTATCCTTTACAACATGACTAACATTCACCGTGAAGGTATTTGTAGAACCTAAATTTGAATATGTGCTGCTATGGGGGGGAGGGGGAAGAAAGGGAGGGGGAGAAAATTTGAAACTTAAGAGATTGTGGAACTGAATATTGTAAACTAAAAGTAAATAAAAAGGCATCAATTATTAAAAGAAAAGAACCACTGCTCCAAAAACTGTCCTAGGATTTCAAGATGAAGAGAGACTTTCATTATCATCTAGTTCAAGGGTTCTTAGACCAAAGATGTATGAATTTGTTTGTAAAATACTTTAATAAGTATAATTTCAATATAATTGGTTATCTTATGTATCTTATATAATTGGTTATTTCATTTTATGAATTTAAAAACATTATTCTGAGAAGGGTTCCTTGAGCTTCACAACTGCCCAAGGTATCTATAACAAAAGAAAGGTTAAGAATCCCTGAAGTACTTGGACCCATATGACACAATAGTAAAACTAAGACTAGTACCCAGGTTTCCTGATTTTCAGTTCAGTGTCTTTTCCATGACACCACATTACCTGATTTTAATTGCATCACTGAAATGAGTTAGGTAAAAATATTGAGCTTACCTAAGAAGATACCAGGGTCAGTTTAATAGAACTGTAACAGGACATTTGGATACAGAAAGCCTAACTACATATATAAAATATTTTAACAAACTTTTCTAACCTATGTTATCTACTAGAAACCTTACTAATGAGTCCACAGGAAAACTCTCCTACAACTGGATACCCAGAAAAGCCATGACAGGTTCAAGGAAGTCTGTGGGTCAACACCCACTCAAAACCATAGGTCCCAAGTCCTCAGTGATGTATTGACTCTCACTAATGATCTCTTAATTGGCAAATCCAATCCATATTCTCCTTGGCCCCTTTGCAGCCTTTGACACTACTGATCACCCTCTTCTCTTTGATGCTCGCTCCTCTCCAGGTTTTGGGATACCACCCTCTTCTCTATCTCTCAGTCCCATATCTAAAGGCCTGTCCATTTCACCTCTGCAACATCTCTCCAATATGCTCCCTTTTCTCCTCTAGTACTGCCACTATTCTAGTACAGGCCCTCATCACCTCGCACCTGCATTGTTATGATAGTTTGCTGGTGGGTCTGCCTGTCTCAAGTCTCTCCCCACTCCATTCCATCATCCATTTAGCTACCATTTTGATTTTTCTAAAGCACAGGTACAACTATATCATTCTCCCTACTTAATAAACTCCAGTGACTCCCTGTTGGTGTTATTTGGTGTTCAAAGCCCATCATAACCTACCCCTCTCCTACCTTTCTAGTCATCTTATACCTTACTACTTTCCATGTACTCTGTGACCCAGTGACACTGGCCTCCTTGTTCTTCCACAAACAAGACTCTCCATTTCTTGTCTCCAATCCTTTCATCCTCCGTGACTGGAATATTCTCCTTCTTCATCTCTGCCTTCTGGCTTCCTTGACCTCTCTTAATTCCCAAATAAAATCCCACCTTCTACAAGAGTAATATCAAATTAAAAATACAAATAGGGGCCACCATACATATGAATCATAGAAATCCACATATTACTTTAGAAAAATACATATTAACACAATCTATGTTCTATTATATTTCCATTTATTGTGTTAAGTGTGTCCCAATTGCATTTTAATCTGTTTTGGGCAGTACTTAGGGATGCAGTAGGCTATAATGCCACAATCTCACATGGGTGACCCCCCTGTTTTCTGTTGCAACCCCTCTAAATTTTAGTGCTTTTTCTCTTTTAATATTTCCCATTTTTCTGGCTAGAACTCATTTGTACGTAGTTGTTTGCTTGCTGTCTCTCTCAGTCAGTTGTGAGCTCAAGGATAGAGACTGTTTTTACCTCTTCTTATACACCCCCAACATTTAGTACTGTGCCCGGCCCTTGGTAGGTGCTAACTAAACGCTTATTGGCTGTCTGACCAGGTAGCCAGAGAATATATTGGTGTCTAACAGGGATCCTTAACTCTGTACCTGTGAACTTATATATAAACATATGTACATGTACACATACACATACAACTGATTTCAATACAATTGGCTTCCTTTATAATCATATATTTTACACAATTAAAAATGATTCTGAGGGCTTTGTAGGCTTCATTAGACTTCCAAAGGAGCCCAGGGAACAAAAAAAAGGTTAAGCGTCCCTGATTTATAATATATGTATATGTGTGCTCATGAAAGACATATGTGTCCAAATGGGTTCTCTAAATCTATAGCCGTGGTTCTCAGGTGGAATGGATGATGATCTCCGGAATCTGATCATGATTTCTACCATGAAGGAAGCAGGAGAACTACAAAATGTTTGTGTGTGTATGTGTACATATACATATATATGCCATATATATAATTTGAGAGGATATATATGTATGTATGTATTTGTTCAGTCATTTCAGCACTTACATATATACACATACATACATGTGCATACATATACATGTGTGTATGTATGTGTCTCTGTGTGTGTACACTGCTTGTCTAGTAGTATAACTTTTCAGAGGATCAGAAGGAAAACCACTTCCCTGGCCACTCTTAAGGAGGGGGATATTATAGCCCCAAATTTATAATTTTTGGTTAGCCCAGATACGCTAAAGACTGGAATAGTGAGTAATCCCATTTCTCCACCAAAATTGCAAACAAAAATAGTTGAAGTTCTACAAGTTATATAATACACCAGAAAATAGACAGATGAATGAGTTCTTTGTGGGAGTGAGATGAGAACTCATCTTACACTAATAGGGAGGCCCTGATCTCACCCAAGGGGAAAGTCTCCAAAGTTTCTAGGGAGATAAACTAGAAAATGGGAGACATATTGAAGAACAAAAGTTTCCCCAACACATGGATAGCTCTCAAAGTCTTGTTTTGTGTCTCTCTCCTGAAGAATGTCTGGAACCATATGAGTTTCTCTCTGAAGAAGGTCTCCAAGCCAATGGAGCTTCACGTTAGCATTTCTTCCACCAATAGGAGTTGTTTCCTTTTCCAATGCAGCAGCACGCAGAACATCCCAGGCATGGTTTGAAGCCTGATTATAGGTTCAGAACAAGACATTCGATAAAAACAACAGAGCAACTAAAATGACAAGACTCCTCCATGCACAAATAGGTTGCAGTTAGAGCAATATGTACGTCCTGAGGCCCTTCTGTACACAACATGTTTGTCTTATCTGACACAGATTAAGCTAGTTTTTCAAACCATCTTTGAAACAATTGATTTTTTTTAAGGCTTGTACCATTGACACAGATTCCCAGTGGTCTACAATAAGTACAAAAACTAGCACAAGAGGAATTGGAGACCAATCCCTCAGGTTTCTGACTGGTAGACCAGCAAGACTCAGAGGCAAGGAAGTTGTGCCCAACCAAATAAATGCTACATGTCCTTTCTTTGCTATAGCTAAGTAGACCTCGTTTTGTTAACCAATTAGATGGTGTTACATTTTTTTTTTCTAATTTCAAACCTAGGGAACTAGACCAGCCTGAGGTAGGCCCAGACTATAACATTTGGTGATCGTCAGTAAGGTTGGATTGGATGGCTCCATTGACATGGGAGAGAGATGATACAAAGGAAGGCGTGCCCTAGGTGGCCTCCATGCTTTTGACAATGTTTCTGGGGGTACTGGCCATACCATGAGGCTTATCATCACCTACCACATAGACCAGAACCTTAAGATCCATAATTCAGTCCTTCCAAAGTTTGGGGAGCAAATCCTGGTCTTTCTTTTCCATATTCTGTCACTGCTCCAGAGGAGGCATGGCATTGCTTTCATTTGCTGTTGTCATTCCTCCTCTGTTCTAGAAGAGGACTGGTGATATCAGGAGGGTGATATCTTGACTTGCAAGTGAGCTGGATTTAAATGAGGCAGGGTTCTGTCTTCAGAAGATGTCATCCAGGTTATCAGCCTCACTCTCTCCTCCAGAGTCATCTGAGTCCAGTGGCAAGACACAGGTCAGGACAACTGGAGATGGCCTCCTGCTCTCATTTATTTGTTTGTTAACTCTGTTTAAAATTTTTTTTTCTCCTGTTTCTCTCCAGTGCTCTATATGCCAGGTTTCTTAAATCCATAAGATCAGGGGTTTTCTAAGGAGATTTAAATGGCAGAAGGTCTCTAGAAGGACTTTTAGATTTTGTCATCAAGTGGTACTAGGCAGTTAGAGGAATATTTCCTGAGACTTTGCCATGTAGGCTAAGCTCTACCGCATATATGGGATATATATGGGCAGCTAGAAGACACAGTAGATAGAGTTCCAATCCTGGACTCATCTGTAAAATGGAGAAAATCTCAGTACCTACCTCCCAGGGTTGTTGTGAGGATAAAATAAGATAAGAATTGTAAATCATCTGGTTCATAGTAAACATGATATAAATGTTATTCATGAATTATTATATAGGCTAGGCGAGTTTTTCCTTGAAAGATATTGAAAGCATTCTTGAATTTTAATTGATTCAAGAAATCAAGGCTTGAACCACGGCCATGGTGTCCTGGGAGCCAACAAGTACGAAGTCAGAACAAAGTACAAGTCAGAACATCTGGAGCCAGAAGCCTCTCACTGAGACCTGAGCCAAAAGTGGTAAGTCACCAGGTCTCTCTAGACCTCTCCTTTTCCATTTATAAAATGAAAGGGTTTGAAAAAGCAGCCACAAAAATACTAAATCTAGAGTCAAAGGACCTGGGTTTGAATCCTGACTCCACTAAGGTAATCAGTGTGACTGTGACCCCTCTGTGCCTCAGTTTCTTTCTTTCTTTCTTTCTTTTTTTTTTTTTTATAAAATAAGGAAGCTAATCTCTAAGGTCCTTTCCAACTTTTGATCCTATGTTGCCAACTTTTTATTTCAAGGACTCTAAGTACTCTGCATTTAGACATAGTTAGAATGTGCAGTAATGTATATATTATCGAATCATAACATCAAGGAAAAGTGAAAACTCACCCTTGATAACAACTTTCTCACCTGGAAATGTAGCTCTACTGTTGCCTTTGTTTAGCTGATACGCATTTTTATATCACATGCTGTTTTCTAAGCACATAATTTCAGTGTTAAGGTTCTACCATGCTATCATGATCTTCTACTGTTCATTATTAGCTTCAGAGCCATTTTGACAAAGGCAGAGGTAAAATCCTTGTGAAGGTGAAGTTTATCTTTGGGTTTCCTCAGGCTCCTTTGGAGCCTACTTCTTTCTCCAACCCCAGAATACCCACAGCTCTTATTAGCTCCTATCCCTCCCATTCCTACCCCCTTACATTTATCTATGCTTCAGTAATAGACTCCTATTAGAGAGAGTCATAAAGGGATCTAGTCATTTATAGGTGAGAAAACTGATGGATCTAAGTAAGTTTACTGAGTTAACATAAGGAGGAGAGATCACTCCTCAGTATTAGCAACCTGTCCACAAAACTGCAGAGCTAAGAAAGAATCCGGGGGTCAGAGGTGATATGTACGCCAAATGCCTCTCAGGGGCTGCCACTTGATTGTATGGGGCAAGGAGGAATATCTACCTGCTTTCATAAGACACTCTGCCTGCAAAACCCAGACGTTCATGAGGAGCAGCTGCTCCAGCAGAAAAGGAAATTAGACCAGAATCTAAGATTATGGGATAAAGATGAAGTTGCTTATCCCATAGAAAGAAATTTCCTGGGAGCGTTAAGTACAATGCTGCCTGGCTACATACCTCACTGGTCCAAACATAGTCATTCCTCAAGATAGATTGTGTCCCTAAAATGAAATCTTTGAAATAACAATGTGTGTGTGTTGAAAAATAACATTGATTATATATCGCTCTCGCGGTTTATATGAGTTGGATCTGGAAGAAAACGTGTGGTTTGCGTGTGGAACAGTCATATATTTATAACATAAACCCCTAAAATCTAAACTAAAAAAGACTATTGGGGTGAGGGGAGAAGCCAGTGAGTAAAAGACAGTTTTTGTTGGAAACCAAAGCTAGTTCAATTGGGGCCTTTTTTTTTCTTTCTGGGGAGTAAATAGAGGGCAGCCAGCAGCCTTGGGGCTCATTGAACATTTAGACTATGCCTTCTAAGCAGTCTCAGTGTAGATGCAAAATTTCCAGTATCGGTTTTTCTATTCAGATGAGACATATGCTTTTTAGTCCCATGAAATGTTTCTGAAACCTGAACTTTCAGTGCCAGAATGAGTAATCCTGCTCTAACTGGGTCACAGGAAAGTAATAACTAATACACAGGAATCACTTAACTGCTGAATAAGAAATCCCTGTGCCACATTATGAAATATGCAGGAAAGGAATTCAGGAGATGACAAAGATGGAAGGAATCCTAGAACAATAATAATTTTACAAACATGTTCTGTCCCAACAAGCCCTCATTGGGGAAAATCCTGTGGCACATATTTCTGAGGCCTGAAAAATTGGAATAAAGTTAAAGAACAACAGTCTTTCCAAACAGCTTATGGTCTGGAACTCCTAAGAAATGCAAAATCTTATCTGGAAAATATTGTCTCACATCACTCATGATATGTTTGGTCATATCTTCTACAGTAAGAAAAAAACCTCCACTATTTTAATCTTATTATACTTTTAACCTTAATTTGTTTTTCATATTATGTTAACAGACATGAAACAACCTCAAAAACAAAATAGATGCATAGGTTGTACATAGTTAAGGAACTCCAAAAGCATGTGATCATATATGCTAAATATATCGGATCTCATTTCATAAGGATATTTGTCCTAAACTTCAGTGATTATTACTTTTAAAATATTTAGGTGCTGGGGTGGCCAGGTGGTGCAGTGAATAGAGCACCGGCCTTGGAGTCAGGAGGACCTGAGTTCAAATCCAGCCTCAGACACAACACAAAAAACTAGCCGTGTAACCTTGGCCAAGTCACTTAACCCCAACTGCCCTAAAAAATAAAAATAAATAAATAATATTTTTAAAAAATTAAAATATTTAGGTACTTACTCCTTAAGGAGTTTTGGCAATGCTTTTTAAAATATTCCCAATAATTTTCCCCTTCCAATAACGACTCCCTGCCCCCTAACTCAGAAACATCCTTTATAAAAAACTTTCTATTGTAGGTTTTACCTACAGTAAAAGAGGGGCAATGATGGCACATGTCTTCAGGTTGTAGCAAGGACAGAACGAGGTCATATTTCTAAAGCACTTTGCAAACCTTAGAGTTCTATAGAAATTTTAGTTATTATTCTCAGTAGTTGTAGTAATACTGAGGTCGTATGTGTAATATTCTGAAGCACTGGTGAGAGAAGAGTGTCATGTTTCCTTTGGAAACAAAATTAGATATTACATGTAACCTGTGTTCACGTGCCTTCTAGTATTGTTTTCATGTGCATTTCTAAAGATGCTCCATATTATTAATATGGTTCTGTTTTCTTTTTTTTATTTATTTAAATTAAATTTTATTATATTTTGCATTATTCATTTCCACAAGATTTTGATTTACATATTTTCTCCCCCTCTTTCCCCCACCCACCGCCCCAAAACAGGCATCCCA
>CM053589.1:12710885-12738651 GCA_028646515.1 Pseudochirops corinnae
GGACACACTGGGATGGCTGTTTTGGGGCGGTGGGTGGGGGAAACACGGGGAGAAAATATGTAACTCAAAATCTTGTGGAAATGAATGATGCAAACTATAATAAAATTTTAAAAAAAGACTCTTGAATGATTTTTATCACTAAGGAGAGGGCTGGAGAACATATAGGAAAAAAACAATAATTACAAAGAAGTATCAGGGTTTAGTTAAGAATAAGGCATACCAGATGAATCTTTCTTTAATAGACTTAGTAAATGAAGCACTTGAGAGCAGGGCTATAGATACAGTTTACCTGTAGATTTTAGCAAAGGATTTGATAGAATATCTCACACAATTCTCATGGAGATGCTGGAGATAGACTAGACCATAATTCAATTAGACAGGTTCCACATAGATTGAATGGCCACACTTAGAGGATAGTGGCTAATGATTCAATGTCATGTAGTAGGAGGCCTCCAGCAAAATGCTCTTTGGATTTGTGCTTGGCCTTGTGTTATTGAACACCTTTATCAATGACTTGGTTGGTTAGAGGTGGGCCTAGGCTAGGACCCGGTGAGTTCAGATTTGATTTGGGATAAAATGAGATGTTTGCAAGTCACTGAAGAGTCAACAAATGGAGCCACAAATTGCCCTAACAAAGCAAGGCTATGCCACAATGATGTGGTGGAATTTAGCTTCTCCAGACACAGCCCCCTCATCTCCATATGGAAACTCATCTAATCAGAAGAGCAAGATATGCTAACTTAAGTGGTCTGAAATCTACCAAGTCAGAGAGATCTCAGTTCCCTGTGTGGGGGATATTTTATGCCCTTAAGTGACCAGGAAACCAAGGCAAGAAAGGTAAGGGCCCATCAAGTGCCAGGGACAGCCCTGTGGTCTTTTAGGGGGAAAAAAATAAGCCCTATTGGGTTGAAGGAAATCCGTTCCTACCATGGGCATGATTATCAGATTTGACCATGACACCGAGTTGGGATGCATAAGAACCAAAAAGATCTGTATAGGCAATAGCAATGGTATCTAAACGTTTTTGATTATGTAACAGCAATAAAAAGGGCTTTTTAAAAAATCAACTCCTCAAATAAGTACATATTTATTAATGTATAAATCATACACAGATATTACTCTACTAATAATTGTGTACATTATAAAACTTACACAAAAACAGAAATCTAAAAGGGATAGGATGAAGATGAAATAATATTTGCTCCTAGGGTCAATAAGGAGACACCATAGTTTACTGAGCATGGGAATGACACATTAGACCTCGACTTGAATAAAAATACTTCACAACTATATGGAGGATGAATTGGAGAGAGGAGAGATTTGAGACAGGAATACAAATTAGAAGGAGATTGCAATCCAAGTGAGAGATGATGGGGGCCTGTACTAGAGTTGTGATTACATGAGTACAGAGACAGGGATAGATGTGGGATCTGGAAGTAGAAATGGCAAGATTTAACAACTTGCTTGTGTATTTGAGTAAAAACTTAAACATTATGCCAAGGTTGTGAGAAAGATGGCAGTGCATTCGGCACGTAATAGACAGTGTAATGAGACAAAGGATCCAGTTCACAACCCATCCAGGCTTGCTCATCCTGTTTGTCTTACTGCCCCCATCACAAACCTACAGGCAGTGAGATCTGGGAGGAATGGAGTCGGGTGGAATTTTCTCACTGTTAGGAGTTCCCGGGAGCCCTGAAGCACAAGTTTCAGAAGGTAGGAGACTGAGGGCTTGAAAAGCAAAGGAAACCAGGTGTGGTTTGTTGGAGACAAGTCCCTAGAATAATCCATGTCAGCAAGGTTAGCATAACCCTATCTTCCTGTCCCTTTGGAGTTATGGTGGGTGAAAGATGTAATGATTGAGGAAACAAAGGTTCAAACTTCTTAGCAAATCAATTTATTAAGCAACGCATGCCAATTGCGTAACAGATTGGTTCCAGGCCTCTCATTTTTGGCATTGGACCCTGACTCCCTGTAGAGTTCAATGGGGGAGACAGATTTTTATACATTAAAAACAATTTATATATTAAAAGCAATAAAATAAGACCAATTAACAAAAAGAAAACAATTAACCAGGATACAAAATAGGCCATCTAATTTCTAATTGGAGAAAAGATCAGGGACTTTCCAAGTTGGGAGAAGGAGAGTGAACAGAAGCAGTTTCCTGAAATCAGAAAAAGAGGGGTCCCACTTCCCTCAAGTATTTGTATTTAATCAAAAGAACATGGAAACAATAACTGATTAATCAGCATGGGACCAGTTTTCAGATAAGACATACAGGTCACTTAAGATTTCTAATTCTCAGAAAACTCCTTGCATCAATTGTCAGATCTGACCAGGTTTCTGGTAAGCATAACCTATGTGCTTAGTTAGAGTCTAAACAGCAGATAGAGGAGGTCCAGCTTCCCAGCCACTCAGGGCTAGGTTCAAACAGTACAATAAAATTTTCTCCCAATTCCCACAATTGAATAGTTTTCTCAGAAGACAGAAATTGGACTAGACCCATAATTGAATAGAAAGGGAACTGAGCTAGTTCCAGAATTGAGTCACAAGATGGAATCAATGTGGTTCACTTAATTCCCACTACCACTTGCTGTTCTAAGGCCCTCAGGGTCCATCCATGCTCTGACTGGGCTATGGCCATAGTTTCACCAGGGGACTCTGGTCCCTACTTTGAAGAATACTACACCAGAATATTGGATTAAATATAATAGATGTTTTTCTTTGGGAATAAATGTGTTATCTTATGATTGTATTCAAAAATACCAACCCCAAAATGACAGGATAGGGGAAGCATGGTTAGACATCATTTAGCCTGAAAAAGATATAGAGATTTTTAGCAAAAATGGAAGCTGCATCTGACCCAGCAGGGTGTAGTGGCAGCCAAAAGGCTCATGTAATCTTGGGTTGCAGTCAGAGGGTCATAGCTTTCAGGAACAAGTAGGTGATGGGCCCTCTATATTTTGCCCTGGTCAGACTTCATCTACAAAACTGTACTAAGTTCATTTTAAAAGAACATTGACAAGCTGGGGAGAAAAGGAGATATATATTGCCTAAGAGTATGGATATCTGCAATATCCATCCGCTGCTCCATTAATATCTTGACCCAATGCTAGGAACCTTGGTGTAGTGTCCACCCCCTTCTTTCAATTTCCTTTTGTGTATAGTCCTCTCATTAGATTGCAAGGCCAGGAACTCTTTCTTTTCATATTTGTATCCCCAGCACTTAATACAGTACTTGGTATATAGTAGGTATTTAAGAAATGTTTATTGACTATGACTATTATGCAGATTAAATACGATGAATTGTACCAAAGCACTTTACAAACCTTTAAGTTCTATAATAATCATTGCTGTATTCCAGGCCAGGTAATGGACTGTACATACTTAGTTTAGTTAAGAACTTAGCACCAGGGGATAATTTTCTATTCACTTATTTATTGGTCACAAAAACTCCTGAAGACTTACTTTTTTCTTTCCAAATCATAGGAGGATTATCATCTTCTTTGGTTGAGAGAGTACTTCCTCCAATAAACTATAGAGCTTTGGAAGTACTGAAGTCACCTACTAGAGGTTCTGATAGCAGTTCTAGAAATGGCCACTTATGGTAGCTGATATTAATTTTTTTGGGGGGAGGGGAGTGTATTAACTATGATGGAAAAGATCTTCTTGAAAAGCAATGTGTCTAGGATTTTAGTAACAGGATAAGAGACACTGGTTCTTGCTATACTGGGAAGTTCCATGGTAGAAATAGATCCACCCAGGCATGTTGTTACTATGCTAAGGCTCAGTACAGCCATAGGTGAACAGGGATTACTCATAAGGCTGTAGGAGTGGATGAGTCAAATTCAGTGTTTACACTGAAAAGTAAGCCAGAAAATCATTCTCATTCAGAAACTAAAACAGCTAAAATTGCATCAATGAAAGTTTCTTACTACCCTTATACTACTCTGATCTATTCAATTATAAAACTAAACTTACAAGTTTTATTTCAAAGGTTAGTTTCTAAAAATAAAAAGATGCTTTGATTTTTTAAAAAATCACTTGTTCTTTCATTTTGAAGGCTATGATATTCATGCTTCCAAGAGCCCTGAAAAGAATATGTTCAAAAGGCAAAAAACCACATTTTTCCCAGAATACTTAATATGGGAGCATACTGTTGAGAAGAGGTAAGTAAAAATCATTTTCATATCATGATGGCATTTAATTAGTCTTTTACTAAAACACGCAAATGAAAAAACTCAAAATGAGGTAATATGTGTATTTCTAGGAGATATTAAGAAAAGGAAATAAAACAATAAGCTGGTGAAACTAGTCAAAATGGTCACCTGGAAGAAATCTCAACATACTGGAAAATCTTGCTTGATCTACTTATAGCCAGTTTTCCAATGTCAGTCAACAAATATTTACTGAGCTCCTGCTATTACTGCAAAGAAGGCAATGGGGAAGGCGTTGTGCTAGGTTATAGTGAGACATAAAAGTCATGAAGTTGTCCTTGCCCACAAGGAACTAACTGTTCAGTGGAAGAGATAAGTAACACATGCATGAAAAGAGAACTACTAATATGAGGCAGTAAATGTTTTATGCCAAATAAATGATTTACAGACAGTAGATGATGTCAAGGTTCAGAAGAGGAAGAGATCACTTCTATCCAGCTGGGGGAGTAAAGAGGGAAGATGTTATATGTAGGAGAAAGATTGGAGCACAGCCCTGAAGGACACATAGCCATTAAACAGGGAAAGAAATTACAGAGAATGTTTTATTAAGGGGAAGCTATGAGGATGGGTATAGAGGCAGAAAAAGAGAGAAATGTTAGGAGAATGTCATTTAGATTAGTCTTGAGCAGAAGGTTTTGTGTGGTTGGTATATGAGAATAAAGACTAGAAATATGGGTGACCATCAGTTGTTTAGGACCTTAACCATAAGGCTAAGGAGTTTGGACTTTTATGATAAGGCAGGGTGATGACATTATCAAAGTGGCATGTTAAGCATGTCAATGGCAATGTTTAGTTATGTATTGGGAAGGGAAGAAGTATAAGTTAAAAGGCTATTGGGGGGAGTGAAATGGTGCTGCAGACAGAACTCTGGGCTTGCAGTCAAGGAAAACCTGAGCTCAAATCCAGTCTCAGAAATTTCCTGACAATGTGACCTTGGACAAGTCACTTAACCCATTTGCCACTGGAGATGGAAAGGGCAAACTACTCCAGTATATTTGCCAAGCAAACACCAAATGGAATTATGAAAAGTCACACATGACTGTGACAACAATCAAAAAAGGCTATTGGGTTCTAATGAAGCCAGTGAAATAAATGAGAAAAGAACAGCCCAGTTTTATTGTACTCAAGAAGGAAGCAAAATAGAAGACCAAATAATGATTACGAAATAGAGAAACTACAGTGAGTATCTTCATCCAGCCTAGTCAACCAAACGGGACTCTCAGAAGCCTGCAGACACTTAGGAAGGGGGGGTCCCGACAGAAGAGCTGTGTGTGGTAAGGCAAGCATAATTCTGAAAGGCCATGCAGCTCCCACAGCCTCTACACCACCTGCCAGGAAGCCCCAAGGCAGTCAAGTATTCTCTTGAAAACTAGAGGACTGGAAGATCTGAGTGTTCCAGCCAGAAAGTCCCCAGGCATCAAGCAGAGCCCTAATGAAGGAACCAAAAGACCAAAGAGGAAGCCTGAGGTCAGTTAAATCCCCTTAGAAGGGAAGCTCCTACTAAGAAGGCATTTGTCAGTCTGCAAGCCCCTGGGGCTCTGAACATTTGCAGCCACAGAACACAGCAATCGCCCCAACCACCTTGAAGAACTCAGCCTCTGTATTCACAGGATACAGGTGAGGCTGGGACCTGCCAACAATTTGTACCGTACACGGCAGACATTAGGGGGAGGAATGGCAACAGGACTTCAGAGATAACAAACAGAAAGAAAACAGGGGCTTACCCTCCTATTCAAATGTGTGGGAACTATTGGAGCCTGACCCTAACAAAAAGTCCCAATGGGAGGGGGGCTGGGGAGAACCTCAAAATACGAAAAGCAGAAGAAAACACAGACAAGAAGGCAATTTTATGCATCCAAGGAAATACAGGAAACAAGGAGTAACACCATAGCCCCCATGGCCAGAGCCTCAAATAAATGTTCGCTTGTGCCAAGGTCAATTACAATTCCTAGAAGAAATGGAATGAGTTTTTTATTATTATTAAAAAAGATGTTACAAATAAAATGAGAGCTCTAGAGAAATGATTCTCAAACTTTCTGGTCTCAGAACTCCTTTATGCTCCTAAAAATCATGGAGGACCCCACAAAGAACTTCTATTTATGTGGGTTATATCTAACAATATTGAATTAGGAACGTTATAAATTAAAACACTCTAATATTATTATGAAAATAGTTTTGATCTGGCAGATCACCTGAAAGGGTCTCAGGGACGCTAGGGGTCCCCAAATCACACTTTGAGAATGGCTGCTTTATAGGAAAAAATTTGGTTTGGGTCCCAAAGGTCAATCTTTGTTCCTCCGGACATCAATAAGGTCAGTTAGCCAGTCAACGAGTATCTGTTAAGCACCTGCTTGATAGCAAAATCTGACTAAAGCATTTTGAAGGCATCTTCAATTTTAATTCCACAACTATAATCAATCGAAGAAGCTGCTCATTTATTATGTGGTTACATACGCCAAAATACTTCCATGACATGTCACAATTGTCTGTAAAGGAGGTTCTGCAGTCTCTGCCCTCGTGAGAGACCCCATAACCATCAGAACCAGACAAAGGAAGGCTGGACACATGCATCCATGTGTGTGTAAGGATTCTCTCTCTCTCTCTCTCTCTCTGTCTCTGAGTGTCTCTCTGTCTCTGTCTCTCTCTGTGTCTCTCTGTCTCTGTGTCTCTCTGTGTCTCTCTGTCTCTGTCTCTCTCTGTCTCTGTCTCTGTCTCTCTTTCTCTCTCTCTGAGTGTCTCTCTGTCTCTGTCTCTGTGTCTCTCTGTCTCTGTGTCTCTGTCTCTATCTGTCTCTCTCTCTGTCTCTCTGTCTCTGTGTCTCTCTGTCTCTCTCTTTCTCTGTCTCTCTGTCTCTGCCTCTGTCTCTCTGTCTCTGCCTCTGTCTCTCTGTCTCTCTGTCTCTCTCCCAGAATTTAATATAGAAAAACAAATATAGAGGGAAAGGGGTTTCCAAGGGTGAATAGACAAAGGGAAGGCTTAGCCATAAACAAGGCAGCTAGATGGCACAGTGGATAGAGCACTAGGCCTAGATTCAGAAGTGAATTCAAATCCAGCCTCAAATACTTACTAACACTTACTCTGGGTAAGTCACTGAACTCTGTTTGCCTCAGTTTCCTCATCTGTAAAATGAACTAGAGAAGGAAATGGTAAACCTCTCTTTTGCCAAGATTCTTGCCAGTCTTTGCCAAGAAAACTCCAAATCGTGTCACAAAGAGTTGGACATGATTGAAACATGACTAAACAACAACAAATAGCCACAAACAAAAGAAACCCCACATTTGGAGAATGGATTATGAAGGGAGAATGAGTGATGATAAAAGAGAAAACTTCTCTGATTGGAGCCTGGGAAAGGAAACAGAAGAGGACCAATGGAGCAAAACCATATTGTTTATTAGGAGTATTGAGAATACTCTTTCTCACTAACTTCTTTTTTCTAAAGAAGTAGGATGAGGAGGAGAAGGAAAAGTAAGAGATTAGGATAGAAGGTAATATAAAATTAATAATCATTACTATGAAAGTAAGTGGGATGAACGAACTTGTAAAGTGGGAAAAGATGGCCAAGTGGATCAGAAAACAGAATCCAACAATATTTATAAGAAACATGCTTGAAATAGAAATATTTTCTCAGACTTAAACTAAGGGACTGGGATAGAATTCACTATTGCTCAGGTGAATGAACCTCCAAAAGTAGGAGTAGTGATCATGATCTCAGACATTTCAATAGTAAAAATAGACATGATTTTAAAAGGTAAACAGGGTATCTACATTATTCTTTAAGGGTACCTTACACAGCACATTAATATCAATATGTAAATATGTATGTGTGTATCACATGACAGCATGTAGGTATGGAAAGGAAAAGTTAATCAATTTACAGGGAAAAATATACAGTAAAACTATAATACTTGGGAACCTTGATATATACCTCTTTAAGACTGACAAATCTCTGACAAAAGATAATCAAGAAAAAAGTTAAGGACATGAATAGAATTTTAGGAAAATGAGATATGATAGAGTTCTAGTAATTTGAATTGGGAAAATAAATAGGTACACATATTTCTAAGCTGTATGGGATACCTTTACAAAAATCGAGAGCATAAAAATTACATTGACACCTACAGAAAATAATCAATCACATTTTATACAATGTAACAAAACTATATTAAAGAGCCTTTGAAGAAAGGATTTAAAATAATTAGATACAAAATAACATAATCCTGAAGAATTGGTGGGTCTGAGAACAAATCCTTAAAACAGTAGGATATTTACGAAAGAAAATGACAACAATGTAACAATATACCCAAACTTTACACATGCGGAGGAAACAGTCCTTAAAGGAATATTTTTATCTCTAAACACTTTTATCAACCATTGCAAGAAAGAATAGATCAAGAAATTAGATGTGTATGTACAGCCTGTATTTGATGGTTTGTTCTTCCAGGGAGGTGGCTGACAAGGGAAGAAGAGAAAGATCTACAATTTAAAGCTCTATAATCAAATGTTAAAAATATATATGTATATATATACATATATATATACAATTATTATTACTATTATTATTAACTACATCCAACTGGAACTTAAGATTCACAGGCACTGTGGAAGGGAGATCCATCTGCCCTATTGGAAAGTTAGAGGAGTGATGGGGGAGGACATAGGAGAGATTAGATTGGGGGAGGGGTCATACAAGGGGATGGCCTGTTTTGGGGGGGGGGTAGGGGAAAGATGGGGAGAAAATTTGTAACTCAAAATCTCGTGGAAATGAATGATGTAAACTAAAATAAATAAAATAAAATATTTTTTAAAAAGAAAGAAAAAAAAGAAATTAGATGTGTAACTAAAAATATTTAAGTGACAAAAAAATAAAGCTCTACCTAAACAACATAGAAAGTCTGAAAATCAGAGATTAATAAAAGCAAAAGTGAAAAAATTTGAATTGAAACTCAAACTCAAAGCTGTTCTTAGAAAAATAAAATATAACTTAGTATGATTTTTTGTTTGGAGGAGGGAAGGCAAAGCAGTTGGGGTTAAGTGACTTGCCCACGATCACACAGCTAGTAGGTGTGTCAAACGTCTGAGGTCAAATTTGAACTCAGGTCCTCCTGACTCCAGAGCCGGTGCTCTATTCACTGCACCACCTAGCTGCCCTTTAGTATGATTTTTTTTTTTTAAAGAAAAACCCCAGGAGCGGCTAGGTGATGCAGTGAATAGAGCACTGGCCCCTGCAGTCAGGGGGACCTGGGTTCAAATCTGATCTCAGACACTTAACACAAAAAACTAGCCATGTGACCTTGGACAAGTCACTTAATCCTAACTGCCCTACTTTCCCCCTCTAAAAAAGCAAAACAAACAATAAAAAAGAAAGAAAAACCTAAATTGCCAATATAAAAAGATAAAAATGAGAAATCACAACAAAAATAAGAATAAAGGAATTTATTAGAAAATATTTGGCCCAATTATATTCAATTTTTCTTTTACAATTTAAATGAAATGGACAAATGCCTACCAAAATATGACACCCAGAATTACAGAAGAAATAGAGTTTAAATATATCAGCCTCAGAACAAGAAATTGAACACACCATTAAGAAACCATTAATAAAGAAAAAAACTGAAAACAAAACAGATATACATGTGAATTGTTTCAAATATTCAAAGAACAATTAATTCCAATATTAAATCAACTGAGAAAATAGAAAAAGAAGAGATCCTACCAAATTCTGTGAATGATACAAATATGTTCTTAATACCTAAAGCAGCTGGAGACGAAACAGGAAAAGAAAATTATACACCAGTGTCCCCAGTGAATATCAAGGCAAAAATCTTAGCTAAGAGACTGCAAAAATGTACTTAGAAGATCATACACTATGAACAGGCTGAACGATATACTTGATCAAGAATGCAGAGTTGCTTCAATACATGGGAAACTATAATTATAACAGATCATATTAATAATGAAATTTAGAAATTACAATGCTTTAAGGTTTGTAAAGAATTGTACCCATTTTCTCTTTTTTGATCCTCACAACAATCCTGGTAGATAAATGCTATTATTATCCCCATTTTATAGATAAGGAAGCTAAGTGATTTGCCCAAGGATACAAAGTAAAATATATGAGTCAAGACTTGAATACAGGTCTTCCTGACTCTTAATACCACCTCATAAGTGGTATGTGTGTGCATGTGTGTGTATCCAAATACATATATTTCTGTGCAAAAAATAAACAAACAGGGGCGGCTAGGTGGCGCAATTAATAAAGCACTGGCCCTGGAGTCAGGAGGACCTGAATTCAAATTTGACCTCAGACACTTAACACTAGCCACGTGACCTTGAGCAAGTCACTTAACCCCAATTGACCCTCCAAAAAAAAAGCAAAAGAAAAAAAAGAAATTATAGTTATAGCAATAAACATAGACAAAGAAGAAACAAACTATAACTTTTTGAAGATAATGTGATAGTTCGTTGAAAAAGATTATAAAAATACAACTATAATTAATTAGACCAATTTATAACTTCAATAAAGTATCAAGATACAAAATAAAGCACCATAAAATGTCAACTTTTAAGTATAATATCAATAAAATCCAAAAGGAAGAGATAAAAAAAGAAATTCCATTCAAAATCACAGCAGGATGTATAGAATATTTGGGAGCCTACCTATCATGACACACATGGGAACTATGAGAATATAACTACATAACAGTCCTTACAGAAATACAGAAATTGGAAAAATAGCAACTGATGTTTAAAGCTATGGCAATATAATAAAAATGACAATATTATCATAATATAGCAATTTATATTTTTCATACAATATCAAGTGGACTACCAAAAACTAATTTCATAAAGCTAGGAAAAAGATAAAATTCAACTGGAGGAATAGAAGGTCCAGAGTCTCAAGAGAAATGACAGAAAAAAAGTGGGAAGAGGGATTAGCGGTATCAGATCTCCAACCATACTACAAAGCAGTAGCCATTGAAAGTATTTGGTACTGGTTAAAAATTTGAAAAGTTGATAGATTGAACAGATTATATACATGTAACACAAAATAAAATATAATAATACAGTGTTTGAAAACCCAAATCCCTATTGCTACGGCAAGGAATTGTTTTTTTAATGAAAATTGTCGAGAAAACTAGGAAGCAATATGGCAGATATCAGGTTTAAATGCTTCCATCTCACAACACATACCAAGAAAAATTCCAAGCAGGTATATGACTTTGATATTAAAAGTAATATTTTAAACAAATTAAAAGGATGAAGATACCTTTCATATCTATGGATAGAAGAATTCTTGAGCAAAGAAGAGATAGAGGACATCATACAAGATAAAATGAACAATTTTTTTTTATAAAATTGAAATACTTTTTAAAAAAGCAAACTGTCTTGGAGATTCATGCTTTCATATACAACCCTCCTTTTCTGTTATTCTTTGAATATAGAAATGTCCACATTATTTGCTGTTGTCAAATACAGAACAACCAAAAGTAAAAATTACTTTTAGATGTCCCATGACAGCAGTTTGCACTATAATGTCATTATATTTCTATTTCTAAGGTCTAGGTGGGACCTCCACTTGCTTTTACTTTCATATTATATGCAATACAATTATGACAGTATTTCTAGTAAAGTTGGTAAATGTAGCCAACAGTTACAAAAGTTGAGATGCAAGAATAAAAAAATATATAACTCTTTCATATAAACTCTGATTTTTACCCCATCACACAAAAGGATTGGCTGTAAACATTTGTAATCTGATTTCTCGGATAAGCAAAACTGCAGAGTACTTGGGTTCCCAGGTCAGTCCACAAAAGTCTATTTAATCCATAACATACGTGAACTATACAACAGTATGATAACATATGATGAACAGTATGATAAACTCAACCATTATTTGTAACTTTGTATGAAATAATTTTTAAAGTAGCACTTCTAGAAGCTAGAAATAAATACATACATTACAGCAAAACCATTGGGAATTATAATGTCAGTTGAGCCCAAGAGACTAGGGCACTACCACTCTATCATTCTACAATAAGGGACACCTTTGCTCTGAACTCATGTACTCAGTGACTAAGCCCACACCTGTGAAAGCTTCATATGTTGCCTTTACCGTGATGACTGTGTGGTGGCAATAGCTGGAGCCAACAGTGATTAGTGAGAATGACTGCACCCTTACTCCTAGAGGAATCTCAGGAATTCCAGGACACAGCCTAATTGAGAGAAAAAGAAGTTGCCTACACCAGATAGCAGAAGTCATGGGCAATGATGAAATGGTTAAAGGACCTGAGCCCAAGTATTTTGAAGAGAAGAATGTATGTCCCTAGAGCTAGAGCAGTGGTTCTCAACCTGTGGGTCACGACCCCTTTGGGAGTCGAACGACCCTTTCACAGGGGTCGCCTAAGACCATGGGAAAACACAGTATTTCCAACGGTCTTAGGAACTGAGACACCGCCCCTCTATCCATCTCCAGGTGGATCTGCCCACATGCAGATACACCCACATACAGTATTAAAGGGTCTGCCGCATTAGGAAGGTTGAGAACCACTGCCTAGAGCTACAGAATGAAGGAACTGAAGCATGAAGTGGAGAAGCAAACCTGAGTCTTCTCTAAATTATTTGGATAGCATAGACCAGACGGGAAGAGAGTTAGTTGCCTTTTTAGCAGCCCCAAGTATACTTCCTTTTTCAGTGGAGTTCAGAACCTTGGAGAAATATTATGAGGCTGCAGGTTTGTTTGGTCCCTGGAATGGGAAGTCGCACTCACCTTAGAGAAGTACAGTATCTTACTTATAATGGGTTTTTGCCATCACTCTGTATTTTGCTAGATTCTTTCTGCTGGGCAAAATAAAGCACGTGATATGCATTGCTGCTTTGAATTTTGCCAGAAGAGCTAGGAAAATCAGGGTCCTTTTAACCAAGTCTGAAGTGATCTAGACATGAATTAAACTCTGAGTTTCCTAGGGAAGTCTGGGTAACAAACTGAGCCAGCTCAACCTGGCTTGTGAGAGCTAATTGTTAAATTTTCAGCATGAGTATTTACTTCTCACAAATGAGCCAATACTACAAACCAAGGATTGATTTATTGTTCTGTCAATTGTCTAGCCACAAAGATATAATCAAAACTTTCAACATAGGAGCAGTAAAAGGGGAACAGAAGTGAAGAAATATGGACAAAGACAGAAGGGAATGACCATCGTGTCCGTGGGCGGACAGCAAATAAATGGTGTCTCTTGGCAAAAGGGAGGGGAGGAGGGTTGAAGGAGAAAAGGTGAGGCAGCATTAGGTAGAGATTAAGTCTGGGGGAGGGGAAGGGAAGTCTCAACCCAAAGTGAGAAAAAGGTTCAATGGAAAATCACTTTTATGGGTGAAGATGTTAGTTCCTGAAGCACAAAACAGGTACCTCATGATGGGTTTAGTCTTGGGCCGGGAGGAAGGGTTGATGTTTAGGGTGACCACTTTCTCTGAGAGTATTTTCCCTACACAGATAACATTCTGACCCAGGATAAAGGACATACAAGCTCCTTGGTGTGGCGCTACCCTGTTAAGAGTGAACATGTATCCAGAGATGAGATGGCATGTCTATTGGGAGACAATGATCATGGGGAGGGAATGAGGTGGAATCTGATGCTGCTTATATCCAGTGGTATTTCCATCACAAATTAATACTTGTAAGAGTGAGGCGGAAGAGAAAACGGGAGACTGGATGAAATCTCTAACACAGAAACTGATGAGAAAATGAAGTTCAGATCATATACTTCAGAAGCTTTCATCCCATTAGAACAGTAGTTCTCAACCTGGGGGTCAAATGACCCTTTCACAGGGGTCCCAGGAGTCACCTAAGACCCTCGGAAAACACATATTTCCAATGGTCTTGGGAACCCAGACACGGCTCCTCCATCCATCTCCAGGCGGGTCCCCTCACAGGCAGATATGTCCACATACAAGGGTTGTGGCATTAGGAAGGTTGAGAACCACTGCATTAGAAATACAGAAAGATTAAAGAAGGAATAAATAAGGGGACAGCACATTAAACAGAGAATTAAAAATTGAGAATAGGTAAGAAGGAAAGAGAATTAAGGAAGAAAACAAAGCTAAATATTTTTCATCTAAAAAGAAATTCAAAAATAAGAAAATGGAATGGAAGGGGGGATTTTATTTTGCATATTTATTGTTTTACATATGTATATGCATATGTACATATGTAATTTTGGACCTGTAGCTAATCACTTCTTTGTCCAAGATCACAGTTAGTAAGTGTCTAAGGCTGGATTTGAACTCAGGACTTCTTGACTCCAGGTCCAGAGATCAACTCATAGTTCACATAGTCTATCGGTCATATGCAAGCAATTGACATTTCTTCCAAGATAGAGGAAGGTGTCTGGGGCATAACTCCACAGGCACCTTTCACTCACCCCTCATTGGAAGTCCCAGCGAAGGAAGGAAAGCTATAGTTCCCGTGAAAGCTGTATCTGACTCTCCTTTAAAAACTTTACATTTAGGCATCCCTGACTGGAAACTGAGGTACATTTGGCACATTTGTCCATATTCCAAATTTCAAAAAGACTTCTGGCTCCTGGAGAGGATTAAGCTTCATCATGTCAGTCAAGCGTCTCTACCAATGCCTTACACAGTAGAGCACCAACAAAGTTGGTGAGATACAGTCCCCCAATTCTACCTTTAAAAATGTGAAGGACATCTTTAGCAGAATTTTTAGGTAATATCCAAATTTTGGTCATTGTGGGACGTACAGGCCTATCCCATTGGGGGACATGGAAATCACTGTCACCCCCAAATGCAAAAATTATGCAAATTCAATGACAGTTTACAACATTGACCTTGTTCTTGGGGCAGCCTAGTGAATAGAGCACCAGCCTTAGAGTCAGGAGGAGCTGAGTTCAAATCTACCCTCAGACACTTGACACATCACTTAACCCCAATTGCCTTGCCTTCCCCCCTCCAAGAAAAAAAAAGAACATTGCTCTTAAAGACATAGAGCACAAGCACATCCACATCCAGAGCTAGCTGTCTGCTCTAGTTGTTGAGTGCCCACAGTTCATTCTGTAACGTCCTGGGGCAATGGGAGGACGCTTCAGTCAGAAACATGATCACAAACACTGGAAGGACAGTGGCTGGTTCACTTTCCTTTGCAGCAAGTCCCCGTCCCCCACTTTCGCTGAGATCTAATCCAATAATGGCAACTATCCTCAACATTCCTAGACTACCTAACAGTTAACAAAAAATGCTTGCTTAGCCACAACAGGGGGTCCATTCGGATACAACTTTCCCATGCTTCTCCTGGTCATGATGCCAGTCTGAAGTCTGAGTGAGAAGCCAGGGAAGTATGTGCACTGACTTTCATACTAAGAGCCCCAGAAAGCTGTCCATAACCCAAGGTTCAAATCCAGCCTTAGATATTTCCTCACTGTTCGACCCCGGGGAAGCCACTTGGCTCCTCGTTGCCTCAGTTCCTCAGCTATAAAATGGGGATACGAAGAGCACCTACCTCTGAGGGTTGTTGTGAGGACCAAATGAGGTAATATCTGAAAAGTGCTTTAGCAAAGTACCTGGGACAGAGCAGACACCTCATAAATGCTCATTTCCTTCCCCCTTCCCACATCCTACATAAAGCCTGTCCTGATTTTCCCAGCTCCCCGCCCCCAAAAAGTTATTTTGCATTTTCTTTTTATATATGTTACATTGATATATGTCTACATGCTTTCCCCCCAACAGAACCTAAACTCCTTCAGGGACTCTTTTACTCTGGCTTAGCATCCCCAGATAGTTAGTTCAGTGCCTGACAGCTAATAAATGCTTAACAAATACTTGTTGATTAAGGTCAAACAGCCATCAAAAGCCAAAGTGAGATCTGCCTGGCGGAGGCTGAATAACACGAAGGAAGTGGTTTCCAAGGCATTAACGTTTCACTCTTTATCAAAAAAACTCGCCCCCCACACTTTTCAGAAAACAATTCATATGATATTCTTATACCATACTTGGTATATATTATACTTTTTATAAAACAAATAAAATACATAATGTGAACATGAAAAACATTTTTATTGAGAAAATCATTCAGTTTTCATTTTTTAACAAAAATAATGATAATAAGATTATTGATGTAATAGGTTGGCTTGTGAAAATGTGTAAATATTATTGATTATATTTTCATTTTGGAATTATTTTCAACAACTAAAACAAGAGGAACATATTGTCTATTTATTGGATTCATTTTTTCCTTAGTCTGGTTATATATTTATGCATCATTCAAATTAATGTTACAAATCATAATAAAATTAATATTGCTTTGTTTGATAAACCAGAGAACTCTTCATTCATTCACAACCAAAACATAATGAGATTAATCAGGTTCTGTTACTTCCTTTCACCATACTATCACAGGTCTGTGGGAACATACTAATGCTCCCCTTAATTCTGTTTTTGCCAGGCCTCTAGGTGGTATAGCGGATAAAGTGGAAGATCTGAAATCAGGAAGACTCATCTACTTGAGTTCAAATCTGGCCTCAGATGTTTACTAATTATGTGACCCTGGACAAGTCACTTTACCCTGTTTGACTCAGTTTCCTCATCTGTAAAATGAGTTGGAGGAGTTGGCAAACTATTTCACTATCTTTGCCAAGAAAACCCCAAAAGAAGTCATGAAGAGTTTGAAACAACTGAACAACGATCCTGCTTTTAGAAATATCAAGAAATCTTATTTTCTGTGTCCTAGTCTAAAGAAAGCCTTCCTCTGAATGAAATAAACCTTGTCTGTACTTAATCAAATGCCCAGGAGACACTGTCCTAGCCTGAAATTCATCATTTTCAAAGGCCTCACAAGCTTCTAAAGGGAAACTAAGTCAAAGTTCAGGTAAGAACTTTGATCTCCCAGAAAACAGAGTGGTCACACTGAGGAGCATAGACCTGATAAACTGACTAATCTAATTAAAATCATTCCTCCTTTCCTCATTCCTGAATGGTTTAGGAAAGTGATTCTGACATTGTAATGTATATTAATTTTATTTTAATCAATTTAATGTAATTTAATATACATTCTGACAATAAATGTACACTGACATTTTAAGTTACTATCATTCTAGTTGGTGCATCAGAAACTAGTACTTATATTCTTTATTCTTGCTTAATATTAACTGTACAATTTTTGCTTTTATTTCTGAATATTATAATGAATATTATAATGAACTGGGAAAATTTCAATTAGCAGTGATTTGAATTTCCGTACATATATGTTTGTGTGCATGTGTACTTACACGTGTACATTTGTCTCTGTCTTCGTGTACATACAAATATTAATCGAAGTCTCTGACAAACTTGAAAGAGTGCCGCTTTTTTCTTCTATAGTTAAACGATACGGTCAAAAATTCAGATTCCAGTGCCTGATAAAATATCAACATGATTTTGGCCAGTTGCACTCTGAAAGTCTTCCGTGGCCAACTAAATAGAGGCGAGAAAACTTTTGAATCTTTATAGGAACTTCTTTGTGGTGGAATGGCTCGCTCTTGCTAACTCTTCTTCTAGGTTCATAGACTCTGATCATTTGATGCAAAGGCCAATTATACCAGACACACTAAGAATTATTTGAGAATGTTTCTATTTGTGTTCACATCTACAGCTCTTATGTATTACATACAGGGCACCTAGGAGACATCGCCCATATGGTGCTGGACTTGCCGTCAGGGAGACCGAAGTTCAAATTCTTCCTCAGCCACTTGCTATATGTATGACCTTGGGTGAGTCACTTAGCCTCTATTTGCCTCAGTTTTATCTTCTGTAAAATGAGGATAATAATAGCAATGACCTCCCAAGGTTATTGTGAGGGTCAGAAATAACAGATATGTGGCAAGGGGTGTTGCGTGGGGTTCACATGGCAAACCCTAGCTTTTTCCCAGGGTTCCAGGGTTTCTTCATGACCCTAAAGAGTGATTATAACACCAGAACTCAAGGAGACTCAAAAGACCAGATCCCTCTTCTCTTCTCCCCTCACCAATCCTGATCTGTGGCTCTTGCAAGCATAAGGAATTGATCTCCACCAATGAGAAGAGAGTCAACTACCAACGGTTTTGAAATGGGAGTTCCAGGTGTAAAGCATTTTGTAAACTAAAAAGCCAGTCATACTACTATAGGTCTTTCTTATAATGCTATCAGTCACCTACTCTTATAGTCATTTTAAACCATGCTAAACTGTTTGTGAATCCCTTAAGGAAAGGACCAAATGCACTCTAAAAGAAACGGATATTAATCTGACCCTGTGGCTTGGTGATAAGGACTTTTCCTTACACTTTTTCCTAGTGTAGGAAGGAGACCAAGACAGGATCAAGGGCCCTGATAGGGTATAGGCTCTGGGAACCCCTTTGAACTCTCCCTGAATCTCCCCACTAGATCTGGCATTTGCTGAAGGCTATAGCCTTTCATTACAGCAATGCTCAATGCTGTTACTCTAGCCTAGCCCTCTGTTACCTAGCCTAGCCTTCCACTGTCTGTCATCTCCACATCTCTTTTGGCTACTTCCCACCCTTGATCCTATCTAACATCCCATTCTCTTAGTTGCTGGTACCTCTAGTCATCCCAGTCTACTGGCCACTCCCATCAAGATCCTCCCTAGACCCCTCTTCCAATCACCCCAGGCTACTTGGCCAACCCTAGATCCCTCCCACAGTCTTTCTGTAGGTAAGATCCATCTCAGCCTCTGTGAAGGTACACAGATTCCATCTGATCCACTTAACATTCTTAGCATTACAAATGTCCAGATTCCTTAAGAGTCTACCCAATATGGTGGATTTCCAATAAACTTTGTTTTTCTTTAACTGAAAGAAGGCTTGAGTTGAATTCATTTGGGCAGGACCCACATGTCACTATTTTGGGGTTCCAGCACCCCTAGACCTCAACAGCCCCAGTAAGTAAGCAAGGGCTTAATTGCTCCCAGCTCCTCTGAGATTTCCACAAAACTTCATGAATTTCTGTTCAGGATCTCTCAATTGGCACACCAGTGGTGTTGGTGACTTGTTTAAGGTATCAGACTTGTTCTGTGGTTAGAGATGTAAAGGCCACCCCTCTCTGGTCATCAAGATAGAAAAGCAGAGGTTTTAGCAATAGAAAGAACCACCATAGAAGCAGAAGGACCACAGTAAAAAGACACTGGAATTATTCAGGCTGGGGCTTAGTCTAAGCTCCTGCAAGTCAGTGAAATCTAAAGCTAGCTTCCCAAGGAGTGTGAAGTTCCAGTCAAGTCTTTTCTGGTCAGCAAACTTTGGGACCAATACTAAAACTTTTAGACCGCTACTAAAAAGATGGACTCCAGTAGAGAGAATAAGAGCATCTAAGAATACTGGTGCCATTGACCTTCCAAAAAGGGAAGCCAACATTTTTTATGTACAACTGCAATAGACATGAAAGCTTTATTTTTTTTCTCAGTAAAGCAAAGAAAATCCTCTAAAGCAGCTTTTTTGTGCAAGCACAGCAGCTGTTTTGTCTGATGCTTAAGAACCCCACCCAGTCAGTATTGTCCTGGTAACTTTTTCCCTTCTCTTTTCAACTTGAAGAAGGAAGTTTATCCTTCGTCTCCTAGAAAATAGTTTGAAGGAAAGGGTGTGCCTCAAGGAAAAAGGCAAGTAAAATAACAAAAAGGCAGTATTTCATTTTTAGAGATATAGTTCTGTTGCCTGACCACAGTGGGCTTTTCTGAATGATTTTGGCAGAATCTAATGATCTAGTAATTTATCTAAAAGGAATTAGATACAGGTAGGTCCTGACTAGTACAAATAATAAATCCTATAAAATGGTCATATTATTTAAATTTGAATAGCATATTTCCATTGGACTGGGACCAATTACTATATTTTCCATAATTATAACTTTGAATGTGATATTTATTATACACACTAATAAGAATAGCTGTATAAAAGAAATATTAGAAAACATCAAGTAGTTACAAGTTCTTAAGAAGAAAAAAATCGGAAAATATTTTTGATAGCGAAAGGAGAATGTCTGTAAACTTAAAAGTATGACATGTGATCAATCACCCAGTTGAAAAAAGTTATGCAACAGATTTGTGAAACAGGAAAAATATTGTCCTAATTTTTGAAAGAGATTCAGTGACAAAGAAGAAATTGGATCTAGCAAGACAACTGGAATGTTTGAATTATGATTTCAAAGAAGAGAAGCATAAAAGTAAAAAATGAACTATAGAGGGTCATTAAGAAAATGAAATATTGAATTGATACAAAAGAGAAATTGAATTTGCAATTTTTAATAGAATCAGTCTGGATAACCAGAGTCTGGAACAGGAAAAAGAATTAAAAGAATTTAGAGATAGTTTCAACTGAGACAGCGTATATAGGCTTTAATCTTAACTGGAATGTAAGAAATGCACAATAGATATTCTTTTGACCCTAGAAAGTAAGAAATTTAAAAGTAAAACTAACATTGAGACCTAATGAAAAGCTCCAGTTTTTTTATATTCAAGCAGCAGGAGGACGGAACTAGAAACTCTTTATTTAAACAGGATTGAGACAAAAATTTCACTTTTGTGAAAGCTCTAAGAATCTCCAGCAAGAGCCAACTAAAAAATAGCAGAAAAGAAAAACTTGACTCATAAGAAGTTGCAACACAAATTGAAGGCCCTTTTTAAATTGTTGCTTCGGCAGTAGGAAAGGCGCAAGCTTACCAGGGGTTTGTAGATTGCCATACCCGGAAATGAACACTTGGAGAAATATTTAACCATCAACGGGATGTGCCTCATGTACAAGGGAAAAATAACCTCTATCACTGGTAATAAAAACTCACACTAAACTCAAGAAATTAATATACAATTCCAGAGCCAGGAGGGCAACGGAGAAAATTTAGGATAGTTAGGAAAGAATTAGATCATCAGAAAGGGGGAGTCTTTTAATGGTTGATTTTTATAAGAAAAACTTTTCATCCCTATAATTCCGCGACTATGGGTTTAAAGATAAAGAATAACAGTGAAACTTTTCATAAAGTGTTCACAATTCAGAAGGGGTGGAGGGAGTGGAACATACTATGATAATATTAAAATATCCAGCAGGTCTGGGGCTGCAAAAGCCAGACTAGAGGGTTTGGAGGTGATCAAAGGAAGAGGGAATAGAGGCACCAAATGTAGATGGATTTCTCAAGGAGCTTAATCACAAAGAAGTGGGGAGATACCAGGTGATAGCAGGGATATTAGATTCCTGATTTTAAAGGATAGGGGTGGAGGGAATTTGAAGAGCTCTTCGTGAGGACTCTCAATTTTTTCAATGAAGTATAAAGTTTGAAATCAGTTGAGAGACTGAGATTAACTTGATTCTGTGGGAGGCTTGTGGAGAGATGAGACTATTTGGAACAGTCACTGTGATGAGAGAGATAATGAACTGATTTGTTGTTGTCTTTCAGTCACGTCCAACTCCTTGTGATCCCATCTGGGGTTTTCTTGACAAAGATACTGGAGTGGTTCACCATATCTTTCTCCAGTTCATTTTACAAATGAGGAAACTGAGGCAAACAGGGGTAAGTTACTTGCTGGAATCAGTATCTGAGGGCAGATTTGAACTCATGTCTTCCTGACTCCAGGCCTGATGCTCTATCCACTGTGCCAGCCAGTAAATTCATTAGATACACTCCTCTGATCATTGTAAAGCCTCTTGGAAAAGATCTGTAATCACTCAAAGGAGTTTGACCTGATCATCCATACTGGCGAGACCAAGTAGATAAAGAATGTCTGGTGCTATTACAATATGCATTTGGATGGACAACCTAATAGACCTCTTCTTTGTGTGCATATCTGGGACAGATGTTGTCTATGGTCAACAAGCTGGGTCCAAAGTAGAACAAGAATAGAAATGGGGTCTGGATTGCCTTCGTGTTATGACAAAGTTCTTTTTAACAATTCCAACCTTTCCATGAAAGTAAAAACCCTTCTTTTTAACACCACATTCTACTACTGTGGCCATGAAATATGGAATACAAAACTCCTGAAGAATTAAAAATCATTTTCAAGAATGAAAAAGGAGTATCCTGCAGAAAGCACTGGAGAGGCTCATGGGGGATGAGAGCAGGCTACAGAATGTAAGAAAGGAGGAACTTCAAAAAACAGGAGATAAAGATTTCATTAAGGAATTGGAATGGTGGGAAGATTAGTTGGTGGCATGTTAAGGTTGAGGGAAGTCAAATTGATAGCCATGGGGCTCCACTTGAAATGTTAAGAAAAACTAAGGAAGGTCTCTACTATGATGGGCAGATACCCTTTTGAGAATGAGACAAATGAAAAATCTGAGAGAGTCTCTGGGTAATTAATAATTGATTTATTAATTAGGCTGACTGATAATCAATAAATTGATAGTCAGTGGCTTCTCTCAGTACCCAAAGACAAAAACATGGAGATTCCTGAATGTTTAAATACCTTTGGAAAAGGAGATGCCCCAACAGGTGAAAATCAATCCTGACTGGTGAACAATTAATGAAGGGATAGACATATTAATGAGCAGGTAGGCTAAAAGTCTTCAGCTCCCAGTGAGAATGTGACTTGATCATGAGACCCAGCTGCCTCCAGCATTCTGGACAAAGGAATCTATTTCTACCCAAACCACTCTGGTTATTTTTCTCTTTCGTGAGCTGAGTTCACCTAGACTTCAGTGGAGGGATGCAAAGGCATAGGCTTGATGCTTTAGGACTGAAATGAACCTAGATTAGATTCTGTTTACTATAAACAAAAGTAAGGTGACCTAGTTGGTGGAGTCCCACCACGATGGCAGAGCACGTACTTAGAGGATTTGGCCAATCTCATCTATCAGCCTTGTCCTTCAGAGACTGGCCAGATGACCTACAGGGACTGGTCCCTGCGTGAGGAAGTAGGAAAGAAAAAAAAAACCTCAATTTAGTAATTGGTTATTGACATAATAGAAAAATAATCAAGAACTTACGGGAGGACATGGGCAAGAATCGATGGGCAGACATGAATGGGTTATGATCCGAATCGCTGGATAGAACTTCCAAATTGATGCAATTAAAGGTCCATTTGAGTATTTAAATGATTGCTATGAACTGCCCAATTTATACAAAACTTTGTTGGATGGAAAGGCTTAACCAAACCTCCTTCTGTAATAGAACTTAATCATCTTAAAGACTCTTAGGCAGAGGCTATGATTCTTAAGTACAACATATAAACAAGGACGAAGTGTTCTTCATCTCTTTGAGCATGGAACAAATGGGAATGGGCTTCAACCACAGCACAAGGAATTTCGACAAGGTATCCAGAGGAAAGTAATTAAAAACTGAAGTAAAGACAGGATCAAAGGAGAAAATAGAATAAATGAGGGGGTGGGATTGGGTGGAGGGAAATATAGTCTTTCACAATTTGACTGCTATGGAAATGTTCTGCATAACTAACTACACATGTATAACCAGTACTGAATTGCTTGTCTTCCCAGTGGGAGTAGGTGAGGAGGGAAGAAGAGAGAATCTGGAACTCAAAGTTTTAAAAGCAAACGTTAAAAAAAATTGTTGTTACGTGTAACCAGGAAATAAAATATATAGGCAATGGGGTATCGAAATCCATCTTGCCCTACAAGAAAGTAGGAGGGAAAGGGGGAAGGGGAGGTATCTGAAGGGATAGAAGAGAGGGCAGACTAGGGGCAGGGATAATCCCTATGCTTGCCATCTTGGGGTGGGGAGGTAGGGGAGAGATGGGGAGAAAATTTGGAACTCAAAATCTCGTGGAAAAATGAGTGTTGAAAACTAAAAATAAATAAATAAATTCTAAAAATTGAAGTAAGATTCCTTACCGAGGAAGGCTAAGAAGACTCTTTTTCTTGAGGTTTCTAAGAATAGCACAAATTTTTATTTATCCCTAGGGTAGACTGTCCTCGGGGCTGTCCTGCTGAAGCGCTGAGTCTCTTTGCATCGGAGCCCTCTAGCGCAATGGGAAAGCACCGAACTTGGAGTCGGGAAAACAACGTAAACATGAGTCTGGTAGATCACCACCTCTCTGAGCCTCAGTTTCCTGGTTTGTAAGAAGACAATTGTAGCGACTGCCTCCCAGGGCTGTTGTGAGAATAAAATGAGACGATGTATGTAAAACGCTTTGCCAGCCTCAAAGAGTCAGATAAATACAAGCTGTCATTATTTTGTTGTCAGCTCTTCATTTCTGTACATGTCTTCGTTTAATCGGCGCTCTCTGTGTCCAAAAAAAGAGAAAAAGAAAACTGGAAACACAAGTAAAGGTAGTTTCAACAAAACCAGATCCCGTCTTCCAAGTCAACAGCTATAAAGTTACTCCAAAATTAAAATGTCATTTAACCCAGGTAATTCTCCAAACAAGATTTTTAATTCCTATGAGCTATTGCCTTGCACTAGATTCATTTTAATTACTGCACGTAATATTAAAACCTTGGGATGGACATAACTTATAGTGCTCATTTCTCCTTTTCCTTTCCTTTTTGCTTTTCTATACGCGTACTATTTAGAATGCAAACTAAGTATTATTCCTTTGTAACTAGGGCTCCATGGAGCATTTGTAGAGCTTCCTTGGCTGATTTTGGGCAACCACGTGGACTGTTCATTCCTGGCACCCCTGACCAGATGTGACTCAGTATTGATGGGTGCTTAGTATCGGGATTACAAGAAAACTGCCCCTTCCCCACCTTCCCCCAGCAGGAATAGCCAATGACTCAGTCATTAAAAGGAAGCAAACGAGGGCAGCTAGGTGGTACAGTGGATAAAGCACCGACCCTGGAGTCAGAAGGACCTGAGTTCAAATTTGGCCTCAGATACCGACTAGGTGCGTGACCCTAGGCAAGTCACTTAACCCTAATTGCCTCCCAAAAAGGAGGGGGAGAGGAAATGATCCATCTTTGGTTGTGTTTTCTCTTTCTGACTGCAGAAAATGAGAGTATCCTTCACGTCTGTCTCTTGAGGGGTGAGGTAGGGGAAGAGTAGTATCCTTCCCACTACACTGGCAGAACGGTGATCGCTTCCATCGGCAGTTACTACAGGAGACTCAAGGATGCGAATTTGAGTCTGGGATTCCAGCTGCTTTTCCCATTTTGTGTTTGCTCTTTCCTGAGAATAGGTGGCAGAAGAGTGATTTTGATGTAAATGTTTTCGCTTTGGAAGTCACCTTGTTAATGTAAGAGCTTCAGAGATCCTGGGTCCTCAGTAAGTGTTGGCTACACTTCAGGAAGAGTCCCGAGAGACTTTGAGCAAATAAGTCATTTTGACTATTATAAATATGCAAATTAACTATTAAGGACATAGGAAGAAAGATACTCTCTGCATCCACTGAAAGAATATGTATAGAATAAATTCAAGTATGTATAGAATAATTTTACATACATATACACACACATATACATACCTATTTGTTTTCAATGGTAACCATGGCGGGGGGAGAAGAAAAAAAAGATTTACAGATAAATTTGTTGTCTATTTACAAGTTGTACATAATGGATTTGCAGTTCCATGTGCAATTATCTTTTTTATTATAATGTTATGGAAATGCTTGTTTTATTTGATAAATTAAAAATTAAATTAAATTTTAAAAAGAACTACTTCAGTTCTCTTAGGGAGGATTTGCTACCAGCTGAAGGATTAACCCAACTTCTGACATGACTTAACCGAAGATAGCTATTCTGAGGGGTCAGTGCAGGGTAAATTAAAATGTAAAATGCCTAAATTCAGCAGTCTTAAAAATTACTTTCTATCACAATTTCTTGCTTTAAGTCTCTTTTAACTGCGACTTTTAAGAGACTTTTCTATTAAGCATCTCTTTTGTGGGTCAGAAAAAAATACTTGTCCTATAGCTTCATATATTGTATACTAAGTTTCTTTCTACTCCATCCTTTGAGGAGATCCTGGACATGAATTAGAAATTCAGCTTTTAAGTAATTTTACCCCCAGAACACCAGGTTGGAGGACTAATAAACTAAAGACTATGAGGAAAAGAGCCTGCCACTTCTAGGTGTTAGGTCCCCAAAGGGTTGAACTTCATCTGACAATATGTGTACATCCAAAGAGAGGGGCTCCTTGGTGGACAAGCAGAAGATGAAGCCTCCCAGCCCATCTAGTTATGATTCTTATTGTTAGACCTGCACCATTCTCATTTTCCTGAAATCACCTTAAAATTTAGGCTACAACCTTTAGAAATATGAATATAGGTTGCTGATATACAGTTTAAAAATCCAAACACATCATAGGAATTGCGTGTATGGTGGCTATGTTGTTCTGGTCATGTAGATTACATGTGTCTACATGTGTCTGTTTAAATGTGGCTCTGGGTGAAGCAAGCACATACATCTCTAGAATCTCCTCCCAACCCCACACCCTTCTCCAAGGAAGACTTTGATTCTGTCTAGGAGGGGAAACAGGTAGTTGGGGCCAGAGGCTGGCCACTCTGCTCTCCTTTGAAAGAAGTGAGCCTGGCATCTACCTGCTTAAATATAGTCTAGGGGAAGTAATTTTTTAGGTTCAGGTTGCCAATCTGATTGTAATTCTCTACCAGGGAAGGAGGGCCCCAAGCTGTATCACTAGGTCTTGACTCCCTTCCCACCAAATGCCAGTTCCAAAATAAATATATGGCAGAATAGGAAATAGCAAAGACGCTCCTTCATCCAAGTTGATAACAAAACAGAAATTGGACAGTAGGAGACATAGGAAAATATCTGACCAAAAATACAGAGTGAAGGAACTCTCTCATTGGAAGTGAGATAACTCAGCTCAAATAAGCAAGAGTCTTAGATCTCACCCGAGGAGAAATGCCCTAAAGTCTTTACGAGGTAAGCGGGATAAGGATGTGCTGGATGGAAACTGCTAGTTCCTCTCATGCTGTCTTCTACTAGCATCTTTCTCTCTTTGGAAATAAGGGGAGGGTCTGGAATGGGGAGACTGGAAATCAAAAAAACAAGTTCTCTCTTCTCTTTGGCTCTCACCAATTCTGCCCCTCACATAGGTTCAGAGCATGAATAACCAATCTCCACCAAAAGGGAGAGTCTCAGTGCAAATAGGCCTGTGAGCCATAGGTAACAATTAAAATTCCACTTTAAAATCCCCTCAACAACAGAATAAAACCTAGACTTACTCCAAATTTTATAGCAAATAGTACCCCAGGGGGCAGCTAGGTGGCCCAGTGAATAGAGCACCAGGACCTGAGTTCAAATCCGACCTCGGGCACTTGACACACTTACTAGCCATGTAACTTTGGGCAAGTCACTTAACCCCAATTGCCCTCCAAAAAGCAAAAGAACCCAAACAAACCAAATAGCACCCCCCAATCAGAAAGTGGAACCGTGCATATTAAAATGGTATAGATTTCTTAGTGAAAGTAGGTAACCCAAAATGTGCTGATGAATGGATGGAAAGGTATGATAATCTTATATTTGAAAGAATTAGAAGACAAGCCTTAGGAATCCTTGGATTGGCTATGAAATCAAAGCCAAATTTAATTTGTTTTATTTAATTAATTAGATGCCAACAAACAAAAGAGATAAATAATTTAATGGGTCATATAAATGTAATAAATAAATATATTAATTTAATTATCA
>CM053589.1:12739151-12764413 GCA_028646515.1 Pseudochirops corinnae
GGGGGGGGGGGGGAAGGGAGGGGAGAAAATCTGAAACTCAAGTGATTGTGGAACTGAATCTTATAAATTAAAAGTAAATAAGTAAATAAAAAAAATAAAAAAAAAAAAGAATAACCATTCTTTGGATCTAGCCATTCAACTCATTATGGATGCACTATCATCTAGCTCACATCTCTTCATATTTTTTCCATAAGTCTAGCATAAAATATTTTATAAAATATTCTGCTAAAATATAGATGAATGATAGCATAAGTAAGCAACATTCTCCAGATTTACTGGTCTAGGAACATATCCCCTCCCCCCAAAATGAAGATAACCTGGCATAAATTGTTCATGAAAAAACCATGCTGATTTCCTTAGGCCGGCTATTTCTTTTCTTGGATGTTCACTAACCATCGCTTTAGTAAAACATTTTAGAATTTTGCCAGTAGTAGAAATTTTGCTAACTGGTTTAGAGTTTGCAGAGTTCAATTTTATCTTCCTTTGTTTAAATCAGATAATTAATCCTTCTCCAGTTATGGTACTTCTCCGATTTTCTATAATCCTCACAGATTACTGACAGAAGATCAATAATCATATTGATCAATTTTCCCTAAGAAGTCATTTATCTGGCTTTTTTGACTTGAACACATGAAAGGCAATAAGCTGGATAGATAGATAACAGAAAATAAAATCAGAGGATTCTGGAAAGATGGCAGAGTAAGTCAGAAAACTTTCAACATACACACACACACACACACACACACACAGACAGAATATCACCTCAGAGGGAACGAAGAGCAGTGGAAATAAACAAGTCAGGGTAAAGCAGTTGTCTCCTAAAACAATTTAAGAAGTGCCCAGGAAAGACCTGACCTCTGGGGGTGGAGATTCTGCCTAAATGAATTGCAAACATCTGCAGGCTGACTCTGCAGAATCTACAAACAACAAGCCCTGGGGCCGCTGGGTTGGGATACAGCCTCAGCTTCAGGAGCTTTCACCTCATGGACAGTGCAGGGGTCAGAAGACTGAATAGAAGACTGAAGGAACCTCCAATGACAAGGGAAGCCAAGCACAAGTGTGCTGACCAAATGCTTCCTGGGCTGCAGCCGCAGGGAAAAGCAACTAGCACGTCTGGGAAGTGCAGTAGCAGAAGGGCAGGGATTCTTCTGGCTGTGGGCACTTAGAAGTGAGCAGAGTCCCTGGTTTCAGTTCCAGGGCAAAGAGGACAGCTGTAGTTTGCAGCCACCAAAGGGACCGCAGGGCGCAAGAGCATTTCTTGGGACAGTGAGGTTGGGGGCCCTAGCTGTGGCTTTGGAGTGAAGAGGAGAACCCAAGCTTGGGCCCAGGACAGACCTCAGAAAATAAGAGTAAGTAGGACCTGAGGTTTGGGGCATCATTCCCCACACCTTGGGACTAGAACTTGATTATATTAATAGTTCTAAAAACAAAATAAGTAAACAAATAAATAAATAAAAATAAGCAAGCAAAGGAGAAAGAACCCAATCATAGAGAGCTACTATGGAGATAGGTAAGATCAGGGTTCATATTCAGAGGAAAATAATGGAGCTTTCAATTGAGAAATGTCAAATGGTCCCAAGTACAAAAAGAGTTCTTGGAAGAACTTCAAAAGGATGTTAAAAACCAAATAAGAGAGATCAAGGAAAGATGAGAAAAAAAATAAGAGCAATCCAAAAAAATTATGAAAAGAAAGGTAACCAACTTGAAGTAGAGAATCAAAAATTTAAGGAAGAAAATAATTCCTTGAAAACTGGAATTGGGCAAGAGGAAGCTAATGATGTTCTAAGATATCAAGAAATAATTTTTTAAAAATTAAAATAATGAAAAAATAGATGAGTATGTGAAACATCTCATCAGAAAAACAAATGATCTGGAGAACAGATCAAGGAGAAATAATATAGGAAGAGTCAGATTACCTGAAAATTATCATGACTATTTTACATGCACAGTCTGGCTCTAACTAAACTGGCAGTTCTTTGCTATTTCCATCCCTACCCTACTTTCCATGGTAGCAAAGAATTGGAAACAAAGTAGATGCCCAATTAGAGAATGACTAAATAGGTTGTGGTCATGGAAATGTAATGGAATGTGACTATATCAAAAGAAATTATGAATATGAAGAATTCAGAGAAGGATGAAAAAGTTTACGTGAATTGATAACAGAAAAGTAAGCAGAATCAAGAAAACAATATATACAATGAATACAACAACAGAAATGGAAAGAATAAACTCAATTCAATTCAATTTTGTATAATTACAACGAACAATGGAAAAATGCACCTCCCCACCTTCCTTGCAGAGGGAGAGGACCATGTATATAAAACATTGCATATATTGTCAATGTTGCAGTTGTTGGTTTTTTCTGAACTGCTTTTCCTTCTATCTTACAATTCCTTGATGAGATATTTTACTCCTATTCTTCTTCAAAGTTCCTCATTGGCTATATATAGTACAACTAGCTCATACCCAACTCTCTGTTGCTACCTGAGTGATATTCATTTTCAGTTCTTCAAAGACTGTTTTATTCCATTAAAACGGTTTTTACCTTCCATTGCTTTTCTCTGCTTTATAAGATAGTGCTCATAATTTTTCACTACTGTTTTGAAGATCTTACAGGTGAGTTTATATTCTAAAATAGTGTTGCCAACAAGCAGCATCGATGTCAAATGCATCCTAAGGAAACTTGGAGGTGCTTTTGTCTCCTGGTTGTAGTTTGTGGCATATCGGTTCATTTCTGATTTTTCATCTCATAGCTGATCACTTGTTTCAATAGTTCAGAATTGAGATGTTTCAGCTATATGCCACATCATTTTCTCAGAATTCTTTCTTTTTGCTTTTTTGTTGATTCTCATTTTCCCCCTGACAAATTGGTGATTTAACTCTACACACAGCTGAAACAGGGATAAGTCTAATACCAATAACAAGTCTTTTCCTGTCAAAATGTAGTCTATTTCTTTTTCTTCTTCTTCTTCCTTTCTTTTTGCAATGTATGTTGGTGCTTTTCAAATCTAGGATCTGAAAATTATTTTCCTGAAATTTTCATAATTGTGTGAGACTTCTGAGTAGTCAACAAATCTTTGGTTTTCTCTCATTTCTTTTTTCCTGAATCATGTTTTCTTAAATATTTCTCATCAGATTAAAAAAGATTAAGATTAAAAATTCTGTATCATTTATGTTGGTCTACAATTCTTTAAATTCATCTTTTTTATTTATTAGGACATTCGTCTCATAAAGGGAGTTTGGTAGAATGTTTTCTGTTGCTAAATCCTGTAGATTCTACCTTTACAATATCTCTAGTATAAACCCCCTTCTCTCCTCTGATATCACCATGACCCTGTTATGTCTTCATCATCTCATGCCTTAGGCTATTGCAGTAGCCAGATGATTGGTCTCTCCCCCTCAGATCTTTTCCCACTTATTTTCTCCACTCAGCTACTAAAGTGACCTTCCTTAAAACTCAGGTCTGACCAAGTCACCCTCCTATTCAGTGGCTCCCAGTTATCTCCAGAATGTTCTGTTTGCCTTTCTTCCCCTCCTCCCCAATTTATTCATTTATTTTTAGTTTTCAACATTCAATTTCACACGATTTTGGGTTGCAAATTTTCTCCCCGTTCTTCCCTATCCCCTACCCCAAGACAGCAAGCCTACTGAATACCCCTTCCACCAATCTGTTCTCTCTTATATCCTCCTCCATCTCCCTCCCTCTAACTTTCTAGTAGGGCAAGATGGATTTCTGTACCCCAGTGCCCGTATATCTTATTTGCCGGTTGCATGTAAAAATCTGTTTGCCTTTTATAGCTCTTCACACACTGGCCCCTTCTATCTTTCCAATCAAAAAGCTTTTTCAGCCCACTCAATGCTAACACTTTTGCTTTGAGATTACCTCCAAATTATCCTGCAGTTATCTTACATGTTTGCCTCGTCTCCCCCTCTAGAATGTAAATCCTAGGGCAGTTAGGTGGCACAGTGAGTAGAGCACCAGCTCTGGAGTCAGGAGGATGAGTTCAAATCTGACCTCAGACACTTGACATTTACTAGCATGTTTTACCTTGGGCAAATCCCAATTGCACTGCCTTCCCCTCTCCAAAAAAATAAAAATAGAATGTAAGCTCCTTGAGGGCCTGTACTGTTTCTATCTTTCTTTGTATCCACAGTGCTTTGCTTAGAACCGGACACACAGCGAGTGCTTATTAAATGCTGAATGACTTGTTCACTTTCTGTGTCAAATTTTTTTTTTAGAATAATCTGTGTAGCATAGGGATTAAATGCTCTTTTAAATGTGTCAGAAAATTCACCTGTAAATTCACATAAACCTATGTTAAAAAACCTCTTTATTATTCCTCCTCTATGCTTATTTCACTTCATTTTCTGAATTGGGGTTGTTTGAGAGTTCCATTTCATATTCTGTTAATCTGACTATTTTCCATTTTTATAATTGTTTTCCTAGTACATGATTATGTATAGTGGATCCTGATATTTTTTCCTTCATTGTTGAGATTTCACTTTGTTCATCTTTTATTTTGGTAATTTAATTCACTTCTTTTTTCTTAGATTAGCTAACAATATATTAGCTTTGCTAGTCTTCTCAAAGAATCAGCTTTCAATTTTATCTTTTAGCCTTCCATTTTATTTCTCTTCAGATGCTCAAAATCTCCTTGCTTACGTATATTTTGGCTCTATTTTCTTGGTTCTTAAATTTTCATATTCAGTTTATTAACTCTTTTATTTTCTTAACATACATTTTCATATCTCTGTGTATTATCCCCTGAGGAGTGCTTTAACTACATCCCATGAATTTTAGTACGTCTCATTACTTTTCTCTTTTCACAGAGCTACTGTTTCTGTGATGTATTCCTGGAGTCACTTGCTTGTCAGGATATCATTAAGTCTCTCTTAGGTCTGTAACTTTTGCTTGTGTTTCCTGTATTAATCATTTTTATTGCTTTATGGTCTATAAAAAATGCATTAAGTATTTTTGATATTTATAACTTGTCTAGAACATGTTCTATTTTTGTAAAGATGCTAATATGCATTTTTTAATGTTCCAATTCCAAAGATGCCATGTCTTTCATATCTGTTCAATTTTATATTGTCTTTATTTTAATCTAATTTTCTTCTCTTAAAATTAAATACATTTTAATCTCCTACAATTATTGTTACTCTATATGAAATAGCAATTTAATTAACAATTCCATTGTGAATTTAGATGCTGCTCCATAAAGTGCATCAATACTTAGTATTGATGCTGTTTCATTCCTTGTAGTACCTTTCAGCATAATGTAAAATTCCCCTATTTCTTTCCTTTGCCATTGCAAATTTTACTTTTGTTTTGTCTGATACCATAGTTACAACTCTGGCCTTTTTAAAATAACATCATGAATTGTAAATTTTTTCCAACCTCTCATTTTCATCCTGTATTGCTTAGTTTTAGTCTCTTATATAAAGCAAATCATTAGGCTTTATTTTCCCATCCATTTTGTCACTAATTAAATTTTTTGATCCATTAACATTTAAGTTTGATTGTTATGCCTGTGTTTCCATCTATATACATGTTTTTGTTGATTTAATGCTTTTTTTTTAAAAGGACTGTCCCTAGAACTCGTTTTGCTTCCACTGCATTTTGATACTATCCTTTTAAAATACCACCCCATTCTTATTTGCCCTACCCTAAATTCCTTAAATTTCCTTAACTTAAATTTCTCATTTCTATTTGGTTTTCCCTCCTTTGATCCTTGTCTTTCCCTACCCTGCAAGGTGTGTGGTTCAAATGTCTCCTTCTTGTCCTCCAATTTCTTAATTTAAGTAACTTTGATAGCAGTCCTTATAAAAAAAAAGTTATAATTTGCCTTTTCATTTCTCTCCTCTTCTAGTCTCTTCCAAATTCTAGTTAATTAGTGACTGTTTAGCACCTAACTACCAGGGATACAAAGACAAAACTCATAGTTCCTGCTCTAAAAGAACTTTCTAATAAGGAAAAACAACCTATGTGTGTGTATACATACACACACACACACATACATCTCTTTATATATATCCGTGTGTATGTGTGTATGTATGTATGTGTGTGTATATCTATCTATATCTATTTATCTATACGTATGGATGTATATGTTATGTATAGGCATTAGCTCCTAGAGCAACCAGGAAAGACCTTCTGCAAAAGGTGATATTTGGGTTAAATTCTGAAGGAAACTAAGAATTCCAAAAAGCAAAGGTTACAAGGGTGCTCTAGGCACGGGGCTGGAAGTGGGTGGTTAGGTGCTGGAGTCAGAACAAAGGCACAAAGATGGAAGATGTAGCGTGGGAAGAATGCTTAGTGAGGAAGCCAGTATGGCTACACCAAAAAGTATGGAAGAGGACAGTGTGTAAGAAGTTTGCTAAGGCAGGAAGAGACCAGGTTGCAAAGGGCCTTAAATGATGGTGTAATTTACATTTGATTCTAAAAGCAACAGCCCCAAATTTATCCAGTTGCGGGTAGAGGGCATGGTCAGAACTGCACTTTGGGAAAATCACTTTGACAGACGTGTGGAAGATAGATGGAAGTGGGGCAAGATGAAGCAGGAAGAATGGCACATGGCGCCACAAGGCTGGAGCTACATAGCTTCCTGATTCTCCAATTTATGGACTATATCCTTCCTAATTACTTCTTTTTTCTCTCTGTCCTTCATGAGGAGAGTTTGACCAAATTTGAACTCTTCCCTTTACTGCATTTATTTTATGTGTAGACTTAACTTCCCCTTCTTTTTCTCGTGTTATGTCTCACTAAAAAAAAAAAAAAATCAGTTCAATAGGAACAGTTCAAAACACTTTAAAAGGAAGCATTATCTTGTGGTAAAGGCGACCGTGTCCCAAGTTAAAGGCCTCGTCCAAACTTCTGCCTTCACTTGAATTACTATCGGTTCCTAAGATCAAGTTATCTGGCAATGTTCTATCCCATCCCCGAATCACCCTGTGCTGAAGGTCCTTGGTGACTGGTAGATTTCCTCAGAAGCAGCAAGTTAGCGTAGTGTAGGAGAAAGACCATTGGCCCTGCAGTCAGGTAAGTGCTGAGTTCAAATCCAGCTCACATGCTTACTGTATGTGACTTTGGACAAATCACTTTACTGCTTTTGTCTCAGTTTTCCTCAACCTTAAAAAAATGGAGATAACAACAGCATTTATCTCCCAGGACTGTTGTGAAATCAAATATTTGTAAAGTATTTAGCACTGTGCCTGGAAAACAAAAAAGTGTTCCCTTCCTTCTACTACAATGAAATGCAAATCTTCTCTGGAGCGTTGCTTACCTAATGTAAACTCCTCCCATACGAAATACATTAGAAGACCCCCTCAGTCCCATCACACACATACACCTCCTTCCTACTGCCAAAATTCTTTATCAGCACCTTTTTCTTTCTTCTCCAGAACTGAGACTCCCTTTTTTCCAGTCCCCTGCCCTCCTCCCTTGCTTTTAACCTGTTCTCTAATAGTCCCTATGTGCCCCAACAAAGAAATTACTATCCCTTCTCATTCACTTAAGGACTAGGTGGGTAGGGTATCACTAGCTTCCCTCGTCTCTTACCTCCCCTCTTTGATACTACCAATGTCCTACCATCTTCTATGCTCTCACAACAGATATTGATTCACTTTACAGGGGATCATAGGATTTAGCCCACAGAATATCAATTCAGCTTTTCCACTTTTAATTCTCCCGGTTTTTTTTTCTAACTTCCCTTTAAATCCTCAGCTCTTTAGGTTCATTTTGTCCCATGTTCTTTCCTTTGCCTCTCAGCTCAATTTCTTGCTATAAACAACCCCATAAACATAAAAGAATGATCTTTTAACTATGTTTTTATGTTCCTCTCCTTTAAAATGTTTGCAAGTAAAATATTCTGTTGAGACTTCCTCCCCATTTCCTGAGGAACGCCTCCAGTGCCCCTCCCCCCACCTTTTTGGCTGAACGCCCAATTTTGTTCACCAATCAGGCTTAGCTTTGTAGGATACATTATTCTAGGTTGCAGGTTGATCTCTAACTTTGGGGAATGTCCTATTTCACTGTTCCTTATATCTTTCTTGTGACATGAAAATAATCACGGGTTATTCAAATTGACCTTCCTTCACAGATGAAAGTAGTTTTACTTGGTAATACCTGGTTTTTGTTACTTCAATTATGAAATTTCGCACACTACTTACCTTGGAGTTTTAAGCCTAGTTTTCTGCTGGTGGTGATCTGTGGATTAAATTATCAATACTTTGTTTTCTGTATTCACAAGTTCTGGGAAGTTTGTTATTTCCTAACATACAGTATCCAAGTGTTTTCAATCTATCAAGTTTTTCTAGATGTCTGTTCCCTAAGTTATTTCTATGAATCTTGTCTTCTAGATCAGTTCTATGTCACTGAGGACTTTTAGTGCATTTTCCTTCATAATATATTACTTGTTCATTGTATTCTGGCCATTTTTATTCATTTTTCCCTCTTTCCTTATGAACCTTTCTACTGGTTTATCTGCTTTGTGGGCCAGGTTCTTACTGAAGTTTTCTCCCTTAGAATTTCGGTCAGTTTTCCTCCTGTTATATTAGATTTTTGTCTCTGGTTTCTTTCCTCTTTCTTTGGCTCCTTCCCCTTGTACTACCGTACAGATATCCCAAAGATGGCTGTTATCATCCTTGTACGGAAGACTATAGAGGCTCACCCAGGGTCTTTGGGAGAAAAGATTTACAGGGGTGGGGAACCTGCAGCCTCAAGGCCACATGTGGCCCTCTCGGTCCTCAAGTGCAGTCCTTTCACTGAATCCAAACTATTCTATGAATTTTGGATTCAGTCAAAGTGTGGCACTTGAGGATGGAGAGGGCCACATGTGGCCTTGAGGCTGCAGGTTTCCCACTCCTGTACTAGATGCAGCTAAGTTTCTTTCCCTTGTCCTCATTGCCTGAGGAACCTCTCTCCTCTGCCCCCATCTTCCAGCCCTCCTCAGCTGATTTACTTTCCTTTGAGGAATGCACAGAATTATTGTCTGCCACTTCTTGTAGAGCATAGAGTAACTCAACCAGTCACTGCCATGGAGGTATAAGGCAAGATCCCCCCACTAGACCACGAAGCACAGCTACTGAGAACTTCAACCAGAGGTTGGATACTCATCTTGACATTTGGTTATAGGGAGGATTCCTTTTGGGCACAGGTTTCACAGAATTGTATGTGTCCTTTCCAAGTCTCAAATCCTGTGATTCTAGTGGCTTTGCACGCCTCCAATGTGAAGTATGGATTGGAGGAAGAAGGACACTAAGTGAGAAATCTGAAATAAATTCAGTTATTTCACAATATTTTTACTTTGTGTAGTATTTCTATCACATGGATTCATTTTCAGTTGCTCTGACACATAATTCCATTTTCTGAGTTTTGAGGGCTGCAGAAGTTTGAAGAGAACTACTCCACCATCCTGCTGATTAAATCATCCTTGCCTATCACTGTTAACTTTCAATACTCTGTATTTAATTCAAGATGATACTTCCCAGTTCACTATGCTTAGAAACAAAGTTATCAATGATTCTGAAACATCAGTGCAAATAACAAATGTGTCTTTTGGTAAGAATATAAGTTTATGATTATATTTAGAGAAATCAGAAACAATATTTTTTGCTGAATGTGTTTTGCTTAGGAAACAACTAAGTGGTTCAGTGGATAGAGCACTGGGGCTGGAGTCAGGAAGACCTGAGTTCAAATTCAGCCTCAGACATATAGCTAAGCTGTGTGACCCTAGTCAAGTCACTTACCTGCCATTTGCCTCAATCTACCAGAGAAGGAAATGGCAAACCACTCTAGTTAGTATCTTTGCCAAGAAAACGCATGAACAGTATGGTTCACAGGGTCATGAAGAGTCGGACATGACTGAATAACTGAACAACGTGTTTTTCTTCCATGGCAAATGCCAGATTCTTTAATACTAAATTTTAAAATTAAATTGATTATTAGCCCAAGTTTCAGAATATCATCTATATTTTAAGCTTTTGCTGAGAAATACATCCAATAGTTTACATGCAGCATTATCTGTAAATGGAAAATGGGGAAGGGAACAAAATTTGATGGACAAATTGAACAAGGAATAAAGGTTAAAAGACTGATCATTTTAAAATGACATACTATCCACTTAGATATATTTATATACAATTTCTGCATTAGAGATGTTGCAGCTTTTCAAAATCCCAAAGGATAATATGATACAAAGTACTCCTGTTTGAGAAATGGACTTGGGATATCTAAAATAAAAAACCGAGTCATGTACTCTTGTTCTAGCAATAAAAACCAGCATGTCAGGTTTTAGAGTGGAAAAAGAGCTGGACTTGGGGCCAGGAAGATCTGGGCTGAAGTCCTACCTCTCAGACATACTGGCTATATGACTGGGTAAGTCACAACCTCTTAGTGAACTATGTAAGTCTCCTAAGACCAACTTGCAGAGTTCCCTATACCACTAAAATTACAGGTCTAGTCTCTATCTCTATCCCATGTTTGTACTATAAAAGAGTAAACAAGTCATTCATTGATAATGAACCTATAAAATCACATTTAAAATTTAGGTTGTTATTGGTCACCTCCAATTAAATACATACAAAAATACCCTGCCCTGGAGCACATATATGCTGAGATTATACAAACACTGCATAGCCCTTAGTTTTAAGAATATAGCTATTCCATAATTTCATCACTGTATTTCCTAAAATTGCCAAAATTAATGTGAAAAGTACCTTCATTCAGTGTATGATTTAGGATTACAGACTCACTTAGAGCTAGAAGAGAACTTGGAGGCCATCTAGTCTAAATGTCTCATTTTAGAGAGGAGGAAAACCAAGACTCAGGGAGGTTGTGACTTGTTCAAAATCATGGTTAGTGAAGTGCTGGAGATAAAGTGTGAAGCCAGCTCTTCTGACCCCCGAACCCAGTGCTCTTTCAAGTGTACCATGTTGCCAAAGAAACAATCAACCCCCAAAATACCAAAAACCCTCACTGACAGGTAGAAAAGCGCACATGATTTCAAAAAGGTTTTTAACATTAAGATTTCAAAGTCAAACGCCTCATAAAAAGTTATAAAAGTTCATTTAGTCATTTGACTCATTTCCTTGGATGATTCACTCTTGTGGCCTTAAAGCTCAATACAGGGCAAAAGCATGCATCACCTGAACTCTATAGGACAAGTCTCTACGTTTTGCTTCACTATAACCTTCTAAAATTACATGTCTTTACTTTTTTTGAATGATTAATTTATCCAGTTTCCAAACAACCTAAAAGAGCTACACATATATCTGAACGCACTTTTTCAAAATCAATACGAGGTATAACTTCTTTTTTCCTCTCCGAAAAATTAATTGTTGGAGTAATTTTCTCATTGTTATTCCTGAGGTAGTTTCCTAGAAAATGTATTTTTTTTCCTCCTTGTTTACTCTCTAACCTTTATTTTAAAAAATTCAAGAATCTTATGTTTTTGTATTTTGATACTATTGCTTGAATTCAAATACATAAATGCTCAATAACGTTGCTAAACTTGAGAGAAGTAGCTAAAAGTTAAACTTTCATTTTGCTGGATCCACTTCCTTACTGACCTAATCCCAAAGTTTTACCTAATCTAATACAAAGTACAGAACCATGAAGGGAGCTAAAACAGAAGAGAAAACCGGCAAGGGCACGTTTGCACATGCGTTTGATACCCAGCCAAATGCATAAATGGAAACGTCACGCAACTGGAAGAACTGGCCAAGTCTACAAGGTTCAGTCATCACATGTACTATTATTGCTGGGAAAGCGTAATTTTCAAACTATGCTTAATTCGGCTCTGAGATGCATTTTCTAGTTAGTTGAACAAGTAAGGATGGTCAGTATCAATTGCTGAAAGCCTGAATTCCCCTATTTCTATCCTATAGGCACTGGGAAATGTGACAGAGGGAAGGAAGGGGAAAGCTTAAAGCTGACAATTCCCTGTGACAAGCACATTGTGGAATCACCCATTTTAAACAAGTTCCCTCCCCTTCAACAAGGGCTTCTCTTTCGTGACATACAGACTAGGCCTAAAAAATGGTAAACTGACTGAGACCAAAGGAAAAAAAGCAAGTTCTTGATGGCACTATCTTCCCTCCCGAGAGGATTTAATTTTGTAGAATGAAATGTTAGTACATAGATATTTTTTTTTTTGTTATGGTTAGTGAATCAACCTTCAAGATGATATTCAAAGCACTGGATCAAGACAGAAGACCTGGTACTACCAGAGCATCTAAGACAATGGAAGTTTCATATCTAAGACAAAATTGTAATTAATAACAATTTCAGGTAATCAGTAGGATTCATTTTCTGTGTGCCAATTCTTTTAAATCTTGCCATGTATCCATGTTTATGCCCATACCTCTATGCATATACACATGGATATATATGCCTTATCTATATATGTGTGTGCATTCACACGTGTATAAATACACGCATATAAATGTTTAGATAGATGCATGCATATATACATATATAGACAAATTAATATTTATATATCCACATATATGTGTAAATATTTATATACATGTTAACATATATATACATATATAAGGAGATGGACTGTCATATGTGAGGAATAGAGAGAATATATTTATATGTATATAAATACATTTTATATACATATTTATATGTGTTTATAGGTTGTATATACACATATATGCATATATACATATATTTGTTTATACATTATCTTACATTTATAAATTTCTCTTTTCGTCTGGCTCCTTCCAGAACCTCCATTTAGGTCAGTCATGCTTATATTCCTCTCCAGGCTGTACTCTTGACTCCTGAAGTAAGATCCTCCAAAGAAGCTAAAAGATGACAGAGGGGTGGCATTAGGGAAGCCAGTACGAACTCAGGAAAATGGAGTGGAGGCCAAGGGGAAAAGGAAAGGATCCAGGTCAGAGAAGCAAGCTCAGACTCTGAGAAATGGGCTAGGAAAATCAGAACAAGCTCCCACAAATAAACCTGAAGCCAGAGACAAGCCCTATTCAAAACATAAGAGAAACATGAAACAGAGCCACTCCCCAAAGCCCACAGTGGAGAGATGCGTTGCTGTCGTGTCCTCCTCAGAATTCTGGGAGTCATAGCCCAAATCAAGGTTAGCTTAGCCTCCAAGCACCAACCCTGGGGCAGAGGCAGAAGGCCTGGGACCAGAGTGATTTCCAGCAAACCATGATAGTGTTGTTATAAGGCCACAGAAGGAAACAGAATCAGCTACTAAGTGGGGATTGTACAAAGAGGAAATGACACTACTGGAGAACAGAATCTTCAGGGGACTAACTGAGGTAGAAGTTGATGTCTAGTACCAACCACTCCATTCAAAGGGGCAGAAATAGCAGTAGCTGGACCAAAGAGAGAGCAGGGGAAAACATAAGATAATGTATGTTCAACTTGTGCAAGAGTACAGGAGGGAACTGGCTAGTATAAAATCTTATTCCATGAACAGAGGCTAAAAATAAGAGTAAACAGAAGAAAACTCAAAACATAATAAAGAAATACTGTGACATAAGAGAAGCCTAGGAGGCAAACAAAGAAGATGAGAATAACCTCCCAAGAACCATAAGCAGAGTTGTTTTTTTTCTTTTGGGGATGGGAATGGCTTGGACACAAGGGCAACAGTAGATGGGGAAAAAATGAAGCAAGAGATTTAAAAATATATATTATAAATGGATTTCAACTAAATATTATAGAACTAAAGGTGGAAAACATTCACCCAATAATGGAATCCCTAAAAAAAATAGAAAAAGGACAATAAGAATTCAATGAATTGGGACTATTTGAAAAAAATAAAACAAAGTGGGACTAGAAAAAAAAATAAAACAAAGTCAAAAGTTTTTTTAAAAGAGAAGAAAATATTAGGTAATAGTAGAAGCAGGTCAAGAAGAGACCATTTAAGAATTATCAGACTCCCTGAAAACCTTAACTACAGAAAAAGACCTGGACACCATATTGCAAGAAATCATGAAATTGCCCAGATCTATTAGAACCAGAAGGCAAAGTGAAAATAGAATCTACTAATCACTCCCTGGTAGTAACTCCAAATGGAAAACACCCAAGAATGTTTCAGCAAAAATCCAGGTCAAAAAACCTATTGTATTAGATATGCAATATTACCTATGTTTTATTGCATTTTTATCTATTTTGTTAAATACTTACTAATTACCTTCCACTCCGGTTGAGGCTAAACTCAGGAGGACCACATTTGGCCCACAACATGGTTCAACCAAAAGTTTATAGAAAAATCACTTAAGCAACAGGAAGGGGAGTTGAACAGGACAAAAAACTGAGGTAAGGTTTGACGCTTTTGATCTAGAGGAATAAAAGTTTCAGGAATTTCAAAATCAAAACTATTTTACACTGGATAAAAAAAGAAAAGCTGAATCCAGATTGTGTACACAAGACCCAGAAACAACCCAACAAAAGAGCATACCATTAGGTAAACCCAAGAACTCACTATTTTACAAAAACTGCTGAGAAAACTGGAAAATAATCTTACAGGAAGTAGGTTCAGACCAATATCTCAAACCATATGCCAAAAAACTTGCTTCCCTCTTAAACTTTTTCCTTTCTCATTGCGACCTGACTTCTTCCTGATGGCTAGCATCCCTAGCCACCTTTCTACAGCACTTGTCACATTTTCACTCAAACACTCAGATTTCAACAAGGTTGTGATGGGGATAAAAAAAAAACCAGTTACTGGAATCCATTATGTGCCAGACGCTGTGCTAAGCACTTCACAAATATTATCTCATCTCATCCTGGTGACAACCCTGGGAAGCAGGTGCTACTTTTGTTGCCATAGACAAAACTGAGGCAAATGGAGGTTGAGTGACTTGCCTCGCACCAGACAACTCGGTGTCTGAAGCTGGATTTGAATTCAGGTTTCCTGACTCCAGGCCCAGTGTTCTATCCACCGTACCACCTAGCTGCCCCAACGCTTCTTGCTCCCTGCTGCCACGTTGTCTATACTCTTCCCTCTACCTCCACCAATTTCTTCGTTTGAGGTTCACTCATATTTACCATCTGATCAAGATTCTGATGGTAGTTATCTACTGACCTCCAAGACACTCCTTCCTCAGAGCTCAGTCTTTTTCTCCTCTCTAAAACTGGCCTTTATACTCGGAAACATCAACATGCATAATGAGACTCTCTCTAACTTACCAATTACTTAACTTATTCATATCCTATGATCTACTCCTCCACCCCACCTGAGCTACACAGAGATGGTCATACCCTTAACCACGTAACCATTAATCACGCATTTCACTTCCAGACTTAAAAGCGTTCTGAAATTTCTTTATCTGATCATAATCTTTTGTCATTCAACCTTCCTTCTGCCTTACAACCCCTTAACTCTATTCTTCATCCTCACTGTGACCTCCAATCCCTCTCCACCCTCCTCGGTTTCCCAGGCCATCACCCTTGCACTAGCTATACTCTCTCTTCTTCATCTTGGCCCTTTGGTGAATCAGTTCAACCTCTACACTATTTTCTTCTCTAGATTTCCTTACCCCCTTATCCTACTTCCAATCCTGACCCACTAAGCCAGAGACTTGGATTATTCCTAGCATCTGCATCTGCATTTCATATGCAGGCGAACAGAGCCGAAGAATATCACAAAACCAAGCTAACTGGTTCCACTACAAATCTGTTACTTAATTCCAACTGAACCTCATTGCAGCAAAGCAATCCTTCTACACCTGCCCAATCAATTCACTATCCCACTGACCAAACCAACATCTTCTGAGCCTTTTCATCTCCCTTCAGACTTGTCATGGCTCTCCTTTCCTCTCATTCTCTCAGCTGAGAATCTTGCCTCCTATTTCACTGAAAAAACTGAAGCTAAGAGTTCCCTCTTTTCCCCTCCACCCATCACATTACCCACATGTCTTCTTCGACTATCTCTTCCTTCACCCTTGTCTTACATAATGAGGCATCCCTTCTTCTTCTAAAAGCCAATACCTCTCTTTATACAAATAAGTGATCCCCCTCCCATCCCACCTTCTCCATCAGTTCTTCTCTATCATTCTCCATGATTGTCAATCTGTCTACTGCATATAAGCAGACCTATATCCTCTCTATCCTCAAAACCTCATTTAGTCCATCCCTCCCTGCTAGCCATCATCCCATTTCTCTCGCTTTTGAGACCAACCTCCTCGAAAAGGCCATTTATATGTTGCCTCTATTTCCTTTCCTGGCGCTCTCTTAACTATCAGCAGTCACTGCCTGCAAGATCATCATTCCACTACAACTACTGTCTCTAAAATTACCAGTGGTCTCTTACTTGCCAAATCCAATGGCCACATCCCTCTTCACACCTCTGCAGCCTCTGACACTCTTTCTCTCAGTGCTTATGACACTTTCTTTCATGACAATTCCTCCTGGCTCTCCTGCCTGTCTGATTGTTCCAATCCTCCAAGGCTCTGCTCTGGGCCCTCCTGTCAATTTCCTCTGTACTGTTTCACTTGGTGATGGAACCAGCTCTCCTGAGTTCAACAATCCTTTTCTTGCTGGTGATTCTCAGACTCATTTGTCTACCACAATCTCTTTCCTGACCTCTGGTCATTCATCTCCAACCGCCTATTGGACATCTCAAACTGGATATGCTATCATCACCTTAAACTCAACATGCTCTAATTTGAACCCATTATCTTTGCCCTCAAATCCTCTCATATTCCTAACTCCCTGTCATTATCAAGGGTACCACCACCCTAGGCTTACAACCCAGGTGTCATCCTTGACTCAACTGTCACCTTCAAAATTCCTTTGAAATATCTCTTGTATACAGCCCCTTCTCTCCTCTGGTACTGCCACCACCTGGTATATATAAGCCTTCATCATCTCATCCCTCAATTACTGCAACAGACTGCTGGCTGGCCTTCCTGACTCAAGCCTTTCCCATTCCAATCTATCTTCTATTCAGCCATCAAAGCGATCTTCCTAAAGCCCAGGTCTGACCATGTCACTCTTCTGTCAACTCCAGCGGTGTGTATTGCCTCCAAGACCAAATATAAAATCCCCTTTCTCTTTTAAACTCCCTTATAACTTGACCCTTCTCTTCCTCATCTTCTTACTCTTTATTCTCTTTCCCATACTCTACAACAGTAGTGTCAATCTCAAGTAGAAACTGGAGCCACTAGACTATATATAAGGATCCCTGCATCTACCTAATGACTTGGTTTTAAAATGCAATGCTATCTATGTTTTACTGCATTTTTAGTTATTTTTGTTAAATATTTCCTAATGACATTTTAATCTCTTTCAGGAGCATTGTCCTGGGGCTGAGCATTGGATACCTCTGTTTTACAGTATAACAAACTGGCCTCCTTGGTGTTCCTCACACACATCATTCCATCACCCAACTCAGGGCATTTTCACTGGTTGTGTTGGGACTGATTGTCCCCAGGTCTGAAATTCTCTCCCTTCTCTCTTCTACCTCCTTAGATTCTCTGGCTTCCTTCAAGTCTCAGCTAAAATCCCACTTTTTGCAAGAAGCCTTTCTTCTTCTCTATCTTGCTGCCTTCTTGCTAAGATCATCTCTAATTTATCATATATTTGTATATATGCTTGTGTATATATATTTGCACATAGTTATTTCCATGTTACCTCCCCACAGTAAGTCTCTGACTGTAAGAAAGAGACAAAGAGGGAGAGAGGGAGGGAGGAAGAAAAAGAGAGAAAGAGAAAGAAAGAGAGAGAGAAACAATAGAACAAAATCAATGCAATCAGAATTAGAATAGAAATATTTATCTGAGAATAAAAATCATTACAATGAGTTTCTCTAATAAAGGTCTGACATCTGAGAGAAGGAACTGATAAAAACATGTAACAACAAAAGCTATTCCCCAACAGATAAATGGCCAAAAGGTAAAAATAGGTATTTATCAAAAGAAAAGCAAGTTATCCACTATCATATGTAATTTTAAAAAGAAACTCTCCAAATCACTAACGCTAAGAGAAATGCTCAATAAAATGACCCAGAAGTTATACCTAAAAACTTTCACATTTGTCAAAGATGACAAAAAAGGAAAATGACAATTGTAGGAGGGGATACGGGAGTACAGGCACTAATGCTCTGTCAGTGGAGTAACGAAATTAGTCCAGTCATTACAGACAGCAATTTGAAACCTTACCCCAAAAGTATCAACTTAATCGTACCTGTCTTTTGACTAGGTGATATCACTACTACCATGCCCCAAAGAGATAAGAGGGGGTAAGAAGTCATATATACAAAAAAATTTATAGTGGCATTCTTTGTTGCAGTCAAGAACTGGAAGCAAAGTGGCTGCCCATCAATCCTAGTATTTGAATGGAATGGATTTTATGCCCTAAGAAATTAGAAAAGGAACAGATTCAGAGAAGCTTGAGAGAAGTTTTATGAACTGACATAAAGTGAAGTGAGCAGAGGAATAACAATTGATAACTACAATGTAAAGAAAAACAACTGTGAAAGATTTAAGAATTATCACCAACCCAACATTGTAATTATGATTCCAGAAGACAGGTAATTAATCATGTTTTCCATCTCCTGGCAGAAAAATGATAGACGAGAGGTACCAAATTGTTCTTACATTTTTAAAAAATGGCCAATATATGGATGGATTTTTGTGACTCTGTGTGTGTGTGTGTGTGTGTGTGTGTGTGTGTGTGTGTGTGTGTAAAACTATTTAAGGAAGGGCTTTCATTTCTTTGCGATGGGGGTAAAGGGAGCAGGAGGAGAATAATGATGATACTAAAAATAAAGGAAAAAAGAAAAGAGCATCACTAAATCTTTTTTTGTTTTTTTGCTTTTTGGAGGATGGGAAGGTAGGGCAATTGGGGTTATGTGATTTGCCCAAGGTCACATTGCTAGTTTTTTGTGTGTTGAGTGTCTGAGGCAGGATTTGAACTCAAGTCCTCCTGACTCGAGGGCGGGTGCTCTATTCACTGTGCCACGTAGCCAGCCTGCATTACCAAATCATTAAAAAAAAAAAAAATTAACTTGAGTTCAAATCCAGCCTCAGACACTTCTTACTAGCTGTGTGACCTTGGGCAAGTCACTTAACTCCAATTTCCCTGCCCTCCAAAAAGCAAAAAAAATAAAAAATAAAGATAGCTCAGAAAGGAAATGTTGGAACTATCATGTTTTATGTACATATATACACACATATGCATATATATATATATACACACACATGCCTCTACACACATATAGATGAATATAAGTATATGTACAATACATATAGATGCTAGCTATTATCATTTTTTAGATTCTCTGTGTCAGGAAATGTTCATTTTTTGGTCATTCACAATAAAAAGAAAAATGTTTTATAAAGTATATCTATAGTATCACAGGAAAACGTAAAGGATCTTAGGTATCACCTAGTCCAGTGGTCTTCATTTTTTATCACATACCACATCAGTAAAAAAAATTAACCACATCCCTCAATATGTGTATAGTTACCCATTTATACTTCTGTATTAAGTAGTACAAAACGTACGTTATATATAATTGCTTTTTGTAAGCATATACATTCTATAACATACACAAAAATTGACATTTTAAAAGCATGAGATAAACGTGACATAACATTTGATCCTAGAGTCAACAGGGAGCCAAAGGAGTTTATTCAACAGGAGTATGGCATAGTCCAACCCGTACTTCATAGAAAAATCACTTTAGCAATAGGAAAGCAAGTTGGAGAGGGGAGACACTTGAGGGAAGAAGATCAATTATGAGTTTATTACAATACTTCTGGCAAGAGGTGATAAGTATATAAACTATTGTGGTGGCTGCGTGGGTCAAGAGAAAAGGACAGATGGAAGAGATGCACTGGAAGAAGAAACAAGATTCACCAATTGATTGGATATTTGTGAGGTGAGGGAGAGTGAGGAGCTAAGGATGATATTAAAGTTTCTCATTTGAATGACTGGAAAGATGTTGGTGATTTTCAGAATAATTGAGAAATTTAAAAGAAAAGTAGGTTTGGGGAGGGAGTGGTGGGAATAGTAGGTGTGCCATGGCAATTCACCTGAGCCAGTGACTGACTTTGTCCTGCCCTAGAAGCAGCAACTAGCTAGGTAGTGCAGTGGATAGAGTACTGGGCCTGCAGCAAGAAAAATGTGAGTTCAAATGTGGCCATTGATACCAACGAGCTATATGACCCTAGGTCAGTCAGTTATCTTTTGTTTGCCTCAGTTTCCTCAATTATAAAAAAGGGATAATAATGACATATTTATAAATTGCTCAGAATAATGCCAGCAACTTAATACTTGCTAGGGTGGACTCTAACCAACCCAGGACACTGCCTTCCCATTTAACTGTCAGATAACTGTGTTCAGTAACTACTCTGAGGGGAGGTCAGAAGCTTGCATAGCACAGGGAGTGGGAGTATTGGAGGGTGAGAGTAGGTAAAGAAGCAGTCCTAGGGAGGTAGGTCACCCTGCAATACACACCCCCAGGGTCCATGCTGGAGCCTCAGCCATCAATGATATTACCTAATATCTATGTTTTACAGGTGAGGAAATTGTGGCTCTGTGAAATTATGAATTAGAAAAGGGTCTATTATTAAAACATTGACTAGAAGAATCCAATGCCATGAAGAACAGAAAATAGAAATATGGAAAGTACACCAACACAATTATTTAGTTTTAATAAGTCCAGAAAGACAGCTATGGTACAGTAAACAAAAGAGTCAGGAAAAATTGGGTAGAAGATCTGCTTCTGACACATGCTGTATAACCACGGGCAAATCATTTAAACCCTCAATGCTCCAGGCAACTTTCTAAAAACGTAAATTACAGAAAAATTGCCACTTAGCGAGAGTTCCCCACAACCAGTTAAATAACAGATATGAAAAGAAAAAGTAAATTAATAAATAAAAAACACAAGCTCAATGGATATCTGTCATATCTACTACCTATAAAAGTAGGCTGCAAACCAATGATATTTTGATTATATTCTGTTTACACAATGCAAAAATGATCACTGCATACTTCTTTGAATTACATGATAAATACAAAATAACTGGCAGTATGAACTGGCTGCAGAAAAAGAAGGGAGATGTTAGGCATGACAGTACATGCCTATAACCCCAGCTACTGGGAAGGCCGAAGCTGGATGATTTCCGGAGCTACAGAGTTCTAAGATGCAGTGGACCAGGTGTCCAAACTAAATTCGGCATTAATAGGGTGAGCCCCTGAGTGCAGGAACCACCAGGTTGCCTAAAGAAAAAGTACATCAACCCAGGTTGGAAGTAGAGTAAGTCAAAGTTGTATGTCAATCAGTGTTATCAGACCTGGGAGTAGGCACTACACTTCTACCCTTAGTATGATTAAGAGACCCAATCTTAAAAAAAAGAAAAGAAATGAAATGAAAAAGAAGGTAGATGCTTGGTATTTGGCATTACTTTTAAAGAAATAATCTACGTATAATTTCCTCTTCCCCCAGTTAAGAAGGCCCTTCCTGAAAAAATTCATTGCACACAAATGGACAAAAGGAACTTTGTGAACACAGATGAGCTAGCCTGAACTTTGTTAGCCTTCCTTGGTCTTTGAACAACAGATATATGGTCCATTACCGGGTCCACACCAGAAGCCTTTACAATGTGTAGAACTTTTTAGACTCTGTGATCCACTGGGCACATCATTCGAGAGGACCACTGTTAAATAGTTGAGGATGAGTTCGACTTTGGTAGAAATTTTCTACTCAGCAGGTAAATTCCCAGACCTCTGTATCTGAACCTGCTCTTTCTCTGGCACTCCAATTTCTCATCAAATACTTAGGTACACATTACTGAAGGATCCAAGGGTTTTCCAAATCTAGTTTGTAAAAAATAGAACTTTATCTCTCCCAAAAATCCAATTCTTCTCTTTAGTTCCTTATCTATGTCAAGTGTACCTCCATCCTTTCCAGTCTGGTTCACAATCAGTTACCTTCAGCTACTTTCCTTCAACTACCATATCCAGTCACCAAATCTTGTCAATCGATCTTCACTACATCTCTTGAAATCCTTCCCCTTTCTCCTCCCACAGAGCCACCACCCTATTTTTGCCCTATATCACATCTTTAAAAGAATCTTCTATATGGTCTCCCTACTTCCATTTTCCCCTATCCTCCATAACAACTGCCAAATGGATATTCCTAAACCACAGATCTAACCATCACTCCTCTGCTCAAGAAGCTTCAAGGACTCATTGATCATAGGATCATACATTTAGAGCTGACAGGAACCTCAGAAGTCATCAAATCCAATCACTTCATTTTATAAACAAGAAAAACAAACCCCTTCATTATACTGGTGCCACATTGTGAAGGGCTCTATATCCAGACTGATTTCAAATTACTTTCTCTAAATCACCCTATATTCCAGTCAAACTGTCTCACTTGCTCTTCCAAAAACTCAACATTCCACCTCTTAATGTGCATTTGTGTGCATGGAATCTCCCATACCTAGAATGGATACTTTCCTTCCCCACTTCTCTCTCAGAATTCCTAACTCCTTTCAAGGTTTACCTGAAGAGTCACATACTACATGGCTTTCCTGATCTCCCCAAGTTGTTCAGGTCCTCTAATCAACCTGAAGTTACTTGGTATATACATATCCATGCATATGCTGTATCTCCCCTCTCCCAAAAGAACCTAAGCTACTTGAGGGCAAAGAACTGCTTTCATTTGTCTCATTGATTTGTTGATAAAATTCAAGATAAAAGTGCTATTGTTGTCACTATGATGTACAAATACGTTACCGTTAGCAGCTAACAAAAAATTACTATAAAACAGGGATAAATTTATTAAGGGGCATCTTGGTATAGTGGAAAGGTTCCACAATTACAAGTCCAATTTCTCTAAGTTTCAATTCTAGCAATGTAGATCCTTAATCTTGGAAGAGTTATGTCCCTGAAATCAGTTTCTTCATCTATAAAGTGAGGATAACACTCACACAGGATTGAGGGGGATATGCTTTGTAAATAAAATGCTATATAAATGGAAACTGCTCTCACACATTTCAATGTTTAAAGGTGTGAATTGGTAACTGGTATCAAAGCCTAAAAATAGGGATCAGAATAATGGCTTGAACTGCCTCTATTATGTGAAGATACAACATTATTTTACTCAGACTCCCCCAAAGTGAACTAATATATAATTGAGTCAAATCATCACTACTAGATTGTAACAGTCAATAATTCATAGTGCTAGACTCCATTAAAACCCATTCCCTCATTAAAAGTAAGTCCACTGGTAGGATTTTCTCTTAAGAACGCATCTCCAATATTAGATATATATCCCTATAAAAGTTCTGATATATAAAATTTCATTTCACACATTAACTTTTCAGAGAAACACATCAATTGCATAAAATCAAGAGATATTTACCTATTTATAAACACATATCAGGCAAAATGAACCTTTTCAGGTCTTTTATAATGACTTGTACTAGACAAAATCTACCAAATATTCACATTTCATTTACATAATAAATTAATTTCTTTTCACATATACTGTTGTACATATCATAGGCACTCAATGTATACTTATTAACTAACAGCCTATTTCTTTATTGATAACAGAGACAACCTGAAAAATTGAGTTCCAGCCAACGTCCAGATGACTGGAGTCCATCACTATTCTCTTAAGACTGTGCCAGCTAGCCACACCAGATCTTAACCTGTATTATAAAGCACCAATCATCAAAACTACTTGGTATTGGCTGAGAAATAGAGTGGTAGATCAGTGGAATAGGTTAGGTACACAAGACACAGTTGTCAATGATTAAAGCAATGTACTGTTTGATAAACCCAAAGACCCCAGCTTCTGGGATAAGAACTCACTGTTTGACAAAAACTGCTGGGAAGACTAGAAAACACTATGGTAGAAACTGGGCATAGACCAATTTTTAACACCATATACCAGAATAAAGTCTAAATGGGTACACAATCTAGGTACAAAGGCTGATAATACAAAGAAATTAGGGGAGCACGGAATAGTTTATCTGTCAGATTTATGGAGAATGGAGGAATTTATGACCAAAGAAGAGATAGAGAACATTATGAAATGCAAAATGGATAATTTTGATTACATTAAATTGAAAAGTTTTACACAAACAAAGCCAATGCAACCAAGATTAGGAGGGAAGCAGAAAACTGGGAAAGAATGTTTACAACTAATGTCTCTGATAAAGGCCTCATTTCTAAAATATACAGAGAACTGAGTCAAATTTACAAGAATACAAGTCAATCCTCAATTGATAAATGGTCAAAGGATATGAACAGGCAGTTTTCAGAGGAAGAAATTAAAGCTGTCTATAGTCATATGAAATAAATGCTCTAAATCACTATTGATTAGAGAAATGCAAATCAAAACAACTCTGAGGTACCACATCACTCCTATCATATTGTCTAACATGGCGGAACAGAAAAATTATAAATGTTGGAGAGGATGTGGGAAACTTGGACCACTAATTCATTGTTGGTGGAGCTGTGAGCTAATCCAACCATTCTGGAGAGCTATTTGGAACTATTCCCAAAGGGCTACAAAAATGTGTGTACTTCTAGGGCTGTATCCCAAAGAGATCATAAAAATGGGAAAAGGACCCACATGTATAAAAATATTTATAGCAGCTCTTTTTGTGGTGGCCAAGAACTAGAAATCAAGGGGATGCCCATCAATTGGGGAATGGTTAAACAAATTGTGGTACATGAATGTAATGGAATACTACTGTGCTATAAGAAATCATGAACAGGCAGACTTGAGAGAAACCTGGAAAGACTTACATGAACTGATGCTGAGTGAGGGGAGCAGAACCAGGAGAACATTGTACACAGCAACAGCCACAGTATGTGAGGACTGATTTTGATAGACTTAGCCCTTCTCATCAATGCAAGGACATACAAGAATTCCAAAAGACACATGATGGAAAATGCCATCTACATCCAGGGAAAGAACTATGGAGCCTGAATGCAGAGGAAAGCATTTGTTTTGTTTTGTTTCTTTCTCATGGTTTTTCCCATTCGTTATAATTCTTCTGTGCAACATGACTAATGTGAAAATATGTTTAACAGGATTGCATGTGTAGGGCCCATATCAGATTTCATGCCATCTTGAGGAGCGAGGAGGTAATGGAGGGGAAGAAAATTTAAAACTTATGGAAGTGAATGTTGAAAACTAAAAATAAATAACGTAATAAATTGGGGGAAATTTTTTTAAAGACTGTGCCAGGCAGGCCTGCAATCTAATTTCTGATCTCATCTATTTCTTCTGTCTATACGTAGTATATCT
>CM053589.1:12764913-12780611 GCA_028646515.1 Pseudochirops corinnae
GGGTTTGGGAGCTGTTCTTACTTGGCTTCTTATGTTTATTCTTACTCATGGTTGTTCAGACCGTGAATTTTTTTTTTATTTTTTTAAAATCTCTGTGGGGCTCTGCTTCCAGAAGGGAAAGCTCTGTCCCAAATCGCTGGGGTCCTCCCGGCTGCCATAGACTTCCGGCTGACTGGATAATGAAGACTCTAAGACCGAGGCCCAAGACCACGATCCCGATCCAGGCCGCTCAACGCGAGAGCCCTGGCCTGAAAACAATCACTCAGTCTCCCTGCTGTCTGCAGGCCACGGGCGGGAATCTACAATGCGGAGGCGGGTGCAAAACCTCTGCCTTTCGCTTTTCCGCTCTGGAGACTTTTCAGCGGGACTGCTTATCTCCCCCTTTCACAATCCCCACTCGAGCAGCTGGTGCTAATCCGCTCACTTGAGAGCTTTCTCTGCACCTCCTGCCAGGCCGCCCCCGGGGCACATCTGTGGCTTCAGGCCAGGCTGGTTTCGGTTCGCAGTGCTGATATGGTTCCTCGTAGCTGAGCTGACTTTAGTGGGAAGTATCCTTGTGTGCGTTTTGGAGTTGTAGGATTGGTTTAGAGTCCTATTTTATGGGTATTTTGGGTTGGCTATGTGAGAGCTGTGATGTGTTGCTGCTGCTACGCTGCCATCTTGGCTCCGCCCCCCCCAGAAGCCAGAAGAACTTCAAATCACTTGAAGCTTGATGGGAACTGAAGAGCTCTCCTTTCTCCCACTCTCAACATCTCATAAAATCTTTTACGTATTTCGTCAGTCCAATTAGCTATAAAATAGGTCAATATCTAATATATTGGAGCAGTTGTACATGAGAGAAAGTGTGTAGGATTAGTTCAAAATACCTAGAAATGTAAATTGCTTTTTTATAAGACCATAGCTTTTTTTTTTCACCTAAGGTAGGTGTTACCAACATATAATTGCCACATACATCCCCCTTGCAGTTTCCAAAATACTTGACTTGATGAAAGAGGATAGCGGCTGCTCATGGAAAACCATCTTTCATTAAATGACTCACAAGAGTGAATTGTTAAAATAAGAGTATGAACTCAGTTAAAGCTTTTTCCTTCATGTAAGATACACAATAAATAAAACTAATATTCAAAACACTAAGCTTAGGAGTTTGGTAGAGTAGAGGGAGGAAGAATGTTGTAGGAATACTGTACTTTTTGTAGTAAAGAATTATAAAGAAACTAGATGCCCATTGAAGAAACTTTTTTAGGTCTTACTTAATGCCAGTGCCTTTTTTCTGAGATTACTGCATCCAGGGCCATCTCCAGTCATCCTGATCTGTATCTCACCACTGGACCCAGATGGCTCCAGATGAAAAAGTGAGGCTAGTGACTTTGCACAGCCCTCCTTCACTTAAGTCCAATTCACTTGCATGTCATAGCATCACCTCCCTGATGTCATGGTCCTCTTTGAGAACGAAGGACAAACAACAACTTTCAACAACTCAACCGTCCCCCCTTCTCCTCCCCCCCCCCTTATACAGGGCAAGGCATTCATTTCCACCATTGAGGAGAAAGTCCCATACCAAAGGGCTTTGGGACAGAGGGGATACTATAGTTTCAAATACAAAGGGCCCCTCAAAGAAATAAAGAACAACTTAAATAACTAGAAGTATATCCAGTGCTTATGGTTGGACCATGCCAATATAATAAGAATGACAATGCTACAAAAGCTGATTTACATTTTTAATGTTACACCAATCAAATTATTAAAGAGGAATTTTACGGAACTACATAAAGTAATAAAACTTATTTGGGAAATAAAGTCTTAGTGCTATTAAAACTTATTGATAATGGGTGAAAAGTGACGAAGAGGAGATACAAGTCCTCTGGTAGAAGGCTAGGAACATCTAGAGGCTACAACAGGTCTAGACAAATGGTTTGGGGTACTCTCTGTTGTAAATTGTCACCCACATGTAAGTTGGAGAGTGCCCTAAGGTATTACTGCTTATTATAATGGTGAGAGATAGTAATCCATTACCAGAGAGTATATTAGGAAAGTGGAAATTCTCATATAAACACAGAAGAATTTTAAAAAGACACCCACAGGATAAGGAAACCCCTCCCTTTCATTATCTCCCTCCATCTTCTCCCTCCTCCCCCTACCATAAGGCTGGCTAGTTTATTTATTTTACTCTATCTAGGAGCTTTTGATTCACTTTAGGTGATCAGTCTTTTTCTATTTTCAGTTTCTCCTGCTCCTCAATTTAAGGGGCTTGGGAATATTATCACAAGTGCCTCCCCAATATTTGTTATTTCCAGTGGAAATCTCTACTAACACCAAGACTTCCTGGCCCATGCTGTGGTGGGGTGTGCCTCTGCTTTCTATCCAGACTCGTACATTTCTCCAAACCTCGATCTATCCTGCTATGAAGCCAAGCAGGAGCAGCTTTCCAGAAGAATGCTACTGTGAACAGCTTTTAATGTTCTGATTACGTAGTAAAGTGATCACACTATTTATTCAATAACAAATCAGAGCAAAACATTCACAGAAAATCAAGGTACAGCATTCATAATATTACAACTTATCACAGATAATCAAAATACAACATTCAAAACAACTTATCACTAATATGGCTACATAGTTTTCACCACAGTGGTCACACAGTTTTCAACAAAGAACAATCATTTAGTCAATCAATCATTCAATCAACTCAATCATTCAATTATCCTTAAGGAGGTTTGCCTCCTTACCAAATTACAAATCAGTCACTTATTCAGTAATCAATCACTATTCAGTCATCAGAAAATACACAAGCCCTCTACCCCTAGGTCACTAGTAAATTACAATTTCTTAGTCAGTACACAGTATCCAAGTAAAGTCTTCTTTCAGCTTGACTTGTGGTGGTCTCTCAGATTCCCTGGATCCTCTTCCATGGTCCCAGATCCTACCTGGATTCACCAAACTGTCACCTGGGTTCAAAGGCAGACAGCTCCCAGGTCCTTGTCCAGCTCTCCAAGCACTTCTTGTTCTATGCTGAAGCTCACAGTGTCCAGTCCACCTGAAATCCTTCATAGTCTCTGTTCCAAGGAAGTTAAGGCTTAACAAAACCACAAACAGATTCATACAAAGTACCAGTATCACAGTCATGCTTCCTCAGTCTTTGGTAGCTCCCCAGCAGAAGCTTCAGCTGGTTCCCAGAATCAAAATCACTTCACACAGGTTCCCAAAATCAAAATCAGTCTTCACCCCTTGGTAAATCAGTTCAACTGTACATTATCCTCTCCTCTTGAATCCATTGCTCCCTTGCCCATCACTGATCATGCCTTGCCTACCCCTGGATTATTCCCACTATGCACCTTCTTTTGTTCCTATTCCCGTGTTGCTGAACAGAGCTCAAGGAAACTATGAAACCATGCTGACTGAATTAATGGTATATATGCTAACTAATCTCAACTGAGCCCTTGCTATGGCCAAGCAATCCTACAACTCTCCCCTAACTGATTCCCTGTCTAATTTACTGTCTTTTCAAGCCCTTCCACATCACCTTCTCTACTCAGGCTTACGCAGCTCTAGGATGCTATGTTCATTTCTCTATTGTGTATCCAATCTCTTCCACTAATCAACCCACCTTTTTCAACCATTACCAAGTTGTTCTTACTATTACTACTCAACAGTATAGCTTGTCATCTGGCACTGCTAGGCCCCCCCCCCCCACTTTTTTTTTTTAACTTTTCACTGAGATTCTTGACTTTTTGTTCCTCCAGATGAATTTTGTTATTTTTTTCCCAGCTCTATTGTCATAATTTAGTACTTGACTGTTATGTAATGGTACAGGTAAATTAATTAAAATAGTATTGTTATTTTTATTATATGGGTCACAGTCCCCTAGCCTCGGTTTACCCAGCTACACTCCCACCTTTTATTAAGAACACTTTCTCCATCCCCCTTAATGCAAGTACCTTCCCTCTATGATTATCTCCATCTGTCTGTATGTAGTTGTTTGCAAATTGTCTCCACTATTAGACTGTGAACTTCTTGAGGACAGGGACTGTTTTTTCTTGTCTGTTTGTTTTTTGTCTATCTTTGTACCCCTAGTGCTTAGTATGAGTGCTAAAGAAATGCTTATTGACTAATTAAGTGATGGTTTATTCATGAGTGATTAATATTTTTTCAATGATTTAGATCTGTCTTTATTTCTGCTGAGAATATTTTGTAGTTGTATCCATATAGTTTCCACGTGTATCTCAGTAGATGGATTCCAATATATTTTTTACACTTTGTATTTATTTTGGATGAGGTTTCTCTTTCTTATCCTGATGGGTTTTGTTGATAATATACAGAAAGACTCATGGCACTTAATAATGTCTATTGATTGATACTCAGGTGACCAATAACTGAAGTTAACAGCCTGAACCTTCTCTCCCCTGGGTTCAAAGATGGTTTCAATACCTTTTAAGGAAAACTTGGCCTAACCTTCAGGCAAAGAGAGATTGGGATATTGCTCCTACTGTGACTCCTTCTTTTCCTATTTTTTTGGGGGGTGTGGGGGGGAGTGGGGGGATTGGGATTAAGTGACTTGACCAGGGTCACACAGCTAGTAAGTATCTGAGACTAGATTTGAACTCAGACCCTCCTGACTCCAGGAGTGTTCTATCCATTGTGCTGCTTAGCTGCTCCTCTTTTCCTATTTTTGCAAACAGTTTATTTAATATTGGAATTAATTGCTCTTCAAAGTTGAATAAAATGCATTTGCAAGTCCATCTAGTCCTAAAGTTTTTAATTTAGGGGTTCATTCATGCCTTGTTCAATTTCTTTTTCTATGATTGGGCTATCTAAATAATTTATTTCTTGTTCTGATAATCTGGGTATTTTGTATTTTTGTAAACATTCAGCAATTTTATCTATCACTTGTCATATAATTGTACAAAATAGTTTCTGTAGTTTCCTTTATTTCATCTTCAGTTGTTGGGATTTCTTCTTTTTCCTATTTTATATAATTTGGTTTTCTTCTCCACCCCCACCCCCCAGTAGTAATTTATTTATTTTGTTAGTTTTTACTTTAAAAACTACAACTTCTAGCTTTTTTTTTTTTATCAATTTAATCATTTTTATTTCTAGTTTGTCCATCTTTTTAATTTTCAGAATTTCTATTCTGGTATTTAATCGGGGTTTTCTCTTTGCTGCTTTTGTAGTTTTTTTAAATGTATGCCCAATTCATTGACCCCCTCTGTCTCTCTTCTGATGATGAACATTTTTAGAGGAATAAATTTTTCCCTAATGACTGCTTTGGGATAAACTTGGGTATATTAACTCATTGTCATTTTCTTTGGTGAAATTTTGCATTATTTCTATGATTTGTTCTTTGACCCATGAGTTCTTTAAGATTAAATTATTTAGCTTTGAATGAATATTTAAGCCTTTCTTCAAAGGTCTTTTATTTAATATAATTTTATTTCATTGTTGTCAGTAAAGAATGTGTTTAAATATTCCCCCTGTTCTTGATTTTTGTGAGATCTTATTTCTCTCCTTCCCCCATTTTATAAAGGTACCATTCACAGCTAAGAAATATGCAAACTTCCTCCTTCCCATTTACCCTTTTGATTTTGCTTTAATATTTCTTGTTTTGTCGTGATATCACTGATCATGATTGGATTAAGGTTTACCATGATCTATTCTAAGTTATCTAATTCTTCCTTCCCTGAATATTATTTCCTCTAAAATTGTATTTTTTAATCTCTTTTTTCTCATTTATTTTAAGTACACTTAGAGTTCTTGTGGCCACGACAGTCTTTCCTCTGAGGCTTTATTTTGAGTTACTCTTTTCTTTTGGGCTTCTCTCAGTCCACAATATTTCTTTGTATTCAGCATTTTCCTCTTTTTACTCATGTCTCTAGCTTCAGTTTCCCAACTAGGACTTAGGGTTTGGATGAGATGCTGCTCTCTCTCCTGTACTCTGGGATAGAGGGGCAAGTCCTACTGTGTCCTGGATATGGCGGCTAGGCTCTAACTTCTGTAGAAATGATGGGCTTTTGATTTAGTCTCCCGATAGCTTAATTTAGGTTTTGACCTTGATGCCTTTTTTGTCTGCTTTTTGTGCAGTTTCAAACCCATAGTTGCCTCCATCCCTTGTGAGCCTGACAGGCCCTAACCAGCTGGGCAGCACGTTAACACACATTATCGTGGGCTTACAGTGTGGCAGGTCCTGTGCTAAGTGTTGGGGATACAAAGGCAAAAACACTGTCCCTTTCCTCAAGGAACTCATAATCCAGTCAGGGGGACAACAAACCAAAATTACACCTCCAAGATATTTATAGTGTAAATAGAATAATCTCTATTCTATCTCGAAGAAAGGTATTAGTGCTTGGGAGTGGAGAAGGTTCAAAGGGACTGGTGAAGGCCTCCTGAATCTCGGAGGAAGCCAAGAGGTGCAGGGAAGGCGGGGAGAGTGTTCCAGGCATCTGGGACAGCCAGCAAACAGTCCTGGAGTCAGGAGAGGGAGGGTCCTTTGCAAGGAACAGTAAGGCCAGTGTTGTTAAGATACACGGAGTGAGTAAAGAGGAAGGAGAGAGGCAGCAAGGGGCCAGGTCGCGCAGGACTTTAAATGCCAGACGGGGGCTTTATATTTATCCTAGAGGTACCATGAAGCCACTGGCATTTGTTATTCGCCTCCCAAGCACTCTCTCTGGCCACCTACAGCTGTGCAGACACCTTCCGTGAACTGCCAACCCCAGCACTGTGCTTTCAGACACATATGGCTGCCTCACACCCTAGGAGACAAATATGGACAGCGATAATCTAGCTGAACCCATGGCTCAATGGCTGACGTACTTCCACTCCATCACACCCACCCCATCCCAGTGATTCTGAACCCCTGACTGCCAATGTTCAAACTCAGTCTCTCTCCTCCACAGACCTTTCCCTGCTTCCCATCCCCTTCGCCCCAAGCTCTCTGATATCCCTTTCTAAAGCGATCCCAACACTCCCCTGTGCTCACTGCCTGGAGGCCAGGCGTGCCATATTTCCACCCGTCCCCCAGAGTTCTCCAGGACCCTTCAGGCGGGCTGGAGGTGTCTAAACTCAGGATTCCAGCTCCCACAGACGGTGCTGCTTCAATCCTAGAGGCAGCCCCCCGCACCGCTGTTCCCTTTAGCCACTAACAGTAGGAGTCACTTTTACAAGGACATATTTACCCAAGGACATCGTGACAAATCTGCAATCCTGTTCCCCAAGGAAGGAGAAAAGATAATCCCCTTTACTATCACCATCTCAGTCACTGGGGAAGGGAGGAGATGAGAGTCCTAATTTCGCTCACTCAGTTTGCAGAGAGCACAGTCCCAGTTCCGAGTCCAAAACTTCCCGTGGGCTCAGATCCCAGGCTCCCTGGTTCTCTAGGCTTCCATGCCAGGCTGACTGGCTGTGCCATCCTGCTCGCAATCCTGCCTTCTAGGTTGCCATGGCTCAGAGCCCAGGGTAAAAGAGAGGGATGCGTGGAAGGAAACCCTTCCCCCTTCACTGGTTCTTGCTATGGGTGAACTGGGATCTTCACCCTCTGGACACAGCAGATAAGAGCTGCTGAAAAGCGCTCAGCAGGAGGGCGGCTGAAATAGAGCAAGTGGGTCAATCTCACCAGCGTTAAAGATGCAGGCAGCCAGCCCGCGAGGCCTCCCCAACCCACAGCCCTCCATGCTAGGCAAGCTGGGCATGCTCCAAAGGCCCTTCCAGGGCACCTCTGTGTAGGGCAAATTAGAAATGCCCAGCCAAGCCAGGTTGTAGTCACAAACGGATTTCATCTTACAAATGTTCCTGTCTCCCTCCATATTCTTACACTTACTGACTCCTTCCTGATGACACTGCCTCCTCAGCTGCCCTTTCCAGTACTGGTTGGACCTGCATGATTATCTACCCACTCTCTCATTTTCTTTAATCTCTCCCTGTCTACAGAGTGCTTCCCTGTAGACTATAAACATGTCTGTCTCTCTTCCATCCTTAAGAAACCCTCACTTGATTAATCCACCCCATCCCATGTCTTCTTTCCCTTTAGTGGCTAAACTCCTTGAGAAGGTCTTCTTTTTTTTTTCTTTTGCTTTTTGGAGGGGTGAAGGCAGGGCAATTGGGGTTAAGTGACTTGCCCAAGGTCACATGGCTAGTAAGTGTTAAGTGTCTGAGGCCGGATCCAAGAAGGCCTTTTTTAATCAATGCCTCCACCTCCATTCCTCTCACTCTCCTCTTAAATCTTTGCAATCTGTCTCCTGACCTCATTGTTCAATTGAAACTGATATTTCCAAAGTTGCATAATCTCTCTTTTTAAAAAATATTTTTATTGGTTTTCTGTTTCTTACATAATCATAGTTACCCCCAGTTTTCTTCTCTCTTCCTCTCCCATCTCATATAATAAATAGTGTTTTTTTGAAGAGGAAAAAAAATCACTACAATTGATGGATACATTATAAAAGTCCCCAAAAGACATGCAAAGCGTAATACCTGTAGTCCTCCCACTTCCAGGAAGGGGTGGGGTGGGGGGTGTCTTCTCATATCTCTTCATTTGAGTCCTGCTTGATCGTTAAAATTTTGTTACATAGGCTTTTGATTTTTGGGGGGAGGGTATGGTTTTTTCCATAGGTTTATGCCTACTTTGCTCACTCCTAGTCCCAGTTATGATTAGTACAGTGACTCTAACTGCTCAAGTTTTCAGCAGTGCTCAGAAAGGAAAAAAGGCGGGAGAAACCGTGGCCCAGAATTTTGAGTCATTCTTGTATTTTTGGGTGTGCTCTTCATTTCCTGTTAACATCTCCCCCACTCCCCCCCACCCAGCCCCCATGCTAGAGTGGCTGTGAAATGACAGCATGTGATGACTCAGCTTTATAAATAGAACATGTTGCAGTGAAAATGATAGGAAACTCCCAGTCTCTTGCTTGATACTGCCTTTTAAACAAGCTGGATTTATTTTAGGTGAGCAGTTTACCCTGGGTAATAGAAGCAGACAGAGTACCAGTCATCTCCAGCTCTCAGCCATTGCTGTCCACTTCCTCCCTTGTCTTCTGCTAAAGAGTGTTTTGCTTCCTGAGAGGAACTCTTAAAAAAAAAACAAAGCCAACAACTTGATTTCTCCCCTCCCTCTCGCAGAGAGCTATCTCTTATAACAAGGATTATTTAAAAAAGAGATAAAAACAGTTCAGTAAAACTAAGCAATGCATCAGCCAACTATGACATTATAAGGAATATTCTCCCTCTAACCCTCCCCCACCTATTCAAAGGCAGAAGGGAAGAGGAAATCTTGACTAGATTCCAGGTCAAGCGAGCTTGTCTCTTTGCCAGTGCTCTCTACTGGGCTTGAAGTCAGCCCCTCAAAGCTTCATATGGCAATGAGGATATGGAGATTAATGAAGAGAAAGAAAAATGACAGATAGCCAGGAAGGCTGTGACCAGTTGACCAACTGGCAGGGGGTGGGAGGAGGTACAATAGGCCTTCTGTTTTACTGTACTTTTTCTTTTTAAAGTAACATATTCCTTTCTCTTTTCTGGAAAGCCAAACTCTGGCTGGTTATCTACTACTACTGGCAATCAGATATGTAAGAGGAAGCATGGTAGAGTGGAGCGAGCATACATTGTTCTTGGGAGTCAGAGGACCCAGGTTTATGTCCTGCCTTTGGCAACTGTGAGGCAACTGTGGGCAAGTCACTTACCTTCTTTGGGAATGAGTTTCCTCATTTGTTAAATGAAAAGATTGGACTAGATGACTGCTGAGGCTCTAAGATTTATGAGCAGCATGTGGACTGCCTTCTACAGCTGGAGAGCTGGACTTGTTACAGATTTAGGAGCAAAACAATACTCACATTTTCAGTCATTCTCATCATGTTCTGGGGTGGAAAACCTAAATGGACCTCCCTCTTCAAAAATAAAGGGAAATTCCCGATGTTAATTAGTTGATGCTGCCTCTTAGACAAACTGGGCTTGTTTTAATTATGTGTTTTACCCAGGGTAGGAGATACAAAGAAAGCAACAGCTATTTACAGCTTTTAGCACCTGCTCTCCATCATATTAAACATTTCGCACCTCCCAAAGGCTCCCAGTTTTTGCTTTTTGTGAAATAATTAGTCATGCACCTTCTCAGTTCCTAAATATGCTATGTAGCAGCACAGGGCCCTTCTCATTCTCTTTCTTTTCATTATTTAAAGATGTTTCCTTTTAAAAAAATGAACTTAACAAAAATCAACATTTTACCCCACCCCAAAGGCTCTCCAGTAACCTTAAGGAGGGGGGGGGAGCAATGTGTGCTAGAGATGTTCTAGAGTCTCTTAAGTGTAGGCAAGGTACTCTACACCAATTAGCCACTCATGGTCATAGGAGATTTTACAAGGGGATATTCACGAGGGACTATGCTTCAAAAGGCAAGATCACAAATATCACTTCCTAATGTATGGCGGGCATGCCCCTCCCCTCTTGCACCACCTCAGTCTCTGGGATAGGGTGGAGAAGGGAGATTAGGTTCATAGTTTAGCTCAGTTCTTATACAGCACAGAGCAAGATCTAAGTTACTTGGTTGTTCTCTGTTCTCAAAGAGACCAAAATGACCTCACTGTTAGAGTCAAGTTACATTGTCTCCAACTGTGGCTGATCAGACCAATATGAGCTTAGAATGTTCTACTATAGGTCGGACACAAATAGTCCATGTGAACATTTGGGGCAGATTCCCTAAATTTGTGTATCTCGTCTTTCTTCTGAGTGACTTCTATTCTTCTTTGCTTGTATAGCACAGTGCCCTCTTTGATGTGGGTACGCCAGGCAGGCCAGTCCTTTGCCACTGTCTCTCACATCGGGCAATCAGTTTCAAAGTTCTGCAAAGAGACCTGGAGAGTGTTCTCGTATCGCTTCTTCTGATCACCATGTGAGTGCTGTCTTGTGTGAGGTCTCTGTAAAATAGTCTTTTAGGCAAGGGAACGTTTGGCATTGAAACAATGTGGCCAACCTATCAGAGTTGTGCTCTCTGCAGTAGAATTTGAATGCTTGACAGTTTGATTCAAGAAAGGACTTCAGTATTTCGTACCTTATCATGCCAGGTGATCTTCAGAATCTTCCTAAGAAGACTATTAGGCTGATCCTTCACCTAGAAGATGGTCATCTACCCAAGAGCCAGTGTGGCTTCAGAAAGGGCCAAGAAACTCATAATATGGTGTTTTCTGCCCATCAACTCCAGGAGAAATGCCAGGAACAGATGAGAGGTCTGTACACAATGTTCATAGATCTGATCAAGGCCTTTGATACTGCCAGTCATGAAGACAAACTTTGATCTCCTGGAGAAGTTCATCAGTATTCTATGTCAGTTTCATGACTGCATGCTTGCCTGGGTTCTGGATAATGGACAATGTGCTTTTCTAGTAACCAGTGGAGTGAAACAAGGCTGTGTGCTTTTTCTCATACTTTTTTGCGTGATGTTTTCACCTCCAAGTACAAAATCCTCTTGGGCTATAGTGCCAGGCACCTTGGCTTCTCAAGTCTTCCCTTCAGGGTTGACTGACTGCAATATCCCACCTAGGATCTTGGCTCAATGGTCACCATGGCTACAAGTCCCAGATCCAGTGGGGATTACCACTTGGACCTGAAGCGAATAAGGATAAAGGACACAGAACAGAAACAAACAACCCCAAGCACACTCCCAGGCCCATTGAAGCAATGGATAAGAAGGAGAACAGAGGAAGGAAGTCATTTCCCTCTTGCCAGTTCAGTTTATGGTATCCCTGCTGTGGATGAACTGTGATCTTGGCTTTCTAGATGCAGCAGAAAAGAGAGTGTCAAGAAGGATCATGTAGGAAAGAGAGAGGTTGTTTCAGTCTGGTTAGTTTCAAAGACAGCCTGTTTGACTTACACAGTCAATCCAAGGAGGTTATCCCCCACACACTGGTAGGTGAGGTAGAGTACCTCCATATTAGGTGATCTGGGTATGACCAGCGAAGCCTCGTTACAAAAGGAGGTAGAACCAAGATGGCGGAGTAAAGGCAGGGACTCATCTGAGCTCTCCCCTAAACCCTCCAAATGCCTTTTAAATGTCTCTAAAATTCTAGAGCAGCAGAACCCACAAAAAGATGGAATGAAACAAATTCCCTGCCCAAGACAGCTTAGAAAGTCAGCAGGAAAGGTCTGTTGCACCTGGGTAAGAGTGGAGCACAGTCTAGTACAGGCCACACCAGCACAGCCCCAGCAAACTAGAAGCAGGCCTTGGGAGTGACTGAATCAGCAGTGGCTTCAGCAGTGTCTGCTTCTGGATCTCTCAGCACACAGATGTTAAAGGGGCTGAACAACTAATTAGAAGGAGATTACAGGGGTCTTTTTGCAAGCACTGAGGCAGGACTGTTGCTTTGCCCAAACTTGGATCTAGGTCTCAGTCCTGGGTGGGAGTCCTGGGGTGAAGAGAAGCACTAGCATAGCAGAACAGTGGAGGGGAGATCCTCTTCACAGTTCCAGCGCAGAAGAAAGTGCTTGTGGTCACTCACAGACCAGAGCACAGGCCAGGAGAGGAGTAAGCCCCTCTCCTTAGATCATGTCACCTTGGAAGAACTGAAAACTTACAGGTCTCTAGAAGCATCTTTGAAAACAGTGGCACAAAACCCCTAAAGCTTGGGACAATGTGCCGTCCACCCTGGAAGCAGAGCCCTACTTTAACAAACAGTTAAAAGTCAAGTAATATTCTGAGGAAATAAGCAAACAATGGGGAAAAAAAGCCCCAGAACTCTGAGTATAGAAAATTATTATGGCGACAAGGAAGATTAAAACACATAGTCAGAAGAAGACAACAAAGTCAAAGCTCCTACATCCAAAGCCTCCAAGAAAAATATGGATTGAGCTCAGGATATGGAAGAGTTAAAAAAAGATTTTGAAAATCAAGTGAGAAAGGTAGAGGAAAAATTGGGAAGGGAAATGAAAATGATGCAAGAAAAGAATGAAACACAAGTAAATAGCTTTGTAAAGTAGACACACAAAAATACTGAAGAAAATAACACCTTAAAAATCAGACTAAACCAAATGGTAAAAGACTAAACCAAATGGTGAAAGAGGCCCAAAAAGTCAGTGAGGAGAACAATGCCTTAAAAAGAAGAATTGGTCAAATGGAAAAGGAGGTCCAAAGGCTCACCAAAGAAAATAATTCCTTAAAAATTAGAATGGAGCAAATGAAAGCTAATGACTTTATGAGAAATCAGAATATAGAAACAATAAAACAAAACCCCCAAAATGAGAAAATAGAAGACAATGTGAAATATCTCATTGGAAAAACAACTGATCAGGAAAATAGATCCAGGAGAGATAATTTAAAAATTATTGAACTACCTGAAAGTCATGATCAAAAAAAGAGCCTGGACATCATCTTTGAAGAAAACGTCAAGGAAAACTGCCCTGATATTCTAGAACCAGAGGGTAAAATAGGAATGGAAAAAATCCACTGATCACCTCCAGAAAGAGATCTCAAAATGAAAACTCCCAGGAATATTGTAGCCAAATTCCAGACTTCCCAGGTCAAAGAGAAAATGTCACAAGCAGCCAGAAAGAAACAGTTTAAGAATAGTGGAGACACAGTCAAGGATAATACAAGATTTTGCAGTGTCCACATTAACATAGGATCAGAGAACTTGGAATATGATATCCCACGGGGCAAAAGAGCTAGGATTACAACCTAGAATCCCTTACCCAGCAAAACAGAATAATCCTTCTGAGGGAAAAATGGACATTCATTGAGACAGATGACTTTCAAACATTCTTGATGAAAAGACCAGAACTGAATAGAAAATTTGCCTTTCAAATACAAGACCAAAGAAAAGCATAAAAAAGTAAATAAGAAAGGGAAATCATAAGGGACTTTATAAGGTTACACTGTTTACATTCCTACGTGGGATGATGATATTTGAAACTCTTTAAAAGACTTTTCTCATTATTAGGGTAGTTATAAGGAGTATGTATGGACAGAATTTATAGGTATGAGTTAAATATGAAGGGATGATATCTAAAAAATGAAATTAAGGAGTGAGAGAGGAGAACGTATTGGGAGAAAAAGAAAGGAAGAGGTAGAATGGGATAAATTATCTCACATAAAAGAGGCAAGAAAAAGCTTTTACAGTGAAAGGGAAGAAGGGGGAGGTGAGGGGGAATGAGTGAACCTTACTCACATCAGAATTGACTCAAGGAGGGAATAACATACACACTCAATTGAGCATAGAAATCTTTCTTACCCTATAGGAAGGTAGGGGGAAAGGGGATAAGAGAAGGTGGGGTGATAGAAGGGAGGGAAGATTGGGGGAGGGGATAGTTAGAAGCAAAACACTTTTGAGGAGGGACATAGTGAAAGGGAGAGAATAGAAGAAATGGGGGTGCAAATAGGATGGAGGGAAACACAGTCAGCAATAGTAACTGTGAAAAAAAATTTTGAGGTGACTGAGTCAAATTTGTAAAAATAAGAGACATTCCCCAATTAAGAAGTGATCAAAAGATATAATCCAGTTTTCAGATGAAGTAATCAAAGCTATCTATAGCCATATGAAAAAAATATTCTAACTCACTATTGACTGGAGAGATGCAAATTAAAACAATTCTAAGGTTCTACCTCATACCTATTAGATTGTCTAACAGAACAGAAAACGTAAATGACAAATGTTGGAGGGGATGTGGGAAAAATGAGGCATTAACACACTGTTGGTGGGGTTGTAAACTGGTTTAACTGTTCCATAGAGCAATTTGGAACTATGCCTAAAGGGCTATGAAACCATGCATACACTTTGACCTAGCAATACCACTACTAGGTCTGTATCACAAATGAGATTAAAAAAAACAAAAAGAAAAGGAATCTATAGGTACAAAAATATTTATAGCAGCTCTTTTCTGGGGGTAAAGAATTAGGTGATGCCCATCAATTGGGGAATGGCTGAACAAGTTGTGGTATGTGATTATGATGGAATGCTGTTGTACTGTAAGAAATGATGAGCAGGATGCTCTCAGAAAAACCTAAAGAGCCTTGCATGGGTTGATGCAAAGTGAAATGTACTGTGCACAAAGTGATAGCCACATTGTAAGATGATTAACTATGAATGACTTAGCTATTCTCAGCAATACAATTCAGTTGTCTCAGACAACTGAAGGACATATGGTGAAAAATGCTGTCCATCCCCAGAGAAAGAACTAATGGTGTCTCAATACAGATCGAAGTATACTTTATTTCTTGCTTTCTTTATTTTTCTTGAGATTGTATTTATCTGTTTTCTTTCACAACATGACTGTTATGGATATGTTTTGCATGACTCTACATGTATAACATTTCCTGAATTGCTTGCCTTCTCAATGATCGGGGGGAGGGGGGAGGAAGGGAGAGAATTTGGTGTTCAAAGCTTTTAAACAAATATAAAAATTATTTTTACATGTAACTGGGGAAAGATACTAAATAAAAAAACAAAGAAGCCTCATTACACAAGGCACTAGATTTTGTTCTAATTATTCTATGATCCTTTCTTGCTCAGCATTCCCTTTGTTCTGTAAGATACACTATATGTTCCATACTTGACTTATACAGTGAATTGAGCACGATTTTTTTACCTTTCCCCTTTCCTGGTGTAACAACAAGCACCCTAGCATGCCTAGGGCGGCTACTAGCACAGGTTCTTAGATCTGCTTTTCTAAAGGAAAGCAACTCAAAATGGGTTAACAAGCTTACTTTAATCAAACATATCATTTACCTAGTTCAGGGG
>CM053589.1:12781111-12899755 GCA_028646515.1 Pseudochirops corinnae
GGGGACACACTGGGATGGCTGTTTTGGGGCGGTGGGTGGGGGAAAGAGGGGGAGAAAATATGTAAATCAAAATCTTGTGGAAATGAATGATGCAAACTATAATAAAATTTAATTCAAAAGCCAAAAAAAAAAAAAGTTCTTCTGGCTTCTGGCTTGTAATGGTAATGGGAATTTGAAGATCTTCCCTGCCCCTTAATAAGCCTAGGGGGAATTTGAAAACCTTCCCTTCTTTGAAAATAAACTCTGCCTCCTAATAGGCTGAATGGAGTCATATGGAGCCTGTGGTGGGAAGAGTTTGCTGAAAGGTGGAGCAGAGCCCACAGGAAGGTGGGAGTCAGAGCCAGAAAGATGGTGGGAGAGAGATGATGCTTAGGCAAGGAGATAGATAGGTTTGTGAGTAAATATTGATTTTATATTAGTTTGTGGAAAGGCTAAAGGATGGCATGGTTCTCTGCTACATTGTGGTACACTAACTTCTATGTTGCTATGATGGATTCAGTTTCCTAGTGTTGGGATTTGGTGTCTGAATAAATATTTGGGTTCTGTCCTCTATGTGGAGAGTCTGCTATATTTTGTAATCAAGCACTATCTGGGAATATTTATAGACATGGTCAGTATATTTATCGTGATTGTGGGTGCTGTAAATATTGCATTGGCACTACATGCCTTCCAGAGGGAAGACAGACAAAGCCAACCTCATGTCAGGTTGTTGAGGGAAAAAAGACTCTGGGAAGATATGAGAACAGTCAGTCTCCATCATGTCTGTATGCCCAGCTTGCTATACTAGAGACTTTGGGGAGTTTTCATTTGGGTGAGATCTAAGACACTCTCTCATGATTGAGCTGAGTTACCTGCTTGTATTTTCTAAAGTTCGGGGTACTGACTTTTTCCCCTGAACTAAGTGAATGATACATGTTTGATTAAAGTAAGATTGTTAACCCCTTTTGAGTTGCTTTCCTTTAGAAAAGTAGATCAAAGAACTTGTGCTAGCAGCACTGGGTATGCTAGGGTGCTTGCTGTTACAGGGGTGGGGGGAGGGAGGGTTGGCGAAACATGGTCATGGTAGAGAAAGTCCAGAGAGTCAGGAGTAGAGCCTGGAGAGTAGAGAAATGAAGGCACCCTGGCCTGAGAACTTTCCTTAAAATGGAGGTTCTGGGAAGAACCAGCCAATCAAAAGAAAGGGCCACAGGGGCAGAGTGTACTTCCAATGGGAGAAGTCTGGGAATAGACTGAACTTCCAGGCTGAGGCAGTTTCTGTAGCATGGCAGAAAAAGGCCAGAGAATCAGAAGTGGAGCCTGAAGAGGAATGAAGATTCAGTGACTTCTCAAGTGCCATCTAGTTCAAAAGCTATGATCCCATGTTCAAAACAAAGCTCATTATCTTTTCCTCACAATCCATACCTCTTCTGAACTTCCTTATTTCTGTCAAGGGCACCACCCTCTTTCCAGTCCCCTAGATTTACAGCCTTGGTTAACCTTGCCTCTTCACTCTCCTTTAGTCTACAAATGCCAAATTTTGTCATTTCTATTTCCACAATACTTCATATCCATCCCCTTCTTTCTTTTCATGTGGCCACCCACCCCAGATCAGGCTCTCATCACCTTTCCCCTGAACTACTGCAATGGCTTCCCAGTTTGTCTCTCTCTGCTCCAATCCATCCTCTGCACTGTTGCTGAAATGAATTTCCTTAAATGCAGGTCTATGTCACTCCCTAATTAATAAACAGAAAGCTAGTATTTACATAGTGCTTTAAGCTTTGCAAAGTACTTTACAAATATTTAATTTTATTCTCACCTACTTTAGGAATGAGAAAATTAAGGCAAAGAGATTTGCTAGTAAATGTCTGAGGCAGGATTTCAACTCAAGTCTTCTTGACTCCAAGTCCTATGTCCTAACCACTGTGCCACTTAGCTCTCTTCTCAATGGTTCCATATTTCTCCCAGGATCAACTATAAACTCTGGCTTTTAAATTCCTTCATTACCTGGTCCCAACTTGCCTTTCCAACTCTTCCAAATTATGTGGTCCCACCCAACCAGCCTTTTTGTTTCTCCTCATTCATTACACGCCAGCTCTCATCTTTGTTCCTTTGCGTTAACTGTGCTCCGTGTTGGGAATGCGTCCTATCTCTTAGAATTCCTTGCTCCCCTCAAAACTAAACTTAGGGACCACTCTCTTTTTGAATAGCCGCCCAACTCTCTCGGCTGCTGGAGCTTTTATTCCCAAATTACCTTGTATTTATTTTATTTATATTTCATATAGATGTAATTTCTGTTTAACTTGGCTCTGCCACAGAGACTATAATTGTTATTACAATATCTTTAAGAGCCAACTGGAATGTTGTTAAAAAAAAAAGGCAGTTTTTCCTGGCAGTCGTGGAGCTACAGTTGAAAAAATAAAAAATAAACGTCTTGCTTCTCCCTTTTCAATCACAGAGAATATATTTTTGACCTCTTGAACTTTGATCCATGCGAATCTATGATGAGTGAGTCTAGTAAAGAGATTGTTTTCCTGTCGTGGATAGAAACAACAAGGAAAAACGAGAGGAAGAGATTGTCTTTTAAGAAGAAATTTTGTTCACCCTTATCTTGTGTGACTGTACGGACAGTTAAAACGGCTTCATTCGTGTGAGAGAGGCTTGAAATCTACACATGTGTAAACATTCTGTATTGGCAATCTTTTTTTTTTTTGGAGGGGGAAGGTAGGGCAATGGGGGTTAAGTGACTTGCCCAGGGTCACACAGCTAGTTTTTGTGTTAAGTGTCTGAGGCTGAATTTGAACTCAGGTCCTCCTGATTCCAGGGCTGATGCTCTATTCACTGCGCTACCTAGCTGCCCTGGCAATCTTTTTCTATTGGCTTTTTATTGTTCAGTTGTTTTCAGGCGTGCCCAACTCTTCGTCATCCCATTTGGGGTTTTCTTGGCAAAGGTACTAGAGTGGTTTGCCATTTCCTTTTCCAGATCATTTGACAGAGGAGGAAACTGAGACTAGCAGGATGAAATGACTTGCCCAAGGACACATAGCTAGAACTCAGGAAGATGAGTCTTCCTGACTCCATCCGCTGTCTCACCAAGCTGCCCTTGAGACACCACTAGAGTTGTGAGGGGTCTAGAGTGAGGAGGACCTGAGTTCAAATCCAGCCTCATTCACTTACTAGTTGCATGACCCTGGGCAAATCATTTAATCTGTCTGCCTCAGTTTCTTCAATTGTAAAATGAGAATAATAATAGCACCTGGATTGTTGTGAGAATCAATGAAATAGCATTTGTAAAGCTCTTAGCACAGTACTTAATAAATGCTTGTTTCCTTCTTTACTTTCTACATCCAGTGGAAGAGAAGGGAGGATCTCCCTACACCCTGAGGGGCAGGGAATGTAACCGACCAGGCCCTCTGACTGTGGGACCACAAAGAACCTGTGCTACACTTGCGAAGATTTGTGAGAAATGGATACCTGCTATCTTGAGAGAAACCGACTTCATTAGATTGCAAGGTCCCTGAAGGCCAGTGTCCTCATTTGCTTCTGTTTGTATCCCCAACACTTCGCACAGTGCCTAACATTTTAGTAGATGCTTCAGAAACAATCGCTTGCTGGATTGATTTCACAAATGTCCAGAAGTGATGGGTCTTTATAATTCTGGTTTGAGATAACTCTGTGGTTTTCCTCATAAGTAAATATTGATAAATAATGATCTAGTTCTTTGTTTTTATCATTTGTCATTTTTGTCAATAAATTATATGTAAGTAACTGCCATTGGGAAAAGAAATTTCTCCAGCTTATTTAACATTTGTTAAGATGGAGTGGAGGGGCTTAAGCTAACTAATGAAAAAGAGGATTTAATTTTATTCATTAGAAAGAAAACTTCCAAACATACCCCTGGATAACTGCAGATGAAATTAAATATGAGAACAAGTGGAGGCTGAGGGATGATAAAAAAGTGAATAAGGTCGACTCTATCTACTTGCCACTCATCTCTATGTACATGTTGCCTCCCTTGATAGAAGGTAAATTCCTTAAGGTCCAAAAGTATTTCACTTTTGTTTTTATATCCCCAGTATTAGTATAATTTTATAAAAAGAATTCAATAATTCATTAGAGAGGGAGATACACATTGCCACTCATGTACACCAAGTAAAGAGAATAAAAACACATGGATTTACTTCCTCGGGACACTGTAACATAAATATATTAATAAAGAATGGTCATGCATTAGTGATCTGAAGAGCAATTGCCAAGATGAATTCTCTTTTTCCATATTAGATGAACTCAGTAAATAAACATTTTAGCTATTTCCAACTATATGAGATCCATGGGACTGAGGGTTGGGAGCAAAGCTATACTTAGGAATTCTTGCACCTGGGAAAATTCATTGTGGTAGTTGGAGGTGGGTAGTAGCAACACAGAAAACAGTCTGGAGGTAGGTAACATTGCCCTTGTGTGGGGTTGACTCATCTCCCAGAGAACAGAATCCTTTACTCCACTCCCCCACAGAGCCTGTAAGAAGAGCATTGTAGTAAGAGACCATACTATCAAGAGAGGTTGTCACAATGTAATAATGTTATACACAATATAATAATAATGTCACAAGGAAAAGCTATACCAGGGAGAAAGCACCCCTCGTGCAGATATCAGCACCTCTAGAAGAAGTCTTGCCCAGCCCACAGGACTGCCAGCCCTGACATAGAGTAATGTCTGTGGTTAACATCACCCGAGATCCCCTCATTTCCTTTTCTGCCCTGAGGACAAATGCTCCCTCCCCGAGCAGAAAGCCTCTGGAGGCTAGAGAGTGCACAACTCAAATTTCTTTTATTTTCTCTGCAGCCAGCCGTTTACACACCCTGCTAGCCCTAGTAAGGTAAGTATATGAGAGAATTTAGGAAACATGTACATTGAGACCAGTTTAAATAATGATAAATATCTATTGAGGTCTTCTCTCTTTTTCCAAGCTCTAGCAGAGGTTCTCAACCTCTGGGTTATGTTCAGTTTGTAACAATGAAAATACATCCTGCATATCAGATTCATAACAGTAGCAAAATTACACTTATGAAGTAGCAACGAAAATAATTTTATGGTTGGAGGGTCATCACAACATGAGGAACTGTATTAAAAGGTCATGGCATTAGAAAGGTTGAGAGCCACTGCAGTTAAGCCTTAAGGGATCATATAAAACTAGGGACTGAGAGGGAGATGAGACCCAGCCCAAGTTTTCCTGGGTGAACAGGCAGTCAGTCAGTAATGAGTCAGTCACTTAAGGCAGCTTACAAGAGGAGGCACGGCAGAAATGTGAAAGCAGTGCTGAGACATGCTCTTACCAAGTGGAAATTCAAGTTCAAGCTCTCCCCACCCTTAACGAAAGAAAAAGCAAACAAATCTGGGGGAAGGTGACTTCTCGTTTCCTGTGGGATTCATCACAGCTCAGCTCAGCCCAGCCCAGCCTACTTTTGCTCAGCTCAGCCAACCAAGGCAGCTACATTTTCTCTTGAGGAAGGAAACTGGGGCTAGAGTTGAATTTCACTTAACACTTTTGGAAATGTGTACATAGTTCATAAGACTTAAGATATGGATGGAACCTTCAAGGTCATCTAGTCCAACCTCCGCATTTTACAGATAAATAAAACAAGGCCCATAGAGGTAAAACCAAGCCCAAGGTCACACAGATAACAAGTAGCAACGTGAGGATTCAAAGTCACATCCTCTGATTCCGAGCCCAGGGTTTTCTTCACTTTCCCATGCTATTGAATAGAATTCTGTTTCTACAAACAGGTACTGGCCCACCCCCGGGGGGAAAAAAAAAGAGATTAGGTTGCTTAACACTTGGCTCAGCAAGTTACTCTCACTGGAAGCCCTAGTTTTGGCTCAGACTTACGTTAGAAAAAGCTAATAAATCTCTTTGCTTCCATACCTCACTTGGAAAATGAGGCTGCTAAGACCAACCAGAGGAACAGATGAAAAGAGAAGCCTCTTCCATCCATACAAGGCACACTACAAAGGATTTGACATTATTGGTGTATTTCGGGGTTGTTACGGTTACGTCAAGGCTTCCTGGCAGGTCTACTTTCTGGTTCCAAGGTCACAAGCAACAATGTATTCCTTTAAGGCTAGACCAGTCCTTCCCATAATGTGACTCTGACAACTCCCTTTAAAAAAGTGTTTTATTGAAACTAACATCTATTCCCTGCTAGATAAATCAAAGGCAGGCAGTATTCAAAGGAAGAAACCGGCAACAACCATATTAAAAAATTCTCTAAATCACTGATAGAAAAAAAGCAAACGAAGGCAACTCTGAGGCTCTACCCAATACCGCCGAGCAAGGCAAGCAAAAGAGGAAGACGTATATGCGTACGGGAGTTGTAGGAAAACTAGGTCCATTAGTGTGCTGGTGGTGGAACTCTGAACTGGTCCAGTTACTTTCAAAAGCAATTTGGAACTATGCCCCCACGGTCGCTAAACTGTGCATGTCCCTGTGACCCAGGTAAACACTATAAAGCCTGTACCTCAAAGAGATCAAAGAAAGAGGAAAAGGTCCTGTATATGCACAAATATTTATAGCAGCTCTATTAGTAGCCCCAAACGGGAAACTCAGGGGCTGTCCTATCAGGGAATGGCTAAACACATTATGGCATATGAATCTGGTGGAATATTATTGACATAAGATGAAATACACAGTGTCAGAGGAAACTGGGAAGATCCTTATGAACTGACACGGAACAAAGTGAACAGAACTAGAACAATTTATTCAACAATAACATTAGAAAGCAACTTTGAAAGAACTCTGATCAAGGCAATGATAAACCAGACCAGATGACTGAAGATGTCACCTCCTTCTAGAGAGGTGATGACTTTAAAATGCAAATAGAGACACGCATTTTGGAGCATAACTAATGTAGAAATTTGGTTTGCTGTCTTAGGCAAACTAATTATAGTGGGCTTGTTTTTCCTCTTCTTTTTTTGTGCAGTAGAAGGGACATAATAGGAGGGATAAAGTATAAATGCACAGGAGGTAAATTTATTTTAAAAATCATCTAGCAAGGAAAAAAATGTAAGGACTAAGAAAAGAAAAATATAAATGATGACTTTCAAAAATTTGATCATTATTATATTATATATTAATATATATTCTTATATTCTTATTTTATTTTTATAATTACGTTAGTCATTTTCTGTCACCCCTTTCTACCTTGAAGCCTCCCTGGTGACAAAGAAAAAACATTGACTATAGAGATTATATCTAACACTATATTCTGTACACATAGTCCCCCATATCTCTGCAGTGACAGCCCTCCCTCACTCAAATCAAAGTCAGCTGTGAGTCGTGTCATCACCTCCCGGATGCCACCACCCTCTTCGAAAGCGAAGGACAAAAAAACAGGCAGTGACGAAGGATATATGGTTCGTTATCTTTTCTCGGAGGCTTTTGTTCTGGTTGTTCTGCCTTATTATTCAGAGTCCAACTTGCTTTCAGTGGGATTTTCTTTTGTAATGGGGGAGGGTCTGGCACATGTACAGACACTATCAATTTGATAAGATGATATTACCCACATGGAAGATACCATGGAGCTGCTTCTGGGAGCACTGGAGCAGGAATGAACATTCCATGTTGACTTACTACTTAATTGGGAGAAGCCTTTTTCCATTGGCTGCATAGTAAGAGGAAGGCGGTACCTTTAAAATGACCCATGTGGGGGTGGCCAGGTGGTGCAGCGAGTAAAGCACTGGCCTTGGAGTCAGGTGAATCGGAGTTCAAATCCTGCCTCAGACAATTAATATGTACTGGCCAAATGTGACCTTGGGCAAGTCACTAACCCCAATTTCCCTGCCTTCCCCCCTTCCAAAAAAAAAAGCAAAAAAAACAAAAAATAAAATGATCCATGTGAGCAGTGATCAGGTCTTTCACAGGATTTCTGTTTGAGGAGAAAGCCTGCCAAGAGGCTTGTTTTCTCCCCTCTCCCCCCTCCGTCAGCCTCTTCTTTTATTCTTTCTAGGTATAAGGAGCAGAATGTTCAATCTAGATCAGGAACATAAACCATGAGGATCAAGACGTCTAAGAAGATCTAAGCTGCTGACACAGTCAATCTTGATCACCGAGGCCTCAAGGAACAAAGATAGATCATCTGGAGCGAACTTTGGGCCAGGCAGAAGTTGATGGGGATGCCAGCTCTGGATTTGAACTTGGCAGAATTAAAGTTAAATGGGAACTGAGCTAAGTTATGAGCCTCACCTTTCCCCAAACCTCAGCCCCACCACTGAGGCCGAGAATCCTGAGGGGGAGCTGTAACAGGCCTGCCCCATGGGACCAGAGTCAGCCGTGTTACACATTTTCATGTGTCACAATTACTGAACATGTGGTACTACCCCTGGACTTCCCTCCCAACTTCAGCTCATGCCTTCAGGCTTTATCTCCATAGAGCCAACCTTTTAATAATAATAACAATGGCTAGCAGTTATACAGCACTTACTATGTGCCCCGCACAGTGCTGAATGCTTTACAGGTATCTCATTTGATTCTCATAACAACCCTGAGCCGTGCTATTGTTAGCTCCATTTTTACAGATAAGGACACTGAGGCTCAGTGGCTTGTCCAGATTCACACAGCTAACAAATGACTGAGACCACATTTGAATTCAGGGCTTCCTGACTCCAAGCCCAGTGCTATCCTCTGTGCCACCTCAGTGCCCCCAAAACTACAGCTCACCAACCCTACATGTGCTTCCTGTTAATAGTTCTGGCTAAAATGGTGATGTGTCAGGGCCTAGTTGAGCTCAGATCCCCAACAAATGCCTCAATAAACCCCTAAAAATGCACCAGAAGGACCAAAGATAAGACCAAAGAGGAATGTCAACAAGCTCCTCCATCCAGTCCAGGATTGTACAAAAGAATCTACCAGAAACCTGTGGAAGCTAAGAAAAAACAAGTCAGAATGTGCAGAAGGTACAGAGCTCAAGCAAGCCAGACCCAAAGGAGGAGGCAGGCTACATTCAGGCAACAAGGTACCCAGATCACCCCACCTGAGCTGTGCCTGGAAATAGCTACTTAGCCCTCTTAGAAGAGGACTCAAGAGGTGTCCCCTGGTGCCACAGCTGGAGAGAGAAAGACAGGTGCAGCTAAATCCCGAGGAAACTCCAAGGGAACCACAAGAGAAGACAGGACGTAACTACACCCAAGAAACTGTTCAGGAATCCTGTGTCTAAGCCACACTGGAAGCCAAGGTCACATCAAAGTCCAGGCAACTCCAGGCCCAATGAAGAACCGAGGCAACTCATACCTGAGCAACAGTAAAAGGCAGGGCCAAGCCAACGTCTGGGGTCTTGAAGGAGGCCTATAATCAGCCAGGTGAGCACACCTGGTTGAGATCTCTCATAATTACAAGAGACTGAGGAAGAAGGAGACTTAACCCAACTGCTGGAACATAGTAACGGCTTAGTAAGTACTGAGAAGGGGCAGAGGTCTAAGCAGAGTCAACAGGAGACTGAGTCAAAAACTCAGATTCCTAAAGTCGTCGGGGTCTGGTTTTCCAACCCCTTCTTTCTACCAAAATTGCTCCCTGAAGTTACTCATGATCACTTAGTTACCAAATCCAATGGCCTTTGCTCAGTTCTCTCCCTCAACTCTGCAGCTTTTGACACTCTTGTTCACTCTCTTCTCCTCCATACTCCCTTCTCTATAGGTTTTCAGGGCACCTCTCTCCTGGTTCTTCTACCTTTCTAGTCTTTTTACACCTTAGTAACCAGCACATACTCTTCTGTCCTGTGACACTGGCCTCCTGGATGTTCCAAGTACGATGCATTCTGACTGCCCTGCAGGCCTGAAATGTTCTCCCTCCTCACCTCTGCCTCCCGGCTTTTCTAACTTTTAAGTCCCAGCTAACTTCCATCTTCCACCTACAGGAAGTCTTTCCCAACACCTCTTAGTTATAATGCTTTCTCTCTGTTATTTCCTATTTATCTTGTATAGAGCCGATGTGTGGATTTCTTTGCTGTTAGATTGTGAACTCCTTGAAGGCAGGGACTGTCTCTTTTGTACCCCCAGCACTTAGCACAGTAACCAGTCCGAGGCAGGTGCTTTATAAAACATTGATTGGTCTAAGTGACCACACACAAGACTAAACAGAACCTACACACACTATCCAAGAATATGGCAATGAACAGTCTGATATAAACACAAAGAAAGCTCCAATCCAGAAATTAAGCTGTCAACATAACATATAAAGTACAATAAAGAAATACCACAGCCTATGAGAAACCCAAGAGGGTAAATTCAGAAAAATAGTAAGAGTAACCAGAAGAAATGAAGCAAGATAAAGTGCAATGTTAAATGAAATGAGAACTAGGGAGGAAAGAACATGAATGAGAATTAATTAATTAATTAATTAAGGACAGAAAGTGTCCTAAGAACTGTATTCTCTGAAAAATTAGAATGGGCCAAACAGAAAGCAATGACTGTATAAGACAAGAAATAGTAAAACAAGATCAAAATATTAGAAAATAAAAAAGATATATACTACTTTAAAAAAATTAACTGTGAAAATGTGTTTAATAGGAATGTATGTATAGAGCCCATATCAGACTGCAAGCTGTCTTGGGGAAGGAGAAGAGAGGAAGGGGGAGAAAACTTAAAACTTATAGAAGTGAATATGGAACTAAAAATAAATAATTTAATAAAAGATGAGTGAGGGAAGGGAGGGAAGGAGAGAATTTGGAACTTAAAATTAAAAAAAAAGAATGTTAAAATTGTTTTTACATGTAATTGGGAAAATAATAAATATTAAACAAGAAAAAAAATAACTAACCTGGAAAACAGGTAAGGGAGAGAGAATTTAAGAATCATCAGACCAATGGGGGCGGCTAGGTGGCAGTGAATAGAGAACCAGCCCTGGAGTCAGAAAGACCTGAATGCAAATGTAGCCTCAGACACTTAACACAATAGCCACATGACCTCAGGCAAGTCACCTAACCCCAAATGCCCCTCCAAAAAAAGCAAAAAAAAAAAAAAGAATCATGAGACCACCTGAAAATCATGGATATTATATTTCATGGAATCCTAAATGAAAACTGCCCAGTTCTATTAGAACCAGAGGGCAAAGTGAAAATAGGAAGAATCCATCAATCATCTCCCGAAAGAAACCCCACATGAAAACTCCTAGGAAGATCATAGCCAAAATCCAGTGCTTTTAGATCAATTTAAAAATATTTCAAGCTCTTAGAAAAAAGGGTTTGAGTAACAAAGGAACCTAAGACTTGGAAGCTAAAACTGAGAAGCCTCCATGTGAAAAAAAAAAAAAGAGCGTAGAACAGAATATTGTTAAGGGTTCCACTATCCTCCCAGTCACAGAGTTAAGTTGCCAAGTCCTATTATTTCTACCTTTGTAATATTTCTTGTGTATACCTCTTTTTCTTCTCTGACACTGCTACCACCTTGGTGCAAATCCTCATCACCACACACCTAGACTAGTGAAGAAGCCTCATTTTTGGTCTCCTGGACTCTTTTTTCCCCAGTCTGGACCATCCTCCCCTATGCTGTCAAATCCTAAAGTGAAAGTCTGACCATGTTACTCTCCTCCCCCCCCCATTATTAAATCAACTCCAGTGGCACCCTACTGCCTCCAGGAGCAAATATAAAATCCTCTATTTGGCTTTTAAAGCCTTCCATAATCATTCCCTTCCTATTTTTCAAGTTTTCTAAAATTCTTTCCCTTCTCTCCCCAAACATGAACTGCAGAATCTTAATGTCTTCAATCGTCATAGAATTAAAGAGAAACAGAGGACTTTAGGGTGATTTTTTTTCCCCTTTTTTTTGTGATCTTAAAAGATTAAGGAAATAAAAAAATGAGATATGCTAGGACATAAAGGAAGAGAAAGAGGTGGGAATTTACTATTTCACACGATAGTGTAGAAGATAAATAGTACATAAAGATGGAGGGAATGGGCATCATATGAAATGGGTGTCACTTTCATCTGAACAAAACAAATGGGCCTTAAACACAAAAATATGCTTACACACACACAGAGTTTGGTGTAGAAATAAAAAAAAACTTTTGGACAAAATAGAAGAAAGAAAAAGTAAAAGTTTAAGAAGAAGGGTAGAACTAGTAAGGGATCAGTCAAAAGCTAAATAAACTACACTGTCAGACAGCAGTCTATCAAGAGGGCTTAAAAGGAAAGAAGTACAAAAATCTGCACGGCAAGGGGAAGAGAAGAGGGTCAGAGAAATAGGAACAGATTCCTTCCATTACAGACCACTAGTGTTAATTAAACTCCTCTTTCATCACCTTCTTTGTAAAAGGAGTGGCATGAGGTAAAGAGAGGAAGAAGTACAAGAGGATAGGATGGAAGGAAATACACAACTATCACTCATAAGCATGAAGACAAATGGGATAAACTCACCCATGAAGAGAGACTAGCAGAATGGACTAGAAAGAGTAATTCAACAATATGTTGCTTATAAGAAACACACCTGGAACTTAATTATTTACGTAGAATTGAAATGAAGGGGTAAAATCTATTATCTTTAAGGTGAATTTAAAAAAGTAGGGGCAGCAACCATGATCTTAGACAATGTAAGAATAAAAATAAACGAAATCAAATTATATAAAAAGAAACTACATTATGTTTAAAAGTTCCAGAGGTAGCAAATCAGTATCAATTCTTAATAATTATACATGGAATGACATAATATGTAAATGTGACTTGTGATCTCCCTGATATATGAGATGAAGAAACATTCTATCAATGCAAGTCAGCACATTCTCTGCCACTTAATATCTAAGTACATAAAGGAGAAGTTAATTGGATTTCAGGAATAGCAAAATTAAAATAGATCTCAAAGCACCAATTTCAGAGACAAATGCAATTTAAAAAAAAGATAAAATAAGAAAGAAGTTAAAGACCTGAATATAAATTTTTAAGTTAGATATGATGGATTTGAATCCTGAATAGGAACAGAAAGGAGTACACATATTTCTGAGCAGTGTATGATAGCTATATAAAAATTAACCTCTCACTAGAACATAAAAATCTCGCAAATGCAATAAAGCAGAAATGTTAAACACAGCTTTTGGTGAATTAAGACAATAAAAATTATATTCAATAAAGGTTCTTTGAAGAAAGGATTAAAAAGGAGACTAAATTACTGAATCTTAAGGACTTGGTACATAAAAGATGAAGTAGTAGAAATAATATGAACTAAAATGATGAAATCACATCTAAAACTTTTGGGATGTATTCAGAATATTTCTTATGAGAAAATGTATATTTTTAAACATTTCCATCAGCAAAATAGATAAAAGAATTATCAGGGCAGCTAGGAGGACCCGAGTTCAAATGTGACCTCAGACACTTAACATTTACTAGCCGTGTGACCTTGGGCAAGTCACTTAACCCCAATTGCTCTGCCCGCCCCATTCCAAAAAGCAAAAAAAAAAAAAAAAAAAAAAAAAAGATCACTGAATCTGGCAAACAACAACAAACAACACAACATAGAAAAAAAATTTAAAAAATTAAACTGAGCACCAAAGTGGAAATTCTGAAAATCTAAGAAGTAATTTTAAACTTGAAAGGAGAAAACTACTGAAATTTAATAAAAACGACCTAGGGGATGTATTTTTTTTTAAAAATTGGCTTGTCTTATTGTTTAAGAGAGGAAAGAGAAAGGTAAGAGAAAATAATGTAATGGGGAAGAAATTAAGAATGGGGAAAAGCCCACAAAATGCACAAATGGAGGGAGGGACGGGGAGGGGGGGGGGGACAAGGCACCTCATGATCCCTCACTCTTATGAACTGAACAAAAAGAAGATTGGAAAAATACACACATACAGAATCTGGTATAGAACTGTATTAAATACAACAAATTTGTATTTAAGGGAAGGGAAGAGGGGGATTTATGATGACTGCATAAATGTAAAGTTTTTATACAAACAAAACCAAAACAGTTAGAATTAAGAGAGCATTGCTAACTGGGAAAAAAATCTTTGTGGCAAATTCCTCCAATGAGAGTTGATATCCATCATCTACATATGGAGCTAATTCAAATATATAAGAGTAAGAGTTACTCTCCAATAGAATAATGGTCAGCTATGAACAGGCAGTTCTCATGGGAAGAAAGGCAATCTATCAATCATGTGAAAAAAAAGTTGCAACTCATTAGTGTATCAGCACTAATCTAGTGCTATATATATATAATATAATATATAATATATATAATATATATTATTATTATATATTGTATATTATATATATTATATATTAATTATATATAATATATAATAATATATATTATATAATAATATAATATATAATCTAGTGCTATATATATAATCTAGCTATACATATAGCACTAATACTAATACTAGTGTATCAGAGAGATCCTCCTCTCCTCACGCAGGCAACTGCTCAGCGTCCAGGCAGCTTGGTCCCAGCCGCTCCGGCCCCTGGCAGTTCCTGCCCCAGGCAGTCCTCAGCAGGAGTCCTTAGCAGAGATTCTGGCCCGCTCAAAGCAAAAAGAGTTCGCAGCCGCAGCCGCTGCCTCTGCCGCCGCTCCCAGTCGGCACCGCAGGGAGACTCGCTTGGCTCCGGCGTTCTCTTGCTCCACCCCTTCCTGCTACGTCAGCAAGCTCAAGGGGCTTGGAAGATCTTCAAATCCTAGTATCGTTACAATTAGTAGAAGAAAAGCTAACGAAAACAACGGAGGTTCCACTTCACATTTATTAGATTGGCAAAACTGACCAAAAACAAAAGTAACAATTGTTGTAGGGGTTATGGGAAAATGGGCACACTAATGCACTGCTAGTGGAGCTATCAAATGGTTCATCCGTTCTAGAAAAAAATTTAGTAATGCACATCAGAACTCGCTAATCTATGCCTGTGCTTTAACTCGGTGATACCAGTATTAGGATATACCTGGAAAGAGAATTTTAAAAAAGGATGCATATATGAGTAAAATAATTTTTAGCAAAACTTCCTCTTATAACAAAGAACTAGAAACAAAGTGAAGTGGTCATACATCAGAAAATGAACATGTGAAGGCAATGAAAAATTATGCTGTAAAAAGTTTTTAAAGGGACGGATTCGGAGAAAACTAAGACTCGCGTCATGAAACGAGCAGCATCAAAACAACATATACAACCACAACACTGCAAAGAAAACATTTTTGGAAGAATTAAGACTTATTATCAATGCAAGGACCAATCCAGAAGTCAATGCTTCAGTCTTCTTGGCAAAGGAACCAGAGGCAGGGAATGGGATGTGTTATAAGACACAGCGTACACATTTGTTTTCAGTTCTTGTGACAAAGATTTTAAAAATTAATTTAATTTTTGAGAGAGTAGTACCGTAATAACAAAAATGTAAATAAAGAGTCAATGAAACACTGAATTTATGTAATTACTTTAATTAGTGGGGGGATGGAGAGGTAGTGATATAAGAAAAACTGAAAAAAAGCATTAATGAAACACTGAAAAAAAATACACAGAATAGAGAAAAAACTTCAGAAGCAGACACAGACATGCATGGCACTGCTGGAACTACCCTACCACGTTTTATATTTAAAAAGAACTATCAACATAACCAAGTTTCACAGTGTCATAAACAATCCTCTTTTTCTATACTTCTTTGTACAAGGAAATATTGTTTCTCAAATTTATAACAAAAAAAATTTTTTTTGAGGAAGGCAAGGCAATTGGGATTTAAGTGACTTGCCCAAAGTCATCACAGCTAGTAAGTGTGTCAAGTGTCTGCAATCACATTTGAACTCAGGTCCTCCTGACTCCAACACAAGTGCTCTATTCTCTGCGCCACCTAGCCACCCTCAAAATTTTCTTTTAAAAAACAAATGTGAACCTTAGTTTGTCTTTGAAGCAAGGAAACATTTTAAAGTATTAAATATATCTTAAAATGTAATTAAAAAGAGAATATATGTAAAACAAAGACTGCTGACTTTGTAAGGGACAAAACTCAAACACATTAGATCCTCTTTTACATTTATCTAGAGTAAATACTATTTGAAGTATAGATGTGCGGCTCACAAGTTGTCCCTTCAAGAAGTAAAATCAATGCTCTTCAGTTTCTTGAAAGCACAAGTTATTCTTTTAGCATATAATTTTTTCCAACACATGATCCACCACTAAATGGTCTTTAAAACAGAATTTTATGATGGATCCAACAAAAACTCTGGTTACAATTCAGTCTCATCCAACATGTAGGGAATGCACCATCTTCAGAAATGCTGGCCAGTCACACTGGTTGACTTTTAGTAGAATTCTTCCAGGAATTCAAATTAGCACCCATAGTTCTACTGTTATCATTCACATCCAGCGTCACTGTCAAGCCATGAAAATATGTGATGAAAACTTTTTCATGCTATTCTTCTAAGCCCAATTCACATGTTTAGCTTATCTAGTTGTTACAAACTTTGACAAAATGATGAAAGGTTTCAATGCTGTAATGTCTGTAAGAAAAGAAAGAGATAAGGAACTTTAGGTTTCAAGCCTTTAGCTTCAAAACATGAAAAAATACTGTCCAAACTCCCATTTACTAATGTCATCTCCTTTTCTGAGCAGCCACTTTCCACATACCTTACACATTCCATACTGACATACCACATACTCCTTAAAACATCAAGCTACGTAGCCCCTCATTCCCAAACCTCCAACAAACCACGTTGTTCCCCTCACCTCGGCAACGTAAAAAATTGTGATCCCTTACCCCCATGATGCTAGCTAATTACACATTCGCTCTGTTCTTTGTTCTATGACTATCAAAGTGAGTTGCATCTGCAATTCTGGGTCTTTGGCATAAATTAAGGCAAGCCACTGACCCTTTATTATCTGTTAACATCTGTATTAATAAATGATATCTTGCTAAGAAGGAAAAAAACATTTAAATTATGGCAACATTAATACAGACCAATATTCTATCATGTTGTTGTTCAATCATGCCCAGTTCTTTGAGACTCCATGGACTGTAGCATGCAATGCTGTCCATGGAGTTTTCTTGACAAAGATACTGGAGTAGTTTGCCATTTCCTTCTCCAGTGGATTCAAGCTATCAGCTAGTAACTATCTGGTTCTTAGTAACAGCTAGTAAGTGTTTGGACAGATCTGAACTCAGGTCTTCCTGACTCCAGGTTCAGTGCTCTATCTACTGAGTCACCTAACTGCTTCCAAATAAGAAAACTATTTTATTTGGTCTAAGTGCTTCATATACCTTACAGACAACTTGCAGATAATATGATGAGATAATCTGAGCATTTTATATTTGATTTTGTAAAGCATTTCTGGGAAGAATGCCTTCTGAATTATGTTTTACTTCGCCTATTTAAATTCATTGGCATAGTGCCCTGACTGCAGCAGGTGATTTATTTGCTGAATCGTCCACAAACCAACTGAAGGTGGCAGCTAAGGAGTAGACACACGACACAGGTCAATTAATTCAGAATTAAAAACTTTCCAAGAATAACTCATGGGCAGAAGACAAGAGCTGACCATATCTGAAAACATCGTTTAAAAAAATGGTTTGATCTTCCCTTCAAATCCCTTGACCAGGGATTACCAAACTCTTTATCCTGAGTCGTACAAGTGGGACTAAATGATAGCGAGTGTCACTAAGCCCTAAAGAAGAAACCTGAGGGCGCATCAAAGAAAAAGGTCCTTCTGACAGTCGAGTCCAGATATTCCCTCTGGTACCATAAACTGCTTAATCTTAAATCCATCACTTAGGATGGAAAAGATCAAGGTGGCCGTGAGTCATCAAAACTTTCTCAAGCTTTCAGATGGAAAAAGGTTACAGAGAAAGGCTGACGTTTTCTATTTGATTTGCCAGAAAACTATTTTTGCTTTGTTTTGCATTTATTTAGTGTTCCATTTTCTCCTGGTTACATGTAAATAACAATTTGTGACATTTGTTTTTAAAACTTTGAGTTCCACATTCTCTCCCTTCCTCCCTCCCTGCTCCCCTCACTGAGAAGGTAAGCAATGCCATATGGGTTATAAACGTGTGGTGATGCAAAAATTATCCATAACAGTCACGCTGTGAAAGAAAACATGGATAAAATAACTCAAGAAACATAAAGTGGAAAAAAAACCCAAAGTCGCTTCAATCAAACTAGTTTTTCAAAGACGATTGCTTACGGGGAAATTTTACAAACGGTTCAAGTTATCCACATCCACACGGTTTTTACAAAGAGCAAGTGTTCCACAATATTTACAAAAAAGTTTAGCTGACATCTAGACATTTTGTGAACACATGCTAATAAATGGTTCAGAACAATATACCAGCCAATAACAAAAGTTTAAAAAAAGATATACTAGCTAGGAAGTACCATCACCTCCAAAGACCAAGAATCCCGGGACAGAAATAGGAGGAGATTTTCTTTCCTCAGGCTTTGAAAGCAATAGCAACAGGTTATCTCCCTATTTATTATACTGCTTTATTTACAGCATTTTGCGTGTTACATGAGAAAGTGGCTGTTGGACAATTTCTCAAAAACACCTCACTTATGCGAATGTCAGAAATGTGGCAAAAATATTCCCCTGGAAAAAAAAAACTACTCTATAAAAAGCGAGCTTTGCAAATAATTGTGAGCCTCTCTTTTAAAGTTACCATTTTTTCTTTCTGATGTATAAAATATGAATATCTTCACTCCGGTATTCTTCATCATGTTTCTCCAAAGGAATCTTTTCCAAGTCAAAATCCAACTGGAGGAGCTATTATAGAATTACAAATACATATATTTACTTTAAAAACAGTGACTTCAAAAAAGCCAATTAACTTTCATATTAACATCACAGAAAAACATGAGGATCAAAAAATGTGACCATATGTCCTAATTTAAGGCAGTCTAAAGCACTGGTTTCATAAACAGAGCCTGACCCTTTAGTTATATACCACAAACACACAGATTCCTCAAGAGTTCTTAGTTACACTGTACTTCATTCTCATCTACTATATAAAACTGAAGAAGGGGGATACGCACTCCTTTAGTCTGTGTAGGAGGACAGTCTCCTTAACCAAAGCCTAAGCAAATACAGAACTAGAGGAAATAGTCATAAAAGCCTCTCTCCAATGAGGGATCACTATTGATGTTATAGTTATCACTAACATTGTAAGTGACCAAAGTTTGCAAAAACACCACCATAAACATATTTGCTGTTTACCAACACCAATTTTCAAAAACTAAGTAGTGGAGAAATTCTTAGAAGAAGCTATTAAGACCTTCCAAATCAAATTAACATACGTACTGATACTTGTCAACTTTAATGCAAAGATAAAATGAGGCAAAAATTTTGGAAAGCGAGGTTCAGGGGGAAAAAGCAATCACAACAAAGACCTAACAATTACTTGTAAATTACACAGCCCCCCATGCCTCTATAGTACCAAGACTTTCTTTTAAAAAAAAATAACTGATAGAGCTTAAACATGGTATGTACCAAATAACATCATAAAGAGTGATCAAGTGGAGTAACACACGGAAAGCATTCTGCAAACTGCAAAGCAGTAAGCAAATGATTATTAGACAGATACTGTGATCTCTTATTGACGCAGAAATCATTCCTGAATCAGCCATCTGTGTACAGTCAGATCATCAACTTGTCAGAGTTAAAAGCAGAACTGGTAAACTACAACAATAAGAAAAAAGATATTGCATACAATTAAAGTGTTTTAACCCCGAATCATTTAAGTTACTGAAAACTAAAAATGGGAAATGGGCAACAGAAATTATAATTATAAAATTATGTAATTATAAAACACCTATTGTAATAATTGCACCCAAAAATTAACTGCCAAAACCAGGAGACCGCAAGAATCCCAAAAGTACCTTAGTCAGCTAATCTCTAACTTAACTTGCCAAATGCTGAGATGGTGGCCAAAGGCAACACCAGCTTAAAATTTAACCACTTTTGTAAAACTGTGTGAAGAAGAATGATAGATGATTAGAAACAGTATCATCTATAAAATCAGTCTGAAGAAAGCTTGGTAAGATATCCAACTAAGCAAGGTCATCACGAAGGCGTTCAAGGATGAAAACAGTATACAAAGAGAAGAAAAATGCAAGATTTGTAAAATCCATTTTAATAAACTGCATTCTCCAACAAGCATAATGGAACCACCCCATTTGGACTTTAAAGAATCACTCCCTGAGGTGCCTATTAGTAGCGATAGAAAAGGTACTAAAGAAAAGAGACAGAAAAGGCAACCCGATGAGATCAAATAGAGAGCAGATTTGGGGCAGAAGACTGGAGGGACGCTAGGGGACTGATAAACAAGGCATGTGAAGGAGAAGAAAATATAAAGGGGTGGGGGAAAAAAATCTTGGCCCTTATCAATAGTGAAAAAAGTAGCCAAGAGTACATCAGTAACACCAACCTATCTGCCTGGTCTTCCTCTGTAATAGTCTACCAAAGCCTGACTAGAACTGCCCTGGTCACTGAGGACTTAAGGACACAGAGATTTAGGGAATGATGAAACAATTCTCTTACTGACTATTCAGCAGGAAGAGCCACTGACTTACTGGGCACCCTTAAAATGAAGTAACCAATCCTCAGCTGCTCCCTTCTCTCCCAAGCCTAAGACGGCATCAGGGTTATTCAAATCTATCCATGACAGTATAGGGGAAGATCAGCCTTGCCCTACCCTGCCTCTGACAACACGCCAACCACTCCCACATGGCTGCTAAAGCAGGGGACACTCAAATAGCCAAGCTTGAGAAAGTCGCCTCTTCTGCTTTATGTTTCTTTGCCTTATTACAACTGACCAAACAGGGATCATGAGAAACAGAGGTTCAGCCTTGGAGGCAACCTCCTGAATTTGAGATGTTAGATATCCTAGTTTCACTGTTTGGGAATTTATGATTTAAAGAAGATAACCACCCAATAGAGAACAAGGCCAAGTACAAAGCAAGGCTAAATGGAAAATGCCTATTTAGTGAGCAGTCCCATAAGCAGCTTCATGTCCTGATATCAAGTCTCATTTCCCCAGGGAGTAAAACAGTAGTCAATACTGATGTTTGCTTAAATCATTCTGTCAATGTTTGCTTATGAACGTTACGCCTCTGAAAAACTAAAGATGAACATTACAGAGGTCAATGCAGACACATATGGGGAGTGTCAAGGGGGTACACATAACCAGTGAGGATCTCCTAAGAGGAGGAGGAAAGACCATCATCAAGGAATTACAAGACAGGAAGAAAAGATGGCCTGGTCATGTGACAAGAATGAAGCACCTCACCAGTACCCTGGTATTGCTGTTGATCTTCCGCAGTGTTGTGTGCCCCCCCCATGGCGAATTTCTGAGAAAACACGGATAGAATCACACAGGATGAGCAGGGATACATGGGCTGTGACACGTCTCACTGGAAAAAAACTTCTGAACGTTGAGATCACAGGTCCAAATGGTATCTGGTATCGTGTATTTGGGTAATGAAACTTTAGAGTCCTCAAACTTGGGAACCAGAGCAAAATTTCCCATTTCTTAAGCTAATGTACGGTGTAACAGAGAGAGTCAGCGAACGTCTGACCATCAGATATTTTCTGGTCACCTATAAAAAACCCTGTTCCAAAGCTTCTTAGTGGCATGGAGGTGACCCTAAGCTCTCGAACACTATGCAAGATGGTTATGAGCTTTGGCAGGTCCTGCAGAGCCAGAAAGGCCGGTAATGTCCTATAAATCTCTCTTCTAAGACCCAGCACAGAGCACGGGGCCCAGAAAATTTTTCTTTCTTTTCTGCCAGAGCAATTCATTAAACTACCCAGCAAGGTATTGAGGGGATTACAATTTGTTTGTGGAGGAAAAACAGAAGAATGAACTTATATATCACTGAATTATTTTTTGATCATATAACAACTTCAGTGTTTACTCAGCACATACACAGACTCCATTATAAAAGTTTCGTACTACTTTTAGAGCAGTGTAAGAAAAATCTGTTTAAACAGCTGCAGAAACCTGCTCCAGATATGAGGTAAAAAGCTCCCTTAAAACTTACCTGTTTTGAACACAGAATCTAAAAAACTTTTCAAAACCAGCAGACATGTCACGTATGCCCCCCACAGGATAAAAGGAGAAATATACTACATGTCTTACACAATTTTATTATTTCCTGTTCAGGTGAAACTAAATCTAGATTTAATACTGTCTTGTGAGACAAAATATGAATTGAGTCGACTACTTAAATAGATTTTTCTCTTTCCTTTTATTTTTCAGCAACGATCTAAACAATTTCCCACCAATAAATTTGCTTCCCGGAAAATTAAGTTCATTTTAAGGATACCATTATATTTACTAAGCAAGCATTGCACAAACTTGAATAATCAATTTTTTTTTTACAAACAAAGGCTATCAAGAAATGAAAAAAAGTAGCACCATTTTTTAAATCAAAGAATCCAAGACAGATTTTAAGGACATTCAAAATAATAACAGTACATTTAAGATTGGCAAGGTGCCTTACATAAATTATGTCATTTCAACCTCTCAACAACCCATACATAAGTGCTTTTATTATTCTTGTTTTATGGATAAGAAAATTAAAAGCTCAGGTTAAGTCACCTTCCCATGATGAGACAACGACTAAGAGTCTAAGGCAGAATCTGAATTAGGTCTTCTTAATTCCAAGCTCTAACCACTAAGCCTGGCTGCCACAAACCATTCATGAATACTGAGAATAGAGATCTAACTGTTCACTCTTTCAGAAAAGAACAATTCTGTCCACTTTTTTCAGATAATATCAAGTTCTGAAAATAAATGATAAAATAGTCTACAGTGCTCGGGTTTAACGAGGTACTTACTTCAAAATACTTTCTTTCTATTTCTGGATTTTTCCCCATGGTTCGTTGTTCGTAACAACATATGATGCAGGTCTTAGGCCCACTGAGATCCTTTAAAGTCTTCAGCAACGGCTCCAAAGACTGTTTAAAAGGAAATAATGTTACAACCGGAAATAATTATAACTGAGATGGGTCCTCTTCGTTGTATTCCCCCAACTACTTACTATGATGCTTTGTAAATAACGTATGTTAAAGTTCCAAACTTCACTGATCAGTGAATCGGCCTCAGTTTCACTGATTATAAAATGGAATTCTAAATGACTCTAGTTAGGGGGTCAAAATGGAAAGAATGGAAAATTAAAGAAAGTTTTTCTTTATATTGAAAGAAGCCAATGAGTAAAAAATAAATAAAAACTTGGATCTGCTCATGTTTCTCTTGACATAAAAAATAGTACCAAATTTAAGCATTTCCCTAACTCTGATCACAAGTTAGGTTTAGTGGATAAATGAAGGATAAGCATCTCACAAAACCTTATGCTACCATTTAAAGAAAAACACTAAAGGACAGGCTAGGCTGGAAAAAACTAATTTATCATCTTTTCATAAACATTTAGCTCTTTAAGTGCCATTAAAAAAAAAAATCTAAATAATTCATTCTGAATGGCCAAAAATTCACAAATCACATTTTCAAAGCCAATTCCGTTCTTAATGTTTCCAAACAGATCTACCACTTACTTAGCCTTGCTACACAGTTGTGTATTTTACTATCTTACAACTCCCATAATCCTTCTTTTCCCTGAACTTTTCTATAGTTTGTACTGAACAAATGGCTTTGTTTCCCCCACGAATCCGCTGACTCCACCAGGGACAAGAGAGGGTCGATAAATACTTGCTTCCACGTGTATAACTGTTATCAAATTGCCTGCCTTTTCGGTGAGGGAGGCGGAGAATTTGGAACTCAATTTTAAAAACAGATGTTGAAAATTGTTTTTATGTGTAATTGGGGGAAAATAAAATACAAAATTTAAAATAAATAAACAAATATTTGTTTCTGGGAAGTGGGTATCTAAATACATGCCACACACACCTGAAACTTACTTTTTAAAAAAGCCATTAAAAAAAATTTAAAGTCATTGGGGCAGCTAGGTGGTGCAGTGAACAGAGCACTGGCCCTGGAGTTAGGAGGACCTGAGTTCAAATCCAACCTCAGGCACTTAACACAAAAACTAGCCGTGTGACCTTGGGCAAGTCACTTAGCCCCAGTTGCCCTCCAAAAAAAAAAGGCAAAAAAATAAAATACAATAAAAAAGCCATTAAAAAAAGCTCTGGCTAATTGGTAACAGGTTCGTGGCCACTGGATAAGTTACCTCTTCGTAGTATATACAGTCGGCCATCAATATGTAATCGGGTGGAGAGAAGGAGTCTTTTCTTTCTTCCCCCCTGAAAGAGACACACGTTTATCAAGATTTATTTTTCTCACTTAAAAATGTTCACGTTTAGAAAACGAGACAATTTCCTCAGGAAATAAATATTTTCCAGCCCAAAAACAATTTACGTAAAGCTGCATTTGCACAATTCTTAAACTCAAGGGAAAAGAGCATACAAACCATTTCAGTACCTTGGCCTGCACAGAACCCGTGATGAGATGCTCGTTCATTTTAATATTCAACTTAAGCAAGTCCTGCAGTTCCTCCAGGTCTGTGACTATGACGTCTGCCCTACAAAGGGAGCAGAGACGCGCGTGGGGGAGTATGCGTGTGTGTACGGAAGGCGGGAGGGGGAGGGGCGGAGGCAGGCGCGCAGCCCTCCGCCAGCCCCGCCTCGCGCGGCTCCCCTCCCCCGCAAGAGGGGGCGGGTCGAGGGCTGCACGAGACGCCCAGTCCAGGGAGAAGGCGCGAGCGAGTGCGCGCGCGCGCGTAAGCGTCGGGGGCGGGACGCCACGCCTACAGAGAGCAAGCGCGTCTAGGGGGCGGGACGCTGCGTCCGCTCTGAATATCTCGGGACTGGACGCGCGTGCGCGTGCACGTGCGCGTGTTCCCAGCTCAGAGGCGCTGCAGCCCCAGCCTCCCTCCCGCACCCACCCACCCACCCACCTTTCCTCGCTCTACGGTAACCCAGCCCGTACCCGAGCGTGGCCGCCATGAGCCCCACGGCGCCGGTGCCGGCTCCGAGCTCCAGCACGGATTTCTGGCGCAACGCGTGTGTCCCCGCGACGGCGCCCGAGAAATGCTGCGTCTCCAGGTACTTGGCCAGGACGATGGCGGCGTCCCACACCACACAGCCCACGCCGCCTGAGCCGTACTGCTGGATCCGCAGCACCGTGCCGTCCCGCTTTTCCAGCGGGCGCACGAAGCTACATAGCGCCTCCTCCGTCTCTGCCGCCGCGGCCATGGCTCTGTCTGCGGCTGGGCTGAAGCCGGCAAACAGGCCCCGCCCCCGGCCGAGTCGCCTGCCGCCCTGCCTCTACGCATGCGCGTCGTGGCGTGCCCTCCCCCCGGGGGAAGGACTTGTTACCGGAGCAACGAGGGCGGGCCCCAGGGAGGCCTTACCCTTCGGGTGGGTGGAGGGATCGCCTATAGAACGTGGATGAAAAAAATTGCTTTGACTTCTCCCCTTAGAATGCAAGCTCCTTGAGGGCAGGGCCTATCGTTCTTTTCTGCTTTTTTCCCCCCCTGTTTATCTTGGTGCCTGGCACGTAGCGGTAATAATAATAGCTAGCTGGCATTTTCTGTAGCGTTTCTTATGCGCCGGCGCTTTTTGCAAATAGTGTCTTGTTTGAGCCTACAACAGCTTTGGGAGGGAGGTGGTGCTGCTATCCCATTTTACAGATGAGGAAACTGAGGCAGGCAGAAGTTCAGTGACTTCTCAGAGACAGTAAAATGTTGCAGGTCACGTTTGAGGCTGCAGGGCTAGGACTCTTACCCGCTGAGCCTGCTGGCTGCTTAAATAAAGCGTGTTGACTGACGATATAATTGGTTTCCTTCGTAAACCAGTTTTTTACTTTGTATGTTTAAAAACATTGTTCCAAGAAGGGGTCCACAGGCTTCACCTTGAGGGTAAGGACTGCCCTTCGCTACTTTTTGTATCCTCAGCATTTGGCACTTAGTGCATAATAAACGCTTATTGATTGATTGAAACTAGATTGCCAGAGGGGTTTATAACAGGCCACCTGTCTGTGACATCCCAGGCCAGTCAGTCAACAGATTTCTACGTGTGCTAAGCCCTCAGTGTCCAGAGACAAAACTGAAAACAGTTCCTACCCTGCCTTACGTTCTAATGGAGGAGACTTGTAGGTATTTAAAGATGTAGAGAAGTTGGCATGATCTTTCTCCTTTTCTTAGGTCTAAATGTGTCTTTTTACATCTTGTGCCCATTTCTTCCTCTTCCTTAAGGTACCTGTTCCTGTTCTTGGAAGACAGTGTCATTTACTTCTAGCCTTTTAGGATAAGCATCTGCATTTCAACAACCCTTGTAGGACGAGGACTCAAGATTCTTCACCATTCCAATTGCCTTGGACACGCCAACATATGTCCTTCCTAAAACGTGTTATCATACTGCTGTCATGTTAAACTTGGAGTTACTAAAATCCCCAAATCTTTTAGAAATGAACTGTTATATTCATTTGCTATGCCTCCCACCTTGTAATTGTAAAGTTGACTTCTTTGACCATTTATTTTCATTCAATTTGATCTTTTAATTATGTCACATTCTCTAGCCTATCAATTTTCTTAATAGATCCCGATCCTTAAATTATGGTACCTGTTCTCTGATATGTATGCTGCCATTCCCTATAGCCAAGTCATTGATAAAAATGGTAAGCGTTATAGTACCAAGTACACGGCCCTAGGACGCTCCACTGGATCTCCTTCCAAGTTAGTATAGAACCATTGATGATGACTGTTCATTCAAACAGTTATGGAACTGCCTGCATTATTACCTGGCCCATATTTCCTCATATTTTCCATAGGAATACCATAACAAATTATTAAATACTTTGCTAATATCTAAGGAAATAATATCTACAGTACACTCCTGATGAGTTTAGTAATCTTGTCCTCCGAAAACGTAAGATGTTCTGGCATGACTTATTCTGGAAACTTTGTTGGCTTGTGATTGCTGCTTCCTTTTCTAGTTGTTCACTGCCATACATTGAATCATACATTCTAAATTTCTTTTGGAAATTGAAGTCAAAATTCATTGGCTGATAGTGTGGGTTTTATTTTCTTATACCTCCCCTTTTTAAAAAAAATAAGAATATTTGCCCTTCTCCAATCCTGTGGTACCTACCCTTTTCTTCATGATCTTTCCAATAACATTGACAGTAAGTTCAGTGGCCATATTTGCCAATTATTTGAATACAAATAAATTGAGCAGGTGACTTCAGCTATGGCTAATAGGTTCCACCAAACTTCTAGTCACTCAGGTTCACAAACTTGATGTCATCCTCAACTAACTCCCTCATCTTGCATATCCAGCCAATTGTTACCTTGTGATAATTCACATCTTTCAAATCTGTCTCCTTTTCTCTCCTCGCTACTGGGATGATAGGCCTCACCCTAGTTTAGGACCTCATCAGCTCTTGGGGACTATTGTAATGGCCTCTTAAATGACCTCCCTGCCTTAAGTCTCTCCCTTCTGCATCTTCCTCACTGTCAAAGTAATTTTCCTAAAATGCAGGCCTAACCACGTCTCCCATTTTGTAAACTAGTTTAAAGAACAAATACAAACTTTCTGCAATATAAAGAAATTCACAAGCTAGCCCAATTTGCCTTCCATCATTCTAGATTATTCTTTGTGCTTTGTACAGTCTATCTAGCCTAACACCTTACTGTTCCTCAAATACGATGTCTCATCTCCTGTCTCTGGCTTTGGCTGTCCCCAGTGCCTGAAATGTCCTCCTTCCTTACTTCTGCTTCGTGGAGTCCCTTCCCTTGCTTCCTGATGCCTGCCCTACCATTACGTTGTATTTTCTACATACCTGTACATGTACATGGATCTCCCAACAAGATTATAAGCTCCTCAAGGGCAGCAGCTTGTATTTTGTCTTGGTATTCCTGGTGCCTAACACAAAACGGGTGTTTTTTGATGCTTTTTGTTGGATTGATAAGTGCTCTTTGATGCCCTTACTTTGGGTATCAACTTAGCCATTTTAGTCCTGACTTTTCCAGTTCAAAGGTCATTCTTCCTGACAAGGAAAATAGAAAAGAAGCAAATCTGCTTCCTCTCTTTTGGTCCTCCCGTCCACCTCGGGCAGTAGTTCTATAACGTCTTCGGTCCTCTTCCCTCAGTGTAGCTAAAACAACAACCCCTTTTTGTTCTGAACTGTTCTCACTAGCATTAGCTCACTCCTAACATTCTTAACGTATTCATCCTGTTACCTGTCCTTGCTCTCAGAATCAAAGGTGGCAGGTGAATTCTCTGTATCAGCAATGGCCTCTTCAGACAACTGCCGTTCATCCTCATCATTTCCTGCTGGGTCATCAGAATTTCATCCTTAAGTTTCCCATCCCTCTTGAGCTGACTTCCTCTGGAGTATTTGAGTCCAGGGGATCCTGTCTATCCTTCCTCTGAACTTTTAAAAATATGTTCTCCCAAAATTCAGTCTGCCTGTCAGACTATATCCGGATTTCCTCTCTATTGGAGTGGTCGCTTCTTCCTAAAATTCCTGTCATTTCCATCCAAGTAACCAGGTTCTCTTTACTGGTGAGAATCAGATCCAGAATATGATTTCTTATTGTGAAGTTATCATTATAGCAAGTTGACTTTATTAGATTGTCTGCTTTTGAAGAGAGCTTCAGATGATGTCTAGGGGACAAGTCCTCCTTTGATACTGTATCATGTTTTTGTATTAACCTTGACCCTTCCTATCCCCTCCGTATATTTTGCCATGTAGTGATACTCCATTTCCTGACTCCATGCCTTTTCGGTGGCTGTCCTCTATACCTGAAAGGTTTTTCTTCCTCATCTCCATCTCAGAGATTGCCTGGCTTCCTTCATATCTCAGCACAAATCCAAGGGATTTTTCCCAGTCACTGTTAAAGCTAGTGCCTCTATTCAGATTACCTCCTATTTACCCTTGTATGTTTGTTATGGTTTTCACATGGTCTCCCCCATTGGAATGTAAGCTCCTTGAGGGCAGGGAATATGTTTTTGCCTTTCTATTTATGTCCAGTGCTTAGCACAGTGTCTGGCCCTTGGTAAGCATTTAGTAAATGCTTGTTGTGGGGTTTTTAGTGAGACGGTATTGGAAACTTTCCCAGGGCTTTAGTGTGTGTGTTGGGGAGCAGAGAGTAGAAGGGGGTGTTGAGACAATTTTGAGTTATATGTCTTGTTTACTTTCTTGCTTTCTCTTCCCTAATGGGGAGCTTGATGGAGACGAATCCAGTTATGCTGCTTCTACCCACCCCTGTCATGGAGCTGCTGGCTACAGTTACTTTTAAAACTACTGTCTTTATAAACTATATTGTTTTAAGTGTTTTCTTTGCATGTGTAACACATATAGGCTTTCGGCTTATCTCTCACTTCACAATCTGACTAGCAAAGCAGGTCACTCAAGTCTATTGCTCCCCTCAAAATTCTAGGTAACCCTGTGAGGTTGGGGTATTGGTTGATACTGTTGCTCACAAGTCCCTTTCCTGTGTATGCCTCCAGTGTTGATGGACAGTTACCATCTCTTCAATATCATTTAACCAATTAGTCCCCTCCTTAATATCAGTTAACCAATCAATGCCAATTAGCATTAGCAAAAGGATATTTACTAAGAAAGTAAGAGGACAGAATTTAAAAATATTCCCTTGCACCAAAACACATCCCCATCAAACCTGACTGTTCTGTCAGTAGACTCTGCTATGTGGACTTCAATTCTGAGATGTCTTAGGCTCTTCAACCTTTTGAAGTTCACAAAGTCTATGATAATTATTCACCTAAGATCAAGAAAGAATAAAGACAGCAAGTACAGGAAAAAAACAAAACAAAACAAAACAGAAGCAGCCATGTGTTCATAACCACATGGCAGCCCAAGTGAAGAGCTAAGGCAACTACTGCCTTATCCATATATAATGGATATATGATGCCCAAAAGTTAACATGATTTCTCTTTACTCAAAAGGGGAGATCATGTGTGTTTGCCTTTTGTATGCACACTGTCCCAGCTCAGCAACCCATTAAAAAGGCTTTACATCATCCCAGAGTAAGCCTGCAAATAGCTGAGTATGCTTTGAAAGGGCTGCCTCTTCATCACACACTTCTGGAAGCAGGTTTCCCAAGCCTCACAGTAGATTGCTCCAAGAACAGGCCTCTTATTGGCCAGTCGCCATTACATATGCATGTGACAGAAATCAAGCCAGCCATTTAATCTGTGCCAATTCTGCAATGTAGTCTCTGTCTAAGGAGACTCAGATTCCCAGAACCAGATGTTTTGGGAAAAACACTGGAAAATGTGTGTATAAGTCTGTATGGTCTATTAGAATTGGTTCAAAGAGTGCTCTGAGAAGTCAGGATGAGAGATGAATATGGCGGGGCATGATGGTAGATAACTGTAACCCCTACTAATGGGCAGGCTGAGGCTGATGGATCCCTTGAGATCAGGAGTTCTGAGCTGTACTGGGATAAAACCGATTGGGTGTCTGCACCAACGTGGTGAGCCCTCAAAGGCGTGGGGAAGATGAGGAGGGGAAGAAAGAGGGGAAGCTTCCAGGATGCCTAATGGGGGGAAAACCCAGGGATTTGCTGGTGAGAGCCAGATTATTGGGGGGTGGGGGAGAAGAAGTTTTCATGACAGACTAAATTTAATCTACACTTATTAACATATTCTCCATCACTTTCTTCAGTTTAAATAATCAATGAATCAAGCCTTGATTTGTAGCTGAGGTAGAAATACACTTGTAAGAGGGGATATAATGGTATCTTGTTTTGCTCCCACAAAAGTTATTGGAAGACAATCAATAGCAGTGGTGAAGCTCGCTTATCTTATTTTACTAAAACCCTGGCCTTCCTGAAACTATGACAATGGCCAAAGGGAAGTAGAAAGGTGGGGGTGTGGCAAATAGCTCAGACCTTAGAGGTCACACTTGGTCCCAAGTATCCTCACTATCACATCTATGTAATCTGTATATAATCTGTATATATAGAGGGAATGTAGGGAGATAAAAAGAGGAATTTAGCTAACCCTAAGTCTACTAGGAAGGACAGAACTGTATAACCTCACTCCTGCTTCTGCATCAGTGTGGGTGTGTTCCTAGAGAGCGCCATGCCCACTTCCTTGCTGGGAGCATAATAAACACCTTCCTCTGCGCACTCTGTTTCTCAGTTCTTTCAGTGAGAAGGGGTTTGCCATTTTAAGGGGTATATCATGTGGATCTTCCTAAAGGCCTCCAGGAAAGTAGTGAGCAACAGAAACTCATCCCAGGCTGACTCCCTAACCTTATCAGGAAGTCTTGTGATCCCCACAACTTCGTTAAGGGGCATCCCACATAGATCATCCTAAGAGCAACCAGGGAAGCATTGGATGGAGGAAGCTTGTCTAGGCTACCTTCCTGACCCTGCCTGAGAAGTCCTGTGATCCCCACAAGCATGTTTCTCACACACTGAAAATTTTACAATTGTCTCTAGAATCTATTTGAGCAGGTTCCAGCATCCTGCTGGAAAAACCAGATGAGATCAAAAAAGGAGCAGATCAAAGCTTCTGTGCCACCATTCCTGTGAGAAATCTCTTCATTTCCAGCCTGTGAGAGACCTAGTCTCAAAAACAAAAAAAAAAAATATGAGGGAGTAGGTATGGTGTTTTAGAAGAATAGAAACATTCACCACATTGAGGAAGAAAACAATTCTTGGATTTTAACTATGAGAACTCCCTGTAGTGGCCATATTAGTTATTCTAATATTCTGGGAGCTTAATCTGGTTTGGGTGAAAAGGTTTCCTTAGAGACACTTCTCCTCTCCCTGTGGCTCAGATTAGAGTGGGAATTGCAGATGAACTGCCCCCTCCAGCATTTAAACAGGGAGTCCCTTCCTAATCCAAGTTTATAAATGGGAGACATAAAGATCAGTGATATGACTTAGCATACAGCCTGTTTGGGATGAAAAACCCCATTCAAAATACAATCAAGAACACAGAGATTTCTCAGGATAAAAACAGGAAATTTTATTCTCTTCCCCCAGGAGATGAGGGCGGTCCTCCCTATGACTGATCATGAAGAGGAGGTGTGTTATAAAAGACAGAACAAGAATTTATACCCTAATGCAGTCAAGCCCCCTCCTCCCAGCTGTCCTTTCTCCCACTGGCTGAGAAGTGGCGGCAACTCTTGGTGCAAAAATCTTCCCCAGTGGCAAATAACAGAGAAACCTGCCTCTATCCCTCAGTGGCTGGGAGGTGGGCTTACAAAGACCAGGGAAATGGGGAATAGCCAATTCAAATGTACCTATCTTTATTTGGCAAACACCAAAGTGAAGAAGTGCTGATTGACAGCAGCAATGAAGGGGGAAAAGGGAAGTCAAACATCCTGAGAAGTTTTCACTCCCCACACACAACCTAATCATAAATCCTTGGACATAACATAAGCCTGATATTGTAAGTACAGGAAGACAATGAGAGGAGAGATCATAGCACTGGGCCTCATTACCCTGGGGCCTGGTTTCTCTTCTCCCCTTCAAATAGCTACTTGAGCTGGGACTCCCATTCTAAAGTAGTACAACACAGGGTTAGATTCCCTCTTTGCCTTCCCTGTGAATACACTCCTCCTGCTATTCTATGGTTTTTCTTTTATTCAATATATTTTTATTTCGTTGCTATTTCACAATTACATGTAAAAAAAATTAAGTTTTTTTTTAAAAATTCTGTTTTCCAAATTCTTTCCACCTGTCCTGCTCTTCTCCTCTCCTTGACAAGGCAAACAATCTGATCTCAATTATACATGTGAAATTTTGCATGTTTTGCAAAACATTATTTCCATATTTAGTTATGTTGCAAAAAAAAAACTCAGACAAAAAAAATCCAAGAAAAATAAACATTTTTAAAAAGTATGCTTCAGTCTTCATGCAAAGTTCATCAGTTCTCTCTTTGGAGGTGGATGGTATTTTTTTGTCATGGGTCCTTTTGAAATTGTCTTGCATTGTGGTCTTGATCAGAGTAGTTTAGTCTTTCACATTTGATCACTGTAAAATATTGCTGTTACTGTGTACAATGTTCTCCTAGTTCTGCTCACTTCACTTTGCATGTGTATAAGTTTTCCCAGGCATTTCTGATATCACCTGCCCAATCATTTCTTATTGTGCTATAGCTTTTAGAGCTCCCCATGCAAGGGGAGGTAGTGGCCTGTTTAAATGCTGGAGGGAGCAGTTCATCTGCAATTCCCACTCTAATCTGAGCCACAGGGAGAGGAGAAGTGTCTCTAAGGAAACCTTTTCACCCAAACCAGATTAAGTCCCCAGAATATTAGAATAACTAATATGGCTACTACAGCCAGCCCCATTCATGGGGCTAGGCATTTTAGCCTCCTTCTTCTTTACATAAGAAGGCATAGAACACCAATGTAATATTTTAACCACATTTAAAAATTAATAAAATTTGGATTTTTGTCATAGCAATGTGACTAGGGGAGAAGGGGAGGAAAGAGGTACAAGGTTAAGCTGTATTTTAGCGGAAATTACAGTCTATTAGAAGGGGAAAGAGAACAACAGCCTTCTGGATTCCTCCCAAGATGTGTAAATAAGACCTCATGCCCCAAAAAAGCAAATCTAGGTAATCTTACTTTCCTCCAAACACTGGTGGCTGCCATTATTTGTAGCCAGCACACAGAACTTTGTTCTAACACAAAGTCTCAATCTGGGAAATAACGACTGGAAGAATGAGTTAAAAAAAAGAAAAGACTTACATGAAGAAAAGACTTACATGATAAAGAACTATTATGGAACCAAGAACATGGAAGATACAAATCTGGAAAAGAAGAATAGCTCCAATACACCTATAAGCAAAGCCTAAAAAAAAAAAAGCAAAGCAACTTACCCTTAAGGTCAATAGTATTCCTAGAAGAAATGAAGAGCTTTTAAAAAAAAGAGCTTAAAATGAGTTTATAAACAAAATGAGAATGCTAGAAGAAATAATTAAAAATAGGAAAAGAAAATAAGAGCTTTGGAAGAAAAACTTAGAAGGAGAATTGACAATTTAGAAGAGATACAAAACTTTACCTAAGTAAGACTCCTTGAAAATTAGAACGAACCAAACAGAAGTTAATGATTCCATTAGAAAGCAATAAATATTAAAACAAAGTTGAAAGACTGAAAAAATAGAAGAAAATACAAGGTTTCTCATAAAAAAAAACAAAAACAAAAAACCCCAAGTGACCTTGAAAACAGATCAAGGAGTTAATTTAATAATCATTGGACTACCTGAAAACCAAAAATAGCCTAGATATTATAATTCAAGAAATCATTCAAGAAAACTGCCTAGGGAGCAAATATGAAAATAGAAAGAATCCACTTTCTTTCAGGATCCTGAAAAAACTCCAAAATGAAAACTCCCAGGAATTGACAAAATGGGCAAAATCCAGAGACTTCAAGTCAGGCCAAAAGTACTGCAGTCAGAAAGATTCAAATATCAAAGAGCCTAAGTAAGGACACACATGAATTAGCAGCTACCATTATAAAAGAGTGAGGAGTGTGGAATGTGAAAGATGATATTCTAAAAAAGCAAAAGACAAAGGCTTATATCCAAGAATAACCCCCAAAACTGAGTATAATCCTACAGGGGAAAAATGAAATTGAGAACTTCTAAGCATTCCTGATGAAAAGACCACAGCTGAGAAGAAACTTTTAATATACTGAAGTCAAAAGAAACATAAGGTTTCATAAACATGTGAACAATAAGAAAGGAATATAGAGGGATGCAGTATTTAAATTCTAATATGGGGAGATGACCTAAGTGTGTCCTCAAACTCTGATGTCTTCAGGACTCATAGAGGGAGTTAAATAAGACAGCAAGTGAGCTTGGGAATGGTATTATGACAAGAGGGGAAAATTAACACACTGGGGAAGAAAGGATGAGTAAGGATGGGGAACATTTTATTGCATGTAATCAAGATGGGCAAGGAGAAGTCATATAAACAAGATGAAAGAGGTAGGAGGAGTGGGCATCATTTGAACTCACTTTATATGAACGAATACATTCCATCATACAGAAACAGAAAGAATGGGAAGAAAGGGTTAAATAAGAGGAAAGGTAGATTCATAGAGGGATTACTTATAAGCAAAACAAACTGTGAAATAGGAGGGTGGATTTTGAAAAGAAGTATAAAAGGAAAGAAAAAAGAATAAGAACTTATAGCTGGGTCAAGGTGAGGGAAAGAGCAGGGGAGTGAAAGCTGATTGCATCAAACATGGAATACTGGTTTTGCAAAGCTATTCACTTTTTTCTTTGTAAAACTGGGACAAAAGTAGTAAGGACAGAAAAAAGTGTAGGAGAATAGGATATAGGGATATACACAATTAATGATCATAATTGTGAATGGGATGAACTCACCCACAGAATGGAAGAGGACAGAAGAATGGATTAAGAAGCAGAAACCAGTATGTTATTTACAAAAAACTCCTGAAACAAAGATTCACAGAATTAAAAGAGGGCCTGGAGTGAAATCTATTATGTTTCAAGTGCACTCAAAAGAGCAGAGGTAGCAATCAAGATCTCCGACAAAGCAACAGTAAAAACAGACTTGATTAAGAGAGATAAAAAGGGACATTGCATTATGCTGAAACATATTTTGTGCAATAAATGAACAAAATATCATATAGACATACAGACATACACATTCATATATAGGTATAAAACAAGAAGTTAAAGACCTGGGTAGAATGTTAGAAAAGTTAGATATGAGAGATCTAAAGATTAAAGAGGAATAGTTCTTATTTTTGTATATGGAAATGCCCATGTTTGCTTTTTTATTAAATTGGGAATAACAAAAAATTATTATTTTTTTTTTGCTTTTTGGAGGGGGAAGGCAGGGCAATTGGGATTAAGTGACTTGCGCAAGGTCACATGGTTAGTGTTACGTGTCTGAGACCAGAATTGAACTCGGGTCCTTCTGACTCCAAGACCAGTGCTCTATTCACTGTGCCACCTACCTGCCCAAAATTTCATTTTTAAAAGGCCTGGGAGGCAAGTGAAGGTGGGTTGAATGGGAGAATGGATATGGGACAAGGAATTGAACATCACGATGAGAGAAAGAAATGGGTTAAATGTGACTGAGCAGAAGTATGTGGTTAGAGAGTAGAATTTCAAAGTTCTAATTTTGGAAGTTTTATAATTATTGTAAGATAGTACAGAAGCCAATATGGCAGAAGAGGGAGCATTCCAACCAAATTCTTCCAGCATTCCCCTCCAAACAACTTTAAAATAACATGTAAAATCAAATTCTGGAGCAGCATAGCTAACAAAAGGTCAAGGTAAGTCAGTTGTCCAACCCAAGACAACTTGGAAGGTCAGAAGGAGAGGTCTGTGACACTGGGGTCAGGACTGGCCCAGAGGACAGCACAGCTGGCAACACCAACTATGAACCTTGCAGACTGTGGTAACAAGAAGCAGCAGCAACACTTCCGAAAGCTCTTCTTGGAGATAGGGGATTAGACAACTGGTTGGAAAGAGAATATGGGGGACCTCCTAGGTGGGTACTGGATACAGAACCAAATGTTGTGTGGCAACTGCATTGCCCATTACCCAGTTTCAGGGCACAGAGAAAGGAGGGGCCCTGTCTTCTGGCAGCAGTTCTAGGAGTGCCAGTTACTATGGTCACAAGTGAGCAGGCCCCTTTTGGGTGAGGACCAGGAGAGCAGTGATACCGCCTCTCCCAGATCACCCTACCTTAGAAGCACTAAAAATCTACCGACCCTCAGAACTAGCTGTGAAAACAGAAGGGTGAAAAGGCTTGGGTCAGAGTAGACCCCAACTCTAATGTAAAGTTCAAAGTCAAGGAATAGGCTGGAAAAATGAGCAAATGACAGGGGCAGCTAAGTGGCACAGTGAAGAGAGCACCAGCCCTGGAGTCAGGAGGACCTGAGTTCAAATGTGGCCTCAGACACTTAACACTTACTAGCTGTGTGACCTTGGGCAAGTCACTTAACCCCAACTGCCCTGCCCTTCCCCCTCCAAAAAGCAAAAAAAAAAAAAAAAAGTTTTGTTTTTTTTTTTAATGAGCAAATAACCACAAAAAAACCTGACCATAAAAAGCTACTATAGTAACGGGGTCGCTCAAGACGTAAACTCATTAGACGACAATAATGATGTAAAAAACATCTATAAGCAAAGTCTCACAGAAAAAATGCAGATTGAACACAAGCCCAAAAAGAATTCCTGGAAGTACTAGAGAGAGAGCTTTTTAAAAGAGAAAAAAAAATATATGAAAAATCAAACAAGAGAAGTAGGGAGGAATTACGGAAAAGTGAAAAAATATGCAAAAAAATTAGGAAAAAAAAGATGAACAGCTTGGTAAATGAGGCACAAAAAACACTGAATAACTCCTTAAAAAGTAGAATTAGCCAAGTGGGAAAAGAGGTACAAAACCTCACTGAAGAAAAAAATTCCTTAATAATTAGGACTGGTCAGTTGGAAGCTAATGACTCAATGAGACATCAAGAAATAATAAAACAAAATTGAAACAATGAAAAAATAAAAGAAAATGTGAAATAGCTTATCAGAAAAGCAACTGATCTATAAAATGGATCAAGGAGAGATAATTTAAGAATTATTGGACTACCTGAATGCTATGATCAAAAGAAGAGATAGTCCAGGTATAAAGTATGATCATGGTGGTATGTAGCTAATGTGTAATAAAAAAAGATGCCCCTGGAGATAAGTTTCAGAATTATGTAGTCAGGTCATCAACTTACCTACTAAAATCCCCTAAGAAGGTAACAGACTATAGGGTGAGAAGAGGAGGACCAGGAACCATATACTAGAGTCATTGAAAAAGATGGGATCACAACCTGAAAATGAGTACATGGTATAAAGCTAATATTTTCTTGGCTTGAATTTGCTAAGATTTTTGTTAAGCATTTCTAGTTGGTAAATATCGTCATTTCTATCTCCACAACATCCCTTTCATCTCTTCCTTCCTCCTTGCTTTCATGGTCACTACTTTAGTTCAGAACCTCATCACTTCTCTCCTTGAGCTATTCCAATAGCCTCCTAATTGGCCCCTGACTCATGTCTTTCACATTTCTTCTTCCAAACAGCTGCCAAGTTCACTCCCATATTCAATAAACTCCAGTGGCATCTTATTAAATAAAACTTCTTGGACATTTAAAACCCCCTTCACAATATCACTCCAATCTAACGGTATAGTCTTCTTATACACTCCTCACCTTTCCACATTCTACAGTCTAGCCAAACTGGTCTTCTTGCTATTATTCACATACATTTCTATGGTTTTTTATGAGACTTTCCTGTTTCTGGAATGCACCCCTCCTCACTTCCACTTCCTAGAACCCCTAGTTTCTTTCCAAGTTCAGTTTAAATACCACTTACCATCTAAGGCCTTTTCTGATCCCAACTCCTAGTATCTTTCCCTCCAAAAATTACCTTGTATTTAGGTATTTCTTTTGTTTATACTTACATATGTACGTGTTGTCTTCCTTGACAGAATATGAGCTCCTTCAGGGCAGAGACTGCTTCTTTTCTGTCTTTATATCTCTATCACTTAACACAGTAGGTAGCTTAATAAATACTGACTGATTGATAGGCAAGGGCTGACTTGACTGAGATCTAAGATAGTACAGAAATAATTTTCTCTAACTTCTAAATTTCCAAGATTATATGTACAGCATAGAAAGGGAGCCCATGTAGTATAGCTTCCTCATTTTGACAGGTTAGGAAACTGAAGCCCAGAGAAGTTAAGTGATACACTCAGGATTATACAGATGGGGAAGAAACTGCAACTTCATCTGAAGTACACTGACTCCAAGCCTAAACCTCCTATTTTATCATCATTGTACTGCCCAAGGAAATTGATAATCATCCACCCATCACCTTTGGTCTATACCTTGCCAAACAGTGCATTTGACTTTGTTTGCTAAAACAAAAACAAACCTAGATATTGGAACTTTCAAAAATATCACATAATTTCACCAATTTTATGTAATCTGAATAACAAATTTACTGATGACAACTTCTTACATATATAACCATTTTCCCTTTTGTCTCACCCATCTTTATGAAGAAAAGACATTTTAAAAATCTCTGAAAAATTAAGACTGAGGTGATTTATTAATCTTGTTAAGAACTCTGATACAAAGCACAGTAAAAGACCACAGATCAGTAAATAAAATGTGGCTTTTAGCCACTTTACAAGTGCTGCTACAGTAGTATTACCATTAAAACAGATTCATTCACCAATTTGAACAATGTAGTCAAAACATTAAAAGTTTTATTTACTTTTCTGTTTTAAAAGTTTAATAAATGTGACTTAAATACTACCAATCTTCAAAAAGGATTTTTAAAAATTACAATAAATGCAATGAAATTCAGAGAATAGGTCATTAGGTTTTGAAAGCAAGACATGGTTGCTATTCCACTGAAAACTTTCCTTTGAATGGTATGAATTGGCAAAGTAGCAGTCTGAATTATAGGCCTTGAGTCACTTAAATTTACATAGGTTATTAGCATTGTCTGTAAATATACAATATAAACAAAATTGTACATACACGGCATATTAGCTCTGTTCTGCAAAACAGCAGGCAACGCATTATCTAAAGACATCTGCCTGACAAAACAAAAAGGCACATCTGAAAAAGATTCATGCTAAAGATATACAGTTTTGTACCCTCCCTTCCCACCCTCCACAACGGGCTGGGTAATCTTTGTTCACACTCTGCCAAAACAATTAAAACAGCACATTCAGATATCTTTGTTTTGATTTTCATTGCATTTTTCCTTTTAGTCATCAACAGCAAAAATGGCATTTAAGACATGACATTCAAGAGTTTGAGAACACATAGGTGTTATTCACAACTTTCCTAGATAGAGATAAAACTAGAAAGTGAGTAGCCAAAAAGTTTAAAAAGGCATAATACTACATCCCTATACTTGTGTAAATTCATTTTCTTAAAAAGGCCTCTAGAGAAGTCAAATTTGAAAAATTCCATAAATGCACCATCTCTTTTTCTCCAGTGCAAACAATGGTTAAACTTATTTAATGTAAATACATTGCAAAATACAAATTTTTTTATACCGGCCTAATCACTGGTGGCACTGAGGATCCGAGACACAGTAATCCTACTAATCACCTGAGGGCAATGCTGAAGGACTTGTGTGCTTTAAAACAATTTTCTTTTCCCAATTTTTAAAAGCTTATTTCATCAGTAAGAAATCATATAAGAGAATTATTTGTAAAACTACTAAAATATCTTGCCTTGTTTTGAATAAATAAAAAAGGAACTTTACAAATACTATTCCAGTGTCAATGACTAGATATGGCTAAGGTCACTGAGGAGTTTCTGCATTTTCTAACAATGACAATCTGTACACAGGAGGCTGACAAAGATCCCTTTTGTAAGTCTTTGGTGGCAGTTTTGGTAAGTGAGGGCTTGAATTCTGTCTTGGTGGGATAGGGGGAGCTTGAGAATGAGCAAGATTATTCTGACTAGAACTGAGCACGCAACGACGGGGCACCCTTGGAGAGGGTGTGCTTGGAGGAGTATTTGGTGAGTTGGGACATGTACTGGCTTCCCGGAACCAATCCGGATCTCTGTGAGTATGTCCCATCGGTGGTGGCTGAAGATTAAATGGATAGTTTATGAAATGTTCGGGAGGCCGAAGCGGTACTGGTGGAGGAGTCTCAGGAAGAGGGTCTCGTGGAGGTGGTGGTGGCGGGCTAGGCAAAGGCCCTTCAAATGGACCACTGTAAGCAGGAACTCGAGGCTTTATCTTTGGAGGTGGTGGCTGCCTTGGTGGAATAGCAGGAGGATCATCATCATATTTCAAGTTTCCCTCAAAAGTTAAAAAAAAAAAAGATAAACCATACCAACATATGTAAAGTCATTATACTTGCTGATCAGAGTATTTGCAATATCTTTACTATAGAGGAAAAAAAACTTTCAGAAGATAATTTCTGTCTCAAAAATTAAATGAAATCATTACAAATCTTAGAATATATAACCTTATGTCCAACTATTTTAACTTATGTATGAAGACAGTGAATTGCTGTGAACTTAATTCTAAGTAACTATTCTCACAGAACCAGCACATGAATAAACATAATACACAGAATTCAAGAAAAGGAAAGAGTCTTAAGAGATAACAAAGTCCAAGGTCCCACTACTAGTTATCTCCTGTTATTGTGATTTATGATTTTGAAATTTTTATAATTTATAGTTCAAGCCCTCCTTATCTCTCTAATCTATAGGTGTAACATCCTTTTGGGAGTCAGGAGACTGTCAGCTGAGACCACCAAGTTATGGCCAATGAATTCTGCAAAAGTGAGTAGGTCTCCAAATATTTCTGGGAAGGGAGCTGGGCTGTGGTTGGCAGGTTCTGGTGGAAGGTGAGGAGGGGCACCTATGAATAGTGGATTTCTTAGGGTTATAACCAACTATAACCAGAATTTAGGGTTATAACCAACAGATCCTAAGGGTTAAAAAAAAAGTTCAAAATCATAACTGACAATATACAAAGAGTTAGGCAGTCAGTCAACAGACATTTATCAAGCACTTAATTATATGTAAGGCACTGTGCTAAGTACTGGGGATACCAAGGTAAAAACATGGCCCTTGCCCTTAAGGAGCTCATATCTGGGGGGAGGGGGGAGGAAATATGCACACAATCATGTACATACAAGATAGATATAGGATAAATTGGAGGCAGTTTCAAAGGGAAGGCACTAGTAGTGGGGAGGGAGAAAAGCCCTCTTGTAGAAGGTGGCATTTGAGCTCATTCTCAAAGGAAGCCAGAGACAAGGACAGAGAGGATTCTAGGTGTGAGGGACAGAGAAAAGGTACAAAGACAAACAGGAAATCTTGAGGAGCTTATGTCTTATTGAGAAAATAACTTGTACATAAATAACTATAATCACAAAATGTAAATATATATATATACAAAGTAAATATTTCTGAAGCAGAGTTCTTATAGCAGCTGAAGGGGTCAGGGACCAGCTCATATAACAGTGGTGTCACACTCAAATACAAACGGGCGCCACTAATCCATGCATACGCATTCCTGCAGTCACGTGTTGACTTAGTTTTGGAATTTAATGTTATCTTTACTGTATTTTTATTTATTCTGTTATATATTTCCCAATTATATTTTGATCTGGTTCATGCAGCATTAGGGAGTACTATGGGCCATATGTGGCCCATGAGCCCGGTATCTAACACCTCTAATAGAGTAAATGATAACTGAGCGAAGTTTTAAAAGAAACAGAAGAGGTAAGGCGGGGATGCAGTCCAGGAATAAGGGGACTGTCTGTGCAAAAGCAGAGTCAGGAAACAGAAGGAAAACAGCCAGAAGCCTAGCTTGGCTATTCAGGGAATAGCAAAGGTCATGTGGGATTAAGTTACAAAGGGCCTTAGAAGCTAAAGTGCTAAGCTGACATTTAATTACGGAGTTTATGGAAGTGGAGGAGTGCTACGGTTAGACCTACACTTTAGGAGAGGTGAGAGACCTGCGGCAGGGAGAACGATAAGGAAGCCACTGCAATAGCTCAGGAGTCCAGCGGTGAGGAGGCATGGAACCCCTGTGGTGGCCATGTTAGTAGGAAGAAGGGAAAAGATGCAAGAGATATTATGGAGGAAATGCCAATCAAATTTGGAGACTGGATGAGTATGTGGGTCAATAAAAAAGAGGAACTGAAGATGACACCGAGGTTCTGTTGGACAACAACTTGGGCTTGTTGAGTTTAAGATTATCAGTGCTGCTGAACCGCTCTTCTCTTGGCACATCCAGTTTGCACTATCCAGTGGGCAAGTGGAGACGTAAGACTCAGGAGATGGGCAAGGGCTAGATATATAGATTTCAGAGTCACTTTCATAGAGAGGATAACTGAATCCACAGGAGTTGATGCTATCAGCGGCCACCAAATATATACTTATCACTTTAGCTTCAAAAGTCTTCCAGAAGCTAGGCCAAACTGACCCTTATCAATTTTATACAAAACCCCTCATCCTTTCCACACTACAGCCAAACGGGCACAAAGGATAAGGATAAAGAGAAAGAACAGAATAGGATCCAGGACAGAGTTTTTGGCTATACTCTCAATTTGGGGCATGAAATTGATGGTGAACCAGTAAAAGAGCTGAGAAAAAAAAATAAAACAAGTTTAAAAAAAAAAGAAGACAGAGAAAGATAGAAAGAAAGCCAAGAGAGCATGGGCATCCAGAGAGGAAAAAGTTATACAGGAAAAGGTGGTCAACTGTGCCAGATGGTGCAGAGGTGTCAAAAGGATTAGAAGTGAAAAAAGGCCATCACACCTGACAAGCAAGAAACCACTGGTAACTCTGCAGGGAGGAGTTCTTATCGGAGCTGGCCATCTGAGGGGAGAGGAAAGGATGTGAAAACCAGATACAGGTATAGACAGCTTTTTGAAGCCTTCTGTCTTAGATAGCGAAGAGAAATAGAAGAGAGTAGCTTAAGGGCACAGAACGGTCTAGCACAGGTTTGCATTTCTGTTTTCCCTCATTAGCCCTTTATATCGGCAGCATTTTGAAAACCAAAATCATATTGAATACCTTAGAAGCTGAAACATCTTGATCAAACTTTTTACGAGGAGGAAGAGGAGGAGGAACCAGTGGCTCTTCAGCTAATTTATGTAAACTACCACAAGAACTGAAGAAAGTTTCTAAAAAAAAAAAGCAAAATATCAACTTAGCCACAAATAATAAAAGAAGGAAATTATTTTCTTGAAATGCTAATTTTAAATTAAAAAAACTTGAAATATATTACTGTTATTTGTTAATGAAGATATAACAAAAATTTTGATTACCACGATATAAAAAATTTAGCACATTTACTCAATTCAAAATAGTGCTATGTAACACTGATTATAAATTTAAGAGATTGTCTTTTTCTCATAATAAGTTATATCCAAAAAGCCCTTCAATAATGAGGACCAGACTCTTGCTAGAGAACAAGTATTATTTCCAGGGTTCTTAGGTTCCTTTTTTGCTTGTCAGTCACTACCATTGGGCAGGGGGTAGTGGTACTGCACAAGTACCCATGAGATATTTGGAAGACAGTGAGTTTCCAAATACACCAAACTGGCCTCAGAAGAGATCTCCCCACAGAAATAATGTCATAAATGGTGGTGAGGTTATAAATGAAAAATTGTTACTCCATTTCAATTACAATTATATGATCCCAATTAAATAAGCATTTGGGGACACCCAGGATAAAACTTAACCACCATTTAAAATGTCATTTCTCCTGTGGATAAATGTATTCTGAATTCCAAAACAATCAATTTATAAATAAATCCTACAACGAATTTATGAATTAGGCGTTATGTTGGTACTTTGACAGTTTTCTTCATACTGTCTTCACTAGTGCAGACTACAATCCATCCATTCCTTCACATTCTGTAAAATTCTTGTCTATGTCCTTCTATAAGTGTTCTAAAGAGGATATACCTGATGTGGTACCTCTGGGACACATTTTATTGGTACCAGTACAAAATTCTGGTTGGCCATCTGTTTTTCCTCTCACTGGCTAACCACCTGGCCCATTTTCCTTTCTAATCTTATATTTCTTTGTGAATATATTTGATTCCACTTTTATGTAACTCATAGTTGGTATAATCCCAGGAAAATTTACCATGAACATAAATTTACCATGAACATCTGTCAGTACATGAATGGGGTACAGTTAGCTACATGCAATGAGTTTTTATTCATTTTTTACTTGTTTTTCTATGTACAGTTTGAACTACATTTTTAAAAAAAAACTTTTGAATACAAATATTATAATCCAAATGAACAGATTTGTTTCAATAACCACACTGATCTAACTTTTTAGGGTATATAATACCAGATTTAAAATATGAAAATCTTTAGATTATTCAAGGATATGGTGGAGGTGAGAGCATGTCTATACTCACTTGAATGTGGTAAGACCACTGGGGCAAAGATGCTGTTGCTTCCTGTTACAATGAGAAAAAAAATTGAAAATAGAAAAATCAATATATCTTTAATGAGTTTAATATAACAAATGAACAATAGACATAAAAAAGCATTTATTCAGGACATATAATATGGTAGACACTAAGCTGAGCACTGAAGACATGAAAATAAAAGTGAGTTCACATTCTACTGGAAAGACAAGCTACACAAACGTGTATATGCCCATGTACATACATGGGTAGATAATATATACGCATGTACACGGCACATCCATATGCTTACATACGTGCATAGATGTGAGTACACACATGCATATGCCCACATACACATGTGTATATGGTTATATACACACACACAAGTAAGGACAAGGCAATTGTTGTGGGGGAATCAAGAGAGGCATCAAATAGAAGGTGGTGCTTTAGCTGGGCCTGGAGGAAACAACAAAGGAGATAAGGCAGCAGGGAGGGGAAAGGGAGTCATCCTGAGCATCCAGGAGATAGCAAAGTGCACGGGTGCAGAGATAAGAATTTGTATATGATCAACAGCAAAAATTCTAGGATGGTCAGAGCCTAAAGAGTGTAAAGGGAAGTAATGTCCTTTATGTGGAAGGCTTTGAATGACAAAAGAGATTTATTTGATCTAGAGGTGACAGGGAGTTTACCAAGTAGGAGAGACATGGTCAGACCTGTAATTTAGGAAAATAACTTGGTGTGTGGAGGACAGCTTAGTGTGGAAAGACCTGAGGCAGAGAAATCAATTAATTAGGACACTGTTTCAACAGTCCAGGCGAGAGGTGTAACTGTTCCACTTCTCTCCTCAGACATTCTGGGGCGATCCTTCCCCCACTCTCTCAGCTTTGGACCTTGTGTTGTATTTCACAGAAAACACTGAGGCCATTCATTGCTAGCTCCCTCTTCTCTCCTCATCCCCATTTTATATTCTTCTTATCCTGGGGTCTGTGAATGTTTTTAAATGTTTTGATAATTATATTTTAATAGTTTCCTTTGTAGTTCTATTTATTTGTTATAAGGGTCTGGCACAGGCACTGAGTGCCTTAGGTGGCCTCTCCAAATCAAGAGGTAAAGGAGCTGGCTTGTGGGAGAGTCATGAAGATATGTAAGGGGAATGACATATGCACAGAAACTAGTTCTGGTAGGCTTACTATGTGGTGAATGGGAAACTCTGATTGGCTGTGGAGGCATTCAAAAGGTCTTAGCTGCCGTCTGTCACCTTTCTTCATTCATTTTTTTCAGCTGCATTTTTGGGGAATCTCTATGACTCCTTCACTCATGCTATCCAATGAAAGGAAATGTTGTAAAGAGAGAGACCTTGGGCTTTTCTTCTTTCTGAGGTCTTATAGTATAGCCCTGTGAAAAGGCCTCAGTTCTCAGGCTCTGTGTTTCCATTTAAGGTAAAGGAACTGGAGTTTCTGATCTGGTGAGTTTTGAAAGGTCAGGAGAGCACTCCAGTTTGGGTTTGCAGCTTTGATGTTCTAAGGAACATGGAGAGACCCAGCCCCTGGGGGACTGAGATAAGGAATCAACTGGCAATTTATGCCACATATGAATGTGAACTTGGTGGAATCAAGGTTATAGAAGAACTACATTAAGAGTAAGTCTTCTCAGCAGATTTCAGAAAACCTGGAAAGACTTACATGAACTGATGCTGAGTGAAGTGAGCTGAACCAGGAAAACATTATACACAGTAATAGCAACATTGTGCAATCATCAATTATGACTGACTAAGCTCTTCTCAGCTATACAATGATCCAAGGCAATTCCAAAAGACTCGTGATGGAAAATGCCATCCACTTCCAGAGAAAGAACTATAGAGTCTGAATGCAGATTGAAGCAGACTATTTTCACTTTTTTTTTGTTTTTCCTTTCTCATGTTTTTTTCCCTTTTCTTCTGTTCTTTCACATGACTAATGTGGAAGTATGTTTAACATGATTGTACATGTATAACCCATATCGGACTGCTTGCTGTCTTGGGGAGGGAGGAGGAAAGGGAGGGAGAAAAAAATTTGGATCTCAAAATCTTACAAAAATGAATGCTGAAAACTATCTTTATATGTAATTGGAAAAAAAAATAGTATTAAGCGCAAAAAAAAGTTTACTCTTCCCAAAGTGGTACAGAGAATACGTCCCTGAGATGCCAGAGACAAACTTGTTCTTGTTGTATCTTCAAAATAAATATCCCTCTCTAAAAGTTAATTGATGGCTGAATGGAACTAGGGTGCTACTCAGTGGTACCTAAAAATAGGGGCAATGCAGGCAGTGGGAACTTGAGCCAGTGGCGTTACAGAAGCAGCACCCCTCTTCCTGGAAAGTACCCAAGGTATCTGAGAACCCTATGGGGCAGATGTGACCTGTCTAGCTCTGGGAGAGTGAACTGGAACATAATTGCTATCTATCTGTTTTATGCATTTTAAAATAATATTTTGAGAAGGGATCCATAGGCTTCACCAGACTGCCAAAGGGCAGGTAAGAACCTCTGCTCTAATATTAATGCCCAATTAACTCCTGCTTCACTTCAGCCTCTGAATAAGAGGTAGCCCTCCTCTAGGCCAAGGCCAACCCTCCCGTATGTACCCTTGATCTCAGCCCCTCCTTGAGCACACTGACCCGACTATCCTCTTCATTCTCTAATCTTCTGTATTTCCCTAGCCACTAGTTTCTTCCCTGCTGCTGACAATCATGTTCGTTTCCCCTTTCCTTTAAAAAAGTCTCACCAGAACCTATCATTTCCACTATCTATCATCCTATGTCTGTCCTCTCCTTCTCAGCTAAAGGCTTTGAAAAAGTCATATATGTCTGATGCCTCCACTCCCTTTCTTTTCACTCTCTCTACCATACCCAAGGAGAACAACTGAAGGACAGAAAAGGACTTCCAGGAGCTCTGGGTTTCCCCATTTTCCATGTGCTCTACGTTTGAGATTACTTCCCCCTGGACTTTATCTACACTTGTGAGAAAGTATTTCTCACTTTGGGGACATTTTATACCAACCGTTTTTACAGTTACCATCTTAGTAAACACTTGTTTCTAAAGTTAATCAAGTCTCACTAACCAGCTGACAGCATTATAAACTGGATGTCATATAGGCATTCCAAACTCAATCTCACTGAGAAACACTTTCTGCCCCACCCTTCCGCTGGCCTTCCTTTCTACTGCTCAGGGCCCCTCTGTGCTCCTGGCCTCGGTTCACCACCTCAGTGTCTTCCTTGACCTCACTTTCTCTTATCCCACACATCCAATCAGTTGCCAAATCTTGTCCTTTCTTTTTCCATATCTCTCATATATGCCTCATTCTTCCCACTCACACAACAACCACCCTAGTTCTAGTTCTTTTTACTTTTATATCGGCACATTGTAATAAATACCTAATTGGTTGCCTTTCCCAATTCTCTCTCCACTCTAACCTATCTACCACAAAGGTGTCACAGAATTTTCCTGAAGCCCGGATCTCATCATGCTACTCCCTACCTGATAAACTTCAGTGTCTCCCTATTACTCCCAAGATCAAATATAAAGTCCTGCGTTTTGCTTGTAAAGCCCTTCACCACCTGGTCCTTAGTGTAGCCATACTTGCCTCCTTGTGGTTCTTCGCCTGTGACACCCCACCTCTGTGTCTTCACACTGGCTGTCCCTCATTCCTGGAATGCATTCTTTGCTCACTTCTGCAAAGCTTCCTTTAGGACTCAGCTCAAATGTAACCTTCTGCAGGAGGTCAATGTCCCCAGTGTCACAGAGTGCCTCCCTTACCTTCCATGTACTCTGTAGGTGTTTTATATGTATCTGTTGTCTTTGTAATTTTAATTTCTTGTAGGAATCATTTTTGCTCTTTATTTATATCCCCAACATTTAGTAGAGTGCCTGGCATAGTAACCGCTAAATAAATTGTTAATTAACTGATTGAGCTAAGGCAGTGGCTATCTGTATAGAGAAAGTAAATTATTTGAGAGATTGTGTGAAGGCAAGAAGTAGCAAAATCTGTCAAGTGACTGGATGTGTGGGGTGAGTGAGAGTGCGGAGTTCAGTGTGGCAATGGAGTTGTCAACCTGGATAGCTGGGATAATGGTTAATCCTTAAACAGTAATAGGGAAACTCACTACAGGAGTGGGTTTATTTTGGAGAGAGACAATGAAATCTGGACATGTTGAGTTTGAGATGCTTAGAGTATGTTCAGTTTATAATGTTCACTAAGCAACTGGTGATGTGGGATTAAAGTTCAGGAGAGACCACAGGGCAGGATATATAGATCTAGGAGTAGGTAATTCAACTCATTAAAGGTGATGAGATTACCAAGTGGAGAAGAGAACAGGACCCAAGACAGTGCTCTGGTGTATAACCACAGTTAAGCAGTATAAAATAGATACTTCACTTTTATATTATGCATGTAGTAGTTCATGCAAAGTAGACAAATAACGTACTAAATTTTAAGATTAGTTCAAAATACATTGAAATTTTATAAGATGCTTTTGTAAACATTCAATTTCCTTGATTTAAATTTTCTAAAACACACAAACTTAATTACAAAACAAGTTTCCTGCTCCTGTAATAAACACTAACTTTTAACATTTTGATTCTACTTTTCAAAATACTATATTCATCTTGTAGTTTCTAAATAAAATGGAATATGTCAAATCACTCGTAAAAGAATCTTTTTCCAAGTGTCTTTAACAATACTCACCACAAGAACTGTTCAAATCCATCTCTAAAAATACACTAAGGTCTGAAGAAGCAGACACTGGAGGAGTAGACGGTGTGTTTGGAGAGGTGGGTGCTGATGCTGCTGATTCATGCTCAGCTTCATTTATCCGACTGAAGCTTATTTTACATGGTTCTCTTTCTAATGGTGTTGGGTGACCTCGTAAAGTGCCCGAAGTAGAGCCATGTCTGCCAGCATGTGGCCTTATACCAGGAGACTTTAAGGAGAAAGTTGTTTTCCTAGGCTAGGAAAAACAAACATAATTAACATTACTAAGCACTTAAAAAAAAACCAAACAGCATTAAAAAACAAGTTGAGAGAATGCTACCATCCTAACTTGAAGACAATGCAATACTACATTTGAAATTTCTCTCAATGCCCTTAGTTCAAATTCAACGTGGGACTGAATACAAGGCTATCATACTTTTCACACCAGCAAAGTAAAATCCTCTCAGGTTTTGCTCTCACATTATTAGCTCTTGAACCTAAGATTCTCCTTGACATCATCTAAATATACAAGCGCAAGATGGGTGAAACATAGTTTTATAGTAGTTCACATGGAAAAAAAAATCTGATGGAATGAATTTATTAAGCACTTATCAAGCACTGCCAACCACTATCAAGCACCCCTGAGATGACCAAGACAAGGTGGTTCTCACACTCAAAGAACTGACATTTTGGCTGAGGGAGACAACACATACAAAGTCATGGTGGCCAAGGAACAGTGTTTTGGTTTGAGAAGTCCCAGGGATGGTGAATTAATTGATGTGCCCTTTCCAGAAATACTTAAATACTTAGTAGAGGGCAAGGGAATGGCTAGAGTACAAAGTTAGAGAGAATATTTGCTGATTCACTAAAGTGAAGCTAACATGGAAGAAAGGTACTGATATAAAATGAGTCAGGTGAGAGTGAAGGATGTGGCAGAGTGGAAAGGGTGTTTGTTAGGCATGGAGTCAGGAAAACCCAAGTTCTAATGCAGCATCAGACATCTACTAGCTGAATGACCCTGGGTAAGTCACTTAATCCCTGTCTGCCTCAGGTTATAAAATGGGGATGATAATAAGAGCACCTACCTCTCAAGGTTGTTATAAGGATCAAATGGGTCATTTGTAAAGAACTTTGAAAACCTCAGTGTTACATGAAAATTAGCTATTTTAATCATATTCTATTACATTAATATATTATCAATTGTTCAGCCATTCACTAGTTGCACTTAACTCGTTGAACTGGGGTAGTGGCTGTGTCTGTTTAGAGAAGGGAAAATTGTTACTATAATTAAAAAAACCAAATGAGTCCTTCCTTTTTTTGGAAGAATCTCTTTGGAGTATATGTCTAGGAATAATATTGCTGGATCAGAAAGTTTTCAGAGTTGAGTGATTTTTGAGTGTTGTACAAAACTGCTTTCCAGAAATGACTGGACCAGATCACTGCTCCACCAGCAGTGTATTTATCAGTGTGCCGTTCCTTCCACAGTCCATCCATCAACTGTCACCTTCTTCTCTGGTTCTCCTTGTCAATTTGATGGCACTGAGGCTGAAACTCAAAGATGTTTTTAAATTTGCATCAGTAATTTAGAATATTTCTTCTTATAATTGTTGATCAAGCTTCTCCTAACTTGAGAACTACATGTTCATATCCTATGTCCATTTAGTGATTGGTTAATGGCTACTGTTTTTAAATTCTTTATATTCACGATATTTTGGATAATAGCGGTACATCAGGAAAATCTGCTGCAAATATTTTCCCCCATTTACCCATTTAATTCTAACTACACTAGTTTTAAACTTTTCAATTTTATGTAATCAAAATGATCAATTTTATCTCCTGTAATCCTCTTTCTATCCCTTGACTGGTTAAAGTTCTTCTCCTATCTAAAAGTTTATGTCCTCCTCTATTCTTCTGTTTATGACATGATTTTTTATATCCCTTTGAATAGTATAGTATATGGTGAGATGGTGGTCTAAACCTAATTTCTGTCAGATTGTTTTCCAGTTTTCCCAGAAGTTTTTCTTGAATTCTGAATCCTTACCTAAGTAATTAGAGTCCCTTGGTTTATCAAATACTGTGCTTCCATATTCAACTGCTTCTGCCCCTAACCTGCTCCACTGACCAATATGTCTATTTTTTAAAAATCAGTGTCAAATACCTTAGGCAATTACTTCTCTACAATGTAATTTGGCCTTCTTTATGGCACTGACTCTGTAAATTAATGTAGACAGCCTTGCAATTTTATTTTACCAGCACAACCCAAACACCAGAAATGGAAAATTCTCCAATTATTTGCCAGAAAGTGTTTAAAAAAAAATCAAGTAAAGTGTTTTGGAACTGTACTCATATATATGCTCCCATTATGTGTCTTTATGGGTAGAATCTCTGTTATTTTAAACATTCTCTAGATATCTGAAAGGATTTCCTTTTTCTCTCTTCCTTTTGAATTTTTTGGTAAAATATACAAAGTGCAGAGATTTGTGTAGATTTGTTTCATATGCTGCTTCCTTTACTGACAATGTTGTTTCACTAACTTTTTAGTCAAATCCTAAGGGTTCTCCTAGTAAATGATCTCCCAAAATGATCACTTCCTTTCTTTTTTGCCAATGCTTATTCCCCCAATTTCCTAAGGAACAGCTGGAAGTGGTACAGAGGAAGGAACGTAGGCTCTAGAATCAAAGGATCCTAGTTCAGGGTTGAACTCAACAGCCTCTGAGATTCAGATATATGTCATCCTTTGATGAAATTATGATTTCATTTCTGCCTCATCAGTTTTCAGGATTAAGTTAAGCCTCCAATTAGTTTTTACTCCTTTCTCCAATCATTTACTGAAAATAAATTTTTTTAATTGTGATTAGTAAAGGATGGATCAAATATTTCAGTTTTTCTGCATGTTTGTTAGGTTTTAATATATGGAGAAAGAGGGCACCATGTACACCTAAGATATATAAAACTCCTTTCTATTCTCATTCAGTAATCAATCACCAAAGATCTATCATTAGATCCAAAAGTATCTCATTTTTCTAAAATTCCATTCAAGTTCTTTGTTTCTTTATTTTATGTTTGTTACACTAAGGAATGAAAGGGTGTACACGTAGGGTTCCCAACTGTCTAATTCTATCTGTAATTTAACTTTTCCTCTAATAAAGTAGATGCTATGCCTACTGGCACATGTAAGTATTGATATGAACTAATTTTCTACAATGCTTTTCACCATAATGTAATTTCCCTATTTATCTCTTTTAACAAAGTCTATTTTTGCATTTGTCTTGCCCGAGATCTTGTTTACTACTCACAATTTTTTGAATTCAGCTGAGGCATAACAGGTTTAACTTCAATCCCTGGTTTTAACTCTGTGTGAAACTTTGTTTTATGTGTGTTTCTTCTAAACAATCTATTATTCAGTTATGCCTTCTATTTCAGTCTGCTATACTTCCGTTTGTGGGGGCATTCATTATATTCACAGTAATAACTGTTGATTTCCTTGCATTTTCTTCTCTTATACATTTTCCTCTCTTTGTACAAAGAAGAGGGTGGTGACAGAGGACTATGCACAGCACTAGTGTTATATTCTAGATGCAATCGATTTCTACTCCCCTCTCCTCCTTTCTCCTCCTCACCTAGACACCAATCACAGATTCTTAACCTTTCTTTTTAAATCTCTCTCATAATCCTCTTGGAAGGGTTTTTGGGGAGGTATTTTTTCCTTCCAGAGTCTACACTCCTTCCTATTCCTCTCTCCCTTTTCCCAATTACTTCTGGTTTTCCCACTATGTTGAATGTATTTCTATGCCAAACTGTGTGTGTGTATGTATTCTATCAACCTTTACTTTAGATGAAAATGAGGTTCAAATGACACCCATTTCCCTCCTTCCTCATTGTCTATGTGATCATCTTCTTGAACATCCTGATTCTGTGAGATAATAGGTTCCCTTTACCCAGCAGTGTGCTAGTGTTTAACACATCTCTCAGGAAAAAAAAAGTATGAAAAATGAACTTTTAAGTTTAATCTGTATTTTCTCCATCATTCTCTTAAGTCTAGACAATAAACAAAACCCTAAATCAAATCCTGACCTGCCCATTGGCACTCTGAGGTGTAAATGTTCACACTGGAAATTTAACGCAAGGCTCTCAGGGCTGGTGCCAGACAGCTCCTGCACACCCTCCTCCTCTCCTTGATCGTTACTGCTAGGCCGTACTTCTTCTGCCTATTTCACCATCACTGCTGATATTTGTGAGGAACCAAATTTAAAGAAACCTGGGCAAGATATCTAAGTAAATCTGTCCCAAAGACATTCCATGATGAAAATGGAAAGAGAACTACAAACAAAATAAACAGAAGAGATTTGCAAAAAAACATTCCAATAAGTTGTTTTCTCCATAAAGTGGAGTGGAATCTTCACAAGTAGACCCTAACATCAAGGAGCTAGAGAAAAAAAGACAGGAAAAGAAGTTGGACAAAGTATATGTAGAAGAGATCTCTGCTGAAGGGGCTATCACTATGAGCCCAGACTACTTAAATGACTTGCCTAGGTCACGCAGTCAGCGGCAAGACTTGAACTCAGGCTTCATACTCTGACAACAGGCATTTATCCACACTGATCTAACATAAACAATTAGAACTGACTACAAATATAATGGACTGCCCCACAGGGAATTTAAAGGAACACTGAATTCTTCATCACGCAAGGTCTTTGAATAGAAGGAGCAAGGTAACCACTTGTCAGGAATACTGTAAAAGAGATTTATAATCACAAAACGAAATAATCAATGGGATTTATAGCAGATACAATGGGGAAAATATGTCGTCTTGTTACAGCCAGTTACAGAGAGGCTCTAATGGCATCCTAGAGTCACTGTGCGTATTTCATGCAGGAGATAAGGAGAAACAGAACCACTGAAATCCCTGCAATTTTATTCATTCTATTCCCTTATATTACTGCTTGTCTTCCTAGTTTCAATCTGTTCATCTTTCTCATCATTTTCGTTCCATCTCCTTCTCAATCTTGATTGATTTCAACTTTACATTTTCCCTGTCAAAGTATCTTGCACAAAGTAGGCACTTAAAAGTTTACTGAATTAAACAGCATGGACTGGATTTTATCACAAGGATGAAGAATTTTATTTTCCTCATAATAAAGAAACAGTTTTGAAAATACAGTATTGTACTTGTGTAGAACATAAAGAATAGTAATTTAATTGAACAATTATTTAGGAAAGAGAGTAATTAATATGTAATGCTGAGATAACTGAACTTACTCAGATAACTAAGGAAAGTTGTGGAAATAAAATGTAAATGTAATGTAAAAATGTAATGTAGAACAAAGTGGTAACTAATAACAAACAAGTATTTGGTTGAACAAACATAGTCTTGATAACCAAGAACGAGTCTCAAGATCAAAGACCATTTGGCCAAATCCAACAACATCATGTTCCAAAGCTAACCCATGATAAAGATGGCAAAAGCACTACTCAATGTTCTACAAATTATAAAATAACTTGATTAATTTTATACTCAAAAATAAAATGTAAATCTAACGTAATGTAAAAAAACCCAATAATGTGGTACATGGTACTAAGTACTTATGACGAGCAATACTGTTTTATATGGATGCTAACCCCAAGGAAAGGTGCAAAAGTGGTAGCTCCTAAATGGCACACTTCAATGACTTTTAGAGACACTGCACTGGTTGTTGACATGGAGACATAAAACATTTCAAAGATCCTTTAAGCTAACAATGCAAAAAGACCAGTTGCACCAAAGCACAAAGAAAAGTGTGGTCAACAAGAAATAACAAAACCAGGAACTAAGAAGTGATTGCTCCAAGACGGCCTAATTAATCCTCAGATAGTAGTCACAGACCTTCCAAGGGACCTGGAAGATAGAGGGATTGTTTTGATTCCCTCTGTACTGGGGCACTGGAAAAATAGTGGGAAGGTCAATTTAAAAAAACTTCACTATGCCACCACCACCAAAACCAAAAACAGCTGATAACCATCACTATGAAGAAAAAACACTTGTCATCAGTAAGTCAATAAAAAGACTGAAATATTAATGACTGGAAAAAGTAATTTTTATTAATGAAATTCACTTTTTAATTCAAAACTATTAGTAAAAGAAATTCAAGCGAGCCTGTAAGATCTGGAGTTTGTTCATCAAATGTATAAAGTATCTACTTCTCAAAAACTTTTGGAGGATTTTTTACTCCAGTAGAAAGTCTTGTCCCCACTGAGTGAATGATGAACTCTGATAAATACATTAATATACTAAAAAGCAAAACTGTTTGAAACTTACAATATTCCAAAACAGAGAAAGAATACTGTTATACAACCTAGATGTGGAGATAAACTTCAGTAGCCTGAGAACTTACCTGATTTAAACTCTATTGAAAATGTATGTCTTATTATCAAAGGCTAGACTAAGAAATACAGTCTATTCTTCAAAAGTATGCTTAATGTATCCAAAAGTGTCCCAAATGATAAAAGCATGGTTTCATAATGAACTAAAGAATTTGTGTCAATTTAAAAGAACTAAAGAAATTAAAGAATGAAATAATCCTCGTGAACGCAATGCTAAAATACATACAAGTGATCATGGCAAGTAACTGCATATTAATAATATTATAAAGACATACAAATTTGAAAAATATACAAGTCAATATATTTAATTATTCTACTTTGTCCTCAGCTGCAAACTACTGAAGAGATTAACATTTTTGGAAATGGAAAATTCCTTTTTTTTCTTGCAGATTTCCTCTATTTTCTTATGAAACCTAGCCATCTATTTTTATCAGTCATAAGACACAAGTAAAAGTACTTACAAATCGAGGTGGTTGTCTACAGTTTCGGGGTTCAATTTCTTGTGATTTATTGAATAAATAGTCCATAAATTCTTTGTCTGATGCATTTCCCATAGGATTGAGATTTTCAAAGAACCTCTGAAATAAAATGTAGATAGGAGTAATGTTTATGATCTTCAACATGAGGACAAATTTCATTCGTTCTTTCAAGAAAAATCCTGAAATGAAGCCATATCCAATATTCTCTTTTGTGTGCTCATTTGTTTTCCTTTTTCTTTTCATGTCTTTTATTTTTCAAGTAACTGCCTAACTCTCTAGCAAAAGTGGTGACTAATAGCAAACAAGTATTTGGTTGAACAAATGTAGTCTTGATAACCAAGAAGGAGTCTCAAGATCAAAGACCATTTGGCCAAATCCAACAAACATCATTTTCCAAAGCTAACCCATGATAAAGATGGCAAAGCACTACTCAATGTTCTACAAATTATAAAATAACTTGATTAATTTTATACCTAATAAAAATAAAAATCAGCTTTGTTACTGTTAGCCATATCTTTTAAACAAGGCATTGTTTGAAACAGATTAAAAACTATCTCAATGGCAGGCATTAAGAGTTTATACATAGGTATGCAACTGTGTTATATGTATATAAACACCTACTAAGCATGTATATGTAGGTATATATGTATATACACGTGTTAGACTAAGAAATACATAAATATATTGTGTATAGACACATGTTTGTATGTATGTATACAAATATATCTTACAGCACTTTACAGTTTTCAAAGTACTTTAATTTACATCATTCTCATTTGATCCTCAAGATGACCCTGTCTGTCAGTAAGGTGTTTTTGGTTTATTTTTTTCATTTGGCAGGTGAATGAAATTGAGACTAATAGAAACTATGACTTGTTCAAGGTAACAAAGCTAGTGGCAAAACTACTATTATTTCTAATAAGCAACACTGATACCATAGCTTAAGTCTCTCAGTAATCAGCAATAAATCAGGATCACTGGATCATAGATTTAGACTTAGAAGAGATCTTAATTGGTATCTAGCCCAAACAATAGTTATGTAACTTGTATAAGGCCACACAAGCAAATGGTAGAGCCAGGGTACAAACCTAAGTCTTCTCGTTTTTTAAAAAGAGATTACAGGTAGTTTGTGTCCCAGAAACTTGTTAGCATCACTGTTTGGAATTCACAATGTATTGACCCAATGTATTGACCCACAGAAAAAAATGTTATAAGCGGTAGTTAAAAGTTTTCAGAATAACTTATGAATACCTAATTGGCTCAAAATGTACTTTAAAAATTAATAATTATATTTCTTACCACTATTTAACATTATTTCTAAGAGAAAATACATTCCAGCTGCCAGTTTAAAATGTGAAAAGCACCTCATGCCAGTACAGTGGGAAAATGATCAAGAATCTAATCTTCTTCAATAAGAATTTATGAAGTCCTTCTTATGTACAAGACACTGCCCTAGCTGCTAAGGATATAAAGAAAATGAAAAATTCAAGGCCAGTGAGTTTTAAACAAGAAATAAAAAGAAGCTACTGAAGATGTGTGAAGGATGGATTACGGAAGGAAAGTCACAAATCAGGAAGTCTAATAAGAAGGCTACTAGAATAGAGAGCCTCAAGAGAGATGAGGGCCTGAACCAAGGTGGTGGCCATGTAAGTACAGAGAAGGGAATAAATGTGAGAAATGTTGAAGAAACATAACTGACAAAACTTGGTCATTGGCTGGATATGTCAAGTGAATGAAGAGCCAAAGAGTACTCCAAAGCTGCAAACTTAGAACCTGCAAGACTGGTGTCAAAAGATACAGAAGTCAAGAAGCATGAGGACTAAAGAAAAGCCATGAATTAATTACAAATCACTGCTAACCTTGAGAAGAGCAGTTTAAGTTGATGGTGGGGTCTCAAGATGAGAAATAAACAGAATGTAGGGAAGTAGAGTGTAGACTACTCATTCAAGGATTTTAACCTCTAAAGAAAGGAAATATGAGGATAGTCTGAAGGGATGACAAGGTCAAGTGAAAGTTTTTTAATGATGAGGGAGACCTGGATATGTCTGTAGGTAGTGGGTTAATGGTCACTAGATTTAAAATTTGGGGGCCAAGGACACAAGTGAGAGACCTAGCCTTAGTAAGAAGAAAAGTCACCTCTCAGATACTGGAGCAAAAGAAGATAAAGCTGGAGATTCTTGTTGAGGGAATCTTGAGGTGGAAGGTTAAGAAAAAGAGAGAGGTCATAACAGATGGCCTCTTTGGTTTAAGGTCTGTACTTCTGTGAAGAAGCAGCAGCTAAGTGACAAAGTAGAAAGAGCACTGGGTTTGGAATCAGGAAGACTCATCTTCGTGAGTTCAAATCTAGCCTCAGATGTTATCAGCTGTTTGACCCTGAGCAGATCTTTAAATGCTGTTTGCCTCAGTTTCCTCATCTATAAAATGCGTTGGAGAAGGAAATGGCAAATCACTCCTCTATCTTTGCCAGGAAAACCCCAAATGGAGTCATGAAGAGTAAGATATAACTGAAAAACAACTCATCAACCTACTTAGGTCTCAGTTTTCTCACTCGTAAAACAAAAGTGTTAAACTAAGTGATCTCTAAGCTTCTCCTAGCTCTACAACTATAATTTATGACGTCCCTGATATGAGTGAGTCGGAATGTAAGTGTTCTGGTTAGTGGAAAGTTAACACATATGCTGTACATGTTACTACTTTTCAAAAGAAAAATTAGAATACAATAAAATCTATTTAACAATAAAATTATACATTCAAATTTTGATTCAGATAATTATGGATATCTTTAGGATAATTATCAAAGTCAATCAACATTATCACATTTTAGAGAAATGCTAGTTAAAAGTTCTAGCTGATAGAATTCTAAATAAACCAGTTTTTACCGTGTGTGTATATATACACATTACCTTCCTATAACACAAATTTTTACTCCTATTAAAAATAAGCAAATTAACAATGATAATAATTCATTTATACCATGCTTTAATGCTTTCATTGAAAATAACCTAATGAGTTACACAGGGCAAAAGTTATCTTTACTTTACAGATGAGGAGACTGGGGCTTTGAGAAGTTAAGTAACATGCCTTTGGTCATAGGTCATGGGCAGAGCTGAGCTCGGACTTTCTGACTCCAGTCCCAACATTATCTCCATGACATCTCACTACCTAATTATGTTTATGTAACGTAAAGCATCCAACATGGTTAGCACTATGAGTCTGATCTGGAAGTATGTAAAAAAGATCAGTAAACACAGACTCTTAAGAAGCAGACCACCTTTTCTTCCTTGATCTTTTTAAGCAGAATTCCATATCACTTTCAAGGAGAGCTGGACCAACTCACAGTTCTTCCAGCAGGCTCTTAATGCCTTGTGCCTCCCTTCCTGAAGTCCCTCCGAGATGAAATGATTTCATTTGTTGTCATCCTTGTCCCTTTTCTGGATATGAGGTTAAACTTTAAAATTGTTTTCACTTGCAATTTTCTCACTAGCCATTCTCACTAGCACAACAATCTCTTATATATCTTTTATATAAGATTCTGATTCTTTTGAGAACTGTTTCTTCTTATCTTTTGACTACTTATCCATTCGGGTAATATAAAAATTATAATACTGTTTAGAACTATTATGTGTGAATCTGCAAAGGATCTCTGATTTCATCAGGATAACAAGCACATCACTACTATGAACTGCTCAAGGCACATAAGTTAAATGACTTGTCCAGAGTCACTCTACTAAGCACTGTGAAGAGTTGAAATTTGAACCCATCTTTTTTTTTTTTTACACAATCATATTAAACAGATTTCCACATTAGTCATGTTGTAAAGAAGAATTAGAATCAAAGGGAAAAACCAAGAAAAAGAAGGAAAAAAAAAAGAGAGAAAATAGTAAGCTTTAATCTTCATTCAGACTCCATAGTTCTTTTTCTGGATGTGGACAGCAAGCATCAGGAGTCCTTCGGAATTGTCTTAGAGTTTTGTATTTCTGAGAAGAGTTCAGTCTACCAAAGTTGGTCATCACACAAAGCTGCTGTCACCGTGCATAATGCTCTCCTGGTTCTGCTCACTTCACTTAGCATCATGAACCCACATCTTCCATGCCCTAAGTTCAGCTATTACTATACCACACGACACTGGGTAAATCAGCCTCCTCTTTCTAGGCCTTAGTTTCCTCACCTGTAAAATGAGGAGATTGGATTACATGATCCCTCTAGGGCAGCAGTTCTCAACCTGTGGGTCGCCCTTTGGGGGTCGAACAACCCTTTCACAGAGGTCACAGGGGTCGCCTAAGATCATCGGAAAACCCATATTTCTGATGGTCTTAGGAATCAAGATACCACTTTTCTATTCATCTCCAGGCGGGTCGCGGCATTAGGAAGGTTGAGAACCGCTGCCCTAGGGTCTCTCCCTAAGATTCTATAACCCTTTGAACTGTTAAACACTGATTTTTGTGATCTCACATAAATTGTTACTTTTTGGTGGGAAAGATCTGAATTTATAATTCATCAGTGCCCAATGTGTAAACTCCCTTGACTCATGAAGACAGTCAGTCTTTAGAGAACTTCATGAAGTACTGAGAGATTAAATTATTTATCACACAGCTAGTAGGTATCAGAAGCAGGACTTGAATAAGGCTGGTTCTCTTCCACATGACCTCTCAAAATAATATTATGGCAAAATAAATACTATTAGAATTAGTTATGACATATCAACATTTGAAATGTTCTCCTTAAAATTTAGTAAAAGAAAAATGTTACCCTTATTTCTGATTCTATCCGTAAACAATAAGGCTGATTCTGATACTGCTGAATCTCTCCAGTAATTTCAGCTACTTTCCTTCTTTTACTAAAATTGATTAATTCTTTCCCTTGCTTTTTAAGGAAATCATTATTCCCTTCTTCAGTCTTCAGAATATTTGTTAAATATATTCCTATGGAAAAAAAGAGAAAAATTTTGTTATCCATTCTCATTTTACCTTATATTCAATATTATTAGGAGAGAAGGATAGAGCCTAGAACTAGATCTGAAATTTAACTGATATAGGGAATTCCTTGGAAAGAGACCTCCTTATACCAGTGTTAAGGTGGCACCCTCTCTATGACTTATAGTCTTAGACAGCTGCCCAGATTCCTAATAGGATAAGTGATTTGCCCAGGGAAACATAGTCAGCATGTCAGAGGCAAGCCTTCTCAGATGGCCCTTAGGGTGGTTCTCTACCCACTACACCATGGCCCCTTACATTAAATGTTATTAATTACATATTTTTGCCTTGAGAAGGCACAAGCATTATAAGGTATATAATATATAAGAATAATCAAGGATTAACTATGGGACTCTACAACAATGTTTTAAATATATCGTGTTGGCAATTTAAGAGGTAAATCCTAATTTATTTAATGGTTGAGTATGCCACTAAATAGTCTTATCATAAAAAAAGATTTTAAAAATAAGAAATTTCACCTTTTTAAACTTTATTTGAATAAAAAGACAAGAGCAAAAAGGGAAGAACTTACAAATTCTACATTCTGGATTAAGAAACTTATTTTTTCTACCCCTGATCAACAGTTTTGTAATAATTCATACAATCAAAGGATTTGTCACTGGAAGAAATATTAAAAATCACATAGTCTAAACCACTAATTTTTACATATGATGAATCTGAGGCCCAGGGAAGTTAAGTGACTTGCCCAAGGTAGACGTGGGATCATTGCCAGGTCTGCTCCCTTCAAATCCAGTGTTCTTTCCACTTGGTCACACTTCAAACTCATTCAATTCAACAAATTTTTATTAAGCACCTTATTGTGGCAGGTGCTGACAGAAAGACAGAAATGAGAACTTAAGAGTGGAGCAGGAAGACATGCAGGGATGTACTAGAGCCTGCTCAAATTGGCTTGTGAGATGATTTGTTAAATTTTCATAGTGAGATTTTATACCCTAGAAATCAGCAAACACTACAAATCAGTGATTAAGTGGTTTTCTGGACTGTCTAGACTTTAAAAAGTGATGGGAAAATGTTAAGAAAGCAGATTAAACTTAAAATTGTGATGTGTGAACCTTTCCTCCCTTCCCCCCAGAGAACTGGTTGTTAAACATTTACCAGCAAACCCCTGGGGATACCCACATATACTGACAACCATAAGAACAACAGAGGCTGCTTGAGAAGTACAAAGTCCCATGTGAAATTCAAGAAGGAAAAGAGTCAATGCTGGCAAGTGGGAATCAAGGAAGGACTGACTCCTGGGGAAGCTGGACTGGTTCAGAGTTCAGAAAATGCAGAGTCTGGGAAATCACCCCATTCAGCCAGAGCTTGTCATTCACACGAAACCCTGCTGGGTCAGGTCCCCAATACACCCTGCTCTTAAAGAACTGTCACTATAAATTATTTGCCTGATGTTGTCCTTTCCTGGAACTAATAAATTTACCAGACCACAATTTATTTGAACTTTTCTCTCAAAACCTATACAATTCAGATATCAAAATAAATTATTCTTCTTTGTTTCCATGCAGGTGCACAGTAGTAGTTTGTAGCTGCTCAAATATCAGTTTATGTAAATCATTTATTAATAGCACTGAAGAAAAGAGATTTTTTTCAAAGCCTAAAACTCTGCCTACTAGACATATAATACCATATGTTGAAAGGAAAGAAAAAAATATAAATCTATATGACAATATTATAAAATGAGGTATCTGGTAACTTACCAAAAAAAGGCACACAAGGTGGGTTGATTGATTTAAGTTTTGCTAGGTATTTTTTAAAGTGATCTTGGCTTAGTTCTACAGCTTCATCTAAAATCTTCCGTTTTCTTTCCTGTAATGCCTTAAAACAAGTATAAATTCTGTCAAAGATACAGGCTGCCATTCCTTTTCAAACTTGTCGCTAGAAATGGATCATATCTGATTAAATTTCATGTTAATGCCATGCGTATTTTTTTAAAATTACCAATATAACTCCTTTTATGAAAAGCCAATGACAATATCAAAAAGGGTTTTTCACTTATCAAAACAATTCCATTAATACATTCTAAATGACCTGTAAGAATTTGATTTATACACTTTTCAGAAACACATACTATATAAAATAAGGAATAACACAAAGCTGAAACACATTTAATACACTCACAGATACACATACCCCTCTTTTCCCCAACATTTTTATGATAAATTAAAAGATGAAACCTAAAGATTGCATTGTTTTTGAAACTTTGCCATCTTTCATATCTGATTTTGCATCAGGTCACCCTGCTCCTAAGTGTTAAATATATTTAACTTTTTCTGAAACTAAAGTTTTTATAACACCTTGAGATAACTGAGCCAACCTAAAAGTCTCAAAAATCAATCAGTTCTAGTCAAGTACTATTCCAAAGTACTGGTGCAAATTTCTGTTATTTTTTTTTAACTCATCCTTAAATAAAATTTTTAAAGTGAATTTAAAATTTTAAAAGGGCCCTGGACTGAAATCTTTTATAGTTGTTTTCGTAGTCCAGAAAACAGCAATACAAATTTCCCTACATTATTCCTTCTAATGACTTTAAATAGTCTAGTATCAATTTTCTATTTTTATCTGCAATAACATCTATCATACTAAAGAGACTTTCTAAAAATGTGATTACATATTTTATATATGACACATGATACATTATATAATATATAACGTATCCATGACTTCATAGGTATAGGCAACTATTAAGTGTGGACATTCCCTATAACAAGGTAGGTTGGCACTTTTTCTATAACCCATTTCTCACTGGATTAACTACTTTGAGACTTCTAAGACTAACTTCTGCTCATAAAGTACCTTTTCTCTCCTGCTCCTTCCACTTCTGGAGCTTCCTTTATTAGAATGTAAGGTCCTTGAGGGCAGGTTCTTTCTTTTTTTTGAATTTTTATCCCTAACACTTAAACACAGAGCCTGAGGCATAGTAGGTGCTTTAAGATTGTGTCTACAACACTGAGAGCGTAAGTGATTCCCTCGAGGTCACACAGCTTCCATATATCAGAGATGGGACTTGAATACAAGTCTTCTTGGCTTGAGTTGGACTCTCCATCAATGCTCTGCTACCTCCTTACAATATTTAATGCATGTATATAATACACATATATAAACAGACATACACATATATATAGATTCAGATCTTTCCATATACACATTGTTTCTTCCTCCAAAAGAAGGAAATATTTATGATCTAAGACTTACTTCAAATGTGTGGTCCAATCTGTACACAGGCACTGAATTCACTGCACTGACTATCTCTAATACGCCATTGAAGTTGTTCAAGTCTTGAAAAACTTGCAGAATTTCTATAATCCTACTTAATATTGCCACTCGTTCCTCAAAGTTTTCTGCTTCTACTATGCACCTGGTCAGAAAGAGATACAACAAAACAGTGCTTAGAAAATCTAAATGAGTTTTAAGAATTTTTAAAAATCACTTAACTTCAGTTTTGACATTCGATACCACACACGCACTCACTTTTCAAACCAGAGGGTCAGGTGCGTGGTGTGCCGGATCATTTTCAATAAATTGGGGGAATTTATTTCCTTATCTTCCTTAGTCCATACACTTCCCACAAGCTCAGAAGGCTGCACTGCCCTGTTGAGCCAAAGGTCAATGAGAAGGAAGAAAAGATTGTTACTATTTATAATAAGTGGAAGCAAAGATAGTGAAGCATCAGTAAATCTGAGCTGTGAACTTAAAAAATAAACACACACACAGAATGCAACTAATAATACTGATCCCTCAGGCCTTTTGGTTACACGGAAATTATTCTCAGTAACCACATCTAGAACAGACAGAAGGAAGGTTCACAAGTTCTCTCTGGAGAAGAAAATGAAGACGCTGGTAGAGCAGATTACATTTCACACGCACAAAGGCAACAAGAACAAGAATTTCCATAGACATTTGGTTCTACGCTGAATCAGTCACCAAGTCATGGTCAGTTCTACCTCAACAACGTATCACCCAGCCTGCTTTTCTCCATTTACACCACATCTAGTTTATACCTTTATCATCTCTTGTGTGATAAGATCTTGTAAGATCTCTTCCCATTTTCAATCTTTCACTAATGCATTGTTATGTAGCTACTAAAATGATATTCCTAAAACAGACTGGATCCTATCCCTCTCCTACTAAGATCTTTAATGGTTCCCTACCACCTCTAAGATAAAATAGAAAATTTTCGACCTAACCCTTAAGGCCCTCCATAATATGTCTCCTAGTTACCTGTCTAGTCTGTCTTATCAGTCCCCCCAGTGAAATATGTTTCACTTGAACCATCCATCCCTGTTAACTATTGTTCTGTATCTCTTCTACATTTTCTGGCTAAACTCCTTGAGAGGCGATTGGTGCCTCCACTTCCTTTCCTCACTCTCTTTTTACCTCTCTGTATTCTGGCTTCTGACCTTATCATTCAACCAAAACTGCTCTCTCTGATGTCAGGAACGACCTCCTAATTGCCAAATCCAACGGCCTTTTCTCAAACCTCATTCTTTGTGATCTCTCTGCAGCCTCTGACATCATCAGTAACTCTTCTCCTCTCTAGGCTCTTGTGACACTGCTTTCCTGTGGTTCTCTTCCTCCATGCCTGACCACTCCTTCTGTTTCTTTTTCTGGATATTCATTCATGTTATACACAGTGAGCATGGAGAGGTTGGTCCCCTAAGGTTCTGTCCTGGGACCTCTTCTCTTTTTCCTCTACACTATTTCCCCTGGCATTTCATCAGTTCCCATGCTTTCAATTATCATCTCCATGAAAACGACCCTTTATCTACCTGTCCCGCCCTGCTGTTTCTCCAACCTTTAGCCACAAATCTCCAATTGCCTCTCAGACATTTTCACTTAAATTCTAGTAGACGTCTTAAACTCAACACGTCAAAAACTGAAATTACTATCTGTTCCCTAAACCCCTCCCTTTCTGGATTTCCCTGTTACTACCAAGGATACCACCATCTTCCTAGGCACCCAGGCTCACACCTGGGTGTCATCCTCAAATCTTCAGACCCTCTCACTGGCCCTCATATCCAGTCTGTTGCTAAGTCCTGTTAATTTTACCTTCTTAACGGCTCTTCCGTACACCCTCTTCTCTAGCCTGACTCTGCCATGACCCTGGTCCAGGTCCTCATCACTTCTTGTTTGAACTATTTTAAGAGTCTGTTGGTTGGTCTCCCTGCCTGAAGTCTCTGCTACTCCAGTCCACTCTCCATTCAGCTGTCAAATTAATCTTCCTAGAGTTCAGGTCTAACCCTGTGTAATGGTAAGGGGAATTTGAAGATCTTCCTTGCCCCCTAATAGGCTGAATGTAATCACATGGAGCCTGTGGTGGGAGGAGTTTGCTAAAGGGTAGAGCAGAGCCCACAGGAAGCTGGAAGTCATAGCAGCAGAAGGTGGGAGAGAGAGGATGCACCCAGGGAGACAGCCAGGCTTGTGAGTGTTTGCTCCCTGCTACGACAGGCTTGTGAGTGTTTGTTTGTGAGAAGGCCAAAGGATGGTGTGGCTTCATGCTGTGCTATGGTGTATTAACTTCTTTGCTACTATGATGGATCTGACTTTCTGACGTTGGGATCTGGTTTTCTGGTGTCTGAATAAATGTTTTGCTCCTGTCTTCTATATGGAGAATCTGTTATATTTTGCAATTGAGAACTATGCCAGCATATTTACAGTTGCCATTGGAGCTGTGAATATTGCATTGGTGCTACACCATGTCACTTCTCTATCCAATAAACTGCAATGGCTATTACCTCTGAGTTCAACTATAAAATCCTATGTGCGGCATTCAAAACCTTTCGTAACCAGGCTTCACAACCTTGATTCAGTGACACTGGCTCCTTGCTGTTCCTCACATAAGACATTCCATTTCCTGACTCCATGCATTTTTATTTATGGTCTCTTAAGATTGAAATTCTCTTTCTCCTCACATCTGTGTCCTGCCTTTCCTGGACTCCTTCAAGTTCCAGTTAAAATTCCACCTTCTATGAGAAGCATTTCCCAGTCTTCCATAATGTTACTGCCTTGCCTCTGTTGATTCTCTTCAATTTTTCCTTGTTTGTACGTAGATGTTTTTGTGTTATATCTGTCATTATACTCTGAGATTCTTGAGAGCAGGGAGTTTTCTGCCTTTCTTTGAATTCTCAGAATTTAGTATATATGCTTAACAGTATATAACAGACTGCGTCACTTTGACTTACTAGCTATTTCTCATATAAAAGATTCTAAATTTCATCTCTATGACTTTGCACAGGTTCCCCCAAATATCACCCTGCTGCGTCTAAAACGGATTTTTTTTTTTTACCATTATCTTAAAGAATTCATAGCTCACTGCAAAGCATTCCCTCCCACATGAAGCTACCAGGTTTACCCCGACCCTTGCCCCATATCCATGGAGGGAACTGCTGGGGAGGAAAACCCCTCTAGTAAATGAAGATTTCACTTTTAATACAGTCTAAAATCTATTTTTAATGATACTTTTACACTTTCTCCTTGCTACTCATCCATAAACTAGTCAATTAATGTCTAAATCCTACCTTCTCCATGAAGTTTTCCTCGACTACTTCAATATGATCTTGCTTTCTCCTATAAATTTCTATAAAACAAGTTGCACTTTATTACATAATTCATTGTATTATTAATTGTCTGCATTGGTCATGTTCTCACAAGACTACAAAACTGCCAACATTTCATCTTGGCATTTGGGGATCTCCACAATCTGGTGTCATCGTGCTTTTTCCAATTCAATTTTTAAAAATTTAACATCTACTAGTACACACCAGAGACAAAGACAAAAAAGGAAAGCATCTTGCCTCCAATCAGTTTATATCTTGCTTAGCAGACGCAATGTGCACGTACAAAAATATACCAGGTAAACTATGAGAGTGAACAAGATGAGAAACTAGGGAAGATATAGTACCGAAAGTGAGTCTTGAAGGGAAATAAGGATTCTGACATGTAGAGAAAGAAGGGAATGGGGGATCTATCTTGTTCTGCTATAAAATTTTAATTTACTTTTTTCTCACCTATGTGGAAAAAATTACACAAATTCATCTTTTTAATAAAAATAAAATAGCAGTAATAACAACATTTTCATAGGACTAACAAAAAAAGTGAAAAACAGTTTGGCACAGCAGATAGGTGGCGTTGGTCAAGCCCGACCTCTGACATACACTGACTTTGTGACCCTGGGGAAAGAGGAAGAGAGGAAATCAGGGAAAACTTGCTCAAGTGAACCTGAAGCAAACCAGTGATGTGAAAGGTGTCACAGGAAGGGAGTGTCAGTTCAAATAACCAAGCATCTGAAGCCAGATCCCAGCCTTGGCCCAGAAGACCAGGAATGGAGGCAAGCACCGAGAGGTCACTGAGGGGAGAGAGGACACAGCCATCCGTTTCTGCAGCTACAGTAGGAGACAGAACCAAATCAGTCCCTGGACAACAACTCCGAGATCAAACTAGGAATGAACTAGGAACCTGGGAAGAAAAAAAGGCCATCCTAAGGAGGCTTTTCTCAAAGCCTAAAAACTGCCTACTGGACGCATAATGCAATGTGTTGAAAGGAAAGAAAAAATATAAATACATAAACATATACGGACAATATTACAAAATGAGACCAAAAGGGTAATCAACAGCTTAGAAAAGATTAAAAACCCATTTAAATAGCGTACTTCATGCAAAATTAGAATGGAGCAAACAACTCACTCGGTAGTGAGAAACAGCAGAATAAAGTGAAAAGACTGAAAAGACAGTAGAAAATATAATACATCTAATTTTGTCCAACTATATGCCCTCAAACCTACTATTTAGATCAAATCAATAAATATTTGCAAATATTCTACTCAGAGGTTTGGCTAGGCTTGAAAGGGGTTTTTTGAAGGGGAGAGAGGGGCGACCTACACATGAGCAGCTCGCTAATCCTCGTGCCTTTCAGTCCGTGGAAGGAAAGAGCCCAAGCTCTCTCTTTACTTGCTAAAGCTTTTTATCTCTCTCATCACCTACAATGAAAATAATGGGAGCTTGATCTGATCAGTGAAATTAATCAAACTAAACCGCTTCTTCCTGCAAAGAGAGTAAGTATCAGCTTTGTCTTCTCTCTAGGTCATGGAATCTGGTAATACAATCTCATTTTAATAAAAATCTATGGTGACAATATAATTCTGAAAGTCTACATGATATGTCACGTGAAATTTTACTTTGAAGATTCAGAGCCCAGCTTATAAACTACATGACCATGGAGTCAAATCATCCCTCTGAGCCTCAGTTTCCTAATCTGTAAAAGAGAGACAATAATTACTCTGCCATATATAAGCATAAATAGCTTATATATGATTTGTAGAACATTTAAAATGCTAATATGCCTACAGACCCTTGAAAACTGAGTAACAGATCATTTTAAATTCTCTACCTGTGGTGGCATTGAATTACCTGTAGAGGTCAGATTCCAAAAGTGTTAGCTGACGAGCAATTTCTATTGGATGAAGGGTCATGAGATCAAATGTTTCGTACTGTCCTGGTCTGCTAATGTGCCACTCAATGGGCGGTGGCGGACTTTCAAAAGTGATATTGTGGCTCATTCCATTTGCCTGAGCTTGTTTTTTCCTCTTGATGATTTTAACAATTGACTCTACCCACTTCTTCATGGTTTTTCCTGAAAAATAAAAAAGATCTGTAGGAAGACCTCGTATGCAAGTATATTAATGTACTGGTCAAATAATTTTTTTTGTCCAAACGTTTAGTTTATGCTCTTTTAGAAGCTACTCAGACCATAGAATATACAGCATTCTAGATGACAGGCAGAAATTTTAAAATGTCTAGGTTTAGATTTTATATTAATCTGTTCTCATGAAAGTAAAAAAGGTAAACTAACAAAAATGGCATGTTTTAAAAGTGGAAAAAACACTTCAAAATGACTACTTTAAACCAAAATCTTTTAGGAACAAAGGAGAGGAAAATTAAGCCAGTCTTAAATCTGGTGTGTTTAATCAATGCCTAGTAAGTAATGTCTTTGGGCCAAAGCTAATGACTCTCTCAGTGAAGCAAAGAAATCGTCCTTTTCTCTAAACTTGTATTCTTCTGATTTAATGATGCAATGCTGTGCACTGAAATATCAAGGAGTAAACCCTATCGATATTTCCTTCTCTTATCTTCATATGCCTAGAAGTGTGCTTTCTGTTCACCACAGAAGGAAGAAAAAGTCATCCAATAACTTAGGGAATGGGCAGTAACAGATATTTTTCACGTATTTTCTTCAAGTTAAAAGTATGACAGCTGAAAGATAAAATATGTAGGACTGTCTGAACAAGCCTCCTAATTCCTTTAAATATAGAACGACCACATGGACTCAGAAGCCCAAATACCAAGTTTAAAATAATTTTGAAATGACACCAGGTGATTTTAAACATGAGTCATGTGACAAAGATTATACAATGCTATGTTGTTCTAAACGTTGTTCCATCCAATTGGACGTTTGGGGAAAACAATTTGTAAAACTTATCTTTTTTAGAAATCACACAGATTTTGAGAGTAACCAAGGCAAATTTAAGTTACAATCAGACCTTGAAATGACATACCTTTTACACTTGAAATAAAGGATTCTAATTTTTCAAGTAACTCCAGATCTCTCTCAAAATCATAAAAATGATGTTCTACCCAATGCCGAAATACATTTAGTATCCTAATAAAATGAAAGATAATAAAGAACACATTTTAGTGTAACCCAAGCACTAAGATACTATTTTTTACATCTCTAGTACCATAGTGTTAGCCCTAAATGCAAGGGTCAATACAAAATAAAGGGAAAAAAATAGTTACTCCCAATAAAATTAGTATTTGTATAACATCTTTAAAATTTTGACAATGTCAAGACAAAATAAAAAAAATAACCTCAAAGTGCTTAATATTTTTTAAAAAACATTTAAAATCATTTTACTGTAAAACAAAATATATTATTGTTCTTATGATTAATTAGCTAGTTATCTTAAGAAGAAAATTTTCTTTATTCATATGAATCTAGTGAAAACACTGGATGTGACCTCAGAAGAACTAGATTTCAACTCTAGGGATAGTGAAATTCAATAGACCGTGGGTAAATGAAAAATCAAAACTCCTTAAACTTCAATTTCCTCAGTAGTGTTTAAATAGGGATTTTAAAATATTTTCACTAACAGCAAAGAACTGGAAACAAAGTAAATACCCATCAGTTGAGGGATGAGACTAAAAAAACTGTGGCACATGAATGTAATAGAACATTCCTGTGATGTAAGAAATGATGTATCTAATGAGTACAGAGAAACAGAAAAATATACATGAATTGATAAAAACAGAAGTAGAGGCAAGAAAATTATAAACATGATGACAACAATAATGTAACTAGAAAGAACTATATACAAAAAATCAAAGGTGAATTTGAAAAAATTATAAAGATCAAGTATGATGCAAAAGAAGACTTATGAGAAGACATCCTCAAACCATCCCTTCAGGGGGGTGAGAGGTTCACAGGTATGAAATAATGAACAAGGTTTCATATTTTTTCAATGTATTCATCAGTGTACTGATTTTTTTCCCTTTTTTTTTTTTTACTTAAAAAACCTGTTTTTGGCTCTCTGGGAAGGGAAGGAAGAATACTGGAGATAATATGATGATATAAAAGACAGAAGACATCAGTAAAAACTTTTAAAAGATACTTTCATTATGTACCTAGTAGTTAGTTGTGAGTATTAATAGAAATAACATTCTTATAACTAGCAAAGCACTCCCTAAGTTTGTTATTAATCTACAGAGTGGAAAAACTACTTTTAAGTTCTTAAGTGGAAAAGGTATTTTAGAATTCACAAAACACACCACAGAAACTTTAAGCTTCCATATGTAATAGCACCTCCCTTCCAATGTGGTGATGATCAAATGAGACAACATTGGTAAAGCACTTAGCACAGTACTTCACATAGTAAATACTACATAAAAGTTAGTTATTTATTATAAATAGCACAGGAGGTTTAACCAAAGGGTAATTGGAATTGTTTTTTCTATACATTTGTATCTTATTTCTCTCAAATTAATTTCTACCAATTAGTAAGATAACTTTCTGGTTAAAAAACTAATCTCTGTAGATTTTCCTTTTTTGTGGAAAGATCTAGAGCTCCTATAAAAATAAAGTTATAGAAAAGCTCAAGAAAACTAGATAGGAAAAAAAAAAAAGAAAAGTTAAGTTCCACAACAGTCATTTTAAGTCTACTGTTTTGTCCTGGACTTATGATTTCAGTGTCATAGGCAATTTCTGGTGAGGAGCCTGTGTCAAATATAGGCAACTATTCTGCAACATAATCTCAAAAAGTTGATGGAGGAATTGATACAGACAGACCGACAGAGAGATGTAGGCACAGATATAGAGCTTAATTATACTTGAAAATAAATTCCAGGCTACTAGTCTATGGGAAGAAGAAGTCATTTGTAGGGTATGTATCACATACGCGGAAATAACCAGGGCACACTTTGCCACCTGCAACATTCATGCCTAAATAAGGCATTAAAAAAAGACAAGAGCAGCATCTGAATCTGAGAGGAGCAGGGACAAGCTGTGTGCTCTACGGAGAAGAACAATCGGGTGGAGCACGAGAAACAGAACCCTGGGCTCGAACCTCAGCTGCACTGGTTGAACGTATTCTTTGCGAAATCGTTTCAGATCTGCACTGATTGGTTGTTCTCCTTTCTCCAGGGCCAATTTATCGGCTTCAGTAGGTTCTGGCTCAGGGATTTCAAACCTATGAACAGAGCAAAATTAAAGACAAATGCTTAGTTATTTATGCAGGCAGGAATTACCATGGATGGGGAAAGTTCAGGTAAATACTTCCTTCCTAATCTGCCAAGCATAACCTCTTTATCCCCCCACCCATGTAAACACAATTAACTTTTTAAAAAAATCAAACAGATATAGAGTAAGCAGTTAGATAACTATTTGACTAATTCAACATTCTGGCCAGAAGGGCTCTTTCTTCCTTAGAAGACATATTTACAAACTTAATAGAAATGACTAGAGAGTGTTTGCAACATGGATTTAAAAGTGCACCTGTACACCAAATACTGTGCAAGAAAGAAAAATCTAGGCAACTAGGTATGCCTTATCCTCCACCCACTTCCATCTGGTAAAAATAATAAAAAACATATCAAAACTAATACAATAACTGATGGCTCTATAGCACTTTAAGGATGGCTCTACAGAAATATATCAATGACAGCAAAAGACTAGAGACAAAACAAGTATCCATTAACTGAAGAACGGCAAACAAAGTGTGGCATGCAACGGCATTGTGTAGGGCCATAAGAGACGAGGAACATCCTAGAACAAAAGAACCATGGAAAAATTTGTATAAAATGATGCCGAGTAAAGTGACCAGAAACAGGCAATCAATTGCCCCATGACCACAATAATATAAAGGTAAAAAATTCTGAAAGAATAAATACCTCTGAATATTAAGACAAGGGCAAACTAAAATTATCTAAATTATTGAAACAAACAATAAATTAGATTCTTTATTCATTTAAGATGGGTTGGGGAAGAAAAATATATGCTAATATTGTATATTTGAAAGGAATAGCATGTGCATTGCAAACTTGCAGTTTCATGTGCAATCATCTTTTTCATTGTACTATGTTATGTAAATGTTTCTTTTATTCCATAAATTAAAAATGAAATAAAAATTCTGAAAGAACTCAAAACTTTGAATAAAGCATTGATTTATCATGACTTCAAAAGACAGATGATAAAGCACATCTTCCACCTCTTGGTGGAGAGATGATGAACTAGAGCCACAGAAGACGGCATCCATTTTCAGATGAGACCAGTATCTTGATTTGTTTTGCCTAATTATACACATTTGTTATAAGGAATACTTGCGGCAAAGAAAGATAGCCTGATGGGCAATGAAAGGAAAAAAGGCAAGTTCTATCCCTTAAAATGAACTGTTTGTTATTTAACTGTATATTTAATATTAAACTAGTATATACAGGTAAAATAATATAAAACTTGGAGGTTGAATGAAAGAACCTGTGAAGTCCTGTCTAACTCTAAATCTAAGCTCCTAGGAAATATGGATCTAAAAATCTACATAATGAGAATGAACTTTTTTCAGTGGTTGTTGTAAATGAAATATATGTATTTTTCTTACCGTTCAATCAATAGCTTCAACAATTCTTGTGGCTTACAAAATGAACGATAGGTTGTAAGAAAAGTACGCACAAAATTGGGATCTGCAAAGGTAAAATGAATAAAGATTATTTATAGATTTTCTCCAGTCTAATTAAGTTAAAGGTAGAATACAGCAATGTCTCCCCTAAAAGAAGGAGGGGCACAACTGCCTGGAGTCAGAAAGACCTGAGTTCAAATCCAGACTTTGGACACTTAATAGCTATGTGATCCTGGGCAAGTCACTTATCTTGTTTGCCTCATGTTCCTCTACTGTAAAAATGGGGATAACAGTATTTATTGTGATGATCAAACGAGAGAATATTTGTGAAGCATCTGGCACGCTGCCCGGCACACAACTGACACTATAGAAATGCTTATTTCCTGCCCCTTCCCTCCTCCCCTCTCCCACTAGTCCACTATCAACTTAAAAAATATTTGGTTTTAACTTCTCTTAAAGGTAGTGGAACTTCAGACAGACTTAGGACAATGACCATACACAGTTTTTATTTTTTTAATTATTTGAAGAATTGAGATTGTTAATGTTTATTCTATAGGGATTCATATAATATTTTACTCCATATTTCATATATTTGGTTGTCTTTGTTGATGAATATCACGAAAAAACATTTTAACCCCCTTACCACAATAGCCCCACTTATATCTTCGATTCTTCCTCAATCAGGTATAGAATTTTAAAGCCAATTTGTTCACTAATGTAATAAATAATCTTCATTTTAAAACTCATATAGGGGCCATGAGAAAAAGCAATAAATAATTGTACAGTGAACATAATAACAACCCATTATTATGAAACCCAAGAGAGTGGTGGAAAAGTGGATATGAAATCCATTCCATAATAGTTAATATAGAGTTGGCATTTTTCTCCTTTCATTTAACTTGCACAAAACCTAAGAGCAGCCTATGGTGCCTGCGCTAAACCTGGAAGGTATTAGAAGAGGAAGACGTGAGAAGAGAACACATTCCAAACATAAGGGGCAACCTTCACAAAGGTGGAGCAGAGATGAGAGATGGAACAGAACATGGAGAACTCGTAATGAAATGATTCTGGCTGGCCCTTGCGGTAGGAAGCGAACAACTGTTTATCACTCACCCACTACGTTGCCAGGTACTGCACTAAGTGCTGGGCACACAATGAACAAAACTAATAGCATGACTAGGAAGGTGGGATGGAGCAAGGCTGTGAAAAAGATAGACTGGTCAGGTAGGAAGGACAAGAGACAGCTGTGGCAATGTCCACAGGCTGGTACCAAGCCATGTCAAGAGCTTCACAGGAAATCCCCTGACCCCCCCGCATACTAATGGACCCCTTGTGAAGGATTTATTGAAAGACATGGCCAAGACTGGCACAAAATGGGCAGACATAGATCAGCTGCAATATGCACCGACATCAAAGTCAAGTACTTGAAAGAAATGTAAAAACACTGAATAAATTTATGTGTAATGAGATAATTTGAGGTTTTTCCGTATGTAACATTTTTTCCTTTTATTTTAAGAGGGCAAGGAAATGTGTATTTAGAGGTGGCCTGCATTTGACCTAATATTTTAGGATCCTAATGAGGGCAAATATAAGACTAGTAGTCAAAAGCTGGGGTTGTTGCACTTAATCTGAAATATATAATTAAGTGTTATTTTTAAAATGCTAAGAATTGTTAAAGCTCATACCATAACTGTATCACTGTAGAGGGGAATTCTATTCAAGAATAGGTCTATCCCCATATGAGGTCACAACCCACAGTTTAAGAAGCACTGAAAGGGTTGTGAGTGACAAAGTTTAAGAAGCCCTGTACTATGTGATCTATGAGGTCCCTTTCAACTCCAAATTCTCTAAGTTTCCTAAAACTTTTATACCAAACCCATTCATTAAGTACTTTATGTTGATATTATATAATGAAATCAAAATTCCCAGGGAGATAATCTTCCATATGCCTTGACACTATGTATGTTCCTGGCCCTCATGCAATCATCTTCAAAATGGTAATAACTTTCTATGTAAGTGAATGTTAATATAAATTTAGTTTTGCTATTTAAAGTGCAAATATTTTGGTGAAATGTTTAGTGCTTGAAACTAGTGTCTGCTAATATTTATCTAGTATAAATATACTAACCAAAGTCACAGTAAAGTTTTATAGTTATATGTGCTACAAAGAAGAGGCAATAGGATAAAGTCGAGAGAAAGCACTGGACTTGAGAGTCAGCAAGAGCAGACATGATAGGATCAATATCTATTATGCTTCCATCTCTCCCCCATCATTGGGTTGAACTAGTTCTTATCTACAATGCAAGAGGGGGAGGTGAAGGGGAGTGAGTGAATCTTACTCTCCTCAGAACTGGCTCAGAGGAAATAGCACACACAATTAAGTTGGCTATAGAAATCTATCTTACCCCATAGGAAAGTAGGAGGAGAAGGTGGGAGAGGGGGGTGACAAGAGAGAGAGCAAGAATAGAAGAAACCAGGAGAGGGGAGGGGATGGCAGGGAATAGGACAGAGAGAAATACAGTTAGCAATAGTAACTGTGAAAAAAAATTTTAAGGAAGTTTCTCTGATAAAGGACTCATTTCTCTAACATATAGAGAATTGAGTCAAATTTTAAAAAATAAGAGCCATTCCCCAATTGAGAAATGATCAAAAGATATGATCAGTTTTCAGGTGAAATAATCAAAGCTATCTATAGCCATATGAAAAAATACTCTAACTCACTACTCATTGAAGAAATGCAAATTAAACCAATTCTGAGATACTACCTCATACCTTAGCTAATAGGACAGAAAAGGTAAATGACAAATGTTGGATGGGATGTGGGAGAAACGAGACATTAATGCACTGCTAGTGGAGTTGTGAACTGATTCAACCATTCTATAGAGCAATTTGGAACTATGCTCAAAGGGCTATAAAACCATGCATACCCTTTGACCTAGCAATGCCACTCCTAGGTCTATATCCCAAAAGAGATTTTAAAAAAACAAAAAGGAAAAGGACCTATATGTACAAAAATATTTACAGAAGTTCATTTCTGGGGGCAAAAAATTAGAAATTGAGGGAATAACTATTAATTGGGGAATGCCTAAGCAAGTTATAGCATGTGATTATGATGGAATACTATTGTACTATAAGAAATGATGAGCAGGACGCTCTCAGAAAAACTTGATACAAAGTAACAGCAATATTGTAAGAGGATCAGCTATTCTCGAAAATACAACGATCTAACACAACTTTGAAGGACTCACGATGAAAAACGCTATCCATCTGTAGAGAAAGAAATCATGGTTTCTGAATACAGATCTTAGCATACTTTTTAAAAATTTTCTTTCTTTTTCTTGAGATGATTTTTTTGTCTATGTTTTCTTTTATATCATGACTATCATGGATGTTCTGCATGACCACACATGTATAACCTGTAACACACAATGAGGTGAGGCGGGGAGGGAGAAGAGAGAGAATTTGAAACTCAAAGTTTTAAAAACGAATGTTAAAAATTATTTTTATGTGTAAGTGGTTAAAAATTTTAAAACAAATAAATAAATGGAGAAAAATAAAATAAAATGCCAAGAAGCTGTCCCCAAGATCTGACTCAGCCAGGGAGCTAAGGTTTGAGCTGCTTGGTGTTTGACGCAGCTTCCTAGTGGTCCCCATGGAGGGGACACGTGGGTGAGAAGGTGGGCCCTTCAGACTGGGTAGATGTCTGACGGCCATCAGAGTAACCGCACCCCACCTCTCTGGGAAGTGAACTAAGTGCTATGTCCTCATGGAATATCCATTTCACGCTATGGTGAAGTAACCATCTTTTTGTTGACTATTGGTTACCGGATGACCAGTTGGAGTCAATCCCAGGCCCTAAAATCTGGTTTCAAATCCTACCTCAGACATCTGCTAGATGTGTGACGCTGGACCTCCCTCAGTTTCCTTATCTGTAAATTAAGGGGGCTAGACTCTATTTCTTAAGTTCCTTCTAGCCCTAAATTTATCATATAAAGAAAATACTATAACAATAATAATAATAACATTTGCATTTATACAGTGTTTTCAGGTTTGCAAAGCACTACACACATTTTTTTAGATCCTCACAACAATCCTGTAAGGTCAGTTGCTATTACTATCCCCATTTTACAGATAAGGAAACTGAGGCTGAGAGAGGTTATGTGACTTATCTGAGGTAGTATTTGAACTCAGGTCTTCCTGGCTCCAAGTCCAGCACTCTTCCCTACTGCTTCACTTCACTGAAGATCTTTCTTTACGAAAGTCCATACTGATAAGATCCTGCATCGCCTGAAGTAACTGTGCATGTCACGCCTGACCTATGCTGGATGACTTTTCAGTTTCTCTGACAATACTTAGGTCCAGAACTTTCCACATACTACATTTAAAGGTGACAAAACATGGCTTAATGGATGGTCTCTAGTGCAAGTTTCCCTTAAAGGACTGAAAGTTTTAAAGTTAAAGATTTTCCTTATATAAAAACTTGCCTTTTTGTAACTTTTATCCATTGTTCCCAGGACAGCTCTCATGTCATATATATATATATATACATATATATATATACATATATATATATATATACGTATATATATATAACAATGCACAGAGGGTATAGGGGCAAAAGGCACAGTAAGTAGAGAGAGAAGTGACAAAAAGGGGAACAGAGACAGATGGCATGAGGAGAAGGAATGGGGTAGTGAAGGAAGGCTGGCAGTGTGGGGAACAGGGTGGGAAGGGGAAAGGCACAGAGTATCAATCATGTAACTATGGAGGTAGGAGCACTCATCAGCATGGACTCAATGGAGATGGAAGAATGTTTGGGGGCAAGGGGAGGGGAAGGAGGGAATAAGTCTCATTTTTATGAGGCTTTAGAAGGCAACAGATTAACTTTTATCTGTGCCATTATGGGATTAGTTCATTAATATATCCAAATTATCTCAAAAGCTGTTGACAAAACTTTAAAGCTAACATATCCACATCATCTTAATGTTATGAGAAATATCTGATGTTCTAACGGTCTTACAGTGGATGTCCAGAACTTGTCTGAGATTTACACATCACAGGACCAAAAGGCTTAAGCTTAGATAGCTTCCCCTGACTCGGCATATCTTACCAGGATGTAATTTTTGGTAAATATAAGATATGTGATAAATTATGCTCTTTTGACCTTTGGGACAGTTTGTAAGTGACTTCTAGGTGCCCCTTTGCAATGTTACTTCCTGTTACTGCTACTTTCTATTGGCTCTTATAAACTTATTTAACATACTGACTAGAAAGGGGAGGAGGGTAGCCAGGGAGACCAGACCAAGATACAATTTTAACACAAACTGCCTATATTGGACATTTCAAAATGGATGTCCCATAGGCACCTGAAATTCTGTGTCTAAAAAAGAACACATAACCCTTCACCCCAAGTCTTCCCCTCTTTTGAACCTCCCTATTTCTATGGAGAGTATTTCCACCAAGGTTCAAAATTTGGGAGCTGTCCTCACTCACCCCCATCCTACATAGCAAGTTAGTTGCTAAGTCTTACAGAGTTTAGCCTCCATAGTATTTCTGATCAGCATCCTTCTCTCCAACCAACCAATAAAAGGTATTTATTAAGCACCTACTAAGGACCAGGAACGGCATTAGGCACCAGGGAGAAAAAGACAATGAGTGAAGCAGCCACCAGTCACAATAAACTTACATTGCAATGGGAGAAATAACACAGACATATTTAAGAATGAACAGAATAATCTGTATAAAGGGTATACAATGTAGTTAAATACAGCATAATGTGAGAGAGGGGGCACTAGCCAATGAAGGGATTAAGAAATGCTTCACGTAGAAAGTGGTACGTGAACTAGATACCGAAATAAGAAAAATTCTATAAAGCAGAAGTGGAAGGAAGTACAACATTCACACAAATGGATGACAGTGGTGCTGATGCATGACAATGAGAAAGAGGGCACCATGTGTAAAGAACATAGAAAAGGCCAGTTCAGCTGGACTGCAGAATACAGGAGGGGGAACAATGCACAATGAGGCTGCAGAGATAAGCTGGTACTTTAGAAACTAAACAGAAATTGATATTGATTCTGGAGGTAAAAGAAAATTTGAGTTTTATCAAATTGGGAACTAACAGTCAAATCTGTGCCTAAGCATAATTACTTTGGCAACTGTGAAGGATGTAAATGTGGAGAGACTTGAGGCAGGGAGATCAATTAGGAGGGTGGAAAAATACAGATGAGGGATGATGAGGCCTCAACTAAGGTGGAAGCTGTAGGAGCTGAGAGAAGATAGATTTGAGAGGTGTTGTTGGGTGAGGGACAAAGAGGCATCCAGGATGACAGCAACAATACAAACCTGGGAGACAAGAAGGCGGGCAGTTCTTTCCACAGAAACTGGAAAGTTCTGGAAGAGGGAAGGATAAACCGAATTTGAATGCCTCTAGTATGAAATGTCAAATGGGCAGTTGGCTATGTGGGAATGAAGCTCAGAAGCAAGAGTGGGGCTGGACATACGGATCTCAACAGAGTAATGAAGCTGAGGAGGTCCCCAAAAAGAGACGGAGAAAAGAGTAAGTGGCCTAGGACAGAACCTTGGGGAACACCCACAGTGAGGGCAGCAAGGAGCAGGGAGAAAGAAAACCAGGAGAGAGCAACATCCTGAGAATCCAGAGAGAACAGAGTATCCAGAAAGAGGTGATCAAGAAGGGCAAAAGCAGCAGAAAGGTTGAGAAGGAGGAGGCCTGAGAAAAGACCATCAAGGATGGAAATAAGAAATCATTGGTAACTCTAGAGAGTGGTTTCAGTAGTGACGAGATCAGAAGTCACACTACAAAGGACTGAGGAGTAAGAGGAGAGGAAGAGGCAGTGAGTAAAGACAGCTTTTTCTAGGAGTTTGGTCCATTAAGGGAAGAGATATACAGGTTATGCTCATATGGCTCCCATCGTAGCTCAGGCCTTTGTTACCTCTTTCCTAAACTACCGTAACACCTTCCTTTCTCAAGTCTTTCTCCTTTCAAATCCAAAGTGACATTCCTAAAGTACATCTGAATATGTCCCTGTCTTATTCAATAAACTCCGGTGGCTGCATACAGTATAAAATGCAAAAGACTCTACTTGGCATTTAAAGCTCTTTATAGCCTGAATCCAACCTCTGTTTGCTATTATTGTTTAGATGTTGTCTAGTTATGGTTAACTCTTTGTGACCTGTTTGGGCTTTTCTTGGCAAAGATACTGGAATATCATCTCTTTCTCCAACTCACGTTAGTGACGAGAACACTGAGGCTGACAGGATTAAATGACTTGCCCAGGGTCACCCAGCGGATAACTCAGCAGGATGAGGCTTCCTGACTCCGGGCCTGGCGCTCTATCCACTGTAACCCTACCTGCCCTGCGGTGACCTGCCTCGTCAAGCTTCCCAGACTCACGTGCTGTCCTCCTCATCTCGCCTCTTAGGAGATCTGGCTCTTAGCTCAGCTCAAGCACCACAAGACATCTTTCATAATCCTTTGGCTGCCAGGACCTCCCTGTCCAAAACTGCCTTTTATTTACTTTTCACACATTTTGTATGTTCTTATATATGGTACATGTTTCTCCTAATAGAATATGAGGTGTCTGAGATCAGAAACTGTTTTATTTTGGTTTTGTATATTCAGTGCATGCACAGTGCCCAGCTGCTTCTATCCTGTCTGACTCTGTGACCCACTTGGGGTTTTCTTGGCAAAGGTACTGGAGTGGTTTGCCATTTCTTTTTCCAGCTTACTTTAGAGATGAGAAAACTGAGGCAAACAGGGGTAAGTGACTTGGGCAGGGTCGCACAGCTAGTAAACGTCTGAGGCAAGATTTAAATTTATGGAAGCTGAATCTTCATGATTCCAGGCCTGGCATTCTATCCACTAAAGCACCTCGCTGCTTCAATTACACAGATGACAACAGTCCTTCCCTTTCCACCTACAAATGTAGACACATACCTGCGTACATGTGGTAGGTCAGCCTTTCAATTAATTTCACTACAGTTCCTCCCTTAATGATAGGGATTCCACTTTGCAAGTTGTCTTCAAAGACAATGTTTTCTTCAGAGTCTTTCACAACGAAGCGATACACTTCTGGACTTGGCAGCCTCAGGGGCTGTTCATTTTCTTCTTTTAATAACACTGAATCTAGCATCCGATCGAGTGTACTCCGATACTGAAGAGAAATCAAGGCTGCCATCCAGTTGTTTTTCTCCTCAGTGGACTTGGCAGCAAATATAATGCTATTGTCATCTTTGGAAATCAACTCAAAGGCGTGCTTGTACTCAGAAGTGTCATCTTTATCACAGATTTGTATTTTCCTCATGACAAATTTTTCTTTCAATCTGTATTCTGCATTGCTATAACCTGGAATCCGGGATTGTCCATGATTAGTTTTACAGCTAATCATTAAGCCATCAAAAAGAAAAATGTGACGTTCGTGCTTAGCTCCTATTCTCATCAATGGGCCTTCCATGATAAATTCATTACAACACTGGCCAATATCTTTGCCCTCCCATCCATCAATATTTTTTTGAATTTCATTCATTTTTTTTATGGCTAGGTGCTTGCTCCGTATTTGACGATTATAAAACCGACAAACAGGATCCCTATAAAACACAACCAAAAAAAAAGTTTTTTCAGTTACTATTAAATCATAATTAAAACAAATATAAAATTAATACTATAAGAGCCATACCAAGTTACAAATGTTACACATCATCAATTCATATTAATTCATCAAACAAAATTAAATACAATACTATCTTTCAATTATTTCACTGATTCATAAGTAACTGTAACAAGTCATTTCCACTGTCACAAATTCCTTACTTTGTGAGATGAAAAAAATCACCTACTATGCATTATATACCTAATGAGGTAACTGAAGATGTAAAGAATAGTGAACTTCTTACATATCAGCTACAGAAAATTGTAGCACATGACCTACAGAATAATGATGTAGATTTTCTAGTGTAATTTAAAGGCAAATATTTAAATCATTTTCGGTATCTGTTAAAGACATGCAAAGTCAGTTTAAAAACATAAACCATGCCAACACATTTAATTCTCAACAATGACTGTTTGATTTTTTAAACTGCTGGATATATGCACCACCACCCGAGGAAATGATACATGTTCAGTATTAGAACTGAAACAAAAAACTATCATTACTAATCATACTTGGTCAGAAATCTAGAAATTAAGTCCAAGTATAGTTTGGGGATAGCTCATGCTTTTTTATAATCTGAACTCACGCAGGTCGCCGTCTAGGTGAATGCTTGTTGCAAATCCGTTCCATGCTACATCGGAAATTCAAAAGAGCAGTAATAGCTTGTTTCAAACATTCTCTGTCTTCTTGCTCTTCACTGCATTCTTGCAGTTGCTAAGAAAAATTGGAAAATCCAAAATAAAGTTTGTATTTTGGTTTCTTAACCTCAACTTTAAGAATAGCAAAAATATAAAAAAGCAAAGACAAAAGAAAAAACTATCAACAAACTAAAGCAATTTTTTTTAAACCACAAAAGAATAAACACAATAATAAGATTTAAGAGTCGAAAGGGACCTCAGCAGCCATCTGGCCCCAGTCATTCAGACACAAAAGGAAACTCAAAATAACAAACCTGACAAGTACTTATCCAGCCTTAACTTTAAAGACTTCCAAGGAGAGGAACCCATCCATTCTCAAAGTAAACCATTCCACTCTTGGATAGCTCTAATCATAAGCAAGTGTTTCCTGACATCAAACCTAAATTTGCCTTTTTGCAACTTCTACCCCCTGTTCCTAATTCTGCCCTCTGGGAGCAAATGGAACAAATCTAGTCTCTCCTTCATATGACAGTCCTTCAAATACTTGAAGACAGCTGTGCTATTCTCCCGAGTTTCCTTTTCTCCGGACTAAACATACCCAGTTCCTTTAATTGATTCTTACAGGACATAGACTCAAGGTCTTTCATCACCCCAACTGCCGTCATCTGAACACTCTGTGCAGCTTATCAATTGTACATAATCCCAATACTCGCAATGAGGTCTGACAAGGGCAGAGTACAAATGGATTATCACCTTCTTACTCCTGGAATCTGTTCATCTCTTAATATAACCCAAAATTACATTACCTTTTTTTGGCTGTCACATCACACTACTGACTTATATTAAGCTTGCAGTTCACTAAAACCCTAAGGATCTTTTTTCAGAACAATTGCTTTCTATCCATGATTCTCCCTTCTTATATTATACTGTATTAGCTATCCCTCCCAGCTCTGCATCTTCTCCAAATCGGAGAAGCATATAATTTATGCTTTTATCCAAATCACTGATAAAAATGTTAAACAGCTAAGCAGAGATTCCTAAGGCCTTCCAGTGGAGACCTGCCACAAAACATTACCAGTCTTTGAGTCTTTTCATCCAATGAATTATGAAGCCATCTGATCTTATCATTTCATCCACAGTTGACATATTATGGCCTGAGGGCCATATTTAGCTCTCTGCCTGTTTTTGTATAGCCAGAGAGCTCAGAATGGTTTTCGCATTCTGAAGTACAATAAAACTTTATTTAGAAATATAATACAGGGCAGCTAGGTAGAACAGTGAATAGAGCACCTGCCCTGGAATCAGAAGGACCTAAGTTCAAATCCAGCCTCAGCCACTTAACACTTACTAGCCGTGTGACCTTGGGCAAGTCACTTAACCCCAATTACCCCCTGCAAAAAAAGAAAAAAGAAATATAATACCATTCTTAGCTTACTAGTCATATAAATGTAGGCAGGCAGCAAAGCATTTAGCTAGTGGGCCGGATTTGCCAGCCCCTAATTTAGTAAGTAAGTCTAAGTTTCTCCACAAGAATAGAAGGAGATGCCTTATCAAAAACATTACCAAAATCTAGGCAAACCATAAGTACAGCATTCCCTCTGCCCCATATATTAGTTTGGTAATCATGTCAAAAAAGTTAATTAAGTTAGTCTGGTGTGGCCTGTTCTTAACAAAGCCAGGCTGGCTCTTTCTAATGATGGTCTCCCCTTCCAAATGTTAGCTAATCATTTCTTTAATAACCTGTTTTTAGAATTTTCCCAAGAACCAAAGTCAAGCTCACTAAGTTGTATTTGCAGACTTTTTTTTTTTCTTTTGGAAAATCGGAACATTGGCTCCTCTCCAACCTGATGATAACTCTTAGTTTTCCATTAACTTTCAAATGTCACTTGACAGTGTCTCAGCAATCATATCTACCTGTTCTTTCAGAACCCAAGGATGTAGCTCCAGAGACTTGAACTCATAAAGCTGGCTAAGTGCTACTCCTTATTATCTCCTTATTTATTCTAGGTTTCGAGTCCCAGTTAGTAATTTTAATTGTCATTTCTACTATAAAGGCCAGTCTCCTTTTCAGAGAAAACAGAAAAAATTACATACACAAAATGTACTTATTTCAAGACAACTTTTCCACAACCCATCTTTCTTGAACTCAACTACTACAAATATATTTCATATTCAAAATCAGGAGAAAAGATTGTGGGAGAGATTTCATAATAGTTTGCACAAGAATAAAGCTGCATTGTTGTTGTTTTTAAATTAAGGTGTCAGAAAGTACAAAACAATGTTAATTCATTTCTACTAGTTATTGTCAATACAAGAGATAAAGTATACCAAACAAGAAATGTATTTAGTTCTATGTTTCATAATAAACTGGAATGGTTCTTTCTGCAGATGACTACACGTCAGTTCTTTTGTTTGTTTGTTTTTAGTTTACAACATTCACTTCCACAAGATTTTGTTACAAATTTCCTCCCCGTCTCTCCCCTACCCAACACCCCAAAATTGCGATCCCACTGAAGATGCCCTCCCCCAATCTGCTCTCTCCTATATCCTCCCCCATTGCCCCTCCGACTTTCCAGCAGGGCAAGATGGATCTTCATACCCCAGTGCCTGTATATCTTATTTCTCAGTTGCACGTAAATAGTAATAATAATATTTTTTAAACATTTGATGTTACAACTTTGAATTCCAGGTTCTTTCCCTTCTTCCCTCGTCACCCTTACTGGGAAGACAAGCAATTCAATATAGGTTATATGTGTGTAGATAACACAAAACATTTCCACAGCAGATATATTGTGAAAGTACATGTCAGTTCTAATATCTTTGATAAGCAACACCATAAAGTCCATATTAAGTACCATATATAATAAGCACTATCATGGTAGCAAATAACTGAAAACAAAGGAGATTTAGGACTGACTAGACAAACTGTGACACGTGAATGCAATGCAATATTACTGGCTATGAGAAATTATGAATGTAACAAATACAAAGAGCAAAGTGAAGTAGGCAGAATAAGGAAACAATATATTCAACTACCATAATATCAATGGAATGAACAACACAAATAGAATCATCAAAACTGAATACGAAATTAGAAAGCTCAAACTTGATCCCAGAGATGAGATAGGAAAAGATATCTCCCCCTATTCCACTGAAAAGCTGAGGGGTGAGGGAGCTCTGCAGATATGCAACATTACAAATATTGTCATATATTGATTTTGCCAATTAAAAAAACCTTTATTATAAAATATAAAAGATAGCTCTCTGGGAATAAGTAAGGATGCAGAGGGGAATCTACATAATGTAAAAAGAAAAGATATCAGTCAAAATCTATTAAAAATAAAGACAGATACTAAGTGCAAAGCACTCTCACCTTGACACCCGATCTACTGCTAAGTCTTGTTGATTCTCCCTTTGCTACATCTCTTGTACGCGGCCCCTTTCTCTTCTCTGGCACTGCCACCCCCAGGTACAGGTCCGCACACCTACATTATTAAAGGAATCTTCTGGCTGCTCTGCCAGCCTCAAGTACCTCCTCAGTTCAGTCCATCCTCTCCTTAGCTGCCAAAGTTAGCTCTACAAAGAGGGGCTATGACTACATAAGACCTCCTACTGAATTACACTGCACTGGCTCCCTACTACCTCCAGAACTAAACCGAAGATTCACTGTTTGGCTTCTAAAGCCCTTTGTAACCTCCTCCCTTCTTACATTTCCAGTTTTCCTATACTTTACTTCCCTCCACGTACTCTACAATTCAGAAGCACTTGCCTCTTTGCTGTTCCTCATACATGAAGCTTCATATACCAACTCAGTACATTTCCATATCAAAAATGTTTTCCCTCCTCACTTCCTTGGCCTCCTTCAAGTCTTGGATTGCCTCTGCAGAAGGTCTTCCCAGAGCTCCTTAATGCCAGTGTTTTCCTTCTGAGATGACTTCCAATTCACCCTGTATATGTCTTGTATCAACTCTTGTTTGCAAACTACTTCCTTTCCTCCCATTAGAACATGAGGTCCTTGGTACCAAGGAACGTTTTTCCCTTTCTTATCCCTAGCACTTAACACAGGACACATAGTAAGGACCTAAATACTTGTTTAGCCTCGTTCAATAGCAAGGCACCTTTAGGAAGAGATAGGAGGCAATGCGTGCCAGCCGAGTCAAACCAGACTGCCCCTTGAACTGCCACGTCCCCTCAGCTGCAAATGGAGACAGTCCATTGCACCACCTTGCTGCCTCAATTTTGGCCACAGCGACTCTAAAAGAGCATTTACTACAGCACAGAGGCATTGTTATTTGTACCAATAGAGGAAGTAGTCACATCAACAAAGTTAGGGATCACTGTGTCTTTAAACATGAGTTGGAACAGAAAATTAGCATGAAAAACGTTCAACTAGTCAGATGACATTTCAGGTTCAATATTACTAAGTCTAAGATGAAAATAAACTTTTAGGCTAGAGTGAAGGTACATGCCTGCTTCCAGAGAGGCTGAGGCTAATAGATTGCTTGAGCTCAGAAGTTCTGAGCTACAGTGGAGCTTCAGAGGTCTGCACTAAAATCTGGCACCTCGGGTAGTGCCCAGGAGTAGGGGAACCACTAGTCAACTTAAAGAGGGGTAAACCAGTCCTCATTTTAAATGAAGCAGGTCAAAGCTCCCATGTGGATGAGTTGTGGCATTGAACCCTGTAATGCCAAGCAAAGGCAACTTTCAAGGTTTGGATTACCAGCATAGTAAACCCCATTTATTCAGTGACAGATTAAGGCAAACATTCACAGAACAGAGAAAATCAAAATACAGTGTAACTCATTCATTCAGCAAGTAAATTCTCAATTCAGGCCAGGTACTATTCCACCCCTGGACAGTACATTCATTTAGTCAGTCAAAGTCTCTCTTCTCAAATGGAGATTAGTTTCCAATCATAAACAAAGTACATTCATTTGGTCAATCACAGAGCACAAAAAAGTCAAAGGTTTTCCACCCCTGGATCACAACTTAATCACAATACCATCTGTTAATGCCAAGCACTTTCTCAAAAGGGATAGGAGAGCACAAAAGGCCCTCCACCCTTAAGCTACAACAAGGTTAAGATATCAACACAGCCTTCAATGCCCAAGGAGAGGTCCTGTCTTCATCTTGACCCAAGGCAAGTACTCAGCAATCCCAGTTCCTGGGAAGGTAAAGTCTAACAAAGCCACAACACACATTGCCAGTGTCCTCATCAAGTCACTCTCTGCCTGCAGAACAGTCCCAGAACCCCTGAAAACATCAGCAAGGCCCTCTTCCAGGATTTCTGTGCAGGTACCACAAGAAAATCCTCCTTCAGGGCTTCTGAACCAACAGCAAAGTTCCAGGACCCCTACAACAGCAGCACCATCCTTCACCAACAGGTGAATGTGGCAAAACAACATCAAAACAGACAGACAAAATACTAGCATCTCAGCCATGCCTCCTCAGCTCTTGGCAGCTCCAGGTGGCAGTTCTCAAAAGTCCTGGGCAGCTCCAACTGGCCCTCAGCGCTCCTCTCTCAGTAACTCTGGCCTTCTCCTCCTCGGGCCTTCTCTCAGCTTGGGCCTCTCTCCAAATTCACAGCTCCTATCAGTTCAGCCCTCTCTCTTCAAGTCAACAAGTCCATCCCACAAGTGGGATTCATAAGCTCTGGGTTTTAACACTCAACCCAAAAACCAAGCCAATACAGGGGCATCTCCAAATTCCATTACCATTGCAAGCCCATGAGTGGTTCAGGGAGACGCAGTCTTAAAAAAAAAACCTTTTCAAAATAAACTTTTCTATACTTAACCTTAAAGAAACAACATAAACCTAAATAAAGAAGCGCATATTCTGCTCTCAGCTCCCTAGAAGTCATGGGCTTAAGACATTTTTTGTTCAATTTGTTTTGTTCAAACAATGACAATGCTCACAGTAATGACAGAATTTAGAACTAAGATCAATTTTCAAACTTAAAAAATAAGGAGAATGTTTGTTTCTCTAAGCTTTTATACTTACCTCTAATAATTCAAAGTAGTGTGAACAATGGTAAACTGGCACTAGCATGAGGCGTGGGAGCACATACCGTACGGCCTCTTTAAAACCATCAGCAATGGACTGCAAGGGAAAAAAAATCATCTAAATCCCCACGTGTGAAATATACAGAATACAGCAAGACCATGATAGAACATAAACTTATCAAAAAGAAATAAAAATTAAAACTGAAGACCTAAAAGTGAAAACAACTTGTTTTCCTGAGGAGAAAATCATCTTCTGTAGCTAGAAAGACTAAAATTTTATTATTTTTTAAATGCTGATCTCCTAAATGGACATTTTTTTTCTCACAATAAAGAAGAGGGGAACAGACCAATGTTAAAGACAATCTTGAGGGCTGTAAAAATAAATTGTCTCATAAAAGAAGAGTGGAGTGTTAAAACATTTATATAATGTTTTACACAGGATTGTTATCTGAAGTCAAACTACAACCTAATACTTAACTTTTTTCTACATTCAAGTCATTCTGGGACCAAATCATATTGAGACCAAAATAAAACTCCAAATAAGTTGAAAAGTGGAGAATTTTCTATCTAATAGCTGCTGTGGGAACAGTCAAGATGTATCACACAGGTACTAGACTTGGAGTTAGAAGACCTGGGTTGAAGTCATAGCTAGGCCATTTAATAAACCTATGACTAAGTCTGATAACCCACTAACCTCGGGCTCTTCCTCTATAAAATGTAGATAATAAAACATGTATTCCTATCTTACAGATATAAGGGAAAGTACATTATAAAACTTTAAAGCATTATATAAATGAGCCATTATTCATGTAAGCAGGTACTATGATAGCAACTTGACTGATATGCACATTTTAAGTTTGATGTGTACAGAATATCCTCAAATTTTAATGAGAATTGATAAGGAGACATCTAAATTAGATAATCAGATTTTTTTTGTTTTTTAAATATAAATTGTGACTTCCAACAAAAATAACAAGCATGCAAGATGAAACAAAAAATGCTAAGATTAAAAATATGGAATTGGAGAAGATAGGAAGATTTATATGAAGTGATATAAAGTGAAGTAAATAGAACCAAGAAAAAAAAATACATAACGAAAACAACATAAACAGGGGGAAACTAAAATTGAATGCCATGTAATTACAATTATTAAGCTAGCCACTTATTTTCACAGAGGTAGAGGTAGAGTACAATATTGTATATATGTGAAAGATCTGATTGGTGTATTGGTTAGCTTTCCATTACAATATTTGTTACTCTTAAAATATAATATAGTCACTGACACTGGTATTTATCAATGATTATAAAAATGGAATTTGATAATGAGAGAAAGCTTACGGAAAATGAGATTTCTCTGTTATCTAACAGAAAAGGATGGAGGCTCAGAGTTAATTAATTATGGAAATATTTTTTGTTATTTTGGAAATCAGAATTTCCAAATTTCTAATTTTACCACTTATTTCTTCATTGCTTATAAGTCTACTGAAAGAATTAATAGGGCATCATGTCATTAGCAGGCTAAGGTGTTGGGGTTTTATAGGTTTGTTCCTAATAGTACCCTGTCAGAGAGCTACTGCTTAGGACCCTTACACCTGCATATATCACAAGGGCTGCTACAAACGACTCTTCTTGTGGACTTTTAAAAACCAGCAATTGGAGAAATAATTAGGGGACACCCATCCATAACATCAGTGGAGTAAAAGTAATGTTACTAGTTAGATTTTCACTGAATCAATTAGTCTGTCTGTAGTAGGCTTTTTGATGTCATCTGTAGCAAGAAGAGGGAAATATCAAGTTCATTTACTAAACTATTTTGCCCTGCATTATAATTCCTATCTAATCGCAGTATGCTCAAAATTGTTTTTTATCAGAGTTTTGCTCATCACTCGTGTTTTTGTCTATAGTCAGGTAATTAAAGCACTGATTATATTTATATATTAGAACGTTTCACCCAGAACTTTAACAGTTTTAAAACACTAAGTGCTTAACAAATATGTTAAATTTGAACTGAAATTAAATTTTGAATTCCAAAATAATTCTCACCCATGAAAATTCCTCCCCATTCCCACAGTTTCATCCCTTCTCCTCCCAAAAACCCTTCATTCAGAGATTTCCAAACCACAAGGCTTATACTGTGGTCTTCCTCTTTCTCCCACCACCAGACTTTGAACTGCTCTGCATAGAACCTTAAGTTCTGGTACATAACCTTTCACTTTATCTTGCCCTAAAGCACTCCCTGGACATTTCTGGACCATGCTCTCCTCTGCTTCTTTCTGCCTCTGGGCAGTCTTTATGTGGTGTTTTCACCGATCTGAATGTAGGTTCCATGAGAACAGGGACTGTCTCAATTAGCACAGTGACTGTAGGAAGTGCATACAGCTTTGTTCATTCATTCATTCATTCATTCCAATACGCCTCCCTCCGTCTGTGAGAGGTAATTATCTAGGGGTATGGAATGCTGCATGACCAAATTGCAAACATCTGCTGAATTATGGAGAAAAGTAAAGCATTTCAGAACAACACTTAATTCTGCTTCATTGACTACACTAAAGCCTTTGAGCGTGTGATTCGCAACAAAATGTGGCAAGTTCTCAAAGAGACGGGAGTAGCAGATCACCTTACTTGTCTCCTGAGGAACATGTACATAGGCCAAGAAACGACAGTTAGAACCAAAAAGGGAACAACTGATTGGTTTAAGATTGGACAAGAAGGATGATAAGGCTGCATATTGTCACCTTATTTAACACAAGCAAAGAAAATCATGAGAAATGCCAGGTTGGATGAATCAAAAGCTGGAATTAAGGTTGTCAGGAGAAATAGCAACAATCTCAGCTATCCAGACAATCCCACTTAGGACAGAAAGTGAAGGGGAATTAGGAAGCCTCTTGATGAGGAGGAAAGAGGAGAGTGTAAAAGGTAGCTTAAAGCAGCTCTTTTTGGAGTAGCAAAAAATTGGAAATTGAGGGGATGTCTATCAACTGCAGAATGGCTGAACAAGTTGTGGAATATGATTGTAATGAAATATTACTGTGCTAAAATAAATGATGAGAAGGCTGCTTTCAGAAAAACCTGGAAAGATTTATATGAACTGAGGCAAGATGAGGTGAGCAAAACCAGGAGGACATTGTACTCGATAACAGCAATATGTACAATGATCAACTGTAAATGGCTTGGCTCTTCTCAGCAATACAATGACCTAACAATTCCAAAAGACTCATGATGAAAGATGTTATCCACCTCCAGAGAAAGTATGATGGAGACCTGAATACAGATCAAAGCAGACTATTTTTTGCTGTCTGTATTTTTGTGGGTTTCTTTTTCTTTGGGTCTGTGTCTTCTTTCGCAACATGACTAATATGGTAATACATCTGGCATGACTGAACATATCTAACCTGTATCAAATTGCTTACCATCTCAGGAAGGAGAGAGGCAAGGGAGGGAGAGAAAATTTGTGACTCAAAATTTTTTAAAATGAATGTTAAAAATTGTCTTTACATGTAACTAGGGAAAAATAAAATAAAATCCCTCCAAAAAAACAATAGAATGGTAGTATCAAACCCAATCAGAAACACAGGACATTAATGCATACATATAGCACAGTGGGTCACATACTTTGTTTTAAAATTGATCTATATTTTACTGTATTTTTATTCTGTTAGATATTTTCAATTTGCATTTGAATTAGGGTTAGGCCACACTCAGGAGTGCTGTGGGTCATGTGTTTGACATCTCTGCTCTACTTTCCCTTTTACTTTTCTCAATGATTTCAACATCTGATTTACTCACTAAAAGAGCTTTGGCTTTGGAGTCACAGGCCCCTGAGTTGAATCTCAGCCTTGATTTTTATCTGTGTGATCCTGGGCAGGTCAGTTAATACTTCTGAGTCTCAGTTCCTTCAAGTGCACAGTCAAGTGACTGGATCAGATGACTGAAGCTCTAACCCTCAGAAACATCAACAACCACACCCTCATGGCTCCTTAACTCCCCAAACCTCTATCCCTATTCTACAAACACCTACCAGTGCTGTTGTTTATTAGATGCATCATCTTTAGAAACTAATATCCTGAACTCAGATATCCATATCTGACTAAAATCTCTTATAGTCTAGCTCTCCCACTTCTTCATTTGTACTGAACCTGCTCTTCGTCAAGTTTTATTAGAGATACGAAGAGAAAGATCATTTTCTCATTGAGGTATTCCTCCACCTGGGATGCCCAAATTCAGTCAATTAATTCCTCTGCAATCCTTCTTAAATATATCTTCTCCTTTCCATTTTCTTTTTTTTTCATTTATTTGCTTTTTGGAGGGGGGAAGGCAGGGCAATTGGGGTTAAGTGACTTGCCCAAGGTCACACAGCTAGTAAGTGTTAAGTGTCTGAGGCCGAATTTGAACTCAGGTCCTCCTGACTCCAGGGCCAGTACCCTATTCACTGCGCTTACCTAGCCACCCCCTCCTTTCCATTTTCTATTCAAATCAATTTAACAAACATTATTTAAGAGCCTCCTAAAGACAAAGCACTAATCTAAGTGGTAAGGCTACCAAAAGAAAAGTGAAAACAGTACTTGCCCTGAAGGAAGTAAGGCTTCAAAGAAGAAAATGTGAGGAGGGTATACATCCCAGAGATGCAAAGTCACAAAAGCAGAAGACGGAACATTATATAAAGAGGCAAGCTAGTAAGTTAGAATAGAGAATATAGAAAGGAGAACAAAATGAAATAAGGTAGTAGAAGTTAGAACATGAAATGATCTTTTCCTCCTTGGAAGTCTTATAATACTTTGTATTTCTTTTATGATGATACTTAAATTCAGCTGTGTATCACAGCTATTTTTGGTGGAGGAATGAAAGGAGAGAGGGATTGAGGAAGAGAGGAAGGAAGGAAGGAGGAGAGGAAGGAAAGAAGGAAAGATCCCTGTCTTCAGGGAGTTTACATTCTATTGGGGGGGGGAATCATACAGTAAAAAATCCAAAATAAATAACAAAAGGGTGGGAGTACCAACAACTAAGGAAATCGGGAAAGGCCTCTTGGAAGAGACAGCGTTTCAGTTACTGGTACAGAGCATTAAGGGTTCCAAAAGCCAGAGGGTAAGGAGGGAAAGCTTTGGGTGGGCTACGTTCTCCAGGCGCGAAGAACAGCTCATCAAAGGCAAGGACACAGAAAACGGAACATTATGTATGGGAACAGAAAGTAGTCCAATTTGGCTGAATCATAAAATGAATGGGAATGGGGAGAAGAGGGGAGGTTACCACACTGGAAAGACTGGCCAGAGATAGATGGTCATATACTTAACTGCCTAAAAGAGGAGTTTGTATTTGAAATTAGATGCAATAGGGCACCACTGACTCTTCTTCAACAGGGAAGAGAAACGGGCAGAACTGTGCTTTAGGAATATCAAGTTAGCCGTTTGTGAAAGATTAGGATTAGAGAGGGGAAAGGCTAGACAGAGCAAAACCAAACGAGAAGCTACTGAAGTAGTCTGGGCCGGGGCGGCTAGGTGGCGCAGTGAATAGAGCACTGGCCCTGGAGTCAGGAGGACCTGAGTTCAAATTCGACCTCAGACACCTGACACACTTACTAGCTGTGTGACTTTGGGCAAGTCACTTAACCCCTACTGCCCTCCCCCCCCCAAAAGAGTAGTAGTCTGGGTATTGCAACAGATAGGTGGTAAAAGTCTAAATAAGGGTGATGATCGTGGGGAATAGAGAGAAAGGGACAAATACGAGATATATTATGGAAGCAGAATTCAAAGAAATTGGCAACTGACAGGCTATAGAGAGCTGGGGAAAGTGAAAAGTTGAGGATGACTCCAAGACTGGGAATCTGGGTGATTAAAAGGATGGTAGTGCCCCAGACAAAAGTAAGGAAGTTGAGAGGAGGGGTGGGTTTTGGTGAAAGATAGCAAGTTCTGTTTTGGACATGTATCTCTTCTGGTTACTAAATTTTACTAAATCAATAGTATTAGCAGTGAAAAGTTAAAATTTTCAAATATATGAGATAAAAAGGATGAAAATTCCTAATGAAAAGAAGAGAAAATGTGTGGCATTTTCACTATCTGTATGCTTTTAATAACTGTGAAGATCATGACAACATATTGTATAAGTGAATATTTTCTTTCCTGATGTGTATGTGCACAAAGAATATTCACTGATGAAGGCAGAGTTCTCACTGAAATAAATGTATGTGAGTTTATTGTTTTTTGTGAAAATACATGTTTGACATTAGAATGAAAATTGATATTTAAATTAAATAAATTTATTTTCACTTTACATAAAGTCAACCTAGACAATAATGAAAAATGATAAAATGTGACAATGATTTAAACACATGCACTACAGTAAGAAGAATGTAATCAAAAACATTTTCTGGACAACAAATTTGCTGCATTTAAGTGATACAATTTTCAAAAATATTAGAATACTTACATAAACAAATGCCACAAAAAGCAAAAACTTTAGCCTATGGGGAAAAATTACTTGCTTAAATTGAGATGTATTCATCTGTAACAAGTAAGATGGCTGAGAAACTTTTCTGCAGATAAAAAATAGTCAAGCTATTGCCCTCTGTTTGAAGTGGCATCTAGATTCCAATCTAAATAAGTTTTCTACCAGTCAGATCTGTAAATCAGTTTGACAAACATGTATTAAGTCTATGCTGGTGCTGGGGAAGATCCAAAGTTCAAATAGGTCCTGCCCTCACGGACCACCCAGGCTAATAACTGCAATCTTCTGCATTTACTTGGTAACTCAAATGATCTTGTAGTCATCAGAATTGGAACCCTTAAGCCAACCCCAAAGTCTTAATTCAATTGAACCCGGAGTCTTGTCTTCCTTGCCTCTTTTAATTCTTAAAGGTGCCAGTATGTTCCTCAATATTGCTGTCAGCCTGAGTACACTGCCAACAGATTTCATATATGGTAACATATGTACCAATAAGCGACCATCCTAAGCGCATAACTGCTTCCGTAATGCCCCTGCTACTGGCATACAGTCAGTGATCAGTTATCATTCCACAGGAAGGCGTGAAAGCTGCTTGATTCCTACCAGAATTGCATGTATATGTTATGATTATCTACATAAATTTTATATCTACATTAATTTCCCTTTCTATACATCAGGTAAATATTTGTAAGACTCATACTTACACAAATGAAATTATTATAATAAATACTAATATATTTTTTCATGTTTCACTGCCTGAATAAAAACTGTTTATCACTGTTAAAAAAAAATAAGGAAACCACTTCAAAAAGGTCAACATTATTACTATGGTAGTTTTTTCTCTCTCACATGTGGCTGGGTTTCCAGAATAGGAATACCCTACACCTCATTCACTTTCATCTTATCAAATGAATTTGGGAGGCCAATTGTCATGCCCCTGAGCATGGAAAAATAATATGTTTGAATTTAAATTTACCTGAAAATGTAGAGAAACAGCAGGTTTGGACATCAAAGTATTGAAACGCTCGTGGAACTGTGGTGAAAGAATATCCTGTGACAAGGTTTCATATGGATCAAATGCTTGTTCCTTAAAAAAAAAAGTTTTTGGAAAGTAAAACAAGCTTAGTATACATCATTACAGATAAAAGTATTTTCATTTTCAGTATTACAATGGAACAATTTGCTCCAAAGACCAGATGGTGCCATAGATAAGTGTGCTGGGCCTAGAATCAGGAAGACCCGAGTTCAAGTATCTGTTTTTCTGTAAAATGGGGATAATGTTAGTAACAGCACCGCCTGCCTCCAGGGGTCGCTGTGAGGAACAAATGAGATGATTATTTGTAAACGTGCTCAGTATAGCTAGTGTTATATTCTTAGGACTTCAATTAGGTCTTGATATTTTGCTCTCTAAATTGCAAGGGTAAATACCAAATATAACTTACCTATAACTCCACCTGTATACTTTGAAAGGAATTTAAACAGTGTCTTTAAGCCTGGGAGTTCATACTGCCATCTCAAGATAAATGGGTGACACTGTGGCCCCAAGTGGCAAACGATGATCTATATGTACATGCATGTATATAGGCACATGTCTATTACAGTTGGTTTTCAGTCGTGTCCGACTGTTCATGACCCCATTTGGGGTTTTCTTGGCAAAGATACTGGAGTGGTTTTGCCATTTCTTTCTCCAGCTCATTTACAAATGAGAAAACTGAGGCAAACAGAGTTAAGTGACCTGTCCAGGGTCACATAACTGGTAAGAGTCTGAGACTGAATTTGAACTCAGGTCTTCCCAACTCCAGGCCAGGTGCTCAATCCACTGCACCACCTAGCTACCCCTATATACCATATGTCCAAATGTGTAGGTATATATGCATAAATGTATATACATACACACACAAAAAAAACTATTTTGGAGGAAGAGGCAAAAGAAAAGAGTGCCAATAAGCACAAGGAAAGCAAATTTGAAACTGTGGTCTGAAGATGTTAAAAAAAAAATCTACTATTACAAGTTGAATTCTAACCCTTAGGCACAATACATTTTCTTGAGGGACAGGTAGCTGGCACAATGGATACAGCATGAGCCCTGGAGTCAGGAAAACTCGAGTTAAAAATCTGGCCTCGGAGACTTACTGATTATAGGGCCCTGGGAAGGAAGTGAAGGAAGGGGGGAAGGAAGGAAGGAAAGAAGGAAGGAAAAGAGAGAAAGAGAAAGAGAGAAAGAGAAAAAGAAAGGAAAAAAGAAATTTTCTTAAATAGCTATATGAAATAACAGTGCTTCATCTCTGGCACACTTTTCAAGAATGTTAAAACATGTTAAGATATGAATGAGCATTAATAAGACAGTCTACATAGTTTACATGCAAATTTAAAAAGTATATTACCAAATTTTTATCCCCTAAAAAGTCTGTTGGTTTAAGATAACTGTTGAGTGCTTATTCCTCTGAAACTTCAAGGATGATTTCTGATCAATTTGTAATTTCATCACCTGAAATGTTTACTTGGACCACTTTAAGTCTATGTTATTATCTTTCAAAACTACAATCTGTTAATATGTTTGACAACTAAACCATAAAGATATAGGAATTCAAGAAAGCAAACACACTAATAAGAATAGAACTGAGAATTTCAGATAGCCTGCAAATGATTAACAACGTTGGTTTCCTCAACTAAAAAGTGAGTTAATAAAAATAATCCATTTTATCAGACTAATGTTGAATGAAGACAGATACCTAAGAATATCTTTTACATTAAGTATATGATACTTTACAGATTCCAGAAGTGAACTCCAATACCTTTATTAGCACACTATACAGGTGCAATACATACATTACTTTAAAAAGCTATTCACATAAAATTAATTTAAAGTAATTTGAAATAAATGGTTAAGCAGAAATACAGCACAGTACAAAAGTACAATATGCAATGCTTTCAGCTTACTGACTTAAAGAAAATTCAGTATTTTTATACTAGAAAATGTCTTCTCATTTTGGGCAGATAATTAACTAAATACTATGCAGCTTAGCAAGCAATTGAAATATTTTAGTGAAAATATAAATGTAATTTTGTAAACTTACTTCTGCTAGATCTTCAAAACAGCTTCCCGCCAAGGGATGAGGACTGCTTTCATCTGTCATCTCGACTGTGTCCTCAATCAAGCCTAAAAGCTTTACAGTCAGCTCGTGAATGTCTAAGATGTTGCTGAATATCCCTTCAATATCCTAAAGAAAATACAAATGAAAGTATCTGAAGCTAAAAATCTATGCTAAGAAGTTACCGAATAAAAATACTCTTACATAAGCTAAAGATGGAAAGGCATTCACATCTAAGAAGTCATGTTAATATTTTACAAGAAAGTTCCCACAAGATAAGCCATGAAATTCTACATAAAACAGGTTATATTAAAATATAAGAAAGAAGAAAAGGGTGGGGAGTTGGGAGAAGGTGGGGATAAAACATATAAAACTGAAGTCAATCAGTAAGAAGGAAGGAAAACACGATCCTCTGTGCCACAAGATAGAAAAGCAGGTTATTAGAAAAACAGAGATTCTAGGTAGTTCATCTTAAATACATGCTGTACTAATAGACCATTAAGGGCTTTAACTGTGAGCTGATGGCTGGCTTTCATAAAGAATAAATAAATTTTGAGTCCCAAGGCCTCTGTACAACAAAATTAGATTTACATCTATCTACTAAGGCAATAGACAAACTATTTACTCTGGAGGCATAAGTACATCCACATACTCAGGCAAACTAGGACCCTCAAAATGGCAATCTGGGATCAATTTTGCTCAGGGTTTCAATCCCTTTATATGACAAATCAATGTCATCACCTACAGAGGAAAAAAATCAAGTGTTTTATAGATGCTGATGGGTAAAAGAGATAAAACTGATGACCTGAGCCAATGAAATTATCTGCTTTCTTTCCTAGATACTATTCCATATACAACTTATGGCATTTTGTATAAATAAAAAGCATAATAGATTTTTAGTCTGGAGATCTGGGTTCTAGTCCAACCTCTGGCAGTAATCTGAAGTCACAATTTTGATGTCTCATGTTCTTCATCTACAAAAATAATAATCCCTGTCCTGTGAAAATCATATCAAATGAGAGATATAAGTACTCTGAAATTTTGAGAATACCTAATATCCAGTACTCAAATGGAGCTGTCATTTCACAGTTGTGGGCATTCCCTCCAATAATGCAAACTGAAATCTGTGCAACCTAGGTAATTCTTGTCCACACTCTTTGAAAAGTTCACCACAGGGGATCCAACCAACATTCTGAGAACTTCCCTCAATGTCACTTGACATTAAGAGGATGTCAGTGGAATGTATATTGTCCATCAGATTTCCTGTGCTCTTGTCACATGAGTCTCGTTTTCGTTCATGTTTTTTGGCAATAGCTTTTTTCTCTAGTTCTCCTTTCTTTCTAATTCTCCGTTTGTAATTGATGTGCTGTAGCCTGTTCATATCCACTATGCATTTCTATAATGCCATATTAGAAAGGCAGAAGAACAGATCTTTAAAAGAAAAAGACAATGGGTGCCATGGGGGTCATGAAGAGAACATAACTTGTTTTGAATTGTTTGGAAATTGGTGTTCCATAACTTGTAATCATAAAACTCTGATAGACTATTGGTGTTCCAAAAACAGGCCTTTATTTCAGGGAAAATTTTATGGCCATTTCTCAAAGGCAAACGAGCTTGCTTGCTTTCTCTCCTATTCAGCTCTGGGCCTGACTCACTATTACCCTACAACATCTATCTAAGATAACTGCCTAACTGTCAGGACAGCAGGCATTCTTTCTCTGCTTGGGAATGTAATCTGCATGTCTTCTACAAACAGGCACATGAAGAAGAATTCACCATTTACAGGAAATATGTCTACAACCTGGATTTGTTTTGGAACTGATCTAGTGACTGGTCAAGTTTGGTTCTGTGTTTGTTCTTTTCAGTGACATTTCTACCTCCTTTATTAGCATAGCTGGGGTTGTAAAGATAGAATCCTAGTGTAATGGTTTCACTGTCTTCGTTGATAAAAAGAATGTTATAAAATGTCTTAAAATCTCTTCTATCTTTTGCTTATTTCTTCTTCTTACAATTTCATCCTGACATGCCTGCAGAACGAGCTTGCTTAGCTTCCAAGCTTTCTTTAAACTGGCTTTACCCTCCAGTAGTTCTCTTTGTTTTATGAGATAATGTTGCTGCTCACAATCATTCACTATTCTAAGTGTTTACAAATAAGTTTGTATTCTAAACTCATTGTCTTTGGTTGACATATCCTTTAACTTGGCATGTAAAATATCAGTATAATATCTGGTGGGGAATTATAAAAACATTTTTAAACTAAGCAAATGCATTACAAAAAAATAAGGTCTACCAAAACAGCTTAGACTATCATCTGCTTGATTTCAGAGCTTAAGAAAAAGACTGAGAAAATTTAAGTTTGACTCTTTAGTGTTTATTTAGCCAGTACTATATAAGTACCACTCTCCTTTCACATAAGAAATACACATTTTGGAAGAAACAATAAACAGGTAGAGTAGCAAAGAAAGGAATGGATGACACCAAAAACAAGAAATGCAGAACAGTTCTTTAAAAGAAAAAGATAATGGGTGCCAGAAGGTAAAGGGGAAAAAAATGAAACTTTTCCTTTCCATTATAACATTTATTCTGAGACAAAGACATTCCCAGTCTATTATTTCTTCTCAGAAAAAGATCTCAATTCATCAGATTCTTTCTCCTAGAACTCATGTTTGGGGCATTCCTTTAACATAACATACATACATACAGGCTCCCAGGAAATTACCCTGATCACTTTAGACACCCGATATCAGAGAAAGCTTTCAGTCTTTCTGGTTTCCTCACCAATCTTATGTAGCATTTTAATATACTGGTGAAACAATTCAACTATTTTAAAAATCATACTAAGGCTAAAAAAAGAACATTTTTGTTCTATTACATCAATTTTGAAGATATTCATTATTCTAAGTTTGGTAAAAAGTTTTGAGATACGGAATATCAAAAGACCTAGGAATGGTACTTACAGAAGATGCAAACAGCTTTTTGTTTGAAAGGAAAGCCTCCCGAAATACTTTTATTATCAGATTTAATTCCCGTAGATACTGTCTTTCTTCAGCAATTTCAGTTCTGACTAAGTCATAGTAATTTAGTTCACCTGAAGAAAAGGATTCATCTTCACAGAGCGAAACCAAACCAATGTCATCCTGATCAAACATGTCCATTAAAACCTGATAAATATAAAATAGCATTTTACAAATGCCTATTACCAATTTGGTTTAAATTAACTCAATGTTCTTCATAATCATTACGTGAATAAATAATAAGAATGTACTATTATATAAGTTAACTATTATGAGGAAATGAAGAGCAAAAGTTTAAATCATAAGCCAAGACTATTGCAATATCCTCTTTCCAAGTCTCCCTGCTCCATTCTCTCAATTCAACAAACATTTATTAAGCATTTACTTCGTAAATGTAAATTGTACACTCTCTCCCCTCCTTCAGTCCATTCCTTAAAGACTGATGACAGAATGTTTTTCCAGGAAAAGTCAGTCTTCTGCTACAAACATCTTCTCTGGCTCCCTATGGTCTGCCAAGTGCCTACATACCAACAACAGGCATTCATTAAGCACTTACTGTGTGTCAGGCACTGTCTGAAATAGCAGGGATACAAAGGAAGGCAAAAATACACTCCCTGACCTCAAGAAGCTTACACTCTAACGTGGGAAACAACATGCAAACAAGGCATTCTCAGAGCAGATGAAAGTGCTGTAACAAAGGAAGACAGCAGCAGCAGCAGGGCTGGGAAGGGCCTCCTAAAAGTGAGTGCAGGGGGGCAGGATGTGCCAGGCACTTGGAAGAGCTGGTGCAAGGCATGAAGATGAGAGACAGTGTTGTGTTTAAGGAACCACAAGTAGGCCAATGTTGCTGGAATACAGAGCACGGAGAGGAATGCAGAAGAAGACTGAAAAGGTAGAAAGGTACAAGGTTATGAAAAACTTTAAAGAAAAAAATGGAAACAACAACAGCAACAACAACACTTGGGGGAAAAAGGAACCAGAACCGTGAGGACTCAAAGACAACACCATTACACAGCAGCATTTCCAGCCTGGGTGACTGGGAGGAGGGCGGTTTCCTCTACAGTAGGAGGGAATGTTGGGAAGCCAGGAGGATCTGGATGGGAAGACTCTCCCAAAATCTGACTCAAAATCACATTATTCCCTCTAGTTACTCCAGGCTCCAATCACACTAGACAGACTGTTCTCATCCTCCCAACAAACTTCGCTCTCCTCCTTGGGTAATTTTTCACTCTCCTCCCCATTCCTGGAATGCCCTCCCTCTTCCCTCTGCCTGTAGAACTCCTGTACATCGGAAACCATCTCGAAACCTGATGTCCCGCACCTTCCCCAAAAGATCCTCCCCCCCATACTTTGTATAAAAATTCTCCAATGTATTTTTAAACATTGTACATTATTACTACGAGTTATATCTTACGTCCATACTGAATATAAACAAGGACAGGGGCTGTAACGTACCTAAACTCCATACTATTATTCCCAGTGCCTAACACAGTATGCCTCACACACAGAAGATACTTCATTTTTGTTGAACAACGTCAGAATATTGTTGCTTTTGCTTTTTACAGAGTAAAAGTTAGGTAAAATGTGACCTTTCAAATAAACAAAATGCAAAGTAAATCTGACCATGAAGACAGATGGCAGAGTCCAAATGCATAATAAATCAAATATATTACCAAGTCATGTTTGGATGAATAAAAAAATACACTTTATGAAATACTTGTTAGTTTATCTCCTTTTTGTTTTTTTAATTTTATTTTCAGCTCAAATTCCTTCCTCCCTGACTCCTTCACTGCTGTCCATTGAAAAAGCAAGAAAAAGAAATCTACCTATAGACATGTATAATAAAACAAAATCAATTCCAGCATTAACCATGTGGAAAAAATAAAAGCCTCAGTCTACACAGAACCTATCCGCTCTCTATCTGGGGGACAATGGGAGGTTTCATCACGAGTGTGGCGCTCTCAAATCCTAGCTGGTTACTGCACTGATCAGCATTCCTAAGTCTATAAAAGTTATTTGTCTTTGTTGCTGCCCTGGTCCTGTTCACTTTATTCTGCTTCAGTTCATATGAGTATTCTCAGGTTTCTCTGAAACCATCCCCTACATCATTTCTTACAGCACAATAGTATTCCATTAAACTTGTATACTATAACATGTTCAACAATCCCCTAATTGGCAGGCACCACCTCAGTTTCCTATTCTCCGCCATCATGAAAAGACCTGCCATAAATATTTTTTGTGTAAACATGGGTCCTTTTCCTCTTTCTTTAATCTCTTTGGGCTGTAGACTTACTAGCTAGATCATTAGGTCAAAGGGTAAGAACAGTTTAATAGCTTTTCAAGCACAGTTACAAACTGCTTTCCAAAAAAGTGGGACCAGTTCACAGCTCCACCAACCACATGCTGATGCACCTGTCTTCACATAGCCCTTCCAGCTTTTTTTTTCCCACTTTCCCTTTTTTGTCAATGTCGCCAATTTGACAGTTATGAGGTGGCACCACAGAGTTGTTTTAATTTGCAATTCTTATTTGTGATTGAAAGCATTTTTTCATATATCTATTGATACTTCAGATTTTTTCCTCTGAAAATTGCCTACTCATATAATTTGACCATTTATAAACTGGGAAATGATTCCTTTTAAAAAATAAAATTAAATTAATTCAGTCCCCTATATGTCTTTTAAAAAATGAGATCTTTATTAAAAAACTTTTTCTAAAGATCTTTTTCTTCCAAATCTCCTGCTTCTCTTCTAATTTTAATTGCCCTTGTGCAAACGCTTTTTAATTTTATGCAACCAAAATTATTCACTTTACCTCCTGGTATTCTTTCTAGACCTTGGTCATGAATGCTTCTGCTATGGCAGGTAATTTCTTCCATGCACCTATAATTTGTTTAAGATACCACCCTTTATATCTAAATCACACAGCCACCTGGCACATGTCTAGGTATATACAGTGTGAGAAGTTGATATAGACCTATGACTAACTATAGCATCAATTTTACTTTGTCAATTTGAATGGGTTTGCAAAAGTACAAAACCAAGGCATTTTAAGAAATAAAGCTTTGATCTCTGACTTCCCTTTAACATGATCAGAAATTTGGAACAATAAAGGACCTTAGACATTATCTTAGCCTCTTCCTTTTAAAGGACAATGTATCTGAAGCCACAGAGAGGTCAACTGATCTGCCCAAAGTCACATTTATTCCTCTACATTAAAGCATGTAACATTTGTACTAAAGGTTTGAGTTCAAAGGAGGAAGGAATCATCAACAAATATAGTATACTTCATTAATAAGGGAAATTACTAGGGAATAAAATGTTACAGTAAGTGAAATTTGTAGATAATGAAAACTCACCCTTTTAAAGGCCCACACTTTTATTTTATGGAAATCTTTCTAAAATGTATTCCAAACTTCCCTGCTTTCATAAACAAGAGCATAGTGAATAAACAGTTATCTTTGTGAAAAGCCTGTACAAAGAAACAGAATTGATCATTTTGCTAATTGTTCTTCCCTGCTTTATATTATTTAGGAATGTAGGAACAAAGAAAGGAGTCATTTTCACAGTTTTCTCTCCAACATATCTAGTAAAAAGGATTCAGATCAGGGGAATTTAACTTTTTTGTGTCATCTATCCTTTGACAGTCTGATAAAGCCTAGAAAAGGGGTCTAGTAAACCCCTGCTCAAAATAATGTTTTAAAAAGCATAAACTAAAATATATAGGATTATAAAGGAGACCAACTGTATAATGGAAATGTAGTTAGCAAAAGATCTGCCTTAATGGATCTCCAATTTAGATCTAGTATAAAACTAGGGAAAGACTGAGTCAATCAATCACCCCATCCTGAGGCCTTTATTAGATGAGAACACATCTTAATTGAATCAGAGGTCTGAGCTATGTGTGAACAAAGCCTAAACATCTCCTTGAATTACTAATCTTAGACCAGGAGTAGGGAAACTGCCACAGGTTCCCCACCCCTAAAACAGACGTAGAATAAATATGGGCAAAGTTATTGATTAATTTAGATGTCTTTGAAAGCCATGGGATGAACTGAAATGATGCCCTTTACACAGAGTGTTTGGACTGACCAAAGAGATCTAGTCATGTCCTGTGGGCTGTCTATAACCCAAAGTTACTATTTATAACCCAAGAGAATTAGCTTATTGGGAGAAGCTTCCAGCAAAGCCCCTAGGAAGGGATCTCTTAGGGGAGAAGAAGTAGGAGGGGAGAGTCAGCCTTAAGTCTCCTCTCTCCCCTCACACCTTTGGCCAGAGGAGGAACCTGAGAACTTCAGAGAATCAGCCCTTTTGACTGAAATGCTAAGTGTCCCTGGGAGAAAGTAACAGCTGGAGGCAGTTTCTCTATCAGGATCCATGAACAAACTAGACACATTATAAAAAATCAGATTAAAGGTTCCATGAGGAGCCCTGCAGAAAAGCTACACTATCCCTAGGGAGCACATCTTGAAGAGCCATATCCCCCATAAGGGAGAAAAACGGAATTCTAATGAGCTGTGAGTTATTTTGCCACCTGTGCTTTAAATTGAGTCTATTTTCCCCTGGATTCTGCATATACTGGTAAGAAAGTATGTCACAGAATATCACCATGCTAAATATCTGTTTCCAATGGCTAATTAAACTGACTGATATCAGCTGATAATCCTACCTGAAAGTACAGCAGTATTGGCATACAAATTATTGTACTAGAAAACCATGTTCCCTAAAACATGAGGTCAGATGCAGCACCTATGCTCTACAGACCCAGGCTGCTGGTATGAATGGATGTTGAGATTTGTGGTCTGGGATTTGTGCTGAAATGGGACCCTAGATTTAGAACTAGAAGAGACCTCAGAAGTCATTTGGTCTACCCTCCACACATCTTACAGATTAAGTAACTGAGTTCCATAGAGTTAGTGACCTGCTCAAGATCACACAAGGCATAAATGACAGAGGTGGGATTTGAACTCAGATTCTATGATTTCAAAGCTAATATTTTTCCCATTTCAATGAATATAAGACTTGTCTTTAAAAATCTGCTAATAAGGTTTCAATGAAATCACATTTTTAAAAGATCAAAATGGCAATAACAAAGGGTAAGACTCATTACCATCAAAACTATTTTAAAGTGAAAATCATTTCTGAAACTACAGAATAGAACCATATTATAATTACTACATGAATCTGGACAAAATATGGAACAGGAAATCTCATTAACTAACTGCACATAAGAGAACTGAAAACCTCAGTGCTGAGAATAATTTCATGCAGCAAGTCTAAGCAGTGATACAGCATGCAAGTGTCATCTTTAAGTACTGTGAGATGAAGCTGCCCTACACTTTTAAAGAACAGTTAGAAATCAGGAAAGTTTTACATTTCAAAGGAACTTTCGAGCTAACAGTACACTACGCCTATTAAATTTCTTAAACCTAGGTCATTTCCTCATAGATACAGAAGAATAAAATCTGATGGAAGAGTAAAACTTTAATTTTAAAAAATGTTATTAAAAATAAACATTTAATTGTAAACAAAGTAAGTGCCGATCCATGAGGGAATGGCTAAATAGTTTATGGTATGTTAAATTAATATGATAAATACAGAAAAGCACAGGACAATTTACATGAACTGATATAAACTGAAGAAAGCAGAATCAGAAAAAACAACACACACAAGGACTACAACAATGGAAATAACCACAATAGAACAACTAACACTGAATGTTGCAAAATTATAAAGATCACGGGACCCCAAAGAAGAGAGATGATAATCATCCTGGGAATCACACCAGGGTCAATACATCACTCTTTGAAGAGGCAGAGGACTGCGGGAGAGGAATTCTCTGTCTGATTTCAGACTTTTTCAACATGTTGGTTGGTTTGTTGAACTGTTTTCTCTCTGTTTTATTCTGTTATGAGGAATGGCTCTTTGTGTAGGGAAAGGAAGGTTACATGGTAGGCGATGCAAAAAGGAAAGCTATAAATAAAATTTTATTTTAAAAAATAAAGTTTGAAAAGAACTGTGAAAAGAAAAACAAACTTGCAAATAAGGAAGGAAGGTGTACCATGAGAAAGGGTGTTGAGTTTGGAACCGGAGGACCTAAGAAAGTTGACAGGATTTGTATGACCATAGGCAAGTCGCTTAACTTCTCTTCAGTTCAGTGTCCTCACCTATAAAATGATAGGCCTTTTCACTCTAGATCTACATATAACATGGGTGTTACTACTTCATGCCTTTGAAACGCTGGACAAGTCACTCAATCTCTGGGCCTCAGTTATACATTTGGAAGATGAGGAAGTTAGATTACAGAGCCTCAGAAATACCTTCCAGCTCCAAAGTTCTTATTTTCAAAGGACAACAAAGCTTATTTCGTGATTCCCACAACAGTGGTAAGCTACAAGGTCCAAGAAGAACAGTTTACTTGTACTTGTCACCTAAGGTCCTACTTCCCTTGTGAAGGATCCCTGAGGGCAGGCCCTGTTTCCCTTTGTCCTCTGTTCACTTCTATCCCTCTCCATTTGCCTCTTTTCTCTCCCCTCTTCTCTCTCTCCTACCTTGTAGCTTTTAAAATGTTATTATACTTAAGTAGCTTCATTTTCCCTGTTCTTTTTCCTTTCTAAAACAGGTAAGATCTTTTAATTTATTCATTCACTCACTAAAAACAAAAAGAACTGAATTAATAAGTTCATTTTAAAATTGTGTGTAGACTTTATTTTTTTCCGTTTTTAAATTTTATACTTTTCAATTAACAAAAGTCTATTTTCTCTCCTTGTCACTTCTCCTTCCCTACTAGGGAGAAAAAAAAAGCCATGGAACTATATGGGCTCCTGAAAAGCAGAAAATTTCCCAACCTGACATAGAGTAAAAATTTGATATAAGCAACCCATAGAACCTATCCTAAACTCTAACACCAACATTATAAAAAAGATTTCCAGAAAAACTACAAAATCAATTATAAAAAAGTAAAAGAAATTAGAATGTTAAATATAAAAGCTGTGTGACCCTAGGCAAGTCAATTCATCTTTCCAATCAGTCTCTTCAGAAGTAAAATGATTAGAACACGAGCACCTCCTACAGATCATATGCTGCTGTTTGTCTTTCATTCTGGAAGAGGACCATGACATCAAGGAGGTGAAGCCATGACACACAATGGAATTTTTGGATTTAAGTGAGGGAGGGGAGCTGTGCAAAGCTCTGAAGCCATCTGGGTCCAGTGGCTAGATATGGATAAAGATACCTGGAGATGGCCCAGGATGCAGTGGAGGACCTTGACCTTGTCAAGCTAAGGTCTTTAACAGTTCTCAGTTTGACTGAGGCAGCACCTATTCCATGATTAAGGCTTAATAAGAAATGAGGCAAAGAATGGTCTCTTTAAAAAAAAATTGATCTAGGAGGGGAAGACCCTCAGAGTTTCTGGCCAAAATAGAAAAACTGGTATTTACATTCATTCTGAGTCAATTAGGACCCAAAAAATGACCAAGTAGGACTTGGCCTGGGACCTATTGTTGGCCAATCAATGACAGCCAAAGTGATTTGGTGTTAAGGCTGGTGTTTAAAAGAAATAAAATAAAATAAAATAAAAACAAAAAAAGTTTCAGAGATTAAAATTTACATTCCTTTGGGCAGAGCACCCACAGGTAAGGGTGTTATACCCTATAAGGAAAGAGACGGAGAAAAGAAAGGAGAGAACAAGAAAGGGAGGGGAAAAGGAAAGAAAGGAGGGAGGGAAGGAGGAAAGAGGCAGGAAGAGGAAGGAAGGGAAAAGAAAGAAAGCCCTCCCTCACTTAAAACCAATTCACTTGCATGTCCTGGCATCACCTCCCAGATGTCATGGTCCTCTTTGAGGAGGAAGGACAAACAGTAACCTCTATGAGTCACAAAGGAGCTGCCCACCAGGAACCAAACTGCCAGTCTGCCAATATCTCATAGGATTCTTATAAGGAAAGCATTTTGTAAATCTTAAATTGTTACTGAAATATGAAATATGCTATCTATTAAAAGAAATAATTATGCTACAAATAAATTTAAAGAATCGTTTGTTCTTACCTTATCTGCACACATTGATACTTTAATGTCCTGCTGGGATATTTCATAATGTCTGATATTAAAAACATAATTACCAGCCAATTTCAGAATATCAGCTGAGATATACTCCAATACAGCCACAATATAAAGAGAGACATGATAATCTACTTTATACCCTAAAACTTCCTGCATGGAAAAAATGATAAGAGGAAAAAAGATGCAACTGTTAATTTTAAAAAAATAACATTCTACTAGGCAACAAGTTGATTAAAATCATTATTTAAATGATGATCCTATAAAGAACTTTTTATGATTTTACCATCCAAAATGATATGGCCTTTGAAATTTCATTATACTGAAATTAATCCTAAAAGCTAAAGAATAAATTACAACATAAGACAAAGAATGAAAGGATACATATTCCACAGACTTGTAATACAAGACAAGGACTCTCATTTATCCTTTGTCCCCCAGAAGTCAGTCACTATACCTATGTCAACATCCTCTGATCATAAACTAATATGGCAATCCATACTGAACAAAAAATAAGCCCTAAACTGGATTTCTCTGGATGCTTCCGATTTCAGATTCAGAAACCTATCATGTTAGCTTTAATTATGGGTGTTACCATCTAAGAACTATAGAAACTCATTAACAACTTTCCAATTGATGTAAGGTCACAGACAGTCAAAGCAAAGTCTTTTGCCTTCTAATAGTTACTTTTTTAAAAAAGAATTTTATTCTTTAGAAAAGAATTAGAAACCCTAGTGTGATATACAATAATTTCACATAATACCCATGAAAACCCAATTCATGACTAAAGCATGAAAACAGTGGTACATACACCCTGCCTATACCTGCCCTCTGCCTCTAAGCACCTTATTTCTTTCTGTAAATATTCTATTTGCATGAAACATAATGAGGAATGGTAGTTCCCAAAGTCTCCAGGGTATGGATTGCTAGCACTGCTCCACAAATACAGGGTATCCCAAAAATCAAAAGTTTGAATAGCTGAAAAGTGTACTAACACTTTGGGGACACCCTGTATAACCAATACACCCTAACACAGAGAACTGACTGAATGATCATTTATTAAGCATTAAGTATTATTATTATTTATTAAGTATTATTATGAAATACTCTAACAAAAGTTACAAAAGAGTTGTATCTAAATTTATGGAAATAATCTTACCAATGTAATACTTCTATGTTTGGTTAACAGAAAATTATTTCAAATAAATGATTTTAAAATAAACACACACTATATAAATATAAATAAAAGATTATTTACAATAAAGATATGCCTTTGAATTTTTAATACCTTCAACAAAGGATGAATTTTGTCCACAGGTAACAAGAGAGGGGTTCTTCGTTTTCGTTTTTCTATGGCAGACTGTGCATCAGCAATAGCCCACTTGTCAATTGGATGAGGAAAAGTCTTTTGAACACGTTCCTGTTCATATTACAGAAACATGTTTGTACTTAAGTTTTCACAGAGATATTCATAAAATACAAAACCAAAATAAAACTTAACTTAAACATTATCCTTAACTTTGCAAAAGATACTGACTCATTATTTCTTCAGCCTTCCTAATGCAGATTTTTTGAATATGTTTGTGTTTTTTGCAAGAGTGTACTAAGATAAGAAGGACAATGTTCTCATGTATAGCAAGGTCTGAGGTTGACAACCTAACTTGTAGGTGACTTCTCAGTCTGCTATTTGTCTCACTTCTGTAGTTAATTTCATAATCCCAAATTCTAGCATAACCTAAAGATTTATTTGTATATATCTCTGTTAATTGAAAAAATTTTAACACCTCTCACACTTGATCCCAACTAAGCTCAAAAGCCCCACTCCAGTTCATCAAATATTATTTATTCGATAAACCTGGGAATTCTCCTTTCCCATAAAAATAGCTAATTATATCTGTTGATATATTACAACTACCAATCTCCTAGAAATAACCACTTAAATTATTGAATGTACAATCTATTGACAATTAAATCAATAATAAAACAAAACATAATTCTAAGTGGAGTGTTCTATACTGCCACCTCAGGAATTACAGAAGTCCTGGACTTCTGGATTGAATCAGAGACATGACCTAGGTGAGAGTAAGGACTAGACAATATTTTTGAATGAATCAATCAAAGGCATTTTGAATAGGTACAAAAAAATCCTCGATCAATTTGGAAATAGTGGATAATGAGATGACATTATACAGGAAGTGTATTGGCCTAGCGGAAGAAACTTGTTTAAGTCCTAAGGGACTTACATAAAGTAGCAAACTACTTCAAATTCTGGGATTCCAGTGGCAAACCAAGGGAGCAAGGTTTTGAACTTCTTATCAATATCCAAGCAGGGCCTCAGAAACAGAAATGGCTGGTGGCCATGTCCATATGAAGAAAGACAGTCTCAGGAGTCTACAAACAGGCCAGCAGAAAACTACACTATTACATAAGGAGAACTTCCTAAGGACTCCATGAAAAAAAGAAAAGAATTTCCAGAAAAATGATGTCCAGGAGCTGTGTTATCCCCTTTGTCCAAACACGTACTCTAAGCTTATATCCACTTTCCTCTGCACTCCATATGTATTTATGGAAGAGGGTGCCCCTAGTTTAAAGGGATGTTTTTCTCCCAAATATTCTTACTGTACCACCTTAGTAAATACACATTTCTAAAAGCTAAATAAATTTGGTTGGCTCATTGGCATCAACTAATAATCAGAGGGAAACACATAATGGGGATGCAGGAGAAGCCTCCATCTGCTGACTCAGCCCTACTCTGTATGAGTGGGGAATTGAGAGAGTGACCCCAGAACATGTGACATATACTTATCAACAATATTTTAGTTATGGCAATATCTAGCCCAAGTCACCTCAAAAAATGACTGTAACTATGGATTGACTTGCTTTAGAAAAGCCAGTCCTACACCATTTAAATCACAATGCCTTAAAAAGTCTCTTCATAACTGATGCTGAGTGAAGTGAGCAAAGCCAGGAGAACACTGTCCACAGCAACAGCAACACTGTGCAGAGATCCACTATGATAGACTTAGCTCTTCTCAACAATACAACGAGCTAAGACAATTCCAAAAGACTCATGATGGAAAATGCTGTCCACATCCAGAGAAAGAACTGTATCAAATCTGAATGCACATCAAAGCAGACTATTTCCAGTTGTTTTTCTTTCTCATGGGTTTTCCCTTTTTTTATGATTCTTTTTTCACAACATGACTAATGCTGAAATATGCTTAATATGGTCATATATGTATAACCTATATTAGAGTGCTTGCCGTCTTAGGAAGGAGAGAGAGGAGGATGGGAGGGACGAAGAAAAAAACTGAAACTCAAAATCTTATATAAGTGAATGTTGAAAACTAAAAAAAAATTTTTTTTAAATAAACTTTTGTTTAAAAGTCTCTTCATAGAATCATTTTCATTCTCTACAAAAGAAAAGGATGAGGGACTCCTGTGATTTCACTGGTATAAGGAATTCCTAGGTAACAAAATACCCTTTACCAATTCAAGTCAGCACCTCCAACAGCTACCAAGAGCACTAAGAAAGTGTATTGCAATAGCCAATATTTGTCAGGGATGAAATTTGAACCCAGGTCCAACTCAAGGTCAGCTCTCTACCACTATACCATACTGTCTCTGTCTTTCTTAAGAAGGGTTTTTGTAGTTTAATAACGAAAGATCTCTGTCTTCTCCAGTCATGACAGGAAAGTTATGTTTGTCAGTCATCTGAGGCTCACCCCTCATATAATTAGCTCCATGTTTCTTCGAAAAATAATAATTAAAATGATTTTTTCAAGAAAAATTTTCCTCCTCTGCTGTCTTCTCCTTAGTTTCTCCCAAACCATCTCCATTAATCTTCTCTTCTCAGTTTTTTTTTCCAACTACCATGACAGAATTCTCTCACAGAATGACTGTTAAACTTTATTCTTCAAGTTTCTTAGGAATAGTAACTAGAACCTCTGTAGGAAAGGGGTCTGAGACAGGTGCTACAAGAGTAAAGAATTCTTTAAGAGAGGAAATTCTGAACAGAGATCATCAGGAATATGCAAGATGTAAATGCAAGAGGATAGATATTATACGTATTATGTGAAATTACATACCAGATGATTTTATAATAAGGTTCCTAATGTAATAGCTTCCATTCATATTAGTAGGAACAAATAAGATTCCCGGGCCAGCTTTAGGTATAATAACAGGGATTCAATAACAAGGGTGATGGAAGGAATTAGATGGAATGATAAGACTTTTTGGGGGTGGATTTAGGATGGTTATTGGTGAAACACACCTTTGAAAGCCCTATACTGCAGAAAAATATAGTGCCTTCTCAATTAACATTATGGTATGGACAACTACATTTTTATAAACATATACAAATTAGTTTAATGTATTTTATCAGGCTTTTCTATTTTAAGACATTACTCTCCAAAATTTTAACAAACTGAAAACTAACATCTTGAAAACAATTAACAAGCCAGAGGTAAAAACTATTGTGCCTTTTTCAAACTCCTTTTAATTGTACAGATTTAATATTCAAATCTGATTGAACACACAGACTTGGTAAATAAATGATTCAATTTTATGAATCCTTAAAAATCCTACTAGCTAAAAAGCACTTTAAAATTAAAGTGGTTTTTTTTAATTAGAAGCATCTCCTAATTTTAGAACAAATTTTAAAAGTAACAAATAATATAGCCCAAAGTATTCTTTTTGAAGGTCAAGCTGAGATTAGCAAATATTTCTGATTTAATTTCCTTTGAACTGATAGCCAAAATAATTATTTTAAAGCAAGCTTGACCTAATTTACAGTCGGTTTTTTTTAAAGTTTGAGCATACAAGCTTATGAGTAGTGATGGCTGAGTATGTTTTGTTACTATGATTTCCAAGGTGAATCAGTCCAGGACAGCATTTGAAATAAAATTAACGTATCTTTTCTTACCTCTACATCTTGAACAGTCCTTGGCTGTGCAATGCATAATTTATTTAGCAGTTGAAGGATCAACTCTTCAATATAATATAGAGAATCTTCTTTTGCTGACAGATTGGGGTGAACTTGATGCTGAACCTACAAAGACAATTACTTTATTACTTGTTGGTAAAAAAAAAAAAGGTATTCAATAAAAGTCAAGAGGACAGGATATATACAATTTGTAATACTTTATTTTAAAATTACAACAAAAGGATGAGGCAAAAAATACATTGCTTCTTATTTTTCCTTGTAGGTTTTTTTCTTGTCATGGAGGATCAACTGGAAAAAGGTCATTATTTTACAATTGTAGAGTTTCCCTGAGGAAATGATAGCCAGGCAGGAAAAGAAGAAAAGACACAAACATCACAGGGAAACAAATGATGCTTTAAAAATATTCAGGAATTTTTAACACCCTCTGTAAAATAAACTATTCTTTATTTTCTGCCTACTTCTGGCAACATTCCTTTTTTGGAAAATGGATGTGACTTGATAATGTCAATTAAATTCATATAAAAAAGTAGAAGTGAATATATATTATGGCATGAAACATCAGGGAGGAATTCGGTTCCACTACATAGATAGTAATCTCAAGGGGAACACCAGATATCATGAAGGCAGAATCAAGAAAACTTTGGTAACAGATTGGGTAAGTGAGGAGGGGGGAAGAGAGTAAGGAGTTGAGCACAACACCTAGGTTATAAGCCTGGGTGACTGGGAAGATGGTAGAGCCCTTGATAGTAACAGAGTAGTGCCATTGATAGTAACAGGGAAGTTCTGAAGATTAGCAGGCAGAGGAAGGGAAGAGGAGAGGGAATTAAGATGTTGAGTGTAAGATGTCTATGGGACAGATAGTTCAGCTAGTTCAAAATGTCCAATAGGCAGTTGGTAATATGAGACAGGAAGACAGGGGGAGGTTGAATAAATATGTCTAAAGAATCATTTGCATGTAGAAATGATAATTGAGGCCATAGGAAGTGATGAGATCACCAAAAGAAAAAGTATGCAGAGGTCAGCAAGCTACCTGAAGGCCGAATGCTGTGAGCTAAGAATGCTTTCTTTTTTTACATTTTTAAATGCACTAAAACCTTATTTTAAAATGTAAAAATCACTTTTGGTTTATAAAGTAGTTTGACGATGGCTGGAATCAAAAGACAAGAGAAGACCCAGGACAGAACTTTGGGGGACATCCATGGCTGGTGGTCTGGATGAAGATCCAACAAAGAAGACTGAGGAATAGTGAAATAAGTAGAAGAACCAGAACAGAATAGTGTCATAGAAACCTAGAGAGAAGACAGCATCAGGGAGAAGGTGTTTCAAAAAAGACAGTGTTTCTAAATTGGGTATCTTGGCCTAAAGGAGAGTGGGGGGAAGGGGATGAGAGAAGGAAGGAAGGAGGAGAGGGCAGGCTGGCAGGGAGGGTTGTTAGAAGCATTCCCTTCTGTAAAGGCACAGGGACAAAGTAGAGAACAGAACAAGTGGGAGGTGGAATAGGAAGGAGGGAAATATAGTCAGTCTTATACAGTATGTCCATTGTAGAGATGTTCTGCATAACTACACACATATGGCCTGTGTTGAATTGCTTATCTTTCCAATGGGAGCGGGTGACGACTGAGGAAGGGAAAGAATCTACAACTTAAAGTTCTAAAATCAAATATTAAGAATATGTGTGTGTGTGTGTGTGTGTGTGTGTGTATAATTATCATTATTATTATTTACATGTAACTGGGAAATAAGATATACAGGTACTGGGGTAGGGAGATCCATTTTGCCCTACTGGAAAATCAGAGGGATGATGGGGGAGGATACAGGAGAGAGCAGATTGGGGGAGGGGGTATACAGTGGGATTGCTGTTTTGGGGTAATGGGTAGGGGAAAGACGGGGAGAAAATGTGTAACTCAAAATCTCATGGAAATGAATAATGTAAACTAAAAATAAACAAAAGTTTAAAAAAAAGACAGTGTTTCAAAGCCAGCAAAGGATAAATATGGGGGGCGGCATAGACTAGATTTGGCGATTAAAAGATCATTAGTAGGGCCCCGACCAGCAGCTGCAATGGACTTCAGGAGAGTGGATCACCAGCAGCAATGGCGGTTTCCAGAATTATCAACCCATAAATGCCAAAGAAAAAGTGAGAGGTTGGGGGGCGGAGCCAAGATGGCAGCGTAGCAGCAGCAACATATCACAGCTCTCACATAGCCACCCCAAAATACCCATAAAATATGACTCTAAACTAATCCTAGAACTCCAAAATACACACAAATATACTTTCCACTAAAGTCAGCTCGGCTACACGGAACCATATCAGCACTGAGAACTGAAACCAGCCCGGCCTGAAGCCCTGGCTGAGCCCCAGGGTGGCTGGACAGGAGGAGCCGAGGAGCCTCTGGTGAGTGGATTAGCAGCAGCTGCAGCGTTCAGAACTAGGTCAGTGGGTCTTGCGAAATTAGGAGAGAAAAGCAGTCTGGCCAAAAGGCCTCCAGGGCTGGAAAGTGAAAGGCAGAGGTTTTGCACCCGCCTCCGTGTTGCAGCTTCAGCACCCACGGCCTGCAGACAGTAGGGGGACTAAGGGATTGTTCTGAGGCCAAGTGCTCTCGCGTTGAGCGGCCTGGATCCAGATTGTGGTCTTGGGCCTCGGTCCTGTGAGTCTTCATTATCCAGTGAGCTAAGTAAGTAGGAAAGGGACCCAGCACCTTCCTGAGAGCTACGGCAGCCAGGAGGACCCCAGCGATTTGGGACAGAGCTTTCCCTTCTGGAAGCAGAGCCCCAAAAGAGATTAAAAAAAAAATTACGGACTGACCAACCATGAGTAAGAATAAGCATAAGAAACAAAGTAAGAACAGCATGCAAACCCTAGATTCTCTCTTTGGGGAAAAGAAGGACCATGGCAGAGAGAGGAAGGAGGAGAGTGCAGCCAGAGCACCCCCACCAGGGGCCTCCAATAAACATGAAGATTGCCTTAAAGCTAGAGATGAGCTGAAGAAGGAGTCTGAAAACCAAATAAGAGAAGTGGAAGAAAAATTGGGAGGAGAAATAAGAATATTGCAAGAAAATCATGAAAAGAGAGTCAGCAATCTGACTGAAGAAATCAACACCCTAAAAAATAGATTAACTCAAATGACAAAAGAGGCCCAAAAAGCCAATGAGGAGAAGAATGCCTTCAAAAGTCGCCTTTGCCAGATGGAGAAAGAATCTCAAAAGCACTCTGAAGAGAATAATTCCGTCAAAATTAGAGTGGAGCAAATGGAAGCAAATGACTTCATGAGAAATCA
>CM053589.1:12900255-12934080 GCA_028646515.1 Pseudochirops corinnae
CTGGGCATCTTGCCACATAGAAGAGTAGGGGGAAGGGGGATGAGAGGTAGGATGATGGAGGGGAGGGCAGGGTGAGGGAGAGGGCTGAAGAATATTCATATTTCTGTAGAGGGACAGGGACAGGGTGGAGAGTGGTTGGGGGGGGCAGGGTAGGAAGAAGGGACATGAAATCAGACTCTTACTATGGAGAGGTTCTGCATAATTTCACATGTTCAGCCTGTATTTGATTGCTTGTCCTTCCAGTGGGGGTGGGTGACGAGGGAGGAAGAGAAAGAATCTAGAATCTAAAGTTCGATAATCAAATGTTAAAAATAGATATCTATATACATATATATATATATATGCAATTATTATTATCATTATTATTAACTACATCCAACTGGAACTTGAGATACAAAGGCACTGTGGTTGGGAGATCCATCCTGCCCTACCGAAAAGTCAGAGGGGTGAGGGGGGAAGACATAGGAGAGAATAGACTGGGGCAGGGGGGATACACTGGGATGGCTGTTTTGGGGTAGTGGGTAAGGGGAAAGATGGGGAGAAAATATGTAACTCAAAATCTTGTGGAAATGAATGATGCAAACTAAAATAAAATTTAAAAAAGAAAAGAAAAAAAAAAGAAAAAAGTGAGAGGTCAGTGTAGAACTCTGTTGGAACTGGGGCGGGGGAGGGACAGAGAAGCGGGTCCAGCCCCTGCCTCTGGAGCTAGAAGTGGTGGAGGTGCAGCAGCCCTACAGCTGCCTCCACATGGCAGCTTCAGAGCTCCTAGCCTACAGATTGTTGGGGGGCCAAGCAACCACTCAGAGGGTAATCACTCTTGCTTTAACCTGCCTGGATCTGGATTGTGGTCTTGGGTGGTGGTCCTGAGATGCATGATCAGTGAGTCAGAGCTTGTGGGGGCTAGAGAGAAGGCATCCTCCTAATAGCTCCGGCAATGACGAAAACCCCAGCAATTTGGGACAAAGCTCTCCCCTCTGGAAGCAGAGTTCTACTGTAGCAAAAAGCTCAAAAATCAAGCAGTTGAGTACCAACATGAGCAAGCAAAGGAAATACAGCAATCCAACTTTGGATTCCTTTTTAGGGGACAAAAAGGATCAAAGCATGGAATGGGAGGAAGATAATGAAGTCAGAACTCCTGCACCAAAAGCTTCCAAGGAAAATATTAATAGGTTATAGGCCATGGAGGAGCTCAAGAAGGATTTTGAAAATCAAGTAAGAGAAGTGGAGGAAAAATTGGGAAGCGAAATGAGAATGATGCAAGAAAATCATAAAAAGGGGCAGCTAGGTGGTACAGTGAATAGAGCACCAGCCCTAGAGTCAGGAGGACCTGAGTTCAAATCTGACCTCAGACACTTGACACCCTTACTAGCCATGTGACTTAGGGCAAGTCACTTAACCCCAATTGCCCTCCAAAAAGCAAAAAACAACAACAACAACAGAAAATCATGAAAAGAGTCAACAACCTGACTGAAGGAAATAACACCTTAAAAACTAGATTAATTCAAATGGCAAAAGAGGTCCAAAAAGCCAATAAGCAGAAGAATGCCTTAAAAAGCCGAATTTGCCAGATGGAAAAAGAATCTCAAAAGCTCAGTGAAGAGAATAATTCCTTCATAATTAGATTGGAGCAAATGGAAGCTAATGACTTTGTGAGAAATCAAGATACTATTAAACAGATCCAAATGGAAAAAAGAAGACAATGCGAAATATCTCATTGAAAAAAACAGTGACCTGGAAAATAGATCCAGGGAATCTATCACACACACACACACACACACACACACACACACACACACACACACTCATATAGAAAACAGGAAGGAGAGAACATGTAAGAATCAGTGGACTCCTGAAAACCATAATCAAAAATTTTAAGAGTCTGGATACCACATTCTAAGAAACTGTCAACAAAAATTACAGATTTACCAGATGACAAAGTGTAAAAAAAGAAAAGATAATGAATATGCCAGTCATGTTTTGGGAAAACTTCCAAAATAAAAAACCCCCAAGAATATCATGGCCAAAACCTAGAACGTTCAAGTCAAAGAAAAAAACACTGCAAAGCAAACAGAATGAACTGAAATACAATTGAATATATGTGACTTGGCAATACCTACGAAAAAAGGTTAGAAAATCTTGCAACACAATATCCTTATAACCAAAAGACAAAGGCTTAAAAAGATACATAATGAGACATACATTTTCAGAAATGGCCAATGGGTAGATGCTTTGCGTAAGCATGCTACCTTATTGCAAGAAAGGGGTTGTTTGGTTGGTTGTTGTTGGGTTTTTTTTTTGAGAGAGAATGCATCCATGAAGCATTTTTTTAAATGCACTGAAGAGAATCAAAACAGGTTCAAAGGGAAACAGATAATCGGACTAGTATATAACTAAGTAAGGTGTTAAACTTGATATGTTCTTTTTAAAAAGCTTTCTAAAAAAAAGTTTTAAAAAGTTTTTTCTTTTAAAAAAGTTGTGTGTAATCAAGACTGATGGTTTCATATACAACCTTCTTAGTCTGTTCTTTGTATATGGAAATGTTTGTGTTTATGTTCAAATGTGTTCAGAATATTTAAAAAATTTTAATTTAAAATTAACTATCTACTGATAGTTAAATATATGTAATGTTACAGCAACAAGGTGAGGCTAGATTGTTCCAAAGGACAAGACTTTCAATCACATCAAGTAAGGACACAAAGATTAGGGAGTAGAAGGATCTGAAAAGCTGATTTCTTCACCTAAAACTTAAGAAAGTGAAAGGATTTTCACAAACACATGAGAAAAGCATCTAAAGCAGTGGTTTTCAACCTTCCTAATGCCGCGACCCTTTAATACAGTTCCTCATGTTGTGGTGACCCCCAACCATAAAATTATTTTCGTTGCTACTTTATAACTGTAATTTTGCTACTGTTATGAATCATAATGTAAATATCTGATAGGCAGGATGTATTTTCATGGTTACAAATTAAACATAATCCACAGGTTGAGAACCACTGATCTAAAGGGTCCATAATACTTAGTAAAATGAAATCTGACTCCTTTCCCCCAAAGGAAATCAAATGAAAAACTCTAAAACAATACCTATTTTTCAACAGAAAGAATTCATTATTCTCTCCTCATATTTCCTCAAACTGGCATCTCTTCCAAAATTTTCTGTTGCAATCAATGATAGTACCATTCTTCTTCCACAGTAAATTTTCAGTTTTCTTTCCCTCTTCCCAAAACTCCCAAGTTCCATCTGTCACAAAATGCTGGATTTTTTGGGCTCTCATAACTTCACATCCAAATTACTTCAACAGACCACATGTTAACTTATCTTCTGTTTCTCTCCATTTTAATCCTGCACATGACTTTTGTATAAACATTTCTTTTACTGGAGTAGGGGTAAGGCATTTTACTTATTTATTCATGTTAAAGAAAGAAGAGCACAGCAGAAGTACAAAAACGTACTGGGACCTCCAAAGAAGGAACTGAACCTGTCTTAAAAATAATTTTCAATTTTTTATTATTCTAATGTAACAGAAGACTGACCAATCAGAATCTGGTCCTAAGACCTCTGCTTGCTACCAAATCATATGGAAAAAGCTGGTAAGCCTTCTTCGAGAACTGACTGAATTGTCTGCGCCCCGCTCTTCCACTTCAGAGTACATACAGTTATTCTATAACGATCAATTGACCCTATGGTGAAGAGGGCTCTTAATTGGCTGCTAACTTAGAAGTGAATGTGCGTTTTAAAGGTACTAATTAGCCATCAAATGGAAATCTCTTTCCTGTCTGGCTGCATTTGAGTGAAGAGAGAAGACTGCTGGAAGGTCTATAAGGTTCTGGGAAGAGAGAAAGAATTAGTACCAGCAGCCTTTTCTCCCCACCAAAGTCAAAACCAACCCTGAGCACAGGGCCTTGCTGCTGCTTAGATTTATAGCAAAATGTTCAAGTTCATTGTACAGGCAGGGTTGAAATCAATCTACCCCATTTAGCCTAGATGCATTTTTCAGGTGAGAACACATCTTGATTAATCAAATGAAAAGGATGAACAAGACCTAAACATCTAATTAGTCTTGATTGAGTCTGAAAAGTTCTTAGATGAGCCAGAGCAATGCTGAGAGTGTTAATATTAGTCAAAAAACTGCATCACACCCTGTGAGTTACCTGTTCCAAAGTCTTGGCAAAGTTTATTTTTTTTGGCAGGAGGAAGGCAGGGCAATTGAGGTTAAGTGACTTGTCCAAGGTCTCACAGCTAAGTAAGTGTTAAGTATGTCAGGCTGGATTTGAACTCAGGTCCTCCTGACTCCAGGGCCTGTGCTCTATTCACTGCACCACCTAGCCACCCCTTGGTGTAGTCTTAAATAAAAGTGGTGATTATGGACATTATGATCATAATGGAAAAGTTTCCAGCTTCTCTCCATAACATATAACGCTGCCTATTGGTTTTATGCTAGTAGAGAAAGGTCCATTTATTGCTGAGCTTTTTATTTTTTATTAACCCAAATATATGTTGTACTGTTTTTAAAAAGTCTTTTTGTACATCTATTAATATAATCATATGATTTTTATTATTTTTTAAATTAACATGATATATAATATGTATGTGTGTATATATATATATTATATATATGTAACTATATATATATATATAGTTTTCCTAATACCGAACCTTGTCTTGCTGATATAAATACAACCTGGTCATAATATACAGTTTTCTAAATATGTCGTTATACCATCTTTGCAAATATTTTCTTTAACATGTACTTTAACATTTTTTTAGCATCTATATTCATTAGAGAGGGGCGGTTAGGTGACACAGTGACACAGTGCCAGTATTAAAGAAATCAACTGCCAACCCTTGAGGATTATCCCTAAGAGTGCTGGAAGGAAAAGTAGCCAGCAGCCCTCTAGGGACCAAACCTGCTAGTGCTCGGTAGTGGAGAGTGAGCTCCAGACAATTTTTCTACATTTTTAAAAACTTGTTTTTTAACAAATTAGAGGGTGCTCATTCATATTAGCATGCAAACAAATTCAAATTCACAAGCCTGCTTTACAGAATAGAGATAATAGTAGAAAGAAGAGTGAACTCATAATCAGGAAGCCTAGACCTAGGTTTGGATTCTGCTTCCATTGCTTCTACCACTTACAAGTAGTATGACTATGGGCAAGTCACAACCTCTCTTAAGTTTCAGTTTCTTCATCTATAAAACTGGAATGATAATAAGCATAACAATAACTCTACCCACTATAATGTGAAAGAGATGAAATCTGCTTTAGCAGCAGGAGTGGAAACGTTTATGAAGTCATCAGTCTTCTGAAGTCCTGAAGACGTGTTCCAAACTGTGAGGCACACGGAGCATTACCGAATGCCTGCTGAATTAGACATTCAGTACTAGCACCACTGGTCAGGTTTTAGATCAATTCAGTACCCAGGTAATTACCAAAACATTAAGTGATGTTGTCCTAACAAACTTTCGGGCCCAAGTGATCTGCTAATGTAAGACAGATTAAATCATTTATATTTCTCTCTTGACATCCGATTAGCTTTGAAGAGAAATCCTACTATTCCTCTGGTATGAAGACTAGGGAAATTCTTAGCATAATGTGACTGTAATACTCCAAAAAAAGAAAAAAAATAAAATAACGCTCACTATGCATATCTTTACAATTATTAGAATGTTTTCTTTTAAAAATATGTAAAGGCAAACTAAATTGCTAGTTTTATCAGTTTATGGAAGCATTTAAAATTTCCAAAAAGTTAAACAGACTTGTACAAATAAATGTGTTTATTCATACATGTCAAGTCCAAGAAATCAGGCAATAAGGCTAAACAGAAATTTAACAATCACTTTTAATACTTTTTATTACTTTTAATACTTTTTACTTGCATGAATTTCAAGTCATTTAACCTCTCCATCATCTGTCAAAATAAGGATACAATACTGGATGACTGCTAAAGAGATCCCTTCTACTTCAAAATTCATGGCCTACTTAAATTTTCACTGGAATCACCTAAGTTTATAGTCTTGCTGTAAGTGAATCATGACTCTGGAAATATGATGCAGTATTATGCAGCTAAAAGTGCAAGTAACACATTAAAAAATCATTTTCTCAAGCAACCTTCTTGAGCAATTAAGTAAGTAGTTCTCAAAACTTAAAACTGGAGGAAGGGTCTTAAAAATAATTTAGTTCAACTCTCTCATTTTAACACATGAGCAAATTAAGGTCTAGTGAGGTTAGGTGACTTGACCAAGGACAAAGATATGGTGAGTATAGCAGAGCCAGAATTTCAAGTCCTTGTAGAAGGTTCCTTCCATTGTCAAGACTGTGGTTTATAAAATAATCAGAATTATTTTAGCAAATAATTCACAAAGCTGTTTTAACATGAAAAAATATGACGTTAATAATACAAATTTTATTTTAAATAACTAAAAAATCCCAAGTGCTATATTTCAACAATAAAAACCAAAGAAAAATATTAAAATCCCACCCATAAACCACTCCAGCAGGGAATCAAGATGACAGTGATAGACAGCAACCTAATGTAGTTCTCTAAGCATTCTACATCTTAGGATTCCAGGGACATAAGTAAAATAAACATTACCTTATAAATATAAACTCACTTAACATAGTTTCCTAGAAGACTGGTCAGAAAAAAGCACAATTAAAATAGTTTACAATTCCAATGTTCATTTAACAAGTTGGGCTTCTATTCTAGTTACTCCATTTTTAAAAATTACAATAGAGTGCTTCGTTTGTACAAGATAGATAAGACATGAAATCGATCTGATGTGACTACAGAGTGGGCATAAAACTGTGATCAACGTTATCTGAAATCACTGTCCAAACAAAACCAAAACACTATACCCCAGAAGTGTTTTCCCAATTTACATTTATTATTTCCTCCATCATCAAGTATTTAAGGGTCAAAAACTTTATCAATCAGAATGAAGATGAATTAAAAGTCACTGGAAACAATAACAGCTTCAAGATGTTCAATTAAAACAAAATACTGGAGCAAAACAAAATTCAAAATGGATGTTCTATAAATGGAAGTTGAAATTGCACTTAAGCTGATGAAGTCAGGGAGAATGGCTAGAAGAGACCAACCACATATTGAAGAAAAACACGCTGGATGCAATCTAATCATGAAAGCATTGCCAGATCGCTTCACAATATTATTACTCACTCTTCTTCCAAAATCAATCAAGAGACTATCAATAGCTACCAACTCATGTGCCTTTCTCATCTTTATAAAATATTTATAAGAACAATTCATATCCACATTTGGCATACTCAATGAAAATATAAGAAGGAACACACAGGCTTTTACAAATGATCTTTCTATGATAAACAATGTCTTTATGGTCACCCAACTGATTGAAAGGTACAGGGAATAATTACAAGAACCTGCTGTGTTTAATGGTGATTAAAACAACAGTCTCCAAAGTGGGGGCCAGTATCCCCAAGCACGGCAGAAAACATTCAATAGGGATACAGAAAGAAAATGTAGACCTGGACCTTCCTATTCTCAATATGGCCAGTTTCTCAGGAAGACAGACTTTCTAAGAAGCTGCTGAGGCTGAGGTGGATTGTTACTTCTTTCCCTCTAGGGCAGTGGTTCTCAACCTTCCTAATGCCCCGACCCTTTAATACCGGTATGTGGGTGTTATCTGCATGTGGGCGGACCCGCCTGGAGATAGAGGAGCGGTGTCTCGGTTCCTAAGACCATCAGAAATATGTGTTTTCTGATGGTCTTAGGCAACCCCTGTGACCCCTGTGAAAGGGTCATTCGACCCCCAAAGGGGTCGCAACCCACAGGTTGAGAACCGCTGCTCTAGGGTATATATAGGGGTGAATGAGGAGCAAGGAGTCTGGTAGGGAGGGAGAGCAGGGTATGAACAGCTACAGAGAGAAGCAGACATGGGGACTTCAGGGAAGGATGAAGAGAACAGGGGATAGCAGGGTCGAGGAGTCTTGAGCTGGAGTGCCCATAAAAGTGGCAGGCTACATAAGACTTATCAGGGGTACAGCTGGGCACAGGCCAGTTGAGGCAGTAGACCTAGCAGGCTGATAGAATGTAACAATCGGTCAGGGAGTATTTGTTAATCACCTACTAGGTGTACACTACTATGTTCAAGGGATATGAAAACAAAAGTGAGAGTCCCTGAAGGAGCTTACATTGTATCAGGGAAGACATCATGTACACATATGGTATGGTTCAGGCTTTTCAGTTGTGACTGACTCTATGACACCATTGGGGATTTTCTTGGGAGATACTAGAGGGATTTGCCATTTCCTTCTCCAGTTCATTTTATAGATGAGAAAACTGAGACAGAGTTAAGTGAGTTGCCCAGGGTCACACAGCAAGTATCTGAGGGTAGATATGAACTCAAGCCTTCCTGACTTTGGGCCCAACATTCTATTCACTGTGCACTCAGCTGCCCTATGTACAAGTATTGGTTTATACCCTCCCTCCCCAAAAAAAGATAATCTTGGGGAAATCACTAGCAGCTTGGGGGGTGAAAGGTAGAAAAGGAATCAGGAACAGCATCATGTAGAAGATGGTCCCTGAACTGAGTGCTAAAGGAAACAAAGGATTCTTGGAGATGGCAGTGAGAAGAAAATACATTCTTGTAACAGAGGCCAGCAGAAGGAAGATGAGGTGTCTTGTACAATGAGCAGTGAGCAGTAAGATGCCCAGTTTGGCTGGACCAAAGATATTGTGAAGGAGAATAATGTGTAACAAAACTGCAAAAGTAGATGGAAGCCAGGGTGGCTAGGTGGTGCAGTGAATAGAGGACTGGCTCTGGAATCAGAAGAACCTGAGTTCAAATCCAGCCTCAGACACTTAACATTTACTAACTGTGTGATAACCCCAACTGCCCTGCTTTCCCACCTCCAAAAAAAGCAAAAGCAAACAAAAAAAAAGTAGACAGAAGCCAGGTAGTGAACAGCTTTAAATGCCAAACAGAAAATGATGCGGAAACCTATAATAAAGAAAACAATGAATGGGGATTATTCCAAAAAAATTGTCCTTGAGATGATATTAAGATGTTGAGAAAAGCAAAGAATGATGGTAGAAAATAATAGAGAGCAGATAGGTTCTTGTATCCTTAGTTCTGTAAGTTACTTTGTAAAGCCTTGTTCTGCAAAGAAAAAAGAATTAGGATACTGAAGCTTCACAAAGCAAATAGATCTCAGTCCTCTATGTGACTTGTGACTCACTCATCAGGCAGGGCCTTTCAAGAACTGCCTCTATCATTCTGGGTAAACGTAGCTACTAAGTACCAATATAGATTGCAGAGGGATTTTGTGGTGGAACAGGCATTTTCTTGACTCAATGTCCCTGACTTTCTACTCCCCTACAACCTGACTGACCCCAGCTTCCCTGACAGGTTCCTGGCCTGGAGGAATAGAAGGTCCCAGCCTTGTAAGCCGGTGTCTAAGTGCCACTGTATCCTTGCTGTATATCCCTCCCGTGTTTGAACAAAATAAACTTACTTTGTCAAACGTTTCATTTCATCCTAACATACAGCCCAACCCAAGAGTTTACCAACAGCTTTAAATGCCAGGCTAAGGGGTTTGACCTTCACATAGTAGATAACAAGAAACAATGAATGATTCTGACCAGAGGCATGACATTACCAGATCTCTGCATAAGGAAAATAAGACTGGCAGTTAAAACGAAGGATAATTTGGAAGGTGAAGAGAAGATTCCATGCAGTGGCACAGTAGCAATATGAATAAATAAGAAGAAAAAAAGAGATGCTCACAGATTTAGTGGTAGAAAGGACCTTAAAGGTCACTTAGTTCAACCTTCTCATTTTATTGATGAGGAAACTGAAGCCCAAAGAGATTTAGTAACTCATCTATGGTCACAACAGCATTTAAGCTATTGTCTCTACAATTATTCTTTCTCCACTTCATTTCATTCTGGACACTACTCACAAGCTGGTTTGAGCTAGCTCCAGTACATCCCTAGGTAAAGAGTACTTTCTGGGTTGCAGTGAGGCTTCATGAGGAAGGACTGAGGCATGGCAGAAGAGGTTGGGAGCCACTGTAAGTGATGTTTAAAAGATTACTGGAACATGGGAGAGACACCACAAGATTGCAGAAGCGAAAATGTCATACCGATTTAAAAAAAACAAACAAAGTCTGTAAACTAAAAGCCAGTAAGCTTGACTTTGACTACTGGGAAAATTCTAAAACAGATCATCAAATACTTAGAAAGAGAAAGGATGGTTACAAAGAGGTAACATGATTTCATAGAGAACAGGTCACACTAGAGTTATCTTGCTTCTTTTTATGACAGGATTATTAAACTTAGATGAGGGAAATGCTACAGATGGAAAGTACTTAGATATTAGTAAAACTTCTGATAAAGTATCTCCTATTTTCCTTGGGGAGAAAAAGAGAAATATGGATTAGAAAAGAATAAAACCAGACAAGTGGAGTCGTTGTTAATGGGTCAATGTCAACATGGCTAGAAACCTCTGTTTAACATTTTCATCGATGACGTGGATAAAGACACACTCTTCAAATCTGCAAGTGATATAGAAAGCTAACACACTGGGCCATATAGCTGGGACCCAAAAATATCTTGACAGGCTAGAGCACTGGGCTCAATCTAGTAAGATTAAATTCAATAGGGAAAAATGTAATGCCTTATATTTAATACTTTAAAAATCCCCTCACAAGGACAAGATGGGTAAGCATAGATAGAAAGCAGTTGTTTTAAAAAAAGAACTTGAGGCTTTAGTTAATTGCAAGCTCAACAATAGTATATAACACGATGTGGCGGCCAAAAAAAAGGCTAATGCAATCTTGGGCTGCATTAAGGAAGATCTAACTTCGACAAAAAGGCCCTTTGCTTAGTGGGGATACAAAAGAGGCAAAAGACAGTCCCTTCCCTCAGGGAACTTCCTCCTTCTTCTCTGACTACTGACCTTCCTGGCTTCTCTGAGGCCCAACTCAAAGCTCAGCCTCCATAGGGACCCTTCCCCAACCCTCAAAATGTTAATGCCTTCCTTCTTTTAATGGTTTCCTATTTATCTTGTATGTAGCTTTGTCTATGACTGTTTGATTCACTGCTATAGGGCCTCTTAATCTTATCATCATCATGATCATCATCATCATCATCACCGGTCGTATTAGACTTACAAGGACACATGAACATCCTATGGAAAAGATTAGATTCTTTTTCTGTCTGATGACAAAGGACACTGCCAGTAGCAATGCCTGGAAGTTGCAAAGTGACCATAAGAGCTATCCATAAGTAGAAAGGGCTACTTATTTAAGTTCCCCCTCCTTGGAGATCTGGTTGTCAGAGCAGCTAGGTTATGAGTGGGACCAGACAGTTGCTAAGGTTCTTAACAACTCTAAAAATAAATCCTGTGATTCTGTGACTACAAGTTTTAGAATCGATGCTTAAGTATACCTTCAAATTTAATTTATTCCACTGGATATGTACCTAAGAATTCATTAACTATTGCTTTTACAAACCCACATTTACTCCTAAAATCTCCACTGTCAATTAGGAGTCTTCATACTAGTGCGGTAGGGCAATTAGATACTTCATCAAAGTGGAAAGATTCATTTAAAATACAAATAGCCAGAGGCCAGGAATTTCCTTCTATTAGAACCTAGTTTGATGTGAATGCTCAGCATTAAAGAATGAAAACAGGCAGGCCACTGGCTAAGGCTCAGAAATATTTTCCTTATAAAGCATGTCTTTGACATAGGATTAAGTCTACATATAACCAGCAAAGGAGTTCATAGACAGAGATCTCATCTATAAATGTCATTAGTCTGCAAAACCAAGACAGAGCAGAAACAGGCCGAGCTAAATCAGTCAGTCCACCAGCAAACATCTATTAAGACCTTCCTATCTGCCAGGAACTTAGAAAGGCAAATGACAGTCCTGGCTCTCAAGCATCTCACAATCTACGGTAGCTAACTTTCATGATTTAAGGTTTCGAAGACACTTTTTAAAAAATATCTTATTCAATCGCCACAATCAAAGGCTGACAAGTCAGCTTAAATGCGCAGCATTCTACCCATGAAACAAAAATTAAATCAATCATTTCTGTAAGGAAATAGGAGAGCACCAATAATAATCCTTAATATTTCAAAAGGCCTTAAAATGGCAACAAAATGTGGCACTTCCTCTCTCCATAAAAGCTATGGTGCTACAAGCAGGAGGTAGGACAAAGAGCTTGTTTACAAACAGAGTCAAGTTTTTCATTTCTGGGCTCCATACACGTCTGCTGAAGAGGAGGCTACTCCTTACATTTTAATTCTTTTGAAGGCCTACAATTTCTCATATTCAACTCTTGCTTTGTAAATAAATTCAGCATCTTCTATTGGCACAGAAGAGAAAAACATTATATGTCCTGGAACTCCTCCTTGCTCCTTAGCAATCTAGTCCCAACTCCCATTCCCTAACAAGCTGAGTCAGGGTACTGGACAGTAGGATGAAGCTGGGAAGGAACTGACTGGGACAAGCCTTGGAGCATTCAAATGTGTGTTAAAGAGGGGAGAAAGAAAAAGTTAATCAAAGGAGTTAGGTTAGAATCCCGTATCAGCTACTCACTGCCTGTGTGACCTCACTGGGGCTCAGTATTTTCTTCTATAAAATGAGGGGATAGGGCTAGACCAGCGCTTCTCAACCTGTGGGTCGTGACCCTTTTGGGGGTCAAACAGGGTCGCCTAAGACCATCAGAAAACACATATTTCTGATGGTCTTAGGAACGGAGACACCGCTTCTCTGTCTCCAGGCTGGTCCACCCACATGCAGATACGTCCACATACAGATACGCCCACATGCAGATATGCCCGCATGTGAGGGTCGAGGGTCATGGTACTGGGAAGGTTAAGAACCACTGGCCCTAGACCATAAATTCAGCTAGGGGTGCAGTGGCTAGAGCAGTGGTGGGGAACCTTCAAGCTCAAGGCCACATGTGGTCTTCTAGGTCCTCAAGTGTCGCCCTTTGATTGAATTCAAACTTCACAGGACAAATCCTCCAGGCTGCAGGTTCCCCACCCCTGGGCTAGAGTGTCAGGCCTGGAATCAGAAGGATTCATCTGTTTGCTTCAGCTTCTTCATCTGTAAAATGAGCCGAAAAAGGAAAAGGCAAAACAGTTATCTATGCCAAGAAAACCCTAAATGGGGTCACAAAGAGTCCAACATAAGCAAAACAACTTAAAACAACATAGATTCATAAATTTAAGCTAGAAAGGCCCTCACAGTTCATCTTTGTGGTCCTTTTCCAGCTCTAAATCCACAATCCTAGTGTCTACAAATTAGGCTAGTTTTACTTCGGCAAATAGTAATTTGTAAAAGGCTTATAAATATTGAAAAAGTAATACTGGAGTTTAGGTTACAGAGTAACTATCCTGTTCCAGGAGAACAAGGCCTGCATGGGGTACATGGAAATGGAGAGAAAGAGTCCTTCCCACATAAGAGACATTTCAAAGGAAAGATCAACAGCATCACTGACTTGTTAAGTGAAAAGGACAAGTCAGAGGACTCCAGGGTTCTCTCAGTTGGGGGTGATGACATTGACAAAAAAAGAAATATGGGGGAGTAATTTTGTTGCAAGGGGTTTGGGTGGGGAAAAGAGGGAATGTAAGCATATAAAACTGGATACAATTAATTTTTGGATACAATTTTTGGATAATCAGAGGCAAAAGTAAGCCTGATATAAGTGAAAATACCTACTAGACAACAGTAGAACAGAAGTTTCGAATTTCCAGCCAAACCAGATTAAAATGTAATTGGGAAATGTTTAACAAAATAAATAAGAATGTAATACAATATAGATGATGTTAATTTGTGGTATTCTAAATCTGCAGCAGTAGGCATCCATTTCTATTTGGGTTTGACACCACTGATCTGTGAGTACTCTGCATAAAAACAACCAATGAAACCTCTAGTCTAGAACAACAGAACTCAAAAGTACAGAGACAAAAAAGAAGAAACAAACAAAGGTAAGCTTTGAACTGAACAACAGTGAATTACAGAGAATGGGAAAAGGAATTGGCAAAGGAAATGTAGGTAGGAGGAGATCCAATCTAACAACACAGTATCACAGAAAGAAGAGTTTCAAGGGAGCAGTGACAACAGCAGAAAGGTAAAAGGGAAAAGGTCAGAAGATATGACAAAAGTCACTGATAACCATCCTGGGAGCTGTGCAAGTAACCTTGGTCAAGTCATTTAGATAAGAATTTATGAAGCACCTACATTCAGAGATGTGAAAATGTAAGAGCTCCTGTCCTTGAAATATTAACATTCTTCTGGTAGAAAACAACATACATGTAGATAAACATATATGAAAATGAAATAGAGTAAATAAAAAGTAATTTCAGGATGGTATGAGCCCTAGAACCCTAGTGGGTTCAGGAAAGGCCTCCTGTAGACGACATCTAAGTTTTAAAAGAAGCTAATAATTCCAAGAGACAAAATTAAGGAGGGAATATTTCCCAGCTTTGGTACAGAGACTTTGCAGAGGCATAGATGCAGGAAATGGAAGGGAATATAAAGAGAATAGCAAGTAGTTCAGTTTGAATGGAATGTAGAATGTGAGAAGGGAAACCAAATAGAGTCTGTTAAAATAAGCTAAAACCAGGATATGAAGGTCTTTAACTGCTAGACAAAGGAGGGTTCATATGTTATCCTAGAAGCAAAAGGGAGTCTCTGAAGTTTCTGGAGCTGGGGTGTAATAGGTCAGATATATACTTTAGTAATATCACTTTGGTAGTTGTGGAGAAGATGAATTAGACAAAGAGACGGAAAAAGACAAATTGAAGGCTATTGCAAAATAAAAGAAATAAAAGAAATGAGAAATGAGAAAACACCTTTTTTCTTAAAAACAAAAAAACAAAAACAAACCACCACCACCACAACAACAACAATTAGGCTTGTGGAAAAGTCTCTTTGCACCCCTTCACACCACCCCAGCCCAGCCCCAATCAGCAAGGGTCTCTTACAGTATAAGTATATGGTAGTAAGAAAAGAGCCTAGAGTGCTGAGAGTGAGGAATTCCTGGCAGTTCTAGGGTATGGGCTCTGGTTCTTTCCAAAAGACCATAGCAATACCCTAGGCAAGGATTTCATCTAAACCCCAAATTAAAGGTGGTAGAGGGCATAGCCAACTACCAAAGTCATACACTCAACCCAGGAATTGACCCTGGGTGTCCAGCTGAGTGACTCACCCAGATGATATGAAGCTCCCTGGGAGGAGTCACACAAGGTCATCACAGCTAAGAAACAAAGACAGGAGATGCATAACAGAGGTGTAATATTCTTTGCCAACAGATACTCCTTATATTTGTGCCTTTCCACTTATGAACTCTATATGCCCCCTCTTTGCATTGATTCCATGTGTATTTATGAAGAGCACCCCAAATTTATGAGAGATGTTGCCACTGTTCTAAGTATGCCATATCAGTAAATTCCCGTATTTTGAGTGAACTGTGTTAAGTTAATAAGCTCTTTTAAATGAGCTTACTAATTAAAATGATGTGCTCATTAGTATACTGAGTGAAGAAGATATTTTAAGCAGTGAGCACTTCTCACTACTCATCTCCCTCAACAAAATTAAACTGGGTTTACCTATCCTAGGTCAAGTCAAGCCTAAAAGGCAGAGCTCTATCTTCCCATATAAAAATACCTCTAAAACCTCCAAATATTTCATTACTATTGAGTAAAACACCCAAAATGCATCATCACATTTAATATTATTTTAGTTTTACACACTTTAAGGATCTATGATTTCATGAGCCTAAGAACTCTCTCCAAAAAGAGATTACAACCTTCATATCCTGTGATTAATCTGGAAATGAATCGCTCTGAACTTAGCTGGCCTAGTCCTCCAATAATAATTATACAGTGTACCTTGGAGACCATATTTAAAGTTCTTCCAGGTTCATAAAAGTAACTTGGCATGTGCTTTCAAAGAAAAGACTTTGAAAAAAATAATAATAATAAATTAATAGCATTCACATAGCACTTTAAGGTTTGTGAAGCATTTAACATTCATCTTGTTTGATCAGCTGAGAATTCAGAGTGAAAGATTCAATCCATGAGTTAAAATCATGCGCTTTTCCTCAGAATAACTGCAGTAAGTGGCAGAAAGTGTTTGCTGAGCTAAAAGTTGATTATGCCAATATTCAATAAGTTATCATAACATTCACACAGCACTTTAAAGTTTGCAAAGCACTTCACATATATTATTTCATTGAGCCTCACACAATCCTGTGAGATAGGGGCTGTTATTACCTCTATTTTACAGGTGAGGAAACTGAGGCACAAATGGGTGCTTAATCAGTGTTTATTGACTGACTGAGACAGGTTCAGTGACTCACCCAGGGTTTCCTAGCTAGTGTCTAAGACAGGATCTTCTGAGTTCAAATGCAATATATACTGGACCACAAAGATACCCAGGTATTTTCACTATTAATAATTGAAAGTCATAACTTCACAGATAGTACTCTAATGATGCCCTGCAAATCTATGTCCCTTCTTGAGTTTCCTTCTCTTCTGTTTTAATGTTTCATGGGCATCTTTTAAAAAAATTTCCTGACCTTTTTTGCCTCATTATCACTATTAATCCCACTTATTGCCCCTCTCTTGTAGAAAGTAAGTATAATGAAGCGAAACAAAGCAACACAAATACTTTGTCTGAAAACATCTCTCTCATTCTGCAGATGTGTTAAGAGCTGGGAGGTATAATCATCATCAGTCTTCTGCAGCCAAAACTGGTCCTACGCTGATCCAAGTTCTGAAGTCTTTCAAAGCTGCTTTCCGTTGTTTTGATTTCATTCTTGTCTTTGTGTAAATTATTCTTCTAGTTCTGCTCACTTCATTCTTTATCAGATTATACAAGTCTACCTAGTTTCTCTGAATCACATACAATCTTTTCTGTTCTTTTTGTACTAAAATACCTGTTAAAATTTATAATCTAAAGAATGTTTTGACGCAGTGGTTCTCAACCTGTGGGTTGCAACCCCTTTGGGGGTGGAATGACCCTTTCACAGGGGTCGCCTAAGACCATCTGAAAACACATATTTCCAATGGTCTTAGAAATGGAGACACCTCCCCTCCATCTCCAGGCGGGTCTGCCTACGCAGATACACCCACATACAAGTATTAAAAGGTCATGGCATTAGGAAGGTTGAGAACCACTGTCCTATGCAATGACAAAAGGGACACATTTGGAAAAACATGGGAGGATTTGTATAAACTGAAGTAAAGTGAAGTGAGAACAAGGGAAATAATTTTTATTTGACAAGTGTAAAGGAAAACAATTGTGAACAACTTAAAAAGTATCAATGAAAGGAACCATAACAATTCCAGCTGATGAATACGATCAATCATATTTCCCACCACTTTACAGAAAGGTAAAATACAGAATGAGATCTATGTTTTCAGACAGGGCCAATACGAGAATCTTTTTTGTTTAATCATGCTTGTTACAAAAGAAAAATACTTTGTTGTGAGTGGAGAGAGGGAGAGTTCTGGGGAGTAGAGAGTTCAAGGGGAGCAGTGACAGTGATACAAGAAAAAAAGTAAAATGAGTAACTCAAAAATACATGGAAGAGAGCAGAGAGAAGTTCAGAAAGGAACACAGACAAGCAAAACAGTTAGAACAGGTTACATTTAAAACATAGTTTTTAAAAACAAGCTACACATAGTGGAGATTTATGGTTTCACATGTAGTATTCTTTTCCTGTTCTTTATATGGGGAAATATCCATGTGTGTTAAATTCATAATAATAAAAAGGAAATTTTTAAAATTAAATTAAACACATTTTTGTAGCTACAATTATTATTAGCTAAACCATTTTCCCAAATTAAAAAATATATAAGTACTGTTATAATTAATATCGCATATACACATGACCTAAATCTAGGTACAACAAAAAAATAATTTATGATAACATTGTGCCCCAGATTCTTAAATACTTATTTCTAAGATTTACAGTCATTATTATTAACTGGTTTTATAACCACTTCTATCTGCTGGGGTTTTTTTAGTTAAATTCTCAAGAACCTTTTTTTTTCCTTAATACTGATCTTCAGACTCCCTGCCATAGGCCCATCTTATACAGGGCAATGTCACTTGATAAACAGCTATGATAAAGGCAAAAATATTGGATTATAGAGCTAAAGGAGATGGGTTCAAATCCTGACTCTCATACTCCTTACGTATATGACTTCGGGCATTACTTCTCACCTCAGTTCTACTGCTCTCAGTTTCCTGGTGAGAGGGTTGGAGAAGACAATTGAACATCCACTTCTCAAGCTGTAAGAGCTTAAATAAGAATTCACTACCTGAATTCCCTCAGATAGAAGGCATGTTAGATCACTCTCACTCAATAAGCATTTCTTAAGCATCTACTACCGCCATAAATTCACAAGATAAACATAAAGTAATTTGGTGGGGGGAGTGGCAACTTCATGCATCTGGATAAGCCCAGTGTTAGAGGTGGTGCCCAACCTGAGAGGCAGATGAGGAAAGAGTGTCTTTCCCAATGCAGGCACAGTTGATAGACAGCCTGCACAAAGCCCTAGATGAAGAAAAAGGAATTTTGTGGAAGAGAAAGAACAAGTAAGGCCGTGTAACTGGAATACAGAATTAAAGAAGGGGAGTGACATGCAATCAGTCTGGCAAGGTAAGCTGGAGTCAGACTGTGAAGAGCTTTGCACGGGAGCTACTGGTGATTCTTGAAGATGGCATGGTCAGACATATGCTTTAGAAGTATCATTTTGGCTGCTAGATTTCTGTAACACGGATTTGAGGGAGGAGAGTCTTGGGGCAGGGAGAACAATCAGGAGACTACTGCAATACTTTAAGAAAGAGGTGATGAGGGCCTGGACTAGGGTGGCTGCCATAGAAGTAGAAAGAAAGGAAAATGTGAAAAGACATGGCAACTGGTTGCATATGGGGGTGAGTAAAAAGATCAGGATTATTTCAAGATTGAGAGCCTGAATGACAAAAGAAGAATGGTATCTTCAATAGTAATAGGAAAAGTTAGGTAAGAGAGGAGAATTTTGGGGAAAAGTTGAATTCTGTTTTAGATATGCTATGTTGGAAATGTCCAATAGATAATGATATGGGATTGGAATACAGGACAAGAATAGGAATTAATATATAAACCTGGAAGGCACAGAGATAATAACTGAACCCATCAGAGCTCATAAGGTCACAGAAAGAAAGAGAATGTTGAGAAACATTTATCCCAGGACAAAGTCTTATGGTACACCGACACATAAGGGCAGGATATGGATGAGGATTTAGAAAAGGAGACTGGGGAATAGTCAGACAGTTAAGAGGAGAACCAAGTGAGAGAAATGCTGAGAAAACCCATGGAGAAAAGAATATCCAGGATGAGGAGGTGGTTAACAGAGTCAAGTGCTGCAAAGAGGTCGTGAAGGACGAAAGCTGAGAAAAGACCAATGACTCTGGCAATCCAATGAAGAGTACAGATAAACTTGAAGAATGCGGTTTCAGTTGAGTGATGAGAAAGTCAGACTTCAGGGTGTTGAAAAGTGAAAAGAGAGAAGAAGCATTTTTGCAGACAGATTTTTCTAGGAGAGTGTGAAAGGGAGAAGAGAAACAAATGGTAGCTTGAGTGCACAGTAGCATCAGGTAAAGGTTTGAGGATGTAGGGAATGAATACAGCAGAGAAAGATTCACTAGATAGGAAGAGATCAGAAACGAGAGGGGACAATTCTGAAGACAAGTTACTGGAAGAGAGAGAGAGAGACAATAGGTGGGGTAGAGAAGGTGCCCTTGACAAGGACAAAGGTAGAGAGTACAGGAAATAAAGTAAATAGGTAGTGAGATGTGGTTTCTAAGAATACATGAGGCAAGGTCCTTTGTTGAAAGGGAAAGAGGAGGTATGGGAGGTTGAGGAGAGAACAAAAGTTTTGGAACAGGTGATGGGAGGAAGAGAAAGATTCAATTAGGAAAAAGTAAAAGAATTACCTTGTAATAGTAGACATGGCCAGGAAAATTGTGTCACTATCTCCAACACCATGTAAGAACAGAAAAAGTTAGATGGTTGGGGTAATCCAGAGTTGCGATTTTGCAAGGCATGAGCAGCAAAAGGACAAAGGAACAAGGGATTCAAAGGGAGAGGATAGGGTATAGTTGACTGCTTCTCTCTAGGGTGAAGATTGGGAAAGGAGACATATAGAATTCCATTCTTTATAGTGATTAATATTACAAGCAAGTATATGTCCAATTATTTTCGGACAGGATCTCATTAATTACAAGGAACTATTCAGCCTGGTACTCAAATTATAAACAAATTTCCAGAGAGAATTCAATCTAAGACATAGCAGCAAAATGAAGTAAAAAACCATTTCTATTCATGTTTTTATCCCCCAAATTTGGATTTAAATAATTTAAAATGCAATAATTTCCACTCTAACAGAAATTTCCTCTAACCTCTTCTTACTTATGACATATTTTCAAACTTGTATTAACTTTAAAGCCTCACTACACTGCACTGAAGAGTCAAGGAGCCCTAGGTTAATATCCTCTCTTAGACATTTATGAATTGATCACCCTGGAAAAGTCATTTAACCACTATCTGCCTCAGTTTCCTCATCTAGCTTAAAGGATTATTGTGAAAATTAAATGAGATAATATTTATAAAATGTCATATAAATGCTAGCTATATATTGTTACTACTATATATTACTACTACTTTATACTTAATCACGATGCAGAAGTGATTCTGGTTCTGGAAGGCTACATCAGTGAAACACAAATTCTGGCAGGTTCTATCAAGAGGGCAAGGCTTCAACAGAGCCTTAGACTCAATAAACTCAGAGGTCTATCACCAGAGGGCGGGCCAGTAGCAAATTATTTTGATACAGTAACTAATAAAATCATTTACTTAGAGTTTCAATCACATCAGTGAAAGTAATACACAGACTAACAAAATCAGACCTTTTGAAATATGAGCCTTAAAACTAACTAAAATCATCATTATAAACTGCTTAAGATTGTGAGTTTCCATTTCACATATAAATCCCGATAATGCCAGTGTAACCCTTAAAAATGGATTTTCAATAACAATTTTAAGGGATTTGAACAACATAAATATAATCCAATTGAACAAACCATGCTGAAGGATCTGTAAATAAATACGACAATTCATTTGCTGACAAAGATATTTTAGAAATCTATGTGGATTGGACCAATGATAAAAGAAAGTCTTAATTAATCTGCTCTGGAGATTACATGGGGAAGTTTCAGGGGCAAGGTGGATTATGAGGGAAGTAAAGCAAAAACAAAACCTGGATGAATGTGCAAAGCTGTGCATCACTGGCAGGTACAATAGGGAGAAAAGGGGGCCAGGAGACCCTAGGAAAATATAGAAATGTTTCTGTATCATTTGTACCACACTATTTGACGGTTCTCAAAAAACATGCCTACAGGTAGTTCTCAGTCTGGTGCATAAGCACCCCTATCTATGCAAGCAAAAAAAGAGTTTGCCCTTAAAATTCTGTACCTTTCTCCCTACCAGAATGTTACCTTTGGTACTTCAACTTAACTTGGAGCTTTTAGCATTTGCCAAGCTGCTTCTTTTAAGATCTCTAACTGGAACCATAATCTATACGATCTATACGAATGACACTAAGCAGCATAGTCAAGAAAGTATCTACTGTTAGGAAGAATAACTCTTTACAAGAACAAAGGGACGCTCCTTTCAGACTTTGATGATTTTGATGAGTAAAAAAAAGAAAAAGACAAGGCAAAGGGAAAAACTGCTTAGCCTGGTACCAGATACACAACAGACACTTAAATACTCGTTAACTTGACTTAAATTGGGAAAGCACAAAGCCAATACCCTGGTGAAAGTAAGTTTAAGTGTTTTGTGCTTTAGTTGCTCATTTTCACATATACGGGAAACAATGAAACAGAAAACTGTTTTATGGTTACCAGACAAATATACTTTGTTTGATCTTGGTTCAGCCAGCAGACATGAGAATTTGGCTACTTATCATAAGTTGGAATAAGGTTTCTCAAGACTGAACAATCAATGGAGATACATTTCAGAATAAGGCAAAGTAACAGGGTAAAAGAATAATTTCAGAGTTATATGAAAGAAGCTATAACTTTCTGTACTGGGTTTAGAAAGGAAACATCAGAGCTGTGCAAAAGAAACGGAGAACCTGAAAAAAGAAACTTTTCTGCCCTGCCACCTACTATCCACAGGATGTAAAGAAGAAAGGTGAAGATACTTTCCTAAATGCCTCCTACTGGCTGGAAGGTGGACAAGAGGGGAGAAGATACTGGTCAAGAGGTAGATTAAAAAGATGATCCTCTGCCCTGTCATCTATTGTCCAGGAGGTGAAGAAAAAAAAAAAAGAAGGTACTCTGCTATCCTATTACCTGCTGCCAAGGAGGTAGAGAAGAACCTCAGGGCCCAGCCAGAGAAACAGAACTAGAACTGGATAGACTTCCGCTGATCCTAAACTAAGGGTCTCCATCCTGACTAAGAGACCATACCTCACTTTAGCTAAGGGGATCAGGTGGACCTGCAGTTGGAAGTATTACCAATGCCATCAAAAAGTAGGAATAAGCCGAGTACAACCAAGGAAAACCCCAGTGTAGCAAAGGACTAGCAGCAAAGGAATCCAAAATATCAACCCATTTAGCTGAGACTATACTCTTTAAGAAATGAATCCTATCCCTCCATGGAAAAGCCCAGTCATTTCAACAACATAAAAGTTACACTCATCTGTGAACCCTGAAAGGTCAGTTCCTGAAGAAGAGAATGGGCATTAATGATCCTAGATTCTGAGTTAAAACCAGTGTTTCCTATAATGTTAATAGAAGGAACAGCCATCCACTAGTTATCCCCAGAACCATGAAAGTAATAAGTTATAGCAGCCCTGTGAGGAACCCCCAACCTGCTGGCATCTTAGGTGCTAGATAAGAAGGGAAATAGGGAAGGAGATAGAAAGGTAGAGGGAAATGGAGAAAGAGGAGAGGAGGAAAGAAGAGGGAGGAGAAAGGAGAAGGAGGAGGGGAAGAGGAGAGATGGAAGGGGAAATAGAGGATCGGACATAAGGAGAAAGGGGGAGAAGAAGACAAGGGAGGGGGAAAGAGAAGAGCAGGAGGGTGAAGGGGAGAAAAGAAAGGGAGGGAAGGAAGAAAAGGGGGGAGGGGGAAGAGGGAGAATAAAGCACTGAGATACCGAGGCTGAATGGAGAAGAGAACTGCAGGAGGTGTGGCCAGAATTTGATCAGGGAATCTATCTAAACTGAATTGGATTAAGATCACTGAAAATCTGGAACCCTATGAATTTATCAAGTAATAGTGTATGTAATTCAAGTGCTTTATAATTTTTTTGTACAAGAACTGCTTTAATATTTAACTTCAAGACAATTACTCATAAAAATTTCATATAAGCCTACCCTAGAGTTTATTATCCTATGTCAATTTATAGGTCAATTTATATCTCAATTTATCTTAGGTCTTGAAACTATCTAAGATATTCTAGAAGATGTAGAGGCCTCTTAAATATTAATGAGGAATTACCAGTATTGAAGCCTACCTAGAAACACAAATATAGCCTGACATCATTTACAAGGAAAACGTTATGTAGGGTTCAACAGCTGCTTACGTTCATCTTCCCCCCAAAATGATTCAAAGTTTTATTCACACCTAATAGAGTCAGTGAACAAATTATGTAAAAGAAATCTGTCATAAGCACATGGATTTCCCTTATAAAAATCGGAACTACAGGAATAAAGCAAGGAAGGTCTACTCTAAATTTACTTTGAGAAGTCAGGAGATGCTGAGTGAGGAGAGCAGAACCAGGAGAACTTTGTACACAATTACAGACACGTCGTATCTGTGATGACTAAGTTTGATAGACTGGGCTCTTCTCAGAAACGCAAGGTTAGAAGACAACTCCAAAAGACTCACGATGGAAAGGGATGTCCACATCCAGAGAAAGAGCTACAGAATTCAGTCTGAATGCAGACTGAAGCAAACTACTTGCTCTCTCTCTGTTTTTTGTTTTGTTTTGCTCCTTCTTTCTCACTGTTCAGTCCACTGGTTATCATTCTTCTTTACGACTTGACTAATGTTTAATGTGAAGATATCTGCAGAACCTTTATCGGATTGCATGTCGCCATGGGGAAGGGGGGGAAGGGAGAAGGAGAGGTACGAGGAGAAAATGGAACTCAAGGGATTGTGAAACTGAATGTGGTAAACTAAAAGTAAATAAACACATTTTTTTTAAAGAAGAAGTAGATAGTGAGAATTTTACTTGACTCGACATGTGAAACACATACATTGTTATTACAATGATACTGGTTCACAGGATAGATGGATACTCTCTAGACGCAAACAGCCTCAGAAAGCGCTTCAAGGAACTGCATTAAAAGTTGTCATTTTGCCCGTAAACGTGTTGTTTAAGAAATTTTCTGAAACACTGTCAAGACATTCTGAGAAAAACAAATTGGACATCTACTGGGGATGTTGGGGGAGGGGAAGACAAATTTAGAACCTTAAAATTTAAAATAATAAATAAACTTTGCAGAATCAAGAAACCAAATTCACAAAAGGTTCCTTTGGATGCCACCGGCCAAGGTGAGCAAAGCTAAGAAACTTGTTACCATAAGAGATGAGTGATGGGACGGGGAAAGCAGCACGGATTCTAGGAGGACAGACACCTCCAAGAGGGGTGGGAAGCCCAGCCCAGGGTCCTTCTGTCCCCGGGGGTCAGCCGGCCAGCTCAGGAGGGGCCAGGGCAGGAGCACCTGCCTCGGGGCCACCAGATGAGCCCGCCCGCGCTCGCTGTCCCCCGGGGCCGCAACGTGGATTCCAGAAACGCGCCGCGGAGTCCGGCCCGAAGGTGACAGAGCGCCCCCCCCCCCCCACGTCACTGACCTTCCGCAGGGCCGGGACGAAGAGTCCGCGCCATTTCGGGTGGTTCTCTTCGCAGAAGAAGTCGTAGGGCTGTTGCGGCGGCTGCATGGCCCCGGCGGCGGCTCCGCCGCATCGGGGGTGGGGGAGCGAGGGCAGGGCCGGGAGGCAGCGCCGGCGGCCGCCCCGCTCCGAGTCCGGGCGGCTCCCTCCCTGACAGCTCGCGGCGCGGCCCGGGCTGGGAGGGGCCGCTGCTCCCCGCAGGCGCGTGGGGCCCCGGGCCGGGGGCACCGCGTCCGCGAGCCCGAGCCGGCCGGGCGGCGACGGCGGCGGCGAGCGCCTCCTCCTCCTCCTCCTCCCTTCTCCTCAGCCGCCTCCTCCTCCTCCGGTGCGGGCCGCGGCCCGGTCCTCCGCTGGCACTTCCTCCTTTGTTTGGGTTAGCTGCCCGGCGGTGGTGCCGCTGGCCTCGCCCCAGCCCCGCATCCCACCCGCCAGCCCCCCACTACCCGCTGCGATCGCGGCTGTGGGCGGAAAGCGGCAGAGCCCGGCGGCCCCGGCCTGTCCTCATCGCTCCGCGCCTCGCACTGCAGCCCGGCTCAGCCCCGGAGCCATCTCCGTAGGGAGGAGGGCACAGAGGACACGGAGAGGGGCCGGGATGCGTAGGCTTCCTTCGAGACCGAGACGGGACGCTCCCTTTTCCTCCCCCGCCCCACGGGCGACCCCTTCAGCTTCCCGAGAGACCGGCCGGGAGAGCGCTCCGGCAGCAAGGACGAGCTTCTCTTCCTCCGAATCCGAGGCTCCCCCTTCCCCTGGCCGGGGTTCTCATCATTCCCCCTCACCCCGGCGAGGCCCGGCACTAAGCATGCGCACTAAGTAGGAAGGAAGAGGCGGTGGCGGAGACGCGAGGCTGGAGCCTCGGCCGAAGCCGGGGGGTCGGGGGGGGGCGGGCGGCAGGCGGATGCGCGCGCGCTGCCCGGGATCACGGATCGCGGCGGCGCGCGCAGCTGTGAATGTGCTGGAATTCTAGTGGGAGACCCCGGCAGGCGCCCAGTGGCAACCGTGCGGCCGGCGGCTACGGGCTTCCTAATCCTCCAAGGTTGCTAGCGTTTTCGCCGAGTTAAATATACCCACGCACTAACTATCCCAACCTCCCTTTCGGAGAAGGAAGGTTTAGGTTGACTTTTGCGGCCGGTTCTGCTCCTGGCCTTCTTTGTGTCCCTGCGCGGAGCAACTCGCCGTGTTCAGAGGTCGCGAGGACTAACTTTATTTTAGGAATCCCAAAGTCAGAAGATTTACCTTCAGGGGAAGAACATGAGACAATCTAAACCAATCTCGGAGGCTTCCTAAGTAGAGGAGGTGCTTTGCCTGGGGACTTTTATCACTCCTTATGTATGAGACGAGGAATAAAAAAATGAAATTAAAGGTTTAGAAGAAAAAAACTTGGAATAATAGTTTAGAACAGAATATAGAAAACTTTATCCAAATAATAGACTTCTGAAAAAATAAAGCATTCAGAATTAAATAACTGCACGACAGCAAGAAATATTAGGACAGTGTCAAAAGATTGAAAAAATAGAAAAATGAACTTGCTTTGAAAACAACTGACCTGGAAAACAGGTTAAGATAGTCTGAGAATTATTGCACTCCCTGTGATTACCACTGCCTCCTCAAAAGGAACCTGGATACCATATTTAAGAAATCATGAAGAAAACTGCCTAAATCTGTTAGAACCAGAAGGCAAAATGAAGAATAGCAAGAATCCACCTATGAACTCCTGAAAGAAACCTAAAATTAAAAACAGCCAGAAATTTCATAGCCAATCCAAGAAAAATTACTGCAACTAGCCTAAAAGAGTTTGAGCAAGAAGGAACTACAGGGAAGATCTCATAAGACTACTTCGTAGTCTTATAAATGGGAGAGAAAGTCTTGCAATGTGACATGCCATGTCGACCTCTAGAATTGGTTAAAGGAGACAGATAGTGGTATACAATTACAAAATTTATTCCCCAAAGCTATAGGATACTTGGGCAAGGAGGCAGGAGCTAAGTCCTGACTGATGAACAAAAGGATGAGAGAGCTTGGGTACATTTTAGGGTGGCTAAGTCAAACAGATTTATGATCCCCGTAATGGTTTAATCATTGTATGAGAAAGGAATTTTCTTAATTGAATAAATGGCAAATCCAATAAAACAAGAGAGATGACAAAGTGTTGATTGAAATTATGATCCAGAATACCTGTGTTTTCTTTACCATTAACATTCCATAAGGAGGTATATGTTCAGAAAATCTTAAGATAAGAAAAAGTCCCATTACTCAAGTTAATGCCTCAAGCTGAACGTCTCATCCTTAGGGGCCATAAGGTAGGCTTTGTTAACATAAGGAGAGGTGTTCTCCCAGGGCAAGATGAAGCTGAGTCTGTTTGGAATTTATGATTCCTGGATGCCTGTGTTAAATCCTACTCCCAGCCTTATCTGGGCTCTGGAGTGGCTGAGACAGAAAAGGAAACTTTTTTAAAATGAGGCAAAGTAGTCTGATTAATTCAGACTTTGGCCAAAATATGGTATTTAATGATTATCAGCCAAAAGGTAAAAGACAAAGACTTAAAATGAATGATAATTTACCCTACAAAACTGAGTATAAGCCAAGAAGGGGGGCAGGGAGGGAGGGAGGGAAAGAATCTTTAATGAAATAGAGGAGTTTCAAGAATTCTTGATAAAAGTACCAGAACTGACTTGGAACTTTGAAATGAATATGCAGGAGTCAAGAGAAAACTAAAAAGAATGATCTTTGAACTTTGAAGGTACAATAAAAAGGTTATCAATGAATAGGAACCCAAGTGAAGAGAGTCGGAGAACAACTGGCTGCCCACACTGAACTCAAGTTACTAGGCCTAAACAAACTATATTCCACTCTAGATGTGTTGCCATGTACCCAGTTGATGTCCCTTTGAAACAATGGCCACTGGAAATCATGCAATCCCTATCACCACCCCTACCTCCAGCCCCCCAAAGAGCTAATCTGCCTACATTTTGGCACTCCACCCTGGGACTGAGCTATCCTGATTGGTGATTTAGTACAAATTCACCTAATCCACTATCGTCCATCTACCTCATACTTCTTGCCCTTTCTCCTACCACTTGGTTTATTTCCCACATGTCCACGTCTTTCTTGGAGGACAGTAATCAGTACTACTATTGCTTCTGGAAAGGATAGGACAATTAACTGCCCTATGACTCTACACACCATTCCCATAATTCCCCAGACAAAATCTTCCTTCCTTGGCTACCACTCACTAATGTATGTTGTCTTCCCCTACTAAAATGGTAAGATTTTTGCGGGCAGGAATCGTCTCATTTTTGTGTTTGTATACCCAGTACCTCACACAGTGCTTGGCACGTGGTACATGCTTAGTAAGTGCCTTTTCATACTTTTTTTTTTTTAAGTCAGAGCAGGAGGATTGAACCCGTCTCTAAACCCAGTGTTCTGTCCACCATCCCAGGCTGCCTCTCAGATAGGAAGAGACTGCAAGTATAGTGTTTCCTTGGTGGTTGTTGAGAGAAAAGGAGAGGAAATTGTTACTCATATCTACATCCATGAAGCCACATCTGATGTTATACAAAAATATTGTCCTTCCTTATTTTTAAAATATATGGGAATTGCATCCTCACCTTCCCTGGAAACCAGTTGTAAGTGTAGATTCACATAGGTACAATGCTAAAGTTGGGAATCAAGTTTCCTTACTATATCAGTTTACTTTTGTATTGTGCTATGCATTTTGAAAGTTTTTTCACATACACTGTCTTATTTGAACCCCACAAAAAACCGGTAATAATAGGACAGCTATTATTATCCCCATTATTCTGTCTCTTTTTTTTTTCTTTTTCTTTAATTATTAAAAATTCTTTTTATTCAGTCTTCTTTTTTTTTGGAGGGGGGAAGGCAGGGAAATTGGGATTAAGTGACTTGCCCAAGGTCATACAGCTAGTAAGTATTAAGTGTCTCAGATCAGATTTGAACTCAGGTTCCTCCTGACTCCAGGACCCATGTTCTATTCACTGTGCCACCTAGCTGCCCCTATCCTCATTATTCTAAAGAAGATATTGAGGGTTATAAAAATGAAGTGACCTCACACTGCTTCATACAACTATTGACTAACCAATTGACCTTGGTAAAATCACTTTCCTTTCTGGGCTTTGTCTGCATTGTCTCTAAAATGTGAACTAGAAGATCTCTAAAGGACCCTTTCAGATCTAGTGAGCCACCACGAACATATATCTTATAGGGAAACCAGGATTCTAACCCAAGTCTTCTGATTACCAAGTTTCTTGTTCTCTACATTAATAAGTCAAGGACCTGTCATTTCTTCGAGGTGGGAACTCCTTCCATCAAACCCAAGTCTTTCTGACTCCCAAATCCAGCATTCTATCCTCTATATTAATATTACAGGGTGACTGGCCAGTGAAGGCCCAGGTCTTAGGGGCTGATGCACAATATGCTTTGCTTAGTAACCTATACTGAAGCTTGGTGAGCCTGCTTCTGGGCATGCATACTAGAGGGGCTTTTTCTCCAATTCAGGATATTGCAGAGCTTATTCTTTGATGATAAAAAGTCCCGTAATTGCTGAGACACAACTAAATGTGCAGGTTCAAACAAAGGGAAGAACTCTCTCCTTGATGGATTTCAAGTGAGAAGGAAATATGTTGTTGGTTCCTAGGTGAAGAGTTGACATCAACAGAGCTGTGGTAGGAGCTGCTATCAAAGCCCTATCTTCCTGGCCAAGAGACCCTGCAACAGGAGTCTATGTCAGTTTGCCTGCCCATAGCAGCAAAGACCAGTGAGGAACCCAGCTTTGATGTGTATAACCTGCTTGACCCAGTCCAACAATGAATCAACCCAGCAGAACAGACATGTCTGAAAAGCAAAAGAACTACTTATTCACTGATTATGCCACACTCAAAAGTGAATTGGGGGGGGAGTGGTGCTTTGTAGTAACCACTTTAAGTTAGAGCCCACTGTTTCAGGGACCGTAAGAGCACGTAGAGGAAAGTATACCCTAGTTTGAGGGGAAGTTTTTGAAGCCTTTGTAAAATCTAATTGACATTAATTGGTTAACTGATATTGAGGTGAAATCATTTGGTTAGTTGGTTAATGATATTGAGCAACTGGGCAGTTGTTACTAGAATAGTGATTAAATGATATTGGGAAAATATTAACTGAGTATGATATATTGGAGGAAAGCAATGGTACTAGAGAAATATATCCCCAACCTTCTAGGATTACTCCCTAGAACTTGGAGGTAGGAGAAGTAGCCCCCATCTGGGCATCCAACCTTCCATTAAGGGTAGGAATTGGGATAATGACATCCAAAGCCTATATACCTATACACTATCTACCTATCTATAGTACTCTCTCTCTCTCTCTCCCTCTCTCTCCATATGTGTATATATATATATATATATATATATATATATATATATATATATATATATACACATATACCTATAGATAGGTATATGTATATGTATATGTAAAGATATAGATATATTTATATACACACACACACATATACACATACATGTATACACACACATACATATGTGTATATAAAATAATTTTTAAGATTAAAATGTGCTCAGTTCTATAAAAAGGGTATAAAGGTACTGTAAGCTTTAATTTTACAAGGTATCTTTAAACATACATTAAAATCCCAATATTTGTCCTAAATTTAACACAAACTATGCTAACTATAACAAACATTAAATACTTAAATTTTTGTTTAGGGCCTTAAAATGAAGTAAGGTTTTGGGGCGATGAATCTGGATAGCTCAAATTTCTTTAAAATGTTGCCTGAGGAATTTTGAATTGATGGGTCTTGTTTTTTTCTATCCACAACTTCTCTGTAGCAAGAAATGTGTATTCACACTCCTCCTTTGAAATTCAGGCTCTCCTTCAGGTGCCCAACAAATGTTGGCATGATGTTTCTCTCACTGAAAAGATGCTTTAAAAGAAACAACTGACCTTGATTTCTCCCCTTCACCCTCAGATTTACTTAATTTATTCAAAACCGCAAATGCAGCTGGTCCATATCAGGCCAAAGCAACACAAAAGGAAATAATAGGCAGAGTTAAAGCATCTTTTTTTTTTTATCTTTCACTGTCATCCTCAATTCTTACCATGTTAATTCTTTCAGCCTAGCTGTCCTGAAAAAGATCTGAGCCGACCATCACGTGCACTCTGCAGAAAACGGTGGTATTTTATTCATTCAGCAAGCACTAATTAAGTTCCTGGACTTCCTTTATATTGGACACTTGGGCTTATATCTATTTAATGTTTTATATTTTATAAAATGTTTTACATCCATTTTCTCATTTGATTCTCACAATAACATTATGAAGTAGGTAGGGAAAATAAGTTTACAATCTTGACTTCAGAAGACTAATGATGATGCCTCATACCTGTTGGCAGAAGGCTCATGGACTAGAGGTATGGAATGAAACATTCCTTTTCAGATGTGGTCAGTGTCTTGATTTGTTTTCCTTGACTATATTAATTAATTCAAAAGAGGATTTTTATTGGGGGAAGAAAGGTTAGTGAGTAGTAATAGAGACATAATAAGAAGTATAAGGGTGAGTAGACATGGTGAGAGCAGGAAGGCATAAGTCACTTTATTCTCCCATGGGGCCTTTCTCCAAAACTACTTTTTCTTCCCTTTCCCTTCTGCAAGGTTAGATTCCTTTCAAATCCAGCTATATAGCCAAAGATATTATGATTATACACTACTATGATTACTGACCCATTTTAGTCTTACAAAACATTCCCCTACCTTGGTGAATGTGTTTTATCTCTGCTCTGTGAAATTGTTAAAATAATCAATAAATTCTCTTTTGAATATAAGCTCTCAGTCAGCTGGCACTGGCAAAAGAGCAGTTTAAATCTCTCATTTCTAGATTTTCATTATCTCTCTTTAATGTAGGTACTGTATATAGATCTTAATTAACTATGGTTTTAATAGCATAAGTTTAATTATAAAGAAACCACTTCTGGGTCCAAGAGACTGGGGCACTGTGCCTGTTCTTTCCCTTTGAGGGGCCCTTTCACTCTCAACCCACAAATGTGGAAAGGATATGTAGGCTTCTCACATGTTTTGGCTTGTTAAGTCCCCCATGGCTATAGTTCATGGCTTGTATCTAATTCATCTCAAAGGAATAAGTAAAAAGATACTCAGATATGCAACCCAAATCTCCTGAGAGGGACTGATGATTGGTCATTTCATGACATTTCACTGGGACTCTGTACTGGCTTCCTCAAAGTCCATGTCTTCTGGCAAGGCATATACAGGGGGAAGCTCCTTCCCCTGTCAATACAGTAACTCATTCCCTCCCACCCCTTCCCCTTTACTGGTAGTATTGTATCTAGTGAAGAGCTTGCTTCCCAGAACACAGAACACAGGACCTCCAGACGTCTCGGATTCATACGGTCAGTCTTCATGTCTGGACACATCCACCACAAGAATAATGTTGGTCACCTATTCAGGAACGGAAATACAAAATGGAACAGGCAGCCAAGAGCCCAGGTGCAAGCTTATCTAGCTACCAAATATATGTGGTCACCATGTGGCTAGAATGGAGAAGAGTCAGGCTTTCTCCATCCCTCAGTGGTGATCTTAAAGTCTCATAATTGACCTGGAGGGTAAAAGGAAGAAAAGTAAACCATAGAGTATTTCTCCAGGAAAGCTCAATGGAGAACTCCTCCCAGATCTTCCACTGTTTAAAGAGGGTTCCCAGGACATTCACCTCATCATTTCCCACATGGCTTCTCTCCTGGATTTCATGATCTCCAGAAACTTGTCATTCTGAAAGATGAAATCACTTCTAACTTAACCTCCTCAGTTCATTTCCCACCCTGGCTGCAGGACTTCATCACGTATACCAGGTACCTCCCCCCTCTTTTCAATTTTTTTTAAGAGTTTTTGGGGGGCAGAGCCAAGATGGCGGCGTAGCAGCAGCAACATATCGCAGCTCTCACATAGCCACCCCAAAATATCCATAAAATATGACTCTAAACTAATCCTAGAACTCCAAAACACACACAAATATACTTTTCACTAAAGTCAGCTCGGCTACAAGGTACCATATCAGCACTGTGAACTGAAACCAGCCTGGCTTGAAGCCCTGGGTGAGCCCCGGGGGCAGCCGGACGGGAAGAGCCAAGGCTCCTCGGATTAGCAGCAGTTGCAAGCAGCATTCAGAAGTAGGTCAGTGAGAATTGTGAAATCGAGGGAGAAAAGCGGGTCCGGCTGAAAGGCCTCCAGGGCTGGAAAGTGAAAGGCAGAGGTTTTGCACCCAACTCAGCATTGCAGCTTCCATGCCCGCGGCCTATAGACAGCAGGGGGACTAAGTGATTGTTCAGAGGCCAGTGCTCTCCCATTGAGCAGCCTGGATCCAGATCGTGGTCTTGGGCCTCGGTCCTGGAGTCTTCATTATCCAGTGAGCTGGAAGTAAGTAGGAAAGGGACCCAGCACTTTCCTGAGAGCTACAGCAGCCCGGAAGGACCCCAGTGATTTGGGACAGAGCTTTCCCTTCTGGAAACAGAGCCCTACAGGGATTTAAAAAAAAAATCACGGACTGACCAACCATGAGTAAGAATAAGCATAAGAAGCAAAGTAAGAACAGCAACCAAACCTTAGATTCCTTCTTTGAGGAAAAGAAAGATCATGGCAATAAGAGGGAGGAGGAGAGTGCAGCCAGAGTGCCCCCACCAGGGGCCTCCAATAAACATGAAGAATGCCTTAAAGCTAGAGATGAGCTGAAGAAGGACTTTGAAAGCCAAATCAGAGAAGTGGAAGAAAAATTGGCAAGAGAAATAAGAATGTTGCAAGAAAATCATGAAAAGAGAGTCAGCAATCTGACTGAAGAAATCAACACCCTAAAAATCAGATT